>OX451736.1:86011579-86667083 GCA_948472305.1 Vicia faba
TGATCCAGGAGTGAGGGTCTACCATAAGCAAAGTCCATGCACGCCTACTGGATCTCAAAAAAGTCAACAAGGCCAACTCTAATGGGCCTCAGAATTGCTTTCTACACCATGGAAACAGGCCCATACTCATCTCTCATAATTCTTTTGTTTATTTATTTTAATTTGTTTTATTTATTTTTTTTATTTACTAACCAATCAAAAATTCTTTTCTTTATAAAATAAAATCACAAAAATATTTTCTTTATCAAATCACATTTTAATTTTTATAAACACTAATTAAATTAACTTAGGTTTTAATTAGAATAACTTTAACATATTTTTGTAAATAATTTAAATTAAATTAGATTTAATTAGGTTTTTACTAATTCAATTAATTTTATTTTCTTTCTTAAAATAACAAAAAAAAAACAAAAATAATTTTTCATTTAACTAATTAACATATTTTATTTAATTTAGTAATTAATTTAGATTAATTTCTTTCTTAAAATAAAAACCAAAAAAAAGATGTCTTCTTTAAAGGGTCAAAACCCTAATTTACGCTCGATTTAATTTCCCGCACACGATTTATTTATCCAATAATGTACTTGCTCCCGGATTGTAATAGCTTAATAGGACCTTTATTTATTTTTTATCACTTTATTTATTTTTAAAGGGTTTGTCTTTGGCGATGTAAATACCTGATGCCTTGTAATTTAAATTCCGCATTTTATTTCTGCAAATTTTAAACTGTTAGATGTTTGATAATAGGATGGCATGACAAGACTGAATGTTTTAACCTAAAATCAATTTAGATCACCCTTAACATGTACAAAGATAAAATTAACTGAAAAACGACACACTCGTACATGCACACTCTTAGGGTACACCCCACTTGGTTGCCTTCGTACACGGTCATTGAGTATAGGTCACTTTAGATGTCGTCCTCTTGTCTAAAAGATCATAGTCGCCTCGAAACAGTTGTCTCGAATATTGTTGCCTCAAACAAATGATCTAAGACTTTAGGGTTACTGCTAAGACGTCCTAACATTGCTTTTGTGACCGTAAGTCCCGCATTCGAATTGACCCTCAAGCTCCAATGACGGTGCTACCTACTCATTAATAGTGGGATAGCATTGTCTAAAGGACATTAGCATAGAATGATTCCTTTTTCGAGTAGGTAGATGGTTCTTAGATACTTGCTCTTTCAAAAAACAAAAACTTTTCACACTTACACTTTTCGAACAAAGTTTTTTTCAAAAACACTTCATACGCTCTTGAGGACAGAAGCAAGAGTTAAATCGAAGTTTCAAAACAAAAACTTTTTCAAACCCACAAGCACAAAGAAAGAAAATTTTGAAAACATTTGAGCAACTACCTAAGAGCCCATGGATAACCACGGATAGAAAGGGTTCTAATACCTTCCTTTTCTATAATCTACCCCCCGAACCCGAGAAATATCTCGAAAAAGGAATTTTTCTGTGCTTTTTTCCTTTCCTCGTTGGATAAAATAAAAGTCGGTGGCGACTCTTGCTTACCGCGACATTTTGCGAAAACAAACGCAAAACGCAAACCAGCATTCCAATAAAACAGTCAGTTCTTCCCACCGTATCACAGTTTGTAATAATTCTCAAAACAATTCGTACACTTTTATCCTTGTGCCTTACCTGAGGCACATAGGTCTATTTGTAAGAGTTTGATGTTTCATCTTCATATGCCATTTTAATGAATCATGGACGTTTTCACATATAAACTTTTGTGTTCATTTTCTTTCTTTTTACATTTTTATTTGTTTAAAGGTGGTTATCCCTTACACACACCCACACTCACAAATGTCGATACCCTTCCATTCCGGATTCCATGGGTAACAATTCTGCTATGGCCTTCAGTGACTCTGAAGATCTGGTCTACCACGCCGAATACGAAGGTGATGAAGATTGTGAGGTGCCGTGAGATTTGGCTAGACTGTTACAATAGGAAGAAAGGGCTATTCCACCCCATGAGAAGCTGTTAGAGACAATCAACTTGGGTACTGATGAAGATAGAAAAGAAGTCAGAGTGGGTGCCAACCTGAAGCCAAGTGTCAAAGAGTGCTTAGTTCAGCTGTTGAATGAATATGTTGAGATCTTCGCCTTGTCATACAAAGACATGCTGGGACTCGATACAGATATTGTGGTTCACCGTCTCCCTATAAGAGAAGATTGTCCACCAGTTAAACAGAAAGTCCACCGCATGAGGCTCGTCATGTCAGAAAAGTTCAAAGCCGAAGTTATGAAGCAGTTAAATGTTGGGTTTCTTGCTGTTACTTCCTATCCACAATGGGTTGCTAACATCGTGCCCGTGCCTAAGAAGGACGGAAAAGTGAGAATATGCATGGATTTCAGAGACTTAAACAGGGCTAGCCCTAAAGATGACTTTCCACTACCGCACATTGACATCTTGGTTGACAATACAGCTCAACACAAGGTATTTTCTTTTATGGACGGACTTTCAGGTTACAACCAGATCAAAATGGCACCTGAAGACATGGAGAAAACTACTTTTGTTACACAGTGGGGTACGTTCTGCTATAAAGTGATGCCATTCAGACTGAAGAATGTCGGGTCAACCTATCAGCGCGCCATGGTAGCTTTGTTTCATGACATGATACATCATGAGATTGAAGTCTACGTAGATGACATGATAGTCCGTTCACAAACAGAAGAAGAACACCTCGACCACTTGCAAAAGTTGTTTGTCAGGTTGGAGGAGTACAGGCTCAGATTAAACCCTAACAAGTGCACTTTCGGAGTCAGATCCGGTAAACTCTTGGGTTTTATTGTCAGCAACAAAGGCATCGAGGTTGATCCTGCCAAAGTCAAAGCTATACAAGAGATGCCTGCCTCTCGCACTGAGAAGGAGGTCAGAGGTTTCTTGGGACGCCTAAACTACATTGCTAGGTTCATCTCTCACCTAACATTTACCTGTGAACCAATCTTCAAGTTGTTGAAGAAAGATCAGGTGGTTAAATGGAATGATGACTGTCAAGTTGCTTTCAATAAAATCAAGGAGTATCTGCTAGAACCTCCTATCTTGATGCCTCCCGTCAAAGGAAGACCGCTAATCATGTATCTAACTGTTTTGGATAACTCAATAGGGTGCGTACTGGGCCAACATGACGAGTCTGGTCGAAAAGAGCATGCCATTTATTACCTTAGCAAAAAGTTTACCGACTGTGAGACCCGATACTCACTGCTCGAGAAAACTTGCTGCGCTTTGGTATGGGCTTCTCGCCAGCTAAGGCAGTATATGTTGACTCATACCACTCTACTGATATCTAAGATGGATCCGATCAAGTACACCTTCAAGAAGCCTACTTTATCTGGAAGAATAGCTAGATGGAAAATGATCCTGACTGAGTATGATATACAGTACATGACCCAAAAAGCTATAAAGGGGGAGTGTGCTAGTTGACCATTTGGCTCATCAAGTTGTCGAAGATTACCAATCCATGAAGTTTGACTTCCCCGACGAAGACATTATGACATTGGACAACATTGAAGACTTCAGACCATATGACGGACCTGAACAAGGATCCCGATGGACCCTGTACTTTGATGGTACCTCCAATGCACTTGGCAACGGTATCGGCGCGGTACTCATCTCCCCAGAAGGTTGCCATACACCTTTCACTGCTAGACTTTGCTTTAATTACACCAACAACATGGAAGAGTATGAAGCTTGTATCTTTGGTCTCAAGGCTACATTAGACCTGGGAATCAAATCTTTGGTTGTGTTTGGAAATTCAGCTTTGGTCATTAGTCAGATCAAAGGAGAGTGGGACACTAAACATCCCAACCTCATCCCTTACAAAGAACATGTCTTGACATTGCTACCACATTTCGAGCAGATTACCTTCGAGCACTTCCCACGATAAGAAAATCAGCTAGCAGATGCTCTAGCTACAATGTCATCCATGTTTAAACTTAACTGGGATAATGAGGCTCCCCAGATCACCATTGAGCGGATGGACGAACCTGCACATTGTCACGAGATTAATACCGAAGAAGTAGTGGACCAACCTTGGTTTCACGAAGTCAAAAGGTATCTCGAGGCTCAAGAATATCCTAAAGGAGCTTCAGTCAACGACAAAAAGTTCCTAAGGAGATTCTCTTCCAAGTTCTTCCTGAGAAATGGTATCCTGTACAAGCACAATCATGATTGCATTCTGCTCCGTTGTATGGACAAGGTTGAAGCTAAGCAGATCATGGTTGAACTGCACAATGGTACCTTTGGCACCCACTCAAGCGGGCATACGATGGCTAAGAAGATTCTAAGGGTAGGCTACTACTGGTCTACAATGGAAGCTGACTGCTATCAACATTCCCGCACTTGTCACAAATGTCAAATCTATGCGGACAAGGTACATATACCTCCAGTTCCTCTCAATGTCTTAACAGCTCCTTGGCCATTTACAATATGGGGAATCGACATGATTGGAGAGATCAAGCCTACAACATCCAATGGACACCGCTTCATCCTGGTGACCATTGATTACTTTACCAAATGGGTCGAAGCAGCTTCCTTCGCCTCTGTCACAAAGAATGTGGTTGCCCGCTTCATTAAGCAGAACCTCATTTGTCGGTACGGCATCCCCAAAATAATCATTACTAACAACGGTACAAACCTTAACAACACTATGATCACCGCCTTGTGCGAGCAGTTCCAGATTCAACATCACAATTCATCTCCCTATCGGCCGAAGATGAACGGTGTTGACGAAGCTGCGAACAAAATTATCAAGAAGATCATACAGAAGATGACAGTCACCTACAAGGACTGGCGTGAGATGTTACCGTTTGCTCTCCACGAATACCATACCACTGCGCGTACATCAACTGGGGCAACACCTTATTCTTTGGTATACGGCATGGAAGCTGTTTTACCTATCGAGGTTCAGATTTCCTCCTTGAGAATCATGAAAGATGCTGGTTTGAGTGAAGATGATTGGATTCATACCCGGCTTGATCAACTTAACTTGATTGACGAAAAGCGACTTACTGCTGTTTGCCACGGTCAGACGTACCAAAAACGGATGCTCAAGGCTTTCAACAAGAAAGTCAGGCGCCAAATATATCAAGTCGGAGATCTTGTAATCAAGCGGATCATCTTGCCGCAAAGTGATCCCAGGGGAAAATGGACTCCTACTTACGAAGGACCATTTGTGATCAAAAACATCTTTTCTGGTGGGGCAATGATATTAACCACCATGGACGGCGATGACCTGCCGCACCCTGTGAACGCAGACATGGTCAAAAGATACTACGCATAAAAGACCCGCTAGGTTGACACACCTAGGCAAAAAAAGGGCATCCCGGTGAATCGAAAACCCGAAAGGGCAGTTCATGCAAAAGTTAGGGATAAATGAAAAAATCTGTACACCCGACAAGTTGAAAACTCGAAAGGGCGACTTGGGCAAAAAAGGGTTTCCCGGTGGATCGAAAGCCCGAAAGGGCGGTCCAGGCAAAAGTTATGGAATTAAAGCGTATGACTATGTCTCATCGGATCACTTTAAGGACAATCTCTTCACAGACAAGCTCCGGGCTTCTGATCAACCCAATCATCTTCGGACAAAGTAACAAATGGACAAGATATTCAGAGTTACGAAGGCTATAGCAGAATGGGAACCCCATGGAATTTTTACACAAAGCCATCTTTCTTTGTATAAAAAAAAAATTTTATGACAACATTCTCTTACTAGGATGTCTGTCTCCTTTGTACAAAATACTTACACAAAGATACTTCAAAGTGCAGAAAACTATTTGCCTTTTCTTCTTTTTTCACACTTATGTTTTATTTGAAAATGTCCAATGATTTATTAATGAGCATATGCATTTGAATATAATCACTGTTTACAAATAAACGAAATGGGAAAGAGTAATTACTGATAGGTTGAAAGTATAGGAAAACGTCTTTAGGCTATTCCAAGAGAAATCCCCTACAGTACATCATCTAGGTCCCCAGCGGAGCTAAAACTTTGAAATACATATCCCTAGTGGAGCTAAATTTCAAAATTCCCATCAGAGTTAAAACTTCAAACTCCCAATCCCCAGCAGAGTAAAAACTTTGAACTACAGACCGTCAGCAAAGATGAAACCTTCTTCCCCAGTCGAGTCAAAATTCCAACTATCAATCACCAGCGGGAACCATCCAGTTTTCCCCAAATTCGCCAACCAAGTTGTCTTAAAGTTTGAGAATCAATCAGATAACAGTTAACTTTTGTCTTATCCCCAAACCCGGATAATTCCCCAGTAGAGTGGCATACAACCCAAATTCTTGAACTTTTTCCAAACAGGAATAAGCTTTCTCCCCCAGAGTCCTCAACTTACTCTCCAGCAGGATAGCTTACTCTCCAGCAGTATAGCTACTCCCCACATAATTTTCACTCCTCCGGAAAAATGAAGATTCTCATTCTTGATTCTCCAGTGAAGTTGCCAGAGTCTTCATTACTCCCCAGCATGAATTTGTCAGAATTTTTAATCCCCTGCAGATCTAAGATTCTCATTCTTGACTCCCCAGCATGAAGTCCCCAAGGATTCAAATTCCCCAGGAGATTGAAGATTCTCATTCTTGGTTCCCTGCAGAAACCATCAGAATTTTCCTTATTCCCCAGCCGAGTAAGGATTCCCATTGTGTAATCCCCAGTATAGTCATCAAAGTTCTAGGGATTCCCCAAGCAGGTTTCTCAAGCAGTTTGACATTATTCTCACAATAGAATGATTATCATCCTCCCTTTTCGAAGACTTGAAGGATCCCTGTATCCCCAAGAAAGTCGTGAAGGATTCTCACATCCCCACAGAAGTTGTCAGAGGTTTTCCATCCCCAAACAGTCAGCAAGGATTTCTCATCCTCAGCAATCAAAGATTTTGAATCTCCAACAGCAGTCAAGGATTTATTTTCCCCGGCAGCAGTCAAGGATTTTATTATCTCTAGCCATCAAGGATTTATTTTCCTCAGCAATACAGCAAATCAGCTTACATGCGCATACATTACATTCATATATCATAAACATTGATAAAACACATTTTATTGCATCATACATTTCATGCAACATGACTTTGTGTTTTAGCCAAAATTTTACCCTTTTCAGGATAAGATTAACAGCTATCTTTAACAAATATTCAAAGATTTCATATACAATACGGATACGCTCCAGACGCAGAAGTCATTCTGTTACTCATTCAGATCTCTTATTCAGATACAATATGGATACACCCCAGACACATAGGTCATTCTATTACTCATTCAGAATTTCAAGTCAAGATACAGTACAGATACGCTCCAGACACGGATGCCATTCTGTCACTCATTCAGACTTCAACAATCAGATACAGATTAGATACGCTCCAGACACGGAAGCCATTCTATTTCTCATTCAGATTCAACTATCAATTTCAAGTTCAGATACACTCCAGACACGGAAGTCATTCTGCTACTCATACAGATCCAAACTTCAGATACAGTCCAGATACGCTCCAGACACGGTTGCCATTCTGTCACTTATTATGACTTTTTCCCCAGCCCAGAGATGCTCTAGACACGGATGCTATTCTGTCGCCTATTCAGAATTCAGATTCAGATACAATACAAATACACTCCAAACGCGAAAGTCATTCTGTTATTCATTCATATTCAAATACAGTTACAGTTCGGATACGCTCCAGACACGGACGCCATTCCATTGCTCCTACAGACTCAGTCTCCAGATATAGTTCAGATACGTACCAGACACGGATACCATTCTGATACTCATTCTTTTGACTTACAACATGCAGTTCATAAATGTTCTTGGATGGCATCTTTAAGCCCATCTCCGACAAGATTATGTCACCTCTCCAAATGGCATCTTTAAGCCCATTCCCTCAACTATACTTTGACGAGTGCAAATTTACGGGCACTCTAGTGCCCAATCATCTTTTACCTTCGAGTCACGAACGACAAAACTCGCCAATCTAACTCTCCAGGTTCAAGAATATTGAACATGGGCAGTTGTTGCACCCAAAAATTTTCCCTCCCATTTTATCAAGATTTCCCCTCACAAGACTCTTTGGACTCCAGACCAGATTAGCGTTTGCTCAGCTCAAGACATCTCCTTGCACTAATGACCTGAAATTAGGGTTTGAATTTGCACAAGGATTTTTGGACTTCTAATGCCTCATGTGACTTTCATACTTCATGTTGGACTCCTAAGATTGCCCATACCAAGTTTCAAGTCTTGAATCAAATTTTTGCCCAGTCAATTGGGCAGTTGACCTAAAAATCAGCTGTATTGGGGAAAAAGTCAATTGTGGCCAATTTACAGTCAAACCTCATAATTTTTTATCCACATAAACATTATAGACTCATATGAACAATTTGATCAAGTTTGGACCACAACTCTTCAAGAAATTTGATCAGATCATCAAAAGGGCAAAATGGTCATTTTTAGGGTTTTGACTATAGAAGGGCAATTTCTGATTTTTCACCTAGCCAATGGAAAATTGGGTTCAAGAATGGTTTCAAGGACTCAATGGCATCATCTTGACCTAATCACAAGGTTCAAAAGATCTCAAATGCATTGGATTGATAGATGAATTTTCCAGTCAACTAATCAAAAATCAACTGTACACTGAAAAGTCAAACTTTGACTTTTTGGTCAAAATCAAGTGCCAAGGGTCATTTTTCATCAAGATGTGTCAAAAAATGAAACTTGTTCACCAAGAAACCTAATTTTGAAAATTAGGGTTTAAGATTGAAATTTTTCATAACTTAGAAATTTTCTAAGTTATGAAAATTTCTTATTTTTTCCCAACTTTTCCCAACTCTTTAACCATGATGATATTAGATTCAAAGAAAATTTCCAACATGAAATTTGTAGTCCTCCAAAAAATCTACAACTTTGATTCACAAAGTTTTCCCAAAATATGCTTGGATCTCATGTTATGATTTTGTGAATAGGGGTCCATAAAACTTTTAACTTAGTGAAATTTTGCCCTAGTTTAGCCATATTTTTGACCTAACTTCATGGAAACTTTTCACCTAGTTCCAATTGGAATATCAAAGTTAATTTCAAATATGGATTGTAGATCATGTTACAAGCTTTCCAAAATGTCCAAGAACTCTCCAAGATCATTTTTGGTTAGGGAGAATCGAAGGAATGAAAATGGCCATTTCTCACTTTTGTCCATGGCATTTTGCACATTGCTACAAGTTGCAAATCTGTCCTAAGCATGCTTGTACTTGTTTTAAAGGTCTTAAACCTTTACACACTCCTTAATTTAATGAAAATACATTGGACAAAGGCATTGTTCTTAGCTATGGAGCATCGTACAAGTAATTATTCCAAAAATGGCATAAAGGTGACAATACCATTTCCATAAAGCACACCTTTTGCAATTTTGTTTTTCTTGAGCATTGAACCTAATCTCTTTGTGAAAGCAAGATCCATAAACATCAAAAAAGGTTTAACAACTCTCCTCAGGCCTTGAGCTAGCCTGTACAGGCTTTGGCATTGTCACTTCCTACCTTTTCTTCAAAAACAGGCAATTGTGCAAAAAGTCCACAACTTGAAAATCTGATAAGAGCAAGTCTTGGAACATTTTCAAACAACCTCAGCATATTACACCAAGCCTGAAACACGATTGCCAAGCCTCTCAAACACCCTTAAGCATAAAAACACCAACTTCGGCCCAAAATAGGGCCATCTCTGCAAACACCAAGGCAAAACCAAATTGCCTCGTGCGTTTTATCTTGAACCACTTCAGACACATTCCATACAACACACCTAAACTATCCAAGCCATTGTTCAGCAATTGTAACCTCATTTTCTCACTTCACCATTTTCATTTTGAAGCTTTGCAGGTTGAGTTCTACAAGGACATTTAGGCAAGTTCAAGGCAAGCTAAGCATTGGGAAAGGTCAAGGGAACTTCAGGCAAGCTAACACGACCTTCAGGCCTCACTCACAACTCCTACATTGCCATATCCAAACTTAACTGAAACAGGTATTTGTCAAGATTCTAACTCCTTATTTAGGCATCATTAAGCTTAGGTTTGTGAAGCAAAAATATAGTCTATAATGTGCTTGAGCTGTACATATGCATATCTTTCATTTATATTAACTGAGCTAGGAGAATTTAGATGTTGAACATGCTGAAAAAGTTAGGTTAGAATTTAGGGCCACTGAAATTCTCTCTGGTCTTTGAGAGTTAGATCAAGTTTTTTATATCATTAGAATCATGGTTTAAAACTCTATAAATTTCATGTTGTGAGTTTTTGATTTCATGCAAGCAATAGAGAGAATAGATTTGAGTTGCAGGGTGCACGCGCGTTTGACAAGAGGACAGGGATGAAGTGTATTCTGGGCCAGGACCTTGGGCTTGTTTCTTTTGACACCCCTCATTTTACTTTCTGCAACCCCTTTTTGCATTTTCTTATATTTTCTATATTTTCTTGCATATTTTTATTTTCTGACTTTATTTATTTTTTATGAACATTAAAAAATCCCAAAAAATATTTTATTTTTTTTTTGCATTTTATCTTTTTTTTTTTGCATAAAAAAATAATTATTAGGTTAATATACTTTTATTTTCTTAAATAAACTTGTAATTAATATAAAAATATTATATATTTTTATTTTTATTATTTATACACTTAAATTAATATTTTCATACAATATTAACATTTTTGTATATATTTTTATTTTTATTTATTTTCTTGTACATAAATAGAATAAATAATAATAGAATGTATATTTTCTTTTAAACCAAAATTAGGGTTTTCACCCTTTCAAAAAATAATCATTTTATTTTTTTACTTTTTAAGACATTAAATAAATTTATTTTACATACATAAAATTAATACAAAAAAACATCTTGTGCATATTTATATTTTATTGCATATTTAAATAATTGTTCATTTATTTATTATTTGTACAATGAATTCAATTTGGTTGTAATAGTTTTAGGGTTTTATTTTGAGCAATATCCCCTTATTCAAAACTTGTATCCCCACCTCCCCATAATAATGTTGTAATAGTCTAGATTTACTTTACGCATTTTATTGCTTTTATATGCATGTTTAGTAAATTAGGATTTTGTATGCAAAGACCAAAAATCAAAACAAATAGCATGACTAAATGCAAGACAAAAAAGCATGAAAAATGACAACACCTTGCACACAAGCACACCTAGGGTTTCATCCACTTTGTTTCCTTAAAACATGGCCATGGTATGCATGCTAGGTATCTTGGCAAAATCAATCAAAACAAAAGATCATAGTCCCTCGATGACGCTTTCAAAATGTTGCCTAAAAACAAATGATCTTAGTCCCTAAAACTTGCTAAGATACTTGGCACTATTGCTATCATGGTCATACGATGACCCACGCCCGTCCCGTTTAACATCCAAAGATAGGGTTGTTTACCAAATACAATGGTAAAACAACAATGTCAAAGGGTTAAAAATGTACAAGAAAGATCTTTGAGTAGGGTAGACAACTCCTAGTTACTTGATCAATTTGCAAACATCCTTGCTATTTTCAAAAACACACACACAATTTCAAAACCAATTTCCAAACAAACTTTCAAACATTTAAACATTTTTCAAAAGACAAAACATCTTTGTATACATTCTTCAAACAAGAATCATTACAAAGATTGCCAAAACGATGGTCTCTTTTCAAAATACTTTCAAAACCATACAAAGCACCATTTCAAACAATTGAAAAAGCAAAGCAAGTGATTTAAACAAGTAACTAAGAGCCCATGGAAAACCATGGATGAAAAGGGTGCTAGCACCTTCCCTTTTCATAATCTACCCCCCGAACCCAAGAAAACATCTCAAATGTCTTTCCTGTGCTTTTTGACCTTTCCTTTGGATAAAATAAAAAGTCGGTGGCGACTCTTGCTAAACCGAAACATTTGCGAACACAAACGCAAAACCTCAAGTCAGTTCTCCCATCATATCACAAATAGCATTTGTTCAATTCATCCAACATGTCATCTTCCAAATTGTCGTCTTCTACACCAATGGGACCTACATTGTTTTTAATAGGCAGTATTTTCTCTTCCCCCAACACTGGATGCATTACATATAGATGCACATTTCTATTAATTAGTGAAATCATTTTCATTCTATTTGTTCCTACGTCATCTTGCAACATCACTAACTCATTATCACCCATTGCATCATAATACCATAAGCTATCTAATTTTGGGTACTCTAAGTCTTTTAACCCACCCATAATACTCCAATAATCAGGGTCAAAATCCTAAATCTTCTCTTAACCCTTGTAACCTAGTATGGTAAACTCACCAAACACACCCACGTGATGGACAACGCACTTAAACCTATCACTCATGACCTAATCATAACAAATAAGAAAGAAATGTGACTTCGGAGAAGAAGACGATGGAACTTCGGTGTAGAAGTCAATGTTAAGGTGATAACTATGAAAATGAGACAATGTTAAGTTCATACATGTACCTTTGCCTAGAAATGAGACAATGGTAACATTGATAACAATCACCTCACTATTAAAAATAATGCATCTGACTGCGACTAACAACGGGCACGAAATGCGTTTTACCTCAACATCTGAAGCAAGGTAAATAAGGTTGTCATGAAAAGTAAAGACTTATCACCTTGGTGTTTACAGAAACGAGGGGTATTTTAATAGCGCATGGGTTCTATCCACACCGTCTGCATTTTTATTACTTATAATAATAGCACCTCATGTATCTCGATTTATCAATAAAACTAAAGGGTAAATTATTAGTATTTTTTAATTTAAACTAGTTACATTGTTTACACAGAAAATTAATAAAATAATTTATTTACAAATACAATGTTTGCCCAGAATATTAAACTGGTTACATTGTTTACACAAAATATCAATACAAAATTAAAGTTGTCCATGAAGATCATACGTTGGATCTTTAAATCCTTGATATCCTGGGAAGATCAAATATTGGGAAACAACATATTCTCAATTGTTTTTCCTTGCATTTGTTTCTGATATTAACAAAAAAAAGGGTTAGATAAATAAAGGGTTATATGAAAAAAGGGTTATATAAATAAAGGGTTAGATGAAAAAAAGGGTTAGATAAATAAAATTTAAGTACACAAACCTTAAACGCAAATAATTTTCTGTTCTTTCAATCCATAATACAGAACACTTCATAACAAAGACTCTTGCATATCTTAAAGTGGAGGATAGTGTCAAGCGCTTCATGATATTTTTGATATTCAAAATGCTTTTATAATGGAAGTTAAGTTAGGTTTCATGTGGATCGGTAATGATAGTATCTTGAGTGTTTTAGTCATGAAAATAAATGACAAGGATTTAATTAAGGGCGATACAGATATCATCAACTTTAATGCTAACATATCCCCTCGGTTTTGAGAAAAAATGAGGTGGGAATAATTTATTTATTCTTAGTTACATTCTTTACAAAGAATATCAGAAAAACAATATTACAAAAAATTTCCACAACTGCTTTAGGCTTACTGAATTTTAATAAAACCATAGCATTTATTCAGCCCAGTTCTGCAAATTACTAGTAAACCACACAACACCAACAATCATCATTATTTTAACGTATTAACACTGAATGTTCTAGAGAAGGAATTTGGTAGTGTACCTTAAATTTATCGGTAAGTAGACAAAATCATAGGAGAAAGTGTTTTCAACAACAGATCTTTGGTGGAATCCAAGTTTTGTTGCATACTTTTATGTTTCATATTCAAAAAACACTCCATAACTTATCCATCTTTAGATAAGTTATTTTAATTTATGCACTTGCAATCCATCTCAGAGATCAGTTCTTAAACTTTTCTAGATCAAAAAATTTCACGACAATGGACAATATGTAATATTTCTTGTATCTGCTGCGGCTACATATAAGTTAGAATTAGGATAAAATCTAATAAACTAAGATATTTATAGTAAAAGTTGATTACTTTACCCCTCATATTCATCTTAAAATCGAGGTATTTTATCTTCTGATTTTATCAATCACCTCGATATTTTAAAAAAACTGAGGTGAAATGTATTTTTTAACTTAAATTGTTTACACAAAATATTAAAATAACTAGTTTAAAAACAAATCTTTGCTCCTTTGAATGAATATCTTCGCTGATATTCATCATCTGATTAGTTAAACTCCCTTTTTATGTAAATTTTGAAAAGAGAAGGGAGCTTAACTTTCTTCATTGTCTCCACGAAAGGAGAATGAGTTTTTTGCACTTGAAATCTATCAAATGAGCGAAAATATAACAACAACACCAAAAACAACATAAACACCAACAACAAAATCAACACCAACAACAACATCAATACCATTATGTGAGATAGATTTCAAGAGCAGGAAAAACGTTTTGTTCTATAAGAACATTGAACGTTTTTTCTGTCTTACAATTCATCCCAAAGAATGATGCAATTTAGAGTTTGGTGTGACTACAACTAAGTAAGGATTAGGGTAAAATCTTTTTGTTTTTTATAGTCTAATTTTATTAGTAGACCCCTCGATTAGGGATAGTTAGGGGTGATGTTGAAGTTGAGTGGACTGAGAAGTTTGAATTTGTTGAGTATTTTTTTTGTTGTGTTGCTTTTTTTTATTATCAATGAAATATTTCCTTTTACTATTATTGCTTATTCTTGTGATTAATCATTGAAAAAAGTATTAAATGCGACAATGAGGATTCAAAGTGAGGTTCCTTATTTCCTCGGTTCTAAAATAAAACTGAGATAACATGTTTATTATTATTTTAAGGATTATAAAAGGCACAAACTTATAGTTGAGTTACCTCAGTTTTTAATAACACCAGCGTAACATGTTGTTTATCTTATTAATAAAGCACTCCCATATCATATCCTCTCGGTTTTAGCTTTTTGGACATGAAAGCTTCATCATGAAATATATTATTTATTGTAGTGCCTTCTATTATGTTCCAACAATCGTTGTCTTCAAGCACGAGATTTTCTTCGCGGCTGCTAGGTTTTTTAGACAATGAAACTATGAAAATGAAATGGAAGAGTTCTGATGTTTCTAAATATGACACATCAGTATGTACATATGATAAAAAATGAAACAAAACATTAACATGAAGATGCCACATCAGTTCATAAATTTTCCACATAGGCGCCTGTTAACGTTTTTCCACTAAAAATTGACAGAAAGGATTTATTAGTCTAATGGAGTTTGATTAAAGGACCATAGTGTAACATTTTAGAATTATGGGACTAAATTGAAACAATAAATTAAGTTACGGGACTAAAAAATAAATTAAGCCTAATTTTTTATATTGAAGTTATACCCGCCATCATGAAGAAATCATAAAGAAAGTGAAAGCATTTCTCTCTTCTCACCCTCATTTCCCATTTAATTTATCAACCATTGGATTAAAATTCAATGGCTCAAACTCATACATGAAAGATAGCATGAGAAAAAGCAGGAGAGGATCAAATTCCAAGAAAATAGATTGTGTTGAAGTTTAAGAAGCTTATAATTTTGGGAACCTATAAGGCCTTGAAAATTTCAATATCATATTCTTTAACTATATGAATTTTTTAAACAGAACAAAAAGTTATTACTGCCCCTAAAAATAGGCACACTGCAATTGCACGTCCAAAATATGTTCTTACCGAACCACCATTAACATAAACCTTCGGCATAATAAAACTAAGTGAAAAATATTATATTTTTAAATTGCATGTTACTAGTAAATAGTGACATTTATACATAAAAAATAGAGGTTATGTTGAGAGAGAGTAAATTATGTAGTGACACAGCAATCACCACAATCACAATATCACTCACAACTAAGATCTCAACAATGATATTGCACCCATAAATTCAATATCATTCTCTTGTATTTTGTTGCAGAGTAAAAATTTCCAACTTAATAGAAATCTAAATTTGGAATTCAAAACCATAGTTGAAGCATTGCAATTATTGGATATAAAACCATACTTAATATTCAAAACATTCAAACTCAATGTTACGAAGATAACAATAAAAGTGCAAAAGAAAAACATTCAAACTCAATATTACCAAGATAACATCAAAACTGTAAAAGAAATACAACAATATTGCGAAGAACAAGAACTACAATCCTTAGCAATTAAAGAGTCTACAAGCTTAACAAATTGTACGTAACTAATAAGTAAAAAAACTTAACTCATTTCACTAATCAACCACGAACTATTCTTATAGGTTGCAAAGGAAGTACCCCAAATATACCTGAAGGACTGTTCTTGCAAATGAACGATTCTTGTTACAGTTAAAATAATTTCCTTTACTATTTGCACCCCTTACTATTTCATTCTCATTTTACACAACAACCTCATAATCACCAACAACAATATTTTTCTGAGTGCTGCCAATTTTTTATTCCTCAAAATCATCATCCATAGTAACATTGTTAATCTCCTCCTCTTCTTCTTCTACTTCTCTGTCTTGCTCATCTGTGTTTATGAAATAGTCGTTGTCATCATCATTATGATCAAGTGGAACAAACTACAAGGTGAGTCTACCATTATCTCTATGCACATGAAAATACTCATGATGTTTCACTTTCTCTTCCTTGATGATCAACCTTCCCTTGTCGGTGTAATATCTTTTCAACACATATGTCATGTGAGAAGCAAGGATTTGAGTTTGAGCTAGGCAAGGCATAAGAGGAGGAAACTCTCTCTTGTTCTCCATATTTCTAATGAAACTTTTCATCTTCTTTTCATTGGAAGAAGCTAGAGACTTATGATTAATGTTAGAGAGGAAATTGTCTCCGGTTTGAAGGTTGGTGCAACTTTCATTGTCAATGTAGTCGTAGTCGTTTGAAGGGTATTTCTTCTCTTTCCAATTTTTTCACCTTCTTTAATGAAATAGTTCCCTTCATATAGGCCTACAAAGTAGATCGTTAGATAGTATAAAACATCACTTTCACTTGCCAGTTGCCATAAAGGTAGCATGAGATCGTGGGAGACAAATTTGTTTGGTCGTACAATGCATTTTTTACCATAGCGGAATTGATATTGTACTATTGTACTAATTATTATTCTGCAACATTTCTTGATCTTACTTATAATGGATTACTTCTAATCTGAAGTAGGAACGAAGAGTAGAAAAGAGATCACATTCTTGTTCTTATTCTTCTGATTGAATATTTTTTATATGAACCGAATACGTCTCGTTGTAGTAGTGTTCCAATAGTATCAGAGTCTTTAGAGTCAGAGTCTTCTGAGTTGGAAGCAAAAGCTTATCTTAGAAGCACATCTTGATTTATGAGCTGGAAGCATAAGCTTGATTTATGATCTTTAAAGCATAAGCTTGATTTCTGATCTTTAAAGCATAAGCTTGATTTATGATCTTTGAAGCATAAGCTTGATTTCCGATCTTTAAAGCATAAGCTTGATTTCTGATAATTGAAGCATAACCTTGATTTTATGAACTTTAAAGCATAAGCTTGATATCTGATCTTTGAAGCATAAGCTTGATTTCTGATCTTTGAAGCATAAACTTGATTTTTGATCATTAAAGCATAAACTTAATTTATGATAAGCACATGGAGATCCTTTTCTGGCGAAGATACAACATTCATCAGAATTGCTGATGTTTCTTTAGAAATGGATGCAATAGTAATTACAGAGGCGTGTCAACAGAGATTCTAATGATCTTTCTAGATAACTATCTAGAATCAAATAAAAAATTATATCTGCACACTCAAGAAAATATTAGAAAATAAAATTGTTACATATAAAATATATGTATTATTATCATCAAAACTAGAGATTATACATAGAACCAAATCTTGTTCTAACACTTTTTTTGGAGATTTTCAAGATTCTTAAGGGCTTCACATCAAAGCATGGGGAGAATGTTATATGGATGGCCACAACTTTTTGAGGTATGAGAAATGACATCTTGTTCAATAATGCAAAGAGAGAGGAAAGTGAAGTTGTTTTCAATATTAAACTTATGAATTAGATGTGCCTAGTAATAGACTCAAAGGCAAGTAGAAGATGCATTTTTTATGATTGGTGTAAATGTTCATTGGAATTCCTTAAATAGGATTTTCTTGTATACGGGCAAGAGTATTGGTTGTTGTATTGGATCAATTGATATATACACAACTTTTCATTGACATTAAATGGTCCTCGCACTAAAGAATGAGTAATTTGATTTTCTTAAATTAGTCAATCTCAGTATATCAAATATCAAATTTTAAAAACAAAATTATATTATTAGAGAAAATGGGGAGAAAAACTATTTAAATTTTTTTAAGTCTATTGAATAGTCTAGTCTATGATGAGAGAAAATGGCTTATGTTGAAGTTTAAAAAGGTTATAAATTTTGAAACCTAAAAGACCTTGAACATTTCAATATAAATATTCTCAACTATGTGAATTGTTTAAATAGAACAATAAATTATTACTTTCCCTAAAAAATAGGCACAAAACAATTCCACGCCTAAAACATGTTTTTACTGAACCACCATTAGCATAAACCTTTGACATAATAAAACTAAGTGAAAAATATTCCATTTTTTAATTGCTAGTAATTAATTAAAATATGAGAGTAGATAGTGACATTTATACATAGAAAATGAAGGTTTTGTTGAGAGAGTAAATCATGTAGTGACACAACAATCACAAACATCATCCTCACAACCTACATTATAACACTAAGATTTCTACAATGATATATCACAATATTTTGCTGCAAAGTAAAATTTGCAGCCTAATAGAAATCCTAAATTTGGAATTTAAAATCATACTGAAAATATTGCAATTTGCAATCATTGAATATAAGATCTACTCCAAAAATATGAAAGTTTGGTGCTAGCTTAAGATAAGATGATGGTATATTAATATTCAAAATATTAAAACTCAATGTTACAAAGATAACAACAAAATTGAAAAAAAGAAACACAACATTATTTCGAAGAACAAGAACAACTACAATCCAAGACATTAAAGAGTCTACAAGCTTAACAAATTGCATGCAACTAAAAAGTAAAAAAATTTAACTCAATTCACTAATCAACCACAAAATATTCTTATAGGTTGTAGAGGAAGTACCCCAAATTTACCACAAAAAGACGAAGATAACACACTGTTGTTGCAGTTCAAATAATTTCCTTTACTATTTGCACCCCTACTCGGTCATTCTCATTTTCCACAACAACCTAATCATCACCAACAACAATATTCTTTTGATCCATAGTAACATTGCTAATCTCCTCCTCTTCTTTTTCTTCTACTTCTTTGTCTTGCTCATCTACGTCCATGAAATAGTCGTTGTCATCATTATTATGGCCAAGTGGAACAAGCTGCAAGGTGAGTCTACCATTCTCTCTATGTGCATGAAAATAATGATGTTTTACTTTCTCTTCCTTGATGACCAACCTTCCATCGTCAGTGTAGTATCTTTTCAACACATATGGCATGTGAGAAGCAAAGTTTTGAGTTTGAGCTAGGCAAGGCATAGGAGGAGGAAACTCTCTCTTCCTCTCCTTATTTCTAATGCACCTTTTCATCTTTTTTTCATTGGAAGAAGCTAGAGACTTATGATCAATGTTAGAGAGGAAATTGTCTTCGGTTTGAAGGTCGATGCAACTTTCATTGCCAATGTAGTCGTTGTCATTTGAAGGATATATTATAGAGCCGAAAGAGTGGAAAGTCATTGTTAAGGTAGGTTCAGGAGATGAAAAATGAGTTGGTTTGTGTAATGAGAAGAAATCAATGAAGGATTGTGTTTTGATTAAAGAGATATAGCTGAGAGAGATAGAAAGTGAAGTAGTGGTCAGGTTTTCGTAAAAGTGTGCTAATGAAGAGAAAATTAAAAAGATGATAACTAAGATAAATTATGAGTATATGAATCTGATTCATGTCATCAGACCTGTACACATTACAAATTTCAAAATCAGAATTATAGACACATACGAGATAGCATGAATGAATCTATTAAAAAAAACATTAAAAAATATAATTCAAGAAAATATATTAAAATATGATTAATTACATATAAATATGAAACAAATTTATAAAATACACTTATTATTTTATTTTAAATAAATCCATAACTATTAGTACTACAAAGTATCATGGAATATGAAAATTAAAGATAACTAAATATTTATATTGAGGATATTTTAAGCATATTCATACATGACATGAACACATTAATTATACTACAAAGTTTTTATAATAAGAGTAAAAAATGTTATGGACTACTAATAGTCAGGTCACAGGGAGTAATATGCTTTTATTTTTTTATTGAATTTCAATTCACTCATCTCTTTATTAACTATAATTTATAAAAACTCTATAAATAAATTAAACTAATTATTAGTTTAACACAACACACATTGTAAATATGATAAGCAAAAACAATTTGAAGGGTCACATCACATGTTTTTAAATGTACAGATTTTTAAAAAATTAGTGACATTAATTGAATTAATTGAAGATTGATACACAAAGATACTCCCTACGTCATAAAATATAAAACAAAAAACACATTTATTAGAAAAAATAAAAATACAATTATTTGATTTGTGTGTTTAATGAAATAAAGTTTAAAAAGATGTAAAAATAATTCTTATTGATTATTGATTATAGAAAAGAACAGAGAATATAAATTAAATAAAATTTATATTTAATTTTATCTTGAAAAGATGAATGTTAATTTTTTTTCTCTCTTATATTTTGAGACAAAAAAATAATTTTTTTATCTTATATTTTAAAAGGGAGGAAATATATTATAGGAAGTACAATCTGAATAAATATAATTTGATTGTTAATTTATAAAAAAGAAAAATAGTAAAATTAATTTAATTATTAATTCTTTTATATTTTCTTAAAAAAGGAAAAATTCATAATGATACAATCACAAATCACAAATCGATGCAATCATCATCAATAATAATAACATGAAATTAAAACTCTAGTCAAAAAATAGTTTTAAAGCAATATCATCAATAATTAATTAAAATATTATTCAAAACGAAATAGATATAGTCGAAATTAATATTATCTGAAGAATTATTCAATCATATTAAAACTTCTGAAAAATTATTCAATCATATTAAAACTATAGCAATTCAACGCAAAAAAAATAAAAATGAACAATGAAACTAAATTTGCATAAAATAAAAGGTAGTTAAGTGTACCTTGTGCCTACGTTGGATTGAAGAACTCAATTGAATCAATAACATAGAGACACATATGGATTTATATTGATTCAATCTCTATGACAGCTGTACACATAGATAATTTAACTTAGAAAAGTGCCCATTTTCAAGGAGAGATACGTGGGATATGAATTAACTATTACATTTTTTAACCCTTATTTATTGTGCTTTAATATTTGTTAGTATTTTATTAGATTGTTTAAATATAAATTGATTTGAATTCAAATTGTAAATCCATATAAAATAATTAAAAGTTGCATAAAATAAAAAATTACTGTATTTAAATACTCTGCGGTTGAATATCCTTTTGTGAAAATATTTGAATCAAATTGGATAGTAGATGTATTTTTAAACCAAATCAAACTTAATTAAATTAGTTATATATTTTTTATTTTTTATTGGTATTACGTATTCTATTTAATATGATATTTGTTGGTTTTAAAATATTTTTTAATAATAATTCTTAATTTAATTTAATATTATTTATTTATATTACATATTTCAAACATAATTTTTTGGTAGAATATAATAATTTATAATCAAAGTTATTTCAAACAATTTTGAGATTAGGCTATAATCGTACTGGAGCCGGACCAAATTTTTTGAATGGCCGTTTGATAAACTAAAATTTTTTAATAGATATAAAAATATACGATATAAAATATTAAACTTATAATTAAATATAATAAAACATTATAAAAAAATAATTATGTATCATCAAAAATTGTGACAACATCAACTTCTTTATTTATTGTAGTACAATTTATTAAGATTATAATTCTCAAGAATAAAAATATATAATTTCAACATAACTAAAAAAATCAAATAAAGTTACTAAAATAAGAGTCAAATATAAAATATAGAGATAATAGTGCCACAAACAAAATAATAGAGAATTAATCAATCTTAGTTGATCTAATAATGATTGAAGTTAGACTTGATAGAAATGATCGGTGGTGAAAACAGAAGAAAAAAATAATGAAGATTAAAATAAATGTAATTGGTGATGAATGAATTGCATGTAATTCGGACACTATTCAAAATTGATAATTTTAAATAAAAATTTAGGAGCAAATAAATTTTGTTTCAAATGACATTCAATTTTTAAGTGAAATTTCACCACTTTAAAATATTAATTATATAATTATGGTTTATTTTACTATATTTTAAAAAAATTATTTCAAATTTGTATGATATATTAAGATGAATTTGAGACAAATTTTAATTATGAAGACTTTTTAAATAGATTAAAAAAATATAACTGTTAATTATTTACTATTTTTTTTAAATTCTATAACAAATCTGTGTGTAATATTAAAAATTTTGTCTAAAATCTATCTCAAAGACTCTATGTCATTGAATTGTATTTTAAACATTATACACAATTATTATTTATGGAATTTATTTTATTTTTGTAAATTTCATTACATTTCCATGTGAAATATTGAGAATGATTTGAATTTTTTTTATTATGTAGAGTCTATGAGATAGATTTTAGACAATTTTACTATTTTAAAAAAAAAAATTCTCTCAAAATTGCATGAAATATATATATTAATTTTTTTTAGAAATAATTCATAATTATTATTATTTTTTATTAATGTTTTTTAGAAATAATTTATAATAATTATTATTTTTTAATAGAAAAGGAATGATATATTGAAAATGTAAAGTATTTTTATATTATCAACCAATTACAATCATATATTCTATTAAGTTAGTAAGTAAATTTTAAATTATTTATATAGTTTAATATTTTAAAATATTTTTATTAGATGTCTATGTAATATATTTTTACACTGATGGTGTATTATAATTAAATTTTTTTTTTAAATATTAAATATAATATTAAATTTATTGATGATTGATATAGTTTTAAAATTTTATTTTTAAGAAAAAAATATAATATTTTATATAATACGTAATATATAGACTATAGAAAATAATGTAAATAATAAAGTTGTAAAAAATATATAACATGATTAAAAATATTAATGATAAATGCAACAATTAATTCAATTTACTATTTAGAAATTATGATAGAAATAATTAGTTTTGATATGGGAATTTGTAGTTTGGAAAGTATAGATATAATATAAAATATGTTATATTTTCTCTGTCTCATAATAAGTGATGCAGTCTATTATTTTATATATATTAAGAAAAATATAGAAAAGAAAGAGAGAGAATAATATTTTAATTTTAGTATTCCTAATCATGTATTAAAAATAATAAAAGTTTAATTAAATAGAGGATAGAATTGAAAAAAATATATTAAAAATTAAAATGGATTTCATTTTAAAATACTACATTATTTCAAATAAATAACTCGTTGTGGGATGAAAGAAGTATTGTTTTACTAAGTGATTAGATAATTAAATGTGATGAATAGTGTGGGACTAAGACAGCTCGTTAATACATATGCTATTTATTAGTTTGTATTTGAAAAAACATTATCTTTAATATTAATTTATATCAAATGTCCATATGTTTTTTATTTTAAAAAAGAGAAATGGGGTGGTGGTAGCCTTCTCTAGCCTCTCTTTGGCTTCGCTATTGGCTATAATACTAACTATTTTGAATTATACTTTTTATGATTTAAGTCTAATACCACATCTTCAATGCCATATAAGCCTAATATCATCATCTCTCAAGGGACATTTTATTCTAATCTAAGAAATCTCACGATCAACATTAGTTTGAGATTTAGAGTTTTTATATGTATTTTGTAATTCTCTTCAACCAAGATCGATGACGAGAAATTTGATCAAATACCGTCATTACACAATAGTCCGTCCACTCAATGGTGAACCTAAGTCATATATTAGAACATTAATTTTTTTTCAAAAAAATAAATATAGATATAAAGAGGCACTAAAGGTTAAAAATATAATTGAGGTACAAGATGTACCAAACAATCAATAAAACAGAAACAAAACGTTAAAACAAACATAATTAAAAACATCAATACAACAACACAAACAAAATTAGAATCACCAATAAATAAAGAGAAAAAAGTCTAGGAGGAAACAATAAGAGCACCAGAAGAAAAACACAAACTAGAGTTTCCTAGTCAACGACCAGCAAAAGAATGGAATCAATCTCCACTGAAGCAACAAGCACACGTCAAAAGGAGGCCGAAGACACTCATATTGCTATTAGCTCAAATATCATATAGGGATTTTGAGTCAAGCTAGCCAGAAAAGCACATGGGTATCTCACGTGTGAGTGCAACTTCACCATTAGATATTTTACATGATGTCAAAACTAGGAAAACTTAGTATTTCTGTATATTAGACGATATCTCTATGTCATGCGACACTCCATTGCATTAGAGGTCTTAAGAATCATTTAAAATAAGTTTAAAATTGGTCTCAATCATGAAAAATCAATTTCTGCACAAAAATATGTTTATGTGACTTGAAATTTCTATGTGCCGACACATAAAAGAAGAATTTCTGCAATTTCTTAAAAGCTTCAGTATGTGTCAACACATACAATTTTTGCACCGACACATGTACTTCAATATTAAAGCCTTCAGCATTTCTTCAATGATGTATGTTGTATCCGAGAACACTCAATGACATACTCAATGATGTAGGTGTATCTTCAAGAGACACACGGATTTGTTTACACAGTGTTGAGTATTGTTTAATTGGTAAAAGATGCATAAGTTACTTTTCATGATGTAGGTGTATCTTCAAGAGACATACTCAATGACACTGAAGAAGGAATTAATCAATTAGAATCGGTGAAACATGAGGAAGAGAAAGATAACTAATATGAAAAGGATATAGATGAAAGTTCAATCAAAATGAATGATCATCAAATCAATGACCTTCTTAGATTCATCACAAGTTATACTTTTGGGTACTATGTCAAAGTGAAAAATGGTAAGATCATGGTTTTCTAAAGTCTTTGTGGCATACTTTGTGTTATGGACTAGGCTCGCACTTGACCCAAACATCATACAGGGCCTTATCTAACTACATTGTAGGAGACGACCAGCAGAAGTGAGTCTGCCCTTAACCATGTCAGGAAGTGATTCCACTCCTCACGCCGAGGATATATCCTTCAAAGACATCCTTGCCATACGATTGTCAAGGAGGATCAGCCGCACAAAGGAGGTCCTCGCGAGCACCCTCCTCGTAGGGAACGCACCCAATGCCTCCGAATATCATAAAGTCCTCTTGACCCCAAAAAGGCTGCATCCACATCATCATGATAGTTCAGAGAAGTTCATTCAGGATGAAGACTACATGCTGGTCTCCACTACACACGTAGGTCCTAACAGTCTCCATTCGGAACTTCTAAAGCAACTCTCAACATTCTGATCGTCATGGACGACAAAGTCAAAAACGTTGATCAAAGTGCTTATTTTGCCGACGCTTGGTAACAAAAATGATGTTGATGGTCACAAGCTCGACATCAGGGATGGGATGACTGTGTCCTCCTCCGCCCGCTCAGAATCGCACGACAATGCCAACCCTCATCGACAAGACTACGATCTTGCGGTATATCAGGAGATCCCCGTGCCTGAGAATGATGACTCCATGATCAAGGCCCTATTCGCGGCCATCAACCTAACTAACTACATGATCCTTCTGAAGTTTCCTCCTGAAGTTTCACACGAACTCATCCCGAAGTAACCTTACCCAGGTTCCTTCTGAAGTTTTACATGAACTTATCACAAAATAACCTTACCCAGGTTCCTCCTGAAGTTTTACACAAACTTATCTCAAAGTAACCTTACCCCGGTTCATTCTGAAGTTTTACACGAACTTATCACAAAGTAACCTTACCCAGGTTCCTCCTGAAGTTTTACATGAACTCATCCCAAAGTAACCTTACTCAGGTTCCTTCTGAAGTTTTACACGAACTTATCACAAAGTAACCTTACCGAGGTTCCTCCTGAAGTTTTACACAAACTTATCTCAAAGTAACCTTACCCCGGTTCATTCTGAAGTTTTACACGAACTTATCACAAAGTAACCTTACCCAGGTTCCTCTTGAAGTTTTACATAGACTTAGCCCAAAGTAACCTTACCCAGGTTCCTGCCGAAGTTTTACACGGGCTTATCCCGAAGTAACCTTACCCAGGTTCCTGCCGAAGTTTTACCCAAACTCCTCACAAAGTAACCTTACCTAGGTTCCTTCTCAATTCAGATGCAGTTTTACCCAAACTCCTCACAAAGCAACCTTACCCAGGTTCCTTCTCAGTTCAGATGCAGTTTTACCCAAACTCCACACAAAGTAACCTTACCCATGTTCCTTCTCGGTTCAGATGCAGTTTTACCCAAACTCCTCACGAAACAACCTTACCCAGGTTCCTTCTCATAAGCCCTACTATCCAGGGTCCTTCTCATAACCTTACCATCCAGGTTTCTTTTCTCTTATCTCCAGACATCAGTCCACAACATTGTAAGACCTGGACCTGATCAAACCCGATTAGTTTCACATTTCCCCAGTAAGTCGTGGTGCAACCTGTACACTGACCATATATGCAGTTCACCTCCGGAGTTAATTCACCAGTAGAGTAACGGATAACTGAAGCTCCTAAAATTCTATTTCTCCCAAGACAGAGACAACCATTCCTCAACAGATTCCTCCTCAACGATAGGAATAGGAATTCTCATCAAAGGAATATCTTGGGAAATCAACATCCTCTAGATGGCATCTGTAAGCCCATCTCCAACGGTACCCCGTCACATCTTGGATGACATCTTTAAGCCCATCTCGGACAATTATCTAGCAACTTCCAAATGGAATCTATAAGCCCATTCCCAATATCACAAATCAAGTATCACTTCATGCGAGTGCAAATTTCTGGGCACTCTAGTGTTCAATCATTTTCCACCTTCAGATCACAAAAGGTAGACGAACCAATCTACATCCTCAAGTTTAAGAAGCTTGAACAGGGGCAGATGTTGTACCCCAAAATTTTTCCTCTTATTTTACTTAAAATATACTCCTAGAGATCCTCAATTTGCTTAAGTTTGCCCAAGAGTTGACCAGACAAACTCTCTCCTAAGGCAGTGTGTCTCAAATTAGGGTTTCCATTTTCATCAGGATGTGGGAACTCCAAAGTTCTAAAATTATCTACAAGGCCCTAATATGTTCCCAAGATTCTCAATGTCAAGTATCATGCCTTGCACAAGAAGTTTGCTTTGTCAACTGCTCAGATGCTTGAGAATTGACTGTATTAGGTCAAAAGTCAACTATGGCCCACATATAGTCAAACTTCAAGATTTTTGGTCAAAATCAACATTTTAAAGAGATATCCATCATTTTATCAATGGTGGATCATGATTCCTCAAGGGATGCCCCAAATTCATCAAAACCCAAAAGTTGCTAAATTAGGGTTTCATAGGAAAAGTCAACCAAACTTTGACCAAGCATAACTTCTTCATACTTTATCATAAATTTTCCATTCAAGGCTCATTTTGAAGAGGAAGAAATTCCCTACAACTAACGTTCACCCCATAAGTTCAACATATGCACTCATCAAAAGATATGAATTTCTACATTATAGGTCCTTTTTAAAAGTCAACAAAAACACCTTTTGGGTCAAAGCTTCTTACATGAACATGGAAGACCCAATTGAGATTAAACAAAAGGTTTGTTTAGGGGACATCCTAAGCTTTCAAAAAAGTCCAAGAACACCTCTCTAAGGTTATAATTGATGGAGATATGTATTGTCAAAGTTGACCAATTTTTGGAAATGTGCATGAAGTCAACATTGATCAAAATGATTTTTTTTCCAAATGGGCCCATGTTTTCTTGTTTGAAACTTGTTTCTAAGATGGCCTACGACCCCTGATCTTATCCACCTATTATTTTATTATTTTTATCATTTATTTTGATTTTTTATCCATTTAAATCAAAATAAATCAATTTAAATAGTATAATAATCATATAAAATCAAAGATTTGATTTTATGAGCATATTATGAGTCCATGAACAACTAGCAAATAAAAAAATTCGTACAAGAGTTAATTGATTGGAAAAGATCTTAATTTAGTCTATTTTGGAAACAAATCATACAAGGCAAAGAATGAAATCAAATCTCCATAATTTGCAATGATACGATCAGTTTTTGTTGACCTAAATCATTCTATCATATATACCTAACATCTCTAAAGCATAAAAAAGGGTTTGTGGTCGTGAAAACAAGGGGAAGAAATTGCAAATTTTGGAAGAAAAAGTGCAGACCGTATTCTCTTCCATAGGCCGTTTCAAGTAATTCCAAAGTCAGCAATCTGTTCCTTGACGTGTTCTGAAGCCATTCAAATCATCCTCAAGCCTTAAAACCTTCAGAAATCACGCCTCACAGTGCCACGGTTTGCATATTTTTTCAAGATTCATTTTCAATGATTTATCCATCATAAACATGTTTTGATCATATATCCATGCTTCCTATCATATTTGCAATGTTTTTGATTGGTTTGATTGAAGTTTAAGTGCAGGAATGGCACGATGCCAGTGTTAGGATTTTGAGGTCCCAAATTGGGAATTCTATATAAAGGCAAAATTGGACAAAATTAGGGGTACTATCGTGCTCAGGAGATGATTTGCAGTTGATCCATGTCTTTGGTTTGAATTTATTCTTCTTGTGTTGCATTTTTTTGAATTTTAAAGGTTTATGGCTACGAACAAAATTCGTCACTATAGCCTTTAGTGACGGAAACGAATGTAGCTAAAAGTGTGGCAAAAAACAACAGTTATGGGGAAGAAGACAATTAGGTGGCAGAATCCTATTGGGTAATTTGAATCACGCGCGCGTTTGGGAAAGACCACTTTATTTCCTTTATATTTTATTTATGTTATTATATATACAACTAACCATCCCAACAAATTTTGTTTTCTTACTTTGTTTCTACAGATTCAATGCATCATCATCCAAAATGTCTACCATGTGCTACCACCATCTGGCCCTTGGATGTATCAATAATTCAGATCCAATGCCTCAAATAATGAAGGACTATGGTGCACTCTCAGGCTGGCACAACACATGCCCATTCTTTTCTTTTCTATTTTAATTTTTTTTAATTGTTTTACTAATTATTTTCCTTTATTAAAATAACACCAAAAAATCATTATTTTTTATTTATTCAAAAAATCATAAAAAAACATAAAAATCATTTTTTTTCATAAAAATATTTTATTTCCTTAATTAATTAGTTTAATTTAATTTAGGGAAATTTAATTCCTTTTTTATAATTTAAATTAATTAGAAATTAGGGTTTTAATTTGTACATAACCTAATTAATTTTTCTCAAAAAAAACTAACCTAAATCTTTTTTCAATTAGATTTTTTAGGTTTCCTAAATTATTCTCGCATTTAATTCGCCGCGCGCATTTTTTAATTTCCTTTTATTATTATTGTAACTGTTTCGAGGTTGTAATAGTAATTAGGGATTAAATTCCGCCTTTTTATTTTCAGTCCAAAATAATTATGTATCTGCAAAAGCCTTGTAATAGCTAGGACTTTAAACTTTCTTACTTTTAATTCCGCAAACTATAAACTGCTTAGATGTATGTTAATAGGATTGTATGGAAAGACAAACTGAAAATTAATACGGTAGAAAACCCTAAATGTGCAAAGATAAATTAACTGAAAATTACACTCGCACATGCTCACTCCTAGGGTTTACCTCACTTGGTTGCCTCGGAAATAATGGTCGTGTCCCTCAAATGTAGGGATATCTTAGCAAAAGACCCTCAATCTAAAAGTAATCATAAAGATCATAGTCCCTTAACGTCCCTCGAGTTTCCTACGAGAAATGATCTTGTCCCTCGATGTTGCCTACGAATATATGATGACAGTCCCTTCGAAATGCTAAGATATCCTTACATGTTGCCTTCAATGACCATTACATCCCTTTCGATAGTCCCTCAAACTCCAATGGCGGTGCTACCTATTCCTTAATAATAGGATAGCGCTGTCTAAAGGAAAACGAACAATCTTTTTCGAGTAGGTAGAAAACTTTTAAGTACTTGCTCAAAACAAACAAACTTTTTTCACACAAACACTTTCCAAACAAAGTTTTCAAAAACAACTTTGTAACACTCTTGAGGACAGAAACAAGTGTTAAAACAAAGTAAAACAAAACTTTTCAAAGCAAGCACACACAAGAAATTTCAAAATGAGCAAGTACCTAAGAGCCCATGGAAAACCATGGATAGAAAGAGTGCTAACACCTTCCCTCTCTATAATCTACCCCCGTACTCAGAAATATTCTCGAAAAAGATTTTTTCTATTCTTTTTCCTTTTCCTGATTGGATGAAATAAAAGTCGGTGGCGACTCTTGCTTACCGCGATATTTTGTGAACAAAAAATGCAAAATGTAAACCAGTAAAAATAGTCGGTTCTGCCACCGTATCACACTGTTGTTTATGTTATAGTGATAAGTTGAGATGGCTGGAAGGAATGATGCTGCACTTGCTGCTGCTTTAGAAGCAATGGCGTATGCAATGGAGAATCAGCCGAATGCTGACGAGAATGCTGGATCTCGTAGTTTGGCGACTTTCCAGAGAGAGAATCCGCCTGCCTTCAAGGGAAAGTATGACCCTGATGGAGCATTGGGTTGGTTGAAAGAGATTGAGAAAATATTCCGTGTGATGGACTACACTCCAGCGCAGAAGGTTCAGTATGGTACTCATATGCTAGAAGTCGAGGCTGATGACTGGTGGCTAGAGACTTGTTAGAGATTGGAAGCTGCAGGTGAAAATGTCACTTGGGTTGTGTTTCGTAGGGAATTTCTAAGCAAGTACTTTCCTGAAGATGTTCGTGGTAAGAAGGAGATTGAATTCCTTGAGCTGAAGCAAGGGAATATGTCGATTATTGAGTATGCTGCAAAGTTTTCTGAGTTGGCTAAGTTTTATCTGCACTACGGTGAGGCAGATGCTGAGTTTTCGAAGTGCATCAAGTTTCAGAATGGGTTGCGCCCAGAGATCAAGAAGTAAGTTGGATACCAGAAGATCCGTGTCTTTGTTGATTTGATGCAAGATTTATGAAGAGGATAATAATGCTCATTACAAGATTATCAGTGAGAAGAGGGGTAAGTACCAACAGAATCGTGGTAAGCCTTATGATACCCCAGATGGTAAAGGTAAACAGAAAGCTGCTTAGGGTTAGAGGGTTAGTGGGGGAGATGCTCTTATTGGTGTGGTTTGTTTTAAATGTGGGAAACCTGGGCATAAGAGTAATGTATGTACTGCTGAAGTAAAGAGGTGTTTCCGTTGTGGTAAGAACGGATATGTTGTATCTGAGTGCAAGCATAAGATGTGATTTGTTTCAATTGTAGTGAAGAAGGGAATATTGGTAGTCAGTGTCAGAAACCAAAGAGGGTGCAGACAAGTGGTAAAGTGTTCGCTTTGGTTGAGGATCAAACAGCTGCTGAGGACAGACTTATCAGAGATACATGTTTCTTTAATAGTACTCCTTTAATTACTATTATTGATACCGGTGCTACTCATTGTTTTATTGTTGTGATTATGTTGAAAGATTGGGTCTTATGTTGTCTTCTATGAATAGAGAAATGTTCGTCAATACTCCAGCCAAGGGGTCGGTGACTACTTCTTTTGAGTGTTTAAAGTGTCCCTTGTCGATCTTCGACAGAGACTTTTCTGTTGATTTGGTTTGCTTATTGTTAAGAGGTTTGGATATGATTTTGGGTATGAACTGGTCAGAGAAAAACTATGTTCATATTAACTGTTATGATAAGTCTGTGAGGTTTTCTACTCCTGAAGAAGAGGAAGATAGTCTGTTGTCTGCTAGACAATTGAGGAAGTTGATGCAAGAAGAAGCACATATTTTCTCGTTGATGGAGTCACTATCTATAGAGACTCAAGCTATAATTGGGAAATTACAGGTGGTGTGTGAATTTCCTGAAGTTTTCCCTGATGAAATTCCTGATGTACCACCGGAGAGGGAAGTTGAATTTGCAATTGATCTTGTACCTGGTACCAGACCTGTGTCTATGGCACCATACATGATGTCTGCATCTGAATTATCAGAGTTAAAGAAGAAATTAGAAGAGTTACTTGAAAAGAAGTTTGTAAGACCAAGTGTATCATCGTGGGAAGCTCCAGAGTTGTTAGTAAAGAAGAAAGATGGAAGTTTAAGGCTCTGTGTTAATTACAGATAGTTGAATAAAGTGACGATTAAGAACAAGTATCCGCTTCCAAGAATACATGACTTAATGGACCAATTGGTGGATGCTCATATGTTTAGTAAGACTGATTTGAGGTTGGGTTACCATCAGATTAAAGTGAAGGATGAAGATATCCAGAAGACGACTTTCAGAACGTGTTATGGACATTACGAGTATTCGGTGATGCCTTTCGGTGTTACAAATGCGTCGGGAGTATTCATAGAATACATGAATCATATCTTTCATACTTATTTGGACCAGTTTGTGGTGGTGTTTGTTGATGAAATTTTGATTTACTCTAAATCATAAGAAGAGCATGCAGAACACTTAAGAGTAGTATTACAAGTTTTGAAAGAGAATAAGTTGTATGAAAAGCTGTCCAAGTGTGAGTTCTGGTTAAAAGAGGTTAGTTTTCTTGGTCATTTGATCTCAGGTAGTGGCATTATTGTAGATCCATCGAAGGTTGATGCTGTGTTGCAATGGGAAACTCCGAAGTCAGCTACTGAGATTAGGAGCTTTTTGGGATTAGCTGGTTATTATAGAAGGTGTATCGAAAGTTTTTCTAAGTTGGCACTTCCGTTGACTAAGTTTCCTTGGAAAGGTAGAACTTTTGCATGGGATGTTCAGTGCGAAGAATTTTTTTACAGAATTGAAGAAGAGATTGACGTTGACCCCGATTTTGACGTTGCCTAATCCAGGAGAGCCTTTTGTGGTAAATTGTGATGCTTCTAAGATAGGTTTAGGAGGTGTGTGTATGCAGAGTGATAATGTAGTTGCTTATGCGTCAAGGCAGTTAAGGACTCATGAGAAGAACTATCCTACGCATGATTTAGAGCTTGCTGCAGTTGTCTTTGTGTTGAAGATTTGGAGGCATTATCTTTATGGTTCTAGATTTGAAGTGTTTAGTGACCATAAGAGCTTAAAGTATTTATTCGATCAGAAGGAGTTGAATATGAGGCAACGGAGATGGTTGGAATTGTTAAAGGATTATGATTTCATTTTTAATTATCATCCAGGAAAGGCGAATGTGGTAGCTGATGCGTTGAGTCGAAAGACTTTACATATGTTGGCAATGATGGTTAAAGAGTTGGAATTAATTGAACAATTCCGAGATATGAGCTTAGTTTGCGAGGTGACGCCACATAGTGTTATGTTGGGTATGTTGAAGATTAATAATGAATTTCTAGACAGTATCAGAGAAGCTCAGAAGTTGGATGTGAAACTGGTAGATTTAATGGTTGGGATCGATCAGTCTGAGGATAGTGATTTTAAGATGGATGCGCAAGGTGTGTTGAGATTTCATAACCGAATTTGTATTCCTGATGATGCCGAGATGAAGAAAGTGATACTTGAAGAGAGTCATAGAAGTAAGTTGAGTATTCATCCAGGAGCTACGAAGATGTATCAAGATTTGAAAGGTTTGTTTTGGTGGCCTGGGATGAAGAGTGATATGGCTCGGTTTGTGTATGCATGTTTGACTTGTCAGAAGTCAAAAGTTGAACATCAGAAGCCAGCAAGGTTGATGCAACCGTTAGAAGTTCCAGAATGGAAATGGGATAGAATTCCAATGGACTTTGTGACGGGGTTACCTAATACTATAAGGGGACATGATTCAATTTGGGTGATTGTTGATAGGCTTACAAATTCGGCTCATTTTATTCCTTTTAACATCAGTTTTCTAGCGTCGAAGTTGGCGTAGATTTACACCAGTGTGATTGTGAAGCTGCGTGGTGTTCCTTTGTGCATTGTGTCGGATAGTGATCCAAGATTTACTTCTGATTTTTGGAAGAGTTTGCAAGAAGCGTTGGGTTCTAAGTTGAGGTTGAGTTTAGCGTATCATCCTCAAACAGATGGTCAGACTGAACGGACTATTCAATCGTTGGAAGACTTGTTGAGGGCATGTGTTCTTGAGCAGGGAGGTTCATGGGATACTTATCTTATGTTGATAGGGTTCACTTATAATAACAATTACCATTCTAGTATTGGGATGGCACCTTTTGAAGCGTTGTATGGTCGAAGATGTAAAACTCCTTTATGTTGGCATGAATCTTGTGAAAGTGTAGTACTTGGACCTGAACTTGTTCGTGAGACTACTGAGAATGTGAAGTTGATTCGGGAAAAGATGAAAGCTTCCCAAAGTAGACAAAAGAGTTATCATGACAAGCGAAGGAAATATTTAGAATTCCAAGCGGGTGACCATGTGTTTTTGAGAGTTACACATGTGACTGGTGTTGGGAGAGCATTGAAGTCTAAGAAGCTCACTTCTCGTTTTATTGGACCATATCCGATTTTGGAGAGGGTTAGGAATGTTGCTTACAGAGTGGCTTTACCGCCTAATATTTCGAATTTGCATGATGTGTTTCATGTGTCACAACTCTGGAAGTATATTTCAGATCCATCTCATATGATTCATATGGATGATGTGCAAGTACGGAATAACCTTACTGCAGAGACGATGCCTGTACGGATCGCGGATCGTGAAACTAAGACTATGAGGGGCAAAGAGATTTTTTTAGTTAAGGTGGTTTAGCTAGGAGCTGCCGGAGAAAGCATGACTTGGGAGTTAGAGAGCAAGATGCGAGACTCCTATCCTGAGTTGTTTGATTAAGGTAAATTTTCAAGGACGAAAAAATTCTAAGTGGGGTAGAGTTGTATCGCCCGTAATTTAATTAATTATTTAATTAAAGTATTTTTGGAATATTTGTGAAGTTGTGTTATGATGATAGATGTTGTGCTGTGATTAGTTGGATTTAATTATTCTATTAATTTGTGGAATAATATTAGGATAATAATATTATTTGACGTGGGCTTATTTTAGAGGATAGAAGTAGAAATAAGGGGGTGTAGTAGCTTTAAGCCCATTAAGGCATTTTGAGAATTATAGGGTTATTTTATTATTGTTAGAAACAATAAGAAAAGAAGAAGCAGTAAGAGAGAAAGAAATAAGGGTTGGAAGAAGAGAAAGAGAACGTGAAAGTTACAAAAAAGAAGGAAAAGAGGCAGAACGAAATTCAATTGGAAAAGTTATAGAGCAACCTCTAATCCAAGGTAAGGGTGGAGTTCTGACTCTATAATAAGGTTTATGATGATTGGTATGTGGGATTAGATGTGAAAGATTGTTTGGTTTATGATTGAATTATATACATTGTTGTATGATGAAAATCAATGATTTAAGGATGAATAACGATGCTCTAATGCTGTATAAATGATGTAGAATTATAGGATAATTATAATTGATAACATAGTGAAATCGCAGAAAATATTCATGACAGAACAATATGTGTCGACCCCAAAAGCCATGCGTCGATGCATCAAGGCTTTTAGACTCAGGATGAGTCGATACGAAGGAGCCATGCGTCGATACATGCAGGCTTTTAGACTCAGGATGAGTCGATACCTAGGACCATATATCGATACATGCAGTGTTGCAGACTCAGTATGAGTCGATACGAAGGGAGTACGCGTCGATACATGCAGCGTGTTAAGCCCAGTAAGCGTCGACTCAAGACATTATGTGTCGATTCTTGTGGTCTGGTTTTTGACATATTCGTTTTCCAGAGGCTGTAACTTGAGTTTCCAGACTCTGTTTGAGGTGTCGTTCGAAGCGTTAAATAGCTAACACAATGAACTTCATTCTTAAAGATTAAAATGAAGAATAGGAAGGATAATCCTAGTAACCCAATTTAGGACTAGAGTTAGCTTCCCGCGTTAATCGCTATGATGATTTTGTGAAGAATGATGTGGAATAGATGATTATAGATTATTGTTTGATTCATAACAGTAAGATTAATTATGATAATGACATAGTATTACAGAATTAATAATATGTAGACGTTTTGTAATTTAGAGGTAAGCCTTATATGATTAATTAATTATAGGCAATATCATGTTGTAGGCCTATGGCTAATGTTGTAGGATTTTCGATCTACCGTTGTATTATTGTTGTGGCTGAGTTGTTGGCGAAATGATGTTTGATGAATTACAATGATAAATGATGTTTGATGAATTATGTTGATAAATGATGTTGATAAATGATGTTGATGAATGATGTTGATGAAAGTTGTTGAGATGCCTCTAATAATTGGCATCGATTAAGATGTAGGCTTCTGGCCAACGATGATGTTGTGTTGAGATGTTGTTAATTATGGTGTTGTCATTACATTCATGATTGTGTCTCATACATTGCATTTTAAGATGGAGCTTATGCTCATTAAGATGGCCTATATTGGTGAATATTAAGATGAAGGCTTATGCCTTGTTGATGCCTCTATTTATTGGCAATTATTTGAGATGGGAGTTCTGCTCTAATGGTTCCACATGCATTTGCATAGTATTGAGTCGCATTATATGATTGCATATAGAAGTTGTGTATTGATGCAGTGAATGTGTATATTGTTGGTATTCTGATGCGATTATTGTTGTGTATAAGATGAGGAGTGGTTATGTTATGTGATCTAATTTATTATATTATTTATCATACATTTTATTATATTGTTAGATATCTCACCCCTTCTGTTTGAATGTTACCCTTACGTTGGTAACGTGCAGGTAATCCGGAGTGAAGGTGGTTAGGTGGTTTACCTTCAGTAGTTTGAGTCGGTGCATTTCTCTGATATGTAACACTCGAGGGGATGAGCGCTTGTTGCTTTTAATTAATAATTATATCAGTTGTTGAACTTTAATTCGTTTGTTGCTAAGTATGCATTCTTTTGAAGTTGTTGTATTTGTTAGACAAAGATGTTATTATGATTCTGCTACGTAGATGTTTAAATTGTTGAATTAAGAGATTAAATTATTATGTTGATAGTTCATCCGAAGTTTTAAAGTGTTATGTATCCACGTTGAATGCAATGTGTTTTTAAAGTTGAATTTGTTGCATCCTGATTCAGTTGCATGAATTTTTATAACTCTGATTTACATTTATAATTGTCGGGTAGAATTGGAGTGTTACAGAAAACAATTACTTTGGAGGGAGGCCGATTTCTCCAGATACTAGGAAGAACTCACACCATAGAAAATATTAATGATCACCAAGAAGCTACCTAGTAATGAGAAAAAATATACAATCGATACAAAATAAGACATATCTTTAGCGTGATTCTACAACTATATATCTGGCTAAGATAAAGGGATAAAATCCCTTATAATCAAGAGAAGATTAGAAATCAGCTGTAGCTCGTACTAAAAAAGCTGAGATCTTCTCAGCATAAGATCCCAAATCTATATTTGAGTCTCCCATCTACCAACCTCCCTCGCAGAACATGATTTGTTCTTAGAGATTGAGAAAAGTATATGAAACCTAATTCTAAGAGAAGTGGCCTCTACCCAAGGATCATTCCAAGAAAAGTGAAAAAAAACCCGAGCCAACTTGCTTCAGTAGACCGTCATGAAACCAGTCAGAGGGGTCTTCCATCTTAACCCTTACGAGAGACACCCCTCTTTTTCCACTAGACATAGATTCCAAACACCCATCTCTACCATTCATGATAGACGAAATTGGCATACTTCCATATCTTGTGGATACAACATCACACTAGATACCTGAATGAATCACAAGTAGAGGCCACTTCACTTACCTAATAGGGACAAATTGACCATCCAGAAGTCATATACACCTAGGCCGACCAATTTCTTAGGCTTACACACGTCAACCCATCTCACCCAAGCAACCTTAAAACACCCTCTAACACCACTCCAAATAAACCTTCTTAGAATTTTCACAATATTCTTCCAAACTTTAATATACATCTTTAAGAAAGACAAAAGAAGATAGGAATATCATTAAGGACATAATCAAGAAGGATCATTCTCCCTCCCAAGGATAAGTACATATGCCTCCAAGAGTGGAGCCAACTAGTAATAAGATTAACTAGGGTTCCCACGTAAAGGAGAAATGGGAGTTGGCTCCCTCTAGACCACCAAGGTACTTGAACGAAAGAGACTCTTGATTACAATAATGAGTCGCAAAGAAAGATCTAAGAAAATAGCATCAAAATTCACCCGAGAAGATTACTCTTAGAAAAATTCATAATAAGGCCTAAGGCAAGCTCAAAAACTTGCATAATATATTTGATGGCCTAGAGATTTTCAATGGACGCGTCTGCAAAATAATCATGCTGTCTGTATACTGAAGATGAAAGATCACAAAATTTGAGGATCCAACTCTAAAACCTGAGAACAATTACGAACAATCCTAGAGAACAACCTACTAAGACATTTTCCAACCCGAATAAAAAGGAAACAGGTCAAAGGGCCACCTTGCTTCAACCCCCTTTTATATACTAATTTATTAGGCCGAGAAGCCATTTACCAAGACCGTATGATTATTGGAGAAAACACAAACACGAATACAACATCTCTTCTTGTCACTAAAACAAACCTATAAAGCATATACTCCAGAAAGGACCAACTCACCAAATCACAAGCTTTCTCAAAATTCACTTTAAAAATGAGGCAAGATTTTACTCTTCTTAGCTAGATCCACCAACTCACTCATCGCAACCACCTCATCAACTAGAAGCCTACCTTAGAAAAAGATCGACTGGTTAGGAGATATAAGTTTATCCATCAACTAAGTTTATAGAGGGACTTAACTAAAGATATATAGTAGGTATGAAGTCTCAAACATGAGAGGGAGAATCAATCTTTGGGATTCATGGTACCAAAATAGAAGGAAAAACCATGAGAAAGATAAGAAAACTGATGAAACTTCTTAAACATAATCTAAACATCGCCCCTAAGAAGAGGCCAAAACTTCTCAATAAAGGAAAATTTTGAAACAGTCAGAGTCCAAACTCTTATTCCCAACCATTAGTTAAAAATTATAAACTAATGAATTACTTTTGTTTAACTCGTATACGTGATATACTAACAAATTACGTGTCACCAAATTTTGGGAGATATTTGAGTAAGAAAACTGGAGAATTATCCATAAAATGAACACATATAAAGTTTGATTGTCTCCATTCATCTTCAATAAAACATAATTTTTCCGCACATAAAAGGAATAATGGGACAACAAAAACAATCTTGACATTTCCTCTCAGCCATAATCTGCACTATTAAATCATTTATGTTAAATGAAAGAACTTCGACTCCAAGCTCAGTAATTTCCCTTTCTGGTCTCAAAGATTTTCTACAAAGAAGACATGTATGGTTATTGAAACCAACCCATTTATCCAAACAGTTTCTGTGATACATATGTTTACACCTCAATACTCTAATCTCATCTCCTTCTTCTATTTTGCATAGACACACTGAACATTCTACATCTTCTTCGGACTCACGAGTGTGTTTATAATAACATACATTGTTCATGTTTCCAAATAATGGAAAGTGGTCAAAATCACGGAATTTGTAGAAGAGATGCTATGTAAGGAAATATAATACCCATTTTAGATGAGTGCATACTAGAGTAATGAACTTCATGATCATGATGAAAGTTTAGGGTAGTGGTAGAGAAATATGATTCTTGCCTTATGCTATGGATTTATACTAATAGAAAACACGTGCGTCCGCACGGGTTAAATTTATTTTGTATTGCACAATAATTTGTATTAAACAATTATAATGAAATGCATATTAAAATTATTTTGTACTGCACAATTATACTTATTTTAACTAGTTGAGTTTTTTGTCACTTCATGAAATATTTCAATCATATTTTTAACATTAGAGACAAATGTAAATGAGTGATAGTTTAACACCTAACAAATAACATAATAATCAAGATTTCATAAGCTATAGGTACATAAATGCCTGTTGTATAAGTGATTTTGTTAGAATATAAGTTTTTGGGTACAATATAAAGTAATGCCTTTTGTATATAAACCATTTTGAGAGAGCATAAGTTTTTGGATACAATACTAAGTAGTGAAAAATAGTTGGGACGTATATTATACTAGTAAGATAGAATCATTTTTTGAGTACACTAAAAATTAGTGAAAAAAAATTGCCACATATAATAATATGCTAGTTAACGTAGAATCATTGGTCCAAGTGTAAATATATAATCAATTAGTAACAGTGTCAAGCATGAATTAAAGAATCTTACACAAACTGCAGCTATGTATTTTATAAATATCTATGTAGTCAATCCAAGATTGGCATAGCAAGTCGCCAACCCCAAAACTAAGTGTGATACGGTGGGAGAACTGACTTGAGGTTTTGCCTCTGCTTTCACAACTGATTGACCCTTCTAGAGAGAAGAGACAATTCGTCTTCTTCTGATGAGGATCCATCAGAGGTTTCTTCCATAGCTTTCAAAACCTTAGAATCAAGTTTCTTGTTAGATTTTAATGCTAAAGGATTACCTTTCTTCTGAGGCTCGTCATCTTCTAGCTCTATCTCACGGCTTCTGAGGAATCTTGCATGCTGCTTTACTTCAGAACTTTGATAAGTCAGAGGCATGATAAACTGTTGGCGCATTAGACTTCTATTCAGAATCAGGATATCTTTTACTTTAGCGCAGATTCTGATCATCATACTTCAGAACATTCTGATTACCCAGCTTGAATGCTTATGTGGCTTAACTTCTGATGTCGTTTCATCCAGAACTTCTATACAACATAAGACACAAATTTAGAGTGCATATTTTTTCTTTGTGTTTGTTATCATCAAAACTCTTATGAGGGTTGTAGAATCAAACTATGTTCTGACAATTTTATCTTAGTGACAATTGACTACTTTACCAAATGGGTGGAGTAAGCTTCATATACTAATGTCACTAAAAAAGTGGTAGTGCATTTTATCAAGAACAACATCATATGTCGGTATGGTGTGCCAAGCAGGATTATCACCGACAATGGCTCAAATCTAGAAAACAAAATTATGTCTGAACTTTGCAAAGAATTTAAAATTGTCAATCATAATTCATCTCCCTACAAGCCAAAGATAAATTGAGCCGTTGAAGCGGCCAATAAGAACATCAATAAAATCATCCAGAAAATGGTGGTTACTTATAAAGACTAGCATGAGATGCTCCCTTTTGCTTTGCATGGGTATCGAACATCTGTACAGACTTCAACAGGGGAAACCTCGTTCTATCTTGTATATAGCATGGAATTAGTGCTCCCCATTGAAGTTGAAATTCCCTCTTTGCGTGTAATAATGGAAGCCAAGCTGTCGGGGGCTGAATGGGTCCAGAACAGGTTTGACCAGCTGAATATAATAGAAGAGAAAATAATGATGGCCTTATGTCATGGTCAATTATACCAAAAGAGAATAAAGAAAGCTTTTGATAAGAAGGTTAAACCTCGTGAATTTCGAGAAGGCGGCCTCGTGCTCAGGAAGATCATGTCTTTCAATGCTGATTCTAGGGGCAAGTGGACTCCCAATTTTGAAGGTCCATATGTTGTCAAGAAATCCTTCTCTGGCGGTGCATTGATTCTTGGAACAATGGATGGTGAGGAGTTCCCACTTCTTGTGAATGATGATGCAGTCAAGAAATACTTTGCCTAAAAAAATAAAAGAATAACTCACTAAGACGAAAACCCGAAAGGGCGACTTAGGCAAAAAGGAGCGTCTCGGTAGGCCGAAAACCCGAAAGGGCGGTCTAGGAAAAAGTTAGAGACATAAATAGAATAAATGATTCCCGGTAGGTTGAAAACCCGCGAGGGCAACCTAGGAAAAAGTTAGGGATTTTCTGGCAAGTAACTATATCAGACAAGACTTGATCAGTGGAGCAACGATCTGCTTGGATCTTGTTACTCTTCAACCAAAGTTTCAGCTCAGGAATTCAAAGTTGCTAGAGAGAATGGTGGTCATTGTAATTCAATGTATCTTTTCCAAGATATATTACCATGTTCCAAACTTTGTAATCATCCATGGAGTCTTCCCATTTGCAAGCTACCATTCTATTAATAAAATTTGAGCCTTTTATCCAATTCTTTGCAATTCTTATTTTATTTAGCTTATAAATATTTCATTTATTATTAATAGTAATAATAAAAGAAAACAAATTAAATAACAAAATTATTTTTGAAAAGAATTTACAAATTATTTTAAATTTTGTGATAGAAGGGGGACATAATTAGTGATCCCAAGGACGGATAAACTCAAGAGGTTTGCATGATATGAAGACTCTATCCAAGATTCCCCAGTGAAGGCTTCACTCATTTAATAATATTCTTTTCTCCCCGTGCATGCTGAGTTGGATTCATTTGCGAAGCATCTCCTTTTGGTAGTATTTGCATTTTGTTTGATTGTCTGATAGTCAGGCAAGGGTAGTGTTTTATTGAAGAAGTGTCGAGATGCTTATCAACTTATTCGGTTTTCTCTCGCTGAGTGTTGGATTGTATTTAAAATCCCCAGAAGTTTTCCTTGCTGTAGTGTTTGAAAATCCCCAGGTGATGCTGAGACGAGATACTTTTCTGAAATTGTTGCCTTGTGAGGTTTTCGTATTTTCTCCCCAGAGAAGTTGGTGCAATTATCACTCTAATTTTTGAAGATGTATCTTGAAGTATTCTTTACCAATACAATATTATCCTCCCCATTGAATTCATAATTCTACCCCAACTAATGACTGAACGAGATTATTTTGTTCTTCTCTAGTGAAGTCAACCCTGGCAGAAATTTGAACTTCAAACTCTCTTTTGGTGTCCAGTTTGTTTGGTTTCCAGTTAAAGCTTAAAGGAAGATGTTACATCGCTATTTAATTTGATATTTTTCTTCCCCAGTAAAGTTAAACTATGAAATAGGATTTTGTTCCTCAATTGGTGCTTACTTTTCTTATGGAAATTCCATCCTAATTATGATTTAGACGAGTATTGATTATAACCGTTGGTGGCCTTTCCTGGTTATCCCCCAGTGTTCTGTGTCTGCTTTGTCAATATACATGGTGACATTCATACATTCACACATACATCTGCGTGTTCGAATTAGAAAATCATTGCTCATTTTCATTCATTAATACTTTGCTGACATATTACTTTGTTTTGCAGAGTTGTATTACCCTCTCTCCAATAAAATGTCAACCTTTAAGCAGAAAGTGTACATTCTATCAACTTCCCCACTGAGTTATCCCTCGTGGAAGAATTTTGTTTCAACCTTCTTTTCAGCTTGATGTCTGGATGAGATGGAATTTCTCTCTTGAGCTTATTTCTCAAAAGGCGTATTTTGATTGACTGCTTCATTCTGATTTATTTCTGGTTGGAATGGGTACCCTCAGCAATATTATCATTTGGATTTCTGCAAGCTTTAAGACCTAGTTTAAGAATGTGCATTTATTTTGCACAAGAAATTTCTATAGGAATTATATTGCCATTTATCTAGGAAGCTATTTCTTCTTCAGGAAATCTTTATTGCAATTTCTCCTCATAGCAGCCAATGGCAGGACTCTTTATTTGAGCAACCTGTACTTCCCTGATGAATCTGATCGTTCCCAAAGAAGATTCAGATTTTTGTCACTCCAATGGATGGTAGCCTTGTCATTATGGAAGGTAGTCTATTGTTGAGACTGTTACTCCAATGGATGGTAGCCTTGTCATTATGTAAGGTAGTCTGTTGTTGATTTTTGTCACTCCAATGAATGGTAGCCTTGTCATTATGGAAGGTAGTATGTTGTTGAGATTGTTACTCCAATGGATGGTAGCCTTGTCATTATGGAAGGTAGTTTGTTGTTGAGATTGTTATTCTGATGGATGGTAGCCTTGTCATTATGGAAGGTAATCTATTGTTGAGATTGTTACTCCAATGGATGGTAGCCTTGTCATTATGGAAGGTAGTCTTTTGTTGAGATTGTTATTTCGATGGTTGGTAGCCTTGTCATTATGGAAGGTAGTTCGTCGTTGAGATTCTTTTACTCAATAGAGGTTCATCTGTATGCAATCATGAATACTAGATACATCTTGAGATTTACTGGTATTATCTTACCATCTCTTTCTCTGGTGGGTCGACGTTACTTTTTTGCTATCCCCTCAAATATTGGATAGTTCGTAGTCATCTGTCGGTCACCGTTATCATTTACTCTCTTGAGTTGACAATGCTTTGGATCCTATCTTGGACATTACCCCAACAGAGGCTTGTCTTTCCTTTACCATTGATTTATTTTCCTGTTCAAGTTTTCCTTTTGTTTCCCCTTTTTACTTTTTACAACCCCAATGGTGTCTTGCATCCCTTTAGATTTGTTCATCTGCATTCATAATCATAAGCATTACACGGTATCTTAGGGCCAAAAATAGGGCTTGTTTGATATTTAAGTATCTTCAATTGCGTTGACACGAATATTTTAACCTTTGTATCTCAGGATAGAAGACACTTAAATATGGGCAACTGTTGTACCCCAATTTTCCCCCCTAAGATTCCTTAATCACATCATATCAATTCAATCACAACCAAGTCACACACTAGGGTTTGTTTCCTCTCCCTATCTTTGGTCTTGCTCTATGGGGAATCACCAAGCCCATTGACTTGTATTTTGTGATCATCTATGTTTAATTACTCTTTAATAAACAAATACAATGTATGTGTATGCTAACTGTTGATGATGTAGATGAAAGCACAATGCATTCCATCAAAGTCAACTTTTGGATTCATGAGTTCCTTCTTTGTACCTTCCTTAACAAAGATTCATTGAGGTTCAAGCCTCTATGAAATATATTTTGAAGTAACATCATGACAAAGTCTTTCATGATTCATTATGCCTCACGTTGTCAAATTTAGCTCACAAGTACAAGGGTTGACTAAAGAAGTTTGACTCAATTGGATAAGTCTTTGATTTCAATGATCACAAGTGCATATCTCCTTCAATTCTCAAGATTTGGAAGTGGTTTTGGTTGCAACGGTTTCTCCTTAACATCCTCAACAACTTATAATCACATGATAAAGGTATTTATGCAAGAAGGTTTATCAAAATTGCAAAGATTTCCCAAGGCATTTTGTTGTTCTAGGAGCTAGGGTTTTGAACTTCAAAGGGGTATATCTTGCTAATATTTTGGTATTTTTGGGTGATTCTAAAAACATCCTTCTCTTCAAAGGGTTATTACCAAATCACTTCAATATTGTCAAGGAAATTTTGTGAGTAAGAAACTTGATGATGAAGAAATATTACAAGTCCTCCAGATGAATCCTCAAATTCCATTATGTGACTTCAAATGATTATAACTTGATCAAATTTCATCACGTTGAGCCCATAATTTTTCCATAATTATCTTGAATGTGTGTACATCAAACCATCCTCAACGTGCAACGTTTGAAAATGAGTGGAAGATGCCCTAAGGATGCAAAAGATTATCGGTCATTACAGGAATTTTTACCAACTTCAACAAGTCATCTCTCTCTCTCTCTCTCTCTCTCTCAATTTTTGGATATTTTGAATGGTTTAAGTATCAAAATGACATTCAAGACATCTACTTCATGCCATATTATTTGGTCAAGAATAAATTCCAAGTTGAAGACCATGTTTGGATACAAGACATTATAAGTCATTTTTGAAGAAAAAACTTAGAAATTTTCTAAGTATGAAAAGTCAACTTCTTTCTTCCATCTTTGACTCAACACAACTTTCAGCTCAAGTAACCATTTTGACCCATTCTTTTTCCATTACAAAGCTTGTAACCTCATCTTTCTAAAGCTTCAAGAATCAGGCACTGAGACCCCTTGAGTTGAGAATGCCATTGATTTGAATTTGGTAACTTGAAACTGAAGTTTCATCACAAGTCAGATTTTGAAATCTTTGTTTTGCCTTCTAATCACAAGTTTTCCATGCGTTTTTGCTTCTAATCATGTTTAGCAACTTTGCAAAAGTGTTTATAATAATGAAATGCACGATTTGGCTGAGTTTTGATGATAAACGAGTCACACTTTGTTCATGCTGCAGACCCACGCGATTTCCCTCCAAACTTCATCATTTCACACGGTTAAGGATCCCATTCATTCTCCTATAAATAGAGGGTCATCCCCCATTCATTTTCTCAAGCTTAGACAACCAAGATCACCCTGTCAAACTCTCTCTTGAACCCAATTTTCAGCTACTTCGAATTTGCTTTTGCAGCATCTCTCAATCATTTTTATTTGTCAATTCACCTTCATTGAACTTCCCTGAAGCTAACCATAGAATTACCTTCAAGAATCGTGACCTATATTGATCCACAAAAGTCCAATTTCAGAGCTATGCAACTTAACTTCAATAGGTAGATTCCTTCACCAATTCTCTCAAACTTTGATACTATTGTGAAGCTCTCATCACCCTGGTTCTAGTTGCAACATTTGTTTTTAACTAGAAGCACGTTTTGACCATGAAATTTCAAATCCCTTTTCAAAACTTCTCTTCCAAATTGTTTGAGCTACAATTTACATAAATTTTTCGCGAAGGTGTGGTTGTCTTTGTCTCGATGAGACGAAGCAAATGGTATCGGTCTCGCGCTCTAATTTTTCAGTTTGAGCGACCTGGTTTTGAGACTGGCTGGAGGTTGAAGATGACCAACGTGTCATTCTTCAACCAATGAAACAACGCCATTCAGAATTTTTGAATTTCTGATTTTATATTGAATCCAATGCTTTATTCAGTAATGACCATGATATGCACAGTGCACCAGATCCCTTGGATTTGATTACTAACACGTTTTGACTCTCATCCAATGATCCACATATTTTTGACTTTATTTTTGATTTCTAATTTTTATATTTAATTGTTTTATGTTTCAAAAATTTATAGAAAATTCATTTTAACTCCAAAAAATTTGAACAAATTATGGAAAATACTTTTGATTTTTCTTTCTGATTTTTATTTTTTCATGATTTTTGTGTTTTGATATTTTTTTATAATTTTTCAATTTATTTGATTTGTTTTAAATGTTTAAAAATACTTTTATTCATTTTTAAATTCCTGAAAAAATAGGGAAGGATCCAATGACATTGTGACAAATATTGGTGACCTCATTTATTTTTTATTTCTGACTTTGTTATTTTTCATCATTTTTTCTTTATTTTACCTATTTATTTTAATTTTAAAAATAATTTCTGACTATAGAAAATTACCAAAAATTTTATAAAAATAATTGAGTCCAAAATCCTGATTTTTTTATGGTCTTACTTATTTTTTCTTGATTAATTTAAATATAGTTTCCTTTTTTCTCTATTATTTTCATTTTTAATCATTTTTAAACCCTTATTCTTTTATTTTAAATACATTTTTATTTTTGTATATTTTCTGGCTGATCTTGGATTGAAATTTTGATCTTGAACTTTATTAACATCATTGGATCCACGGTGTTGAGTTTAACTCCATAAATATGGATGTAGTTTTAATAATAGTTTGATTAAATTTTGATTCAAATGTGGTTTATTCATTCTTCCATTTCCCTTGTTATTGCACTAAGTGTTATTGGAGTATGATTTCTATATCATGTCTCAAAACAAATGGTGCATAGATTGCTATTGACCAGCCTCAAAATAAGTGTGAATTCTATATAAGTCCACTTACGATTGCTTAACATAGCGCTAAATTTTGTCCCGATTTGAGAAAATGATCATTCGTGGCCCAAACTTATGTTTGCAAACCCAAGTATGTTAATTTGAACCCTGCGATCCAATAACCTTGAAATCCATTGTTAGGAGGCTTTGGTTCTACCAATCCTCTAATGAAACTTCATCAATTTTGGTTAAAGTGGATCACTTAAACATCATTGATCATTAAGTTACTTTGAGATTCTTAAAATGGATGATATACTTGACAAAAAGCAAATGCAACTTGTTGTTGAGAGGCTTTGGTTCTATCAATCCTCTAATGAGTTCCAAATGCAAGTTTCAAGATGGTCATCCAACTAACCATTAACTTCTAACAATTGACTTTATTTTATGGTTTTACTTAATGTACCATTTACTTTAGCATTTACATTTCATGCTATTTTCATATTTTCTCACTTAAGCCTTTATATTCATGTTATTTTTAATTTTCTCACTTGAGCTTTCATTTATTTTTGAACATACCTAATAATCAACTTAAACCCTAAAACACTTTAATGTTACTTGGACTACTTGGTTAATATCCTTGGCATTATGGAGTTATAGACTTCTTGCGACTTAAGAGTAGTAACCTTGACCTATGTTGGAGACCTTGTGACCTTAATTGACATTTTGTTTGGAGTTCATTGAGTTTACCTCAAGACACTGGGTTGTTTGTTTGTTTTGTCTGCAGGTTATTGTGATTATATACTTTGTCGGTAATTAGGGATTCATCTGTATACAGCCGTTACTCTGCCCAATTTTTGTGAAGACTTAATACATTTTAAGTTTGGTCTTCTCAATAGGTTTAGTATCCTTTCTTGGTTTCAATCCAAAGAATGGGAATTCTACCTTAACTCATAATGTCAAGTGTTGGCTTCTTGTTGGTTAGATGGTTCTTTTCCCTAGCTTTTATCTTATGCTTTAGGATAGTCCCTTCATCTTCTCCCATCTTCTTTAATTTAAAAAATCTTCTCCCTCCTTTTGAAAACTCTTCTTGTTTCTAAGTTTGAACCACTTTCATAATAAACTTGGACTTAGGTCCATGCATTTTCAAAACTTTTATAAATAAACTTTAATCAACTTAATAAAACCTTGACATTTTTGTGAGAAGACTAAAAGTCAATCAATCTCATTCAAACAATATTTTCCACTTTGGCTTTTTGCTTTAAAGCTTTTCTCAAAATATTGGACTCTTGTTAATCCTTGTAGTGATGCAAACAACTATACTTCTACAATATATAGTGAAGTGAGATATTTTCCACTTGGGTGTTGAGTGATGTCTTGTTGATTTTAAAATCCAAGCCATATCCTCCACTTTGAGATGATGCAAATTCTACTTTCTCATGATTGTGGGTAGTAAGTATGTTTTCCACACGGACAATGAAGATGATGTCTTATCTCATAAAATTAACCAACACACTTGTGTTTTAAATATTTTAAAGAGGAACTACGTGTACCCTGATCCTCTATTGCACAAAAGGTATTATGTAGGCACTAAAGGTTCGCAACCGCGGTGGATGCAAAAATCATAAAAAAATATGCTTCTTATTTCTCATCCCCACAATCCATTTTACATACAACATTTTATAGCTAAAATATACAGATTTTTCAAAGAGGTTCCTATGGAGTACTATAGATGTTTAGGGTGCTAATACCTTCCCTTTGCATAACTAACCCCCTTACCTAGAATCTTTCTCCCTTCTTTTGAGTTATTCTCTCTTTTCCCATTCATTTGGAAACAATAAAGCACGGTAGCGATTTTTATTTTGATTTGTACAAGTCAAGTCAATCCAATGGCTTATTCTTAGATATTTCTATGGCTACAATAGTCGACCAATAATAATCGGCCCTCATAAACTTCTTAGCCATGGTATGTCCACATGAATGAGTACCAAAGGTACATTCGTGCATATCTTCCATAATCTTCTCTGCCTCTTTCTTGTCCATACTGCATAGCAGAGTCGATTCATGGTTGTGCTTGTACATAATTTTGTTTCTCAGGAAGAACATAGCTGAGAACCTCTGTAGGAATTTATTATCATTTGTAGATGCCCCTTCAAGATACTCTTAAGCCTCAAGATATCTTTTCACTTCATGAAACCAAGGCTTCTCTTCTACTTCATCAGTGTCAACTTCTTAACAGTGTGCAGGTTCATCTAGCCTTTCAATGGTAATTTTGGGAGCCTCGTTATCCCATCTGACTTTGAACATAGACGACATGGTAGCTAACACGTCTTCCATCTAATTCTCTTCTCTTGGGATGTGCTCAAAAGTAATATCCTCCAAGTACAGAATTACGGTTAGCACATGCTCTATATAAAGAATGAGATTCAGATGCTTAGTATCCCATTCTCCCTTAATCTTACTGATTACGAGGGTTGAGTCCCCGTATACGCTTAAGAACTTGATTCTTAGGTCAATAGCAGATTTAATACCCATGATGAGCCAAATGATCTACCAGTACACTTCCTTTGATTGCTTTTTGAGTGGTGTACTGAATATCGTATTCTGTTAATACCATTTGCTATCGGGCTATCATTCTAGAGAGAGCGGGTTTCTCGAATATATATTTGATAGGATCCATTTTAGAGATCAACAAAGTAGTATGACTCAACATATATTGTCTTAGTCGGCGAGCAGCCCATGCCAAAGTGCGACAAGTTTTCTCGAGCAGTGAGTATCTTGTTTCACAGTCGGTAAACTTTTTTCTAAGGTAGTATATTGCATGCTCTTTTTGACCAAACTCGTCATGCTGGCCCAGTACACACCCCATTGAATTCTCTACACTGTTAGGTACATAATTAGAGGTCTTCCTTCAACTGGTGGCATTATAATTGGATTTTCTTGTAGGTACTCCTTGATTTTGTCAAAGGATATCTGACAATCATCGTTCTATTTCACTACCTGATCTTTCTTCAGCAACATAAAGATCGGATCACAAATAGCGGTCAAATGAGAAATAAATCTGGAAATATAATTCAGTCATCCTAAGAACCCTCTAACTTCCTTCTCAGTGCGGGGAGCGGGCATTTCTTGAATAGATTTAACCTTGGAGGGATAAACCTCAATACCTTTACCGCGGACAACAAAACCCAGGAATTTACCAAATCTCACCCCAAATGTGCACTTGTTTGGATTCAATCTCAGCTTGTATTTCTTCATCCTCTCAAACAACTTGTGTAGACGGTCAAGATGTTCTTCTTCAGTATGAGATCTGGCTATCATATTGTCGATGTAGACCTATATCTCGTGATGAATCAAGTCATGGAACAAAGCTGCCATGTCACGCTGATATGTTGCGCCGACATTCTCCAACCCAAAAGGCATAACCTTGTAGCAGAAAGTTCCCCACTGTGTGACAAAAGTATTCTTCTCCATGTCTTTAGGTGCCATCTTGATTTGATTATACCTTAAGAAACCATCCATAATGGAGAACACCTTGTGTCGGGCGGTGTTTTCGACCAAAACATCAATGTGTGGAAGCGGGAAGTCATCCTTAGAGCTTGCCCTATTCAGATCTCTATAATCTACACACATATGCACCTTATCGTATTTCTTCGGTACCAGAACAAAATTTGCAACCCATTGAGGATAGGATGTCACTGCTAAGAACCCTGCATTGAATTGTTTCATAACTTCAACCTTTATCTTTTTTGACATCTCGGGCCGCATACAACGAACCTTATGTTTTATTGGAGCACAACCCTCTTTCATCGGCAGACGGTGAACCACAATATCGGTATCAAGCCTTGGCATGTCTATGTATGAACAAGAAAAGATCTCAACATATTCATGCAACATCTGCATTAACCTGTTCTAGACATTGTCCTCTAAGTTGGCGCCTATTTTGACCTCTTTCCTGTTTGTTTCGAAACCCTAATTACCATTTCAACTGGATCTTCATGCGATTGAATAACTTTCTCTTCTTGCCCTAAGAGTCTGGAAAGTTCTCTTGGTATCTCACAATCTTCCGCACCTTCGTCCTCAGCTTGGTAGATCGGATTTTCAAAGTCATAAGTGGCAATATCTAAATTGTTATCAACGAAATCCATAGTAGATGTGGATCTGTGATGTATTGTATGGGTGTGTGTAAGAATACATAGCTATTTGAAAGTGATAAAAGTAAAAATAAAAACAGAGAGAAAAAAATTTGAATGCAAAACGTCCAATGCTTTATTAAATGAAAATATGTTTATGAAATGACAACCCTTAACAAATGAACCGTTGTGCCCGGGTAAGGAACAAGGCTTAAAGTCATTGTTAAAATATTACAAAGCCAAAACGTGAAAGAAATAAAAAATAGAAATGTAGCTATTACTCCTGACTAAAGGTGATAGAGATAACGTCATCCGCCTTCCAGTTGTTGAGCCCATTGCCAATGGTGGGAAAGATCTAGCTGTCAAGGTCATAATCACTTTCAGCTTCTTCTATCACGTTGACTCCGTTGTTACTGATGCAGAATAGTGGCCTTCCAGATCGAGTGCGACGAACAACCCTCTGACCCTCTATAGTGAAAGCTAAACAAAACTTATCAGACTTATAGGGAATATCAGAAAGCTAACCCCAAATAATAGAACCACCTTCTTCTACAATGGCTCTAGCATCTTTTAATTAAGCCATCCTGGGATGAACCCTAGTAACTTTGGGAATGGCAGAGACATCTTCAGTTGGGGAAGGAGGGATGACTTCAAAAGTTTGACAGGGAGTCTCGATGAATTCGTCGTCTATCTCTACATACCAGAAAGAGTTCAAGTGGCTAACCATATACTCTTCTTCGCCGCAGACAGTAATAATCTTTCCATTCACATGATATTTTAACTTCTGATGTAGGGTAGAGGTAATATCGTCTGCTCCATGGATCTAGGGGCATCCTAGTAAGCAAGAATAAGCTGGCCGAATGCCCGTTACATAGAAGGTATATTCAAATATCTGTGAACCCACTTTTATCGGAAGATCCACTTCCTTGTGTACCATCCTTTTTGACCCATCAAAGGCTCGACAATATCACTGGGTTTCAGTACGAACCCTTCGCATTTAAGTTTGTAAACAGATCCTTTCAGTAGAACATTTAATGAGGAGCCAGTATCAAGAAATACACAAGCCAAAGTAGTGACCATGCATTCAATAGAGACATATAGGGCCTTATTATGGTATCTTTCCTCAAGAGTCAGATCAGCATCAGAGAAACCTAATCCATTGTCAGTTTTTAAGCTAGCAACATAACTTCCAAATTGGTAAGCAGAAATCTCTTGTGGCACGTGAGCAGTCTTCTAAAATTTCACCAAAGCCTGTGCATTGGATTCAGAACACAATAGCAGGGATAACATGTAAATTTTGGATGGCGTCTTCCCTAGCTGTTCAACAATTTTATAATCACTTTTATGAATAATTTTCAATACCTCTTCCAACTCTTGTCTAGAGGTGTCTTCAACTGTAGCTTCCTTAGGCGCCTCCGTCTGGGCAGGCTCTATCATTTGGTCTTTGCCCCGAGCCTCAGCAGTTGACTCGGTGGCTATAACTCTAACAGGTGTAGAAATAGTCTTCGGAGAGATTTACAGAGAGAAAACCCTTCCACTTCTAGTAACCTTACTAGTTCCAGGAATATTATCAATGTCGGGATCAACAACTTAAGTAACTTCATCTTCAACAGTTGGTAGTTCTTGCTTGACGCCATGTTAGTAGACGTCAGATCCATAGTTCCAAGGAATAGCTCTATCCGAAGAATATGAGATAGCTCCAGGTGTAGTGATGATCAGTGGAGAAACTTTCAGATTGGCAGTAATCCTTACAGGACCTTTGGAGGTGATCTTGACAGAAGGGCCAGAAATTATTGATAAGTCTTGACACAGATTCTCAACAGACGAAATCTTCTTAATCAGAATTATATGATTGTCCATTAGGCATTGAATACTTTCCTTGAGTAATTTTCAGCCATTGGGTTGGGTTGTGCAGCAGTAACATTTTTCAATACAGCCCCAAAATAAACCGGCCTGCAGCAGATTCTTCCTTATTATTTGTAGAGGAGTAACCAATTCAGTTACAATAACCAGCATTTGTTGTCAATCATATCCTGAATTTTGTTTTTCAGCGTCCAACAATTGTTGGTGTCGTACCTAGGATTGTTAGAATGGTAGGCGCATCTCGCGTCCGGCTTGTATTTAGAAGAGGAGGTGTTGGGGTTTTGAGGAGGATCTTTTAGCGTAATCAGTTCTGCTTTTAGTAAATGTTGTAGCGCTTGAGACAATGTCATATTAATCTTGGTAAACTTCCTTCCCAGAGCGTCTGACCTATAACTATTGCTCTGTTGTTGTTATTGTTGAACAAGTGCAAGATTAGAAATCAATACCTCTCCCACGGACAGATTGCGATCATTTTTTCCAAGGCCCTTTTGGCCATAAACAACATCGGTCTCCTTCTTACCATTGATTGTTTTCTTCACAACATTTGAAGACGCAACCATTGAATTTTTCGGCTCTTAATACCACTTTCGACACGTTCTCTAGTTAGGACCAGCTTAGTAAAACCAAATGAAGATCTCCCAATCAGATGATTAAAGAATGGACCTATTAGAGTGCCCATGAACATATCAACTAGCTCCCAGTCTGACAAGGGATATTACACCCTTCCAACTATGTCTCTCCACTTCTGGGAATATTCTTTGAACCTTTCATTCGAACCCGTAGTCATGTTTTGAAATTACACGCGAGTTGGTGCAAGGTCACCATTGTATTGGTATTGTTTGTAGAAGGCAGCAACCATGTATTCCTAAGTGCGGATGTTGGTTCCCTCCACCTGATAGAACTACTCGAGTTGCATTCCAGACAAACATTCATGAATGAAGTGAACCCATAACTTTCTGTCAGCAGTATAAGGTTGGATCTTCTGGACATAGGATGTCATATGAAGTTTCGGACAAGACACACCATCATATTTATAAAAAGTAGGGACTTTGAACTTGTGAGGGATAACCACCCCAGAAATAAGACCCAGCTCTCCGAAATCCAATCCAGGAACTTTCTGGATTGCCATGGCCTTGAGGCGATCTTCCATCTGTTTGTATATGTCATCAACAAGAGGATACTATTCATCAGAGTAGTCTTCATCCTCAGGCATCTTACCAGAACCAAGGTTGCTTCCACCTTCAGCCCTAACACTTCTACCATCCTCCTCTTGGCTGTCATCTTCATTAGCGGTGATATCAACAGTTTGCACTGGTTTAGATGGACCTTTGAATCTTCTTCCCATGTTGAGAATAACAATTGGCTTTCGTGTCTTCTTCTTTTTGGAAATGAGTGCCATCATATATTTCTAACCTTGAGATAGGTTCAGGACGGTCTCCTGGAATTGGGCATTCTGAGCTTGGAGTTCCTTAACAGTTTGTTCAAAAGCCATCTTTTACTGAAATAAATAGCAAGAAGATGAGAAAACCTGTATGGGAAAACCTGTTATGTAATTATGCATGATATGTAGATGTAATGTTTGCAAGGATCATTGCGGGATTTAAGTTTGTTTAAACAAAAGGAAACAAGAGAAATTTTAGTAACTAACTCGAATTATAATTGCTTTTAATAAAAAGAGTTATAAAATAGCAAAAATATAAATTCAAATCTCCCTTAGATGCTTCCTTTTGTGTTTACATGTGCCTTAAGGCTTTATTCTTCATGGATTCGTTTTGTCAGCTCTATTACTTTCTTCTCACTAGCATAAAACAGAGCTTCAAAGGTACCTCTTTCTTCCTTAAGCTTAATATATGACTTTTGTAGCTCTTTAAAGTCGATAGGCACATCGGGATGAAGAATGGTATGATGAGCATCCCCTTCAACAATAGGTTCTACGATCACTGGTAGGATAGTAAGATATGGCATTTTGAGATTCTGAGCACGAGACCACACCCATCTGAGGTAAGGCTCTAGAGGAATGTAATTCTTGTGTCTCAGAGTCTTGCTATCAATCTTGTTGACTTTTCCCCAAGCACGTATAAACCTTTGATGGTAATTTTGAGGATCGTTCTCATAGTCAAACATAATTCCCTGGATGAGCATATCATAAGGGTCATCCCTTTGAGCACAACTAAACTGACGCAGAGCTAGAGAAGGGTTGTAAGTGATGTCGCCTCTTATACCAAGGAGTGGTACATTAGGGAATTCCCCATAGTGATCAATAATAGTTACATCTGCCTGAGATCGAGAATACCACTGGATATCTGCATGAGTGAATGAAATCAATCTTTGAGACCACCTCAAACCTTGTTCGTTCTTTATCACTAATCAGGGAAAGTGCAACATAAACCACCTGGACAGTAGAGGTATACAACACATAAAAGTTCCTCACTTCTTCATAGTACGAGTGTAGAGGGAGTGCATGACATCTCCGAGCAAAGTAGGTATCAAATTATGAGTGAGAAATATCTTGATGGCGCTCATATCTATGAATTAGTCCAGATTAGGGAATAGTATCAACCCATAGATCAGCAAGGCCCAAATATCCTCAAAATCACAAAGATTCATGGCATCTAGAAATCCCCGAGCCTTCTCTATCAGAAATTTAAGAGATAAACCCTTGACTTCATTCCTTGTTTTCCAATTAGATACAATGTCCGATCGTTTCAGATGTAGGACTACTGCAACGTCTTCAGGTTTTGGAACTTGCTCTAAACTGGTGAAAGGTATCTGATTAAGAATAGGATCTTCGAGCAATTTTGAGAATTCTTCCATTGTGGGGACCAATTGATAATCCGGGAAGGTAAACCAGTGATACTTCAGATCAAAGAACTAGAAAAGAACGATCGTCATGTCTTCCTGGACACCAGTAGTAACCAAGCGGAGTAGGTGACCATGTCTCTTGGTGAATTGAGAATTATCGGGAACCTTTGAGACCAATTTCTTAAGCTTAGAAGGTATCCTTACAAAGTTGATCCGGATTGTATTCCTACGACTGGAAGTCATGACCCTACAACACAAAACAAAGATAAATCCCCTAGATCCTTGAAATGATTAGTCATGATATGATGCTATGATGTTATGATCATGTTCAAATAGATAATCAAAGACAAGAAAAGCATGCAAAGGCCATAGGTTTAAGGCTCGCATGGGGTTTCTAAGTAAGTACCCTCTTGAAGTTTAGTTGGCTCAACTTGTCCTAGAGAAGTAATCGGGTTCTAGGGATCTCAATATCACTATTTTTCCCACAAGCTTCGTCTAGCACGGTGACTGACTTGCCACCAAACAAAACTCGAGAGTCAGATATTTCAATACCTTCTAATGGCTAAGTTGGGTCAATTAAGTTTCTAAGGTCAGTTAGTGTTTATGACACCACGCGACAGCCTAGTATGCTCCCTGACTGACTTGAGAGTTACTAGTATAAACTAATGTGTCGCACTAATGTAGTCATCACTTCAACCATATCAGTATACGCCGTATAGTTTCAATGATCTATTGTGTTGTACCCCAAAATTTTCCCTCTCATATTTCTCCAAACATTGCAAGAAAAATATCCAAGTGTCTCAAGATTACTCAAGAATTGGACAGTCAAGCTATCTCCTAAGGTAGTCTTCCCCAAATTAGGGTTTTGTGTTGCATAAAGATCCTTGAATCCAAATGACCTAAAGTGATCCCCAATGTCCCAATATGTTCTCAAGATCATCTATGTCAAATTTCAAGCCTTGTAGAGGAAGTTTGCTCAGTCAATTGCTCAAAGGGTCCAAAAATCGACTATGTTAGGGCAAAAGTCAACTGTGACCTACAAACAGTCAAACTTCAAGATTTTTTGTTAACATTCTCATTTTGAAGGATATTTCATCATTTGATCAAGGGTTGATCATGATTCATCAAGGATTGCTCAAAATTCATCAAGACTCAAAAGTTGCTAAATTAGGGTTTTGTAGGAAAAGTCAACTCAACTTTGACTAAGCATAACTTTCTCATACTTTATTATAAATGACCCATACAAAGCTCATTTTGAAGATGATGCAATTTCCTACAATCCATATTCATACCCCAAGATCAGAAAATGCACTCACAAGAAGTTATAAATTTGGACATTATAGGTCATATTTGAAAGTCAACAAAAACACCTTTTTTGCCAAAGCTTATAACTTGAGCATGGAATATCAAATTGATATGAGACCAAAAGGGTTGGTTAGAGGACATCTCAAGATTTCTAAAAAATCCAATAAAACTTCCAAAAGTTCAAAATAGAAGAAGTTATGAATTATTGAAGTTTGGCATTTTTGCAACATTGCCAAAAGTCAACTATCCCCAAAACTTCAAATTTTGTCAAATGGGCCCATTCTTTTCCACTTGATTTGAGCTTGCATCATTTTCCACGTGTACTAGCTTCATCCATATGCCCATATCTTATTTTTATTATTTAATTTGATTTTTAATTGAATTTATTCATTTTAAATGAAATAAAATCAAATAAAATCATATAAAATCAAAAGTATTTATAATTCATCATTTTTTGGTCGCTTTAGGCTTTGAATACAGCTATTATGTGAATCAAATTCGCACCAAGTGCATTGGTTACAAGAAGATATGATTTAGGCCAAATTTGGAAGGTTGTAATGGTGGAATCAAATCCAATTCACGAGCATTGATTTAGAGAGATTTGTACCAAGTTTCTTACCCTAATGCAATATACATTACATAAGGAAGGCAATGGCACTAAAATATGGTTGGAGGCTGCAAGAAGAGGCAGAACAAAAGTTTGAAAAAGTGGTAAAAAGCTTGAATTCGAGATCATAACAAGAGGCGTTTTCAGAAGCCAAAAGCTATCACAATCGCTTCCTGGGTGTTCACTCAACCTTCCTGGATCAAGAGCAAGTGTTCTCACATACCACAAAGCACTTTAAGTATCACGAAAATCACCTTGGTTCTTGAATTCGTGATTTATTATTCTTGCATCAGTTGAACAAATTGCTTGCATATTCATAACCCTCATGACATTTGTAAACTTTTTGCATTATTCAATTTGGTTTATAGGCGCTGTAACCCCAAAACACCATAGCTACGGTTGCGTGTTTGTTTTTAGGGCTTTCTTTTTCAGGAAAAATCAGGACTCAAGAAGGACATAATGTTAATCAGGAAGTCAAGACGAACTCAACCATGTTTTTGGAATTGATTTATGTGGCCTAGGGAAGATTTTAGAGCAAGCTTGCGTATTTAGCTGTGGATCCAAATTCTCAGGTAATATTTGCAGGATTTGGAGGTAGAAGACGACGAGCTGTCGTTCTCCCATTGGCCAATTCAAATTAATTTTTGCGCATTTTTATTTTCTGGCATATAATTTGTTTTGTTTATATTATAATTTCTTTGTATTTTACTAACAATAGAATCAAAGCAGTGCAGTGGCAAGCGTGCAAGCATATCACTTTCAGGACCTGAGTTCGAATCTCAGGTCCCCCACTTTCTTTGTTATTTTCCTTCTTCAGGTAATCACATCTACGTCCAAGCATGCAGCGCACCATACGCCTTCACACATCCAACAGCCAGGTGGCCAAAGGCCAGATCTGGTGATCTAGGCTGCGAGTCCACCATGGAGTCAAGTCCAAGTGCGCACACGAAATCCTAAAAGTCAAACCAGGCTAGCGCTTAATGGGCCTCAGCATTGCTATATGCACCACAAAATTCAGGCCCAAACCTCTCTCTCTCTCTTTATTTTATTTATTTTGTTTATTAATTGTTTTTATTATTTTTGTTTTTAATTCTAACCAATCATTAAAATTCTTTTTCTTTAAAATAAAATCACACCAAAATATTTTTATTTAATCAAATTCTAACTTTTATTTTTATTAATAAACATTAATTAAATTAATTTAGGTTTTAATGTTAGAATAATTTTAACCCTTTTTGCAAATAATTAAAATTAACTAGACTTAATTAGGTTTTACTAATTCAATTAATTTTTATTTTATTTCTTTAAATAACCAAAAATCCAAAAATAACTTCTTTTTTCATTTAATTAATTAATTTAATTTAATATAGTGATTAATTTAGATTTATTTCTTTCTTAAAATATAAAAAAAACCACAAAACATTTTCTTTATCAAATTAAATTCTAACTTTTATTTTTGTTGATAAACATTAATTAATTGATTTAGAATTTTAATTAGAATAACTTTCATATTTTTGTAAATAATTAAAATTCAATTAGATTTAATTAGGTTTTTTTACTAACATTAATTAATTTTTATTTCTTTCCTAAAATACAAAAAAACCCAAAAATATTTATTTTTATTAATTTATTTATTTATTTAATTTAGTAATTAGTTTAGATTTATTTCTTTCTTAAAATAAAAAAAACAACAAAAAAGATACTTTCTCTCAAAAAGGGTCAAAACCTTATTTGCGCTCGATTTAATTTCTCGCACGCGATTTGTTTTCTTTTATATCATATTGTATTTGTTCCCGGAATGTAATAGATAATTAGGACCATTTAATTATTTTTATCGCTTTATTTATTTTTCCGCATTTAAATTTCAAAGGGTTGCTTTTGGCGATGTAAATATCCGACGCCTTGTAATAGTTAGTTAAATTTCTGCAATTTATTTTATGCAAAATATGACTGCTAGATGTTTGATAATAGGGATGCATGACAAGATTGAATGTTTAAACCTAAAATCAACCTAGATCACCATTAACATGTACAAAGATAAAATTAACTGAAAACAACACACTCGCACATGCGCACTCTTAGGGTACACCCCACTTGGTTGCCTTCGTACGCGGTCATTGAGTATAGGTTGTTTTAGAGGTCGCCCTCTTGTCTAAAAGATCATAGTCGCCTCGAAACGTTTGCCTCAGATATTGTTGCCTCAAAACAAATGATCTAAGACATTAGGGTTACCGCTAAGGCGTTCTAACATTGCTTTGGTGACCGTAAGTCCCTAAATTCGAATTGACCCTTAAACTCCAACGACGGTGCTACCTACTCATCAATAGTGGGATAGCATTGTCTAAAGGACATTAGCATAGAACGATTCCTTTTTTCGAGTAGGTAGATGGTTCTTAAGTACTTGCTCTTTTAAAAAACAAAAACTCTTCACACTTACACTTTCCGAACAAAGTTTTCAAAAATACTTCAGACGCTCTTGAGGACATAAGCTAGAGTTAAATCAAAGTTTCAAATAAAAACTTTTTTTTCAAACCCACAAACACAAAGAAAAACAATTTTGAAAACAATATGAGCAAGTACCTAAGCGCCTGTGGATAACCACAGATAGAAAGGGTGCTAACACCTTCCCTTTCTATAATCTACCCCCCGAACCCGAGAAATATCTCGAAAAAGGAATTTTTATGTGATTCTTTCCTTCCTTGTTGGATAAAATAAAATTCGGTGGCGACTCTTGCTTACCGCGAAATTTTTCAAAAATAAACGCAAAACGCAAACCAGCATTCCAAAAAACAGTCAATTCTTTCCCACCGTATCACATATTGCTACTTACCTAAAATTTCCCCCAGATTCGGGTATATGACTGTTGTACCCCAAAATTTGCCCTCTCATTTTATCAACATTTCTCATCACAAGACTCTTGGAACTCTAGATCAAGCTAGGGTTTGCTCTGCTCAAGACACCTCCTTGCACTGTTGACCTAAATTAGGGTTTGAGTTTGCACAGGGATTTTGGACCTTCAATTCCCAAATTGACTTTCATACTTCATGTTGGACTCATAAGTTTGTCCATGCCAAGTTTCAAGCCTTGAATCAAATTTTTGGCCAGTCAATTGAACAGTTGACCTAAAAATCAACTATATTGGGGAAAAAGTCAATTGTGGCTAATTTACAGTCAAACCTCATGAATTTTGACCCACGTCAACATTATGAACTCATATGAACCATTTGATCAAATTTGGATCACAATTCCACAAGAAATTTGATCAGATCACTAAAAGGGCAAAATGGTCATTTTTAGGGTTTTGACTGTACAAAGGCAATTTTTGACTGTTTGACCTAGCCAATGGTAAATCGAGTTCAACCATGGGCTCAAGGACTCAATGACATTATCTTGACCTATTCAACAAGTTCAAAAGATCTCAAATGCATAAGATTGACAAATGAATTTTTCAGTCAACTGATCAAATTTGATTGTACACTGAAAAGTCAAACTTTGACTTTTTGGTCAAAATCAAGTGCCAAGGGTCAATTTTCATCAAGATATGTCAAATTATGAAACTTGTTCATCAAGAAACCAAAAATTGCAAATTAGGGTTTGAAATTGAAATTTTTCATAACTTAGAAATTTTCTAAGTTATGAAATTTTCTTAATTTTTCCTAACTTTGTCCCACATTTTCACCATGATACAAATAGATTCAAACAAAACTTACAAAATGAAAGTTGTAGTCCTCCATAAAAACTACAACTTTGATTCACAAAGTTTTCTCAAAAGAAGCTTGGATCTCAAGTTATGATTTTTGGAATAAGGGTCCCTAAAACTTTTAACTTAGAGAAGTTTTGCCCTAGTTTAGGCAGGATTTTGACCCATCTTCTTGGCCATTTTTCACATAGTTCCACTTGGAGTCTCAAGTTTTACTTCAAATATGGATTATAGTACATGTTACAAGCTTTCTAAATTGTCCAAGAACTCCTCCAATACATTTGTGGTTAGGGAGAATCGAATGCTTGAAGTTGCCAAAAACTCACTTTGTATCCATGGCCAATACATGTTCATACAAGTTGCAAAATCTTTCCAAACTAGCTTTGTACTTGTTTATAGGTCTCTAAACCAATTCACACTCAAAAATTAATTGCAAATACATTGGACATTGGTATTATTCTGATCAATGGAGCTTGGCACAATGAATAATTCCATTTTGGGAATAAAGGTAGCACTTCCATTTACATAAAGCATGCTTTATGTCAAGTTGCATTTCTTGAGCCATACACCAAGCCCTTTGCTGCAAACAAGGCTCCCTAATGTCAGGAAAAGTTCAAAACCTTTGTGCAGCTAGGTTACAAGCCAGTACAACCATAGCATTGTCAACTCTCACTTTTTACTTTAAAACCAAATAATTATGAAAAAGGTCAACAACTTGAGCATCTGATATATTCAACTCTTGCCAACATTTCAAACAAGTTTTGCACATCCCTGTGAGCCAGAAACACGAGCCATTCATCCCTCAAACACCCTTGTACACAAAAATCACATTTTCTTGCAAAACAGGGTAGGCCCTGCAGAATCACTTCCATTTTCACATCCACTCGTGCGTTTTGCTTGCAACCAGTTCCAATACCTTCCATTCAACTCACCGAAGCTATCCCAAACCTCCATTGCCAACTGTAACTCCATTTATAGTGTTTACCATTTTCATTTCAAGCTTGTGCAGGTTGACTTTTGGAGGCTGATTCAGGAACATTCGAAGCAAACTAGCCATTGGAAAAGACCAAGTGAAGTTCAGGCAAGCTACCAGGCACCTGAAAACTTGTTGAGAAGCTCTGCATTGTCCAACTCGAATCCAACTGAAACAAGTATTTCTCCAACTTCTATCTCTCTAATTAGGAACAGTTAGCCTTAGGTTTGTGAATGAAAAATGTAGTATTCAATGCCATGAAGCTGTACATATGCTCAGTTTTCATTTATATTAAGCGTGCTAAGAGAATTTCATTCATGAACATGCTGAAAAAACTAGGTTAGATTTTAGGGTCAGAGAAATTCTCTCTGGTCTTTGAGAGTTAGATTAAGTTTTTTATATGGTTAGAATCGTGGTTTGGTGCTCTACAAGTTTCATGTTTTGAGTTTTGGCAAAGGATCACGTATACAGGATGTAGCATTTGAACAGGGCAAGCGCGCGTTTTTGTCACAAGGAAGAAGATGAAGTGGAAATGGGCTGGGCCTGTTTGTTCTCACTTTTGACACCCCCCTCTTTCCTTTTTGCACCCCCTGACCCAATTTCTCATATTTTTTCATTTTTTCATTTTTGCTTTCTTTTCTGACTTTGATATTTTATTTTCAAACATAAAAACTGCTTAAAAATATTTCCACATTTTTTTACGTTTATTAGGTACTTTATTTTGATTTTTCTAACATAAAAAAAATTTAAATACTTTATATTATTTATTAAAACTTGAAAATAATGTAAATAATACTTTTATTTTTATTTCTTATTTTTATTCACACTGAAAATATTTTCTTGAATATATTTTATTTTTGTAAATATTTTATTTTATTTTATACATATTTAATATATTTAATATATTTAATATATTTAATATATATATATATATATATATATATATATATATATATATATATATATTTAATATATATATATATATATATATATATATATATATATATATATATATATATATATATATATATATATATATATATATATATATATATATATATATATATATATATATATATATATATATATATATATATATATATATATATATATATATATATATATATATATATATATATATATATATATACCTTTATTTTATTAAAAAAACATAGAATAAAAATACAAAAATGTTACATTTTTATTTTTATTATTATTTATACTAAAATTAATATATTTTTGTATGTAAATAATATATAATATTTATCTTCTTAAAAGAAATTAGGGTTTACCCCTTTAATAAATAAAATTAATCTTTATTTATTTATTTATTTCTTTATATTCCTTTACATTAAAAATAATTTACATACATAAAAACTCTTTTTTTGCATAATACATTTTACTTAATATTTATTTATTTTGTTTATGTAAATATTGTACATTTAAATATTGATTGCATTTGAGATTCAATTTGGGTGTAATAGTAACTAGGGTTTATATTTCTTGTCAAAATACCCCCCATTCAAAATTGTACCCCCATTCAAAATTGTACCCCCATCCCCATAATCATGTTGTAATAGCTTAGAATTTAAATTCCCGCACTTAACGCTTTCAATTATGCCATGATTAGAGAATTATGGTTTGTATGCAAAATCCAAACCAACAAATAGTTTGACCTAATCAAAAGACTAAAAATGCATGAAAAACAAACACAATGCACACTTACACCCCTAGGGTTACAATCCACTTGTTGCCTTCCAAAAACTGGCCATGGTATGCATGTTAAGTACTTTGGCAAAACAAAAACAAACAAAAGATCATAGTCCCTCGATGAAGCTATCTGAGTTGCCTAAACAAAATGATCAAGTCCCTCAAGAAAATTGCCAAAAAATACTTGGCACAATTGCTATCATGGTCTATACGATGACCCGCGTCTTTCCCGTTTAACATCCTAACACAAGGTTGTTCACCAAATACAATGGTGAAACAACACTATTAAAAGGGTTGAAAACGTAAGAAAGATCTTTGAGTAAAATAGGGTAGATAACTCCTAGTTACTTGATCAAAAGCTTTCAAAAACATCCTTGCTATTTTCAAGCACACTTCACAACACAATTTCAAAATCCTACTTTCAAACATTGAAAACTTTTCAAAAGACAAAAACATCTTTGTATACATTCAAATAAGAATCATTACAAAGGTTTCCATAACGATGGTCTCTTTTCAAAAAAACATCTTTCAAAACCACACACAAAGCACCATTTCAAACAATTGAAAAGCAAAGCAAGTTATCTAAACAAGTAACTAAGAGCCCATGGATAACCATGGATGAAAAGGGTTCTTGCACCTTCCCTTTTCATAATCTACTCCCCGAACCCAAGAAAACATCTCAAAGGTATTTCATGTGCTTTTTGACCTTTCCTTAGGATAAAATAAAAAGTCGGTGGTGACTCTTGCTAAATCGAAACATTTGCAAACACAAACGCAAAACCTCAAGTCAGTTCTCCCACCGTATCACAGAACTGGCGACTCTGCTGGGGAAAACTTTAAAAGTGGAGTAACCTTAGGGTTTAGATCACCTTTGCATGCTTATCTTGATTGCTTTGATTGCTTTACATTTGGTTCTCTTGTTTGGGATTGAAATCCTCCACCCGGATTTGGGAAACATTCATAGGTAAATAGCAATACGTTGTGGAAACTGTGCGCGGTATACCGACATGGTTAAAGCAATAGCTATATTAGTGCGACATATTTGTTAGTACCGGTAGCCTTTGAGTCAATCAAAGAGAATACGGGGCCGCTGAGTGATGTCATGAAGCACTAACGAACTCTTAGAACCTTACTTGACCATCTTGGCCTTTTATTAGGGGTAGTGAGATGACCGGCTTTGGTGCAGTACGAGGTTGGTAGATACTCGATACTACACTCATTGAGGGTTGTTTTCTTGGAATATTTTGGTCGCCAGTTAAGTGGCTAAACCAAAACAATGAACACAGAAAATAATCTAGTGATATTGAGCTCTTTAGAACCCGATTACTATTTATAGGACATGTTGAGCCAACTAACTTCAAGAGGGTACTTACCTATGAAACCTCATGTAAGCCTGAAACTAGGATCTTGTGTGTACATATGTTTGTGCATACATCATGAACATCATAAAGCATCATATGCATCCACTAACCATTTCAAGGATTTGGATCTTCATCTTTGTTCTTGTTTTGTAGGTCATGGAATCTCTTCACAGGAAAACAATACAAGTCAACCTTGTGAGAATCCCTCCTCAGCTCAAAGAGCTTACTTCCAGGATTCGAGAGAATTCTCTCTTCAGTGAAAGACATGGTAGACTTATCAACTTGGTCAACTCCAACATTGAAGAAGACATGGTGAAAGTTCTCTTCTAGTTCTTTGACCCCCTACACCATTGTTTCACATTCCCTGATTACCAACTAGTACCTACTTTGGAGGAATTTTCTCAACTCCTGAGAATTCCTATTCTTCATCAACTACCCTACAACGGTACGGAAAAAGAACCAAAGCCTGAAGATGTTACTCAAGCCTTACACTTGCAACCATCTGATATCAAAGGTCATTGGGAAACCAGAAGTGGTGTCAAGGGTTTCTTGGCAAAGTTTCTGTTTGAGAAGGCACAAGACTGCTGGAACTCTTAGATCTACAAGCTTTTGAGGAGATTGTAGCACTTCTCATCTATGGGTTGGTCTTGTTCCCAAACCCTGATAAACTTATAAATGTGAATGCTGTCAAGATTTTCATATCTCAGAATCATGTGCCTACATTTCTTGGGGACATCCTTCACTCATTTTACACACGAACAATGAGGAAAAGAGGTGTTCTCATGTGTTGTACTCCTCTTCTAGCAAGGTGGTTTATTTCTCACCTTCCTCAGACAGTTTTGAAGAATGAGCAGGGTTTAAGGTGGTCACAACGGTTGATGACCCTCACACATTCTGATGTTCATTGGTGTTCTCGGTCCAGAGATAATGTCATCATCATTGATCATTGTGGGGAATTCCGTAATATCCCACTACTTGGAATTAGGGGAGACATTACCTACAACCCCTATTTAGCTCTAAGACAGTTTGGATATGCTCGGAGAGATGGCCCTCATGATATGTTGATTTCTGACCTAGTTGTTGATTTCGACAACAATGCGCAAGGACTTCGACAAAGGTTCATCAGAGCTTGGAGGATGCCCAACAAAGTGGATAGTAAGACATTGGGGCACAAGAATTCCATCCCCCTTGAGCCTTATCTCAAGTGGGTACGAACCCACACCCAGAATCTTATGATGCCATATCCTCACATTCTCCCCGCGATCAAAGAGCCTGTTATGGAAGGAGAGGTTCCATACACCCTCCTACATCCTGACATGCCAACATCATTAGAAGAATTACAAAAGAGTTGGATCCAACTCAAAGAAGAACAAAATACCTTTGAAGCCAGCTTCTATGCCAGTGAGAAGAAGGTTTTGGAGCTTACCCGCCGACTTCATGAGGAGGAAACTCTCAACACTTACATCGCGCCAAAAAGGATACGCAATGTCTGTTTACATTAATAATTTTGTAATATTTTGCCCATGGGGCACTTATGTACTAACAAATTTCTTTTTGTGTTATGAATCCTACATTTCTTATGTACTAACAAATTTCTTATGTACTAACAAACTTCTTTTTGTTTGCAACAAATTTTAATTTCTGAATCCTTGAATGCATTACATGAATAACATATCATTCATCATATGCATAAACAGGTCTTCACACCAGGTTTCCTTATCTTTCTGCTGTTTATTTCAGCAAGATGGATTTGGAGCAGACGGTTAAGGATCTGCAAGCACAAAACTCTAAATTCCAGCAACTCCTCATGACCTTAGCAAAGGGTCAAGAGGACCTTAAAGCACTGTTAGAGAAAGATAAAGAGAAAAAGAAGAAAAGACCTGGTGTGGTCATTATGGTAAGGAGGTTTGAAAACCATGCTAGAAAATTTCTCGAGTTCCCCTCGACGTCTGATGAATGGGGTGGTAAAGGAAAAGGAACTGCAATGCCTTCTGAATATGAAGTTGAAGGAGAAGAAGAGGAAGAAGACAAAGATTACTCCGAACAACAATATCCCCCGGCGGATGATAAGTTTAAAAATCTTGAGGATCGGTTGGCAGCCATGGAGTTGTAAAGGGTACCTGGTTTAGATTTCAAAGAACTAGGGTTGGTCGCTGGGATCGTTATTCCTCCCAAGTTCAAAGTTCCTACATTTGCTAAGTATGACGGTCTGTCATGTCCGAAGATGCGTCTAAGATCCTACGTCCGAAAGATCCAACCCCACTCATCTGATAAGGATCTTTGGGTCCATTTTTTCCAAAACAGTTTGTCGGGCACACAATTGGACTGGTTCTATCAACTCGAGAGATTGGAGGTTCATAACTGGGAAGACTTAGATGCTGCTTTCTACCGATAATACCAATACAACGCTGATTTAGCACCTACTCGTACTCAACTATAGAGTATGGGTATGGCTTCTAACGAGGGATTTAAAGAGTATGCCCAGAAGTGGCGTGATCTGGCTGGAAGGGTGCAACCACCATTGTCGGATAGAGAGCTGGTTGACATGTTTTTAGGGACCCTGTCTGGCCCGTTCTTCAATCATTTAATTGGGAGTTCCTCCGCAGGATTCACCGAATTAATTCTGACCAGTGAAAGGGTCGAGGCTGGCATTAAAAGTGGTAAGATTCAGAAAGATGCCTCTGCGTCCACTGCTATTAAGAAGACCTTCCCAGCTAAAAAGGAAGTTTCTGCTGTTTATTCTCAGAAAATCCAAGGAATAACCGAACGCCGGCCTACTGTGGGGGCTGTGATGATCCAAAACTCTTCAAATGATCAACCTCGCAGCAATCAGCCAAGATCTAATCAGCAAAGGGTAGAAAGGCCACAACAGCAGTTCACCCGAATCAACATGACATCGGCTCAAGTACTCCCTCATTTGCTAAAGTTGAATCTTACCAATTTGAATGAAGCGCCAAAGAACCCTAATACCTCTTCTCCATATTACCACTCCAATGCAAAATGTGCTTACCACTCTGACAGTGTAGGGCATGATACCAATAACTGTTGGGCTCTTAAGAACAAAATCCAAGACCTGATCGATGCCAAGGAGGTAGAATTCGATGCGCCCGAAAAGCCGAATGTGATTTCTGCCCCAATGCCCAAGCACGGTCATAATGTTCATGCCGTTATGGAAGATCTTCATGTTACCAATGTTGCTGACCTTTTGACTTTGTTACCAGTGATTAAAGTGAATTTGATGAGAGCCGGGATATTCCCAGGCTGTGGAAAAGACTGTTACTTTTGTTTAAGCATACGAGATGACTGCCCACTGTTGAAATCAGGCATCCACTGCCTGATGGATACCCAAGAGATGCTCTTCCAAAAGACTCCTGTTGATACCTTCACTCCTGTCACTACTGCTACCTTTGTTACTCCAACAAATGACATTGCAATAATAACCATCTCCGACAATCTTCCCAAGGCCTGCAAAAGTCCTGTCAAGATTACGCCTGATCCTAAGTTTGTGCCGTTAAAAATCACCATGCCGGGGCCTGTCCCGTATCAATCTAACAAGACGATACCATGGAACTACGGAGGAGAAATCTTCTATCATGGTATCAAACAGATTGAATCAGTCCAAGAGAATTCCGATGATGAAACCCCTGATATAGGGAACATTGAGGGAACAAGCAATATAACTCACAGCAGGAGGATCTTCTCTCCGGAGATTGCTCCTCCATGAGCAGTCTTCGGACCCTCGAAAGCTTCTGTGCCTGTTGAACCCTCTATGCAAACCCCGATAATTGAAGAATTGGATACTCCTTAAGTTAGACCCTCTGTTGATACTACCGATAAAGGTAAGGGGATACTAGAAGCGCCTGTCAGGATGAAGGCTCTGACTGTGGTAATCCCCGAAACCACCCAGAAAGAAATGGAAGAAATCTTAAAGATAATCAAAAAGAGCGACTACGACGTCGTGGAGCAGCTAGGGCAGACCCCTTCCAAAATCTCCATGTTGGCTCTTCTACTCTGCTCTGAGGCTCATGCTAAGGAATTAATCAAATTCTTAAAGACGACATACGTGCCTCAAGAAACTTCGGCTGACCAGTTTCAAGAGTGCGTGGCCAGCCTTACTGCTGATAATGGTCTTGGTTTTTCCGATGCTGATTTGACCCCTAAGGAAGGAAACACAATGATGCGCTGCATGTCTCAGTAGAATGCAGGGGAACCACACTTACCCATGTCTTGGTGGATACCGATTCATCTTTGAATGTACTACCGAAGAAGGCGTTGGATAGATTGGATTGCGAAGGATTGACCCTCAAACCCAGTAACATCGTTGTTAGAGCCTTCGACGGTTCTAAAAGGATGGTTCATGAAGAAGTGGACATTCTTATCAAAGTGGGCACCGAGACCTTCAACTCTACGTTTTATGTGATGGACATCTGTCCTTCATATTCTTGCTTGTTGGGAAGGCCGTGGATCCACTATGTTGGGGCAATTACCTCCTCTTTACACCAAATGCTAAAGTATCATGTTCAGGGTAAGATTATAACGGTTCACGATGAGGAAGAGTACATGATAAGTAACCTCAACTCCTTCCGCTATGTGGAGTTGGATGGCGAATTCATAGAAACGCCTTTCCAACATTTTGAGGAAGTTTCTCCTGAAGTCGCAGTTCCAAAGACAATGGTTGATGTGCCTATCGTTTCCAAGCATGTGTCTAAGATGGCATGCCTCAAAGATGCAGAGGCTATAATCAAATAAGGAAGGAGTACAATATGGGGGCAACTGCCTTATTTTCCTCACAAGACGGACAAGTTCGGACTAAGTTTTACTGCTGCTGGCCAAAAAGCTGTGCGTCGCTCCAGGGCCGGAGGACCACCCGTAAAAATTACTCACCATGGAATTAATTCCTTAGAAGATGATGATGAAGAAGACAACTTTGAAGATTGGATCTTTCCAACCGTCAAAGGAGGATTAAGCAACTGGGAAGCGAAGGACTTCGTTTCCATCACTTTCATTAACCAGTAATTTATATTTGAACAATTTCCTATTTTGGTTTGTAATAACTAAACAATTCGTACACTATTTTCACCTTATGCCTTACCCGGGGCATACAGGTCCATTTGTAAGGGTTTGATTTCTTCATTATCATATTCCATGTTTTAATGAATCATTGGACGTTTTCATCTATAAACTGTTGTGTTCATTTTCTTTCCTTTTGCATTTTGTTTTGTTTAAGGATGGCTATCCCTTATATACACCCACTCTCACAAAATGCAGGTACCCATCCACTCCGGATTCCATGGGTGACTATTCTGCTTTAGCCTTCGGTGACTCTGAAGATTTGGTCAATCATGCTGAGTACGAAGTTGACGAAGACTGTGAAGTACTGGGAGAGTTAGCCAGACTTTTGCAACATGAAGAAAGGGCTATTCTGCCCCATGAAGAGTTGATAGAGACCATCAACTTGGGAACAAAGAAAGACAAGAAAGAGGTTAAGGTGGGTGCCAACCTGGAACCAAGTGTCAAAGAGCGCTTAGTGCAGTTGTTGAATGAATATGTTGAAATCTTCGCCTGGTCCTATGAAGACATGCCGGGACTAGATACAGATATCGTGGTTCACCATCTCCCTACAAGAGAAGATTGTCCACCGATCAGACAAAAGGTCCGCCGAATGAGGCCCGACATGTCTGAGAAGATCAAAGATGAGGTAATGAAGCAATTCAATGCTGGCTTTTTGGCTGTTACTTCCTATCCATAATGGGTTTCTAACATTGTGCCTGTGCCTAAGAAGGACGACAAAGTCAGAATGTGTGGACTATAGGGACCTTAACAGGGCTAGCCCTAAAGACGATTTTCCACTACTACACATTGACATCTTGGTTGACAACACAGCTCAACACAAGGTTTTTTCCTTCATGGATGGGTTCTCGGGATACAACCAGATCAAAATGGCCCCCGAAGACATGGAGAAGACTACTTTCGTTATGCAGTGGGGTACCTTCTGCTACAAAGTGATGCCATTCGGACTGAAGAATGCCTGGGAAACCTATCAACGCACCATGGTAGCTTTGTTTCATGACATGATACATCATGAGATTGAAGTTTACGTAGACGACATGATATCCCGTTCACAGACAGAAGAAGAACACCTTGCTCATCTGCAAAAGCTGTTTGTCAGGTTGAAGGAGTATAAGCTCAGACTGAACCCAAGCAAGTGCACTTTTGGAGTCAGGTCTGGTAAACTTTTGGGATTTATCGTCAGCAACAAAGGCATTGAGGTAGATCCTGCTAAAGTAAAATCTATACAAGAAATGCCTTCCCCCCGCACTGAAAAAGAGGTTAGAGGATTCTTGGGACGCTTAAACTATATCGCGAGGTTCATCTCTCACCTAACATCTACTTGTGAGCCAATCTTCAAGCTGTTGAAGAAAGATCAGGTGATTGAATGGAACAATGATTGTCAAGTTGCTTTTGATAAGATCAAAGAGTATTTACCGGAACCTCCTATTTTGATGCCACCCGTCGAAGAAAGGCCGTTAATCATGTATCTGACTATTTTGGATAACTCAATGGGGTGCGTACTAGGCCAACATGACGAGTCTGGCCGAAAAGAGCATGCCATTTATTACCTTAGCAAAAAGTTTACCGACTGTGAGACTCGCTACTCACTGCTCGAGAAAACTTGTTGCGCTTTAGTATGGGCTGCTCGCCGACTAAGGCAGTATATGTTGACTCATACCACTTTGCTGATTTCCAAGATGGATCCGATCAAGTATATCTTCGAGAAGCCTGCTTTATCTGGAAGAATCGCTAGATGGCAAATGATCCTGACTGAGTATGATATACAATATACTACCCAAAAAGCTATAAAAGGGAGTGTACTAGCTGACCATCTAGCTCATCAAGCCGTCGAAGATTACCAATCTATGAGATTCGACTTCCCCGACGAGGACATCATGACATTGGAAAACATTGAAGGTAACGAACCGTATGACGAACCTGAACAAGGATCCCGATGGACCCTGTACTTTGATGGTGCTTCAAATGCACTTGGCAACGGTATCGGCGGTACTCATTTCTCTGGAAGGTTTCCATACACCTTTCACTGCCCGACTTTGCTTCAGCTGTACCAAAAACATGGCTGAGTATGAAGCTTGCATCTTTGGTCTCAAGGCTGCTATAGACTTGGGAATCAAATCTTTGGTCGTATTTGGGGACTCGGCTTTGGTTATTAGTCAAGTCAAAGGAGAGTGGGACACTAAACATCCTAATCTTATCCCATACAAATAACATGTCTTGACATTGTTGCCTCATTTCGATAAGATTACTTTCAAGCACTTCCCACGAGAAGAAAATCAGCTAGCAGATGCTCTGGCTACAATGTCTTCCATGTTTAAACTCAACTGGGATAATGAGGCTCCCCAAATCACCATCGAGCGAATGGACAAACCTATGCACTGTCATGAGATTAATACCGAAGAAGATATGGAACAACCCTGGTTTCATGAAATCAAAAGGTATCTCCAGACTCGAGAATACCCTGAAGGAGCTTCCGTCAACGACAAAAAGTTCTTAAGGAGATTCGCTGCAAATTCTTCCTAAGCAATGGCATCCTTTATAAGCGCAGCCATGATTGTGTTCTACTTCGTTGTGTGGACAAGGTTAAAGCTGAGTTGATCATGACCGAGATACATAGTGGCACATTTGGCACCCACTTAAGCGGACATACGATGGCTAAGAAGATTCTAAGGGCAGGCTACTACTGGTCTACCATGGAAGCTGATTGTCATCAACATTCTCGTAGTTTCCACAAATGCCAAGTCTATGCTGACAAGGTACATATTCCTCCTGTTCCTCTCAACGTTCTAACAGCTCCTTGGCCATTCGCAATGTGGGGCATCAACATGATTGGAGAGATCAAGCCTACGACATCCAATGGACATCGCTTCATCTTGGTCGCTATTGATTATTTTACCAAGTGGGTCGAAGCAGCTTTCTACGCCTCTGTTACAAAGAATGTGGTTGCCCACTTCATCAAGCAGAACCTCATATGCCGGTATGGTATCCCCGACAGGATCATCATAGACAACAGTACAAATTTGAATAACACTATGATCACCGCTCTGTGCAAGCAGTTCAAGATTTATCATCACAATTCATCTCCCTATCGGTCAAAGATGAACGGTGTTGTTGAAGTCACGAACAAAAATATCAAGAAGATCATTCAAAATATGACAGTCACCTACAAGGACTGGCATGAGATGTTGCCGTTTGCTCTGCACGGGTATCGTACCACGGTACGTACTTCAACAGGGGCAACCCCCTTTTCTTTGGTATATGGCATGGAAGCTGTTCTACCTATGGAAGTTCAGATTCCTTCCTTGAGGATTATGAAGGATGCCAGTTTGAGTGAAGACGATTGGATTCAGACCCGGCTTGATCAACTTAATTTGATCGACGAGAAACGACTTACTATTGTTTGTCATGGTCAGACGTATCAGAAACGGATGATCAAGGCTTTCAACAAGAAAGTCATACGTCAGGTATATGAAGTCGGAGATCTTGTAATCAAGCGAATCATCTTGCCTCCAAGTGATCCCAGGGGCAAATGGACTCCTACTTACGAAGGACCATTTATGATCAAGAGCATCTTTTCTGGTGGGGCAATGATTCTGACCACCATGGACAGCGACGAATTGCTGCACCCTGTGAACACAGACATAGTCAAAAGATACTACGCATAAAATGACCCGACAAGTCGAAAACCCGGAAGGGCGATTTGGGCAAAAATGGGCATTCCGGTGAATCGAAAACCCGAACGGGCGGTTCAGGAAAAAATTAGGGATAAACAAAAAAATCTGTACACTCGACAAGTTGAAAACCCGAAAGGGCGACTTGGGCAAAAAAGGGTTTCCTGGTGGACTGAAAACCCGAAAGGGAGGTCCAGGAAAAAATTAGGGAATTAAAGCGTACGACTATGTCTCGTCGGACCACTTTAAGGATAATCTCTTCACCAACAAGCTCCAAGTTTCTGATCAATCCAATCATCGACAAACGAAGCAGCGAATGGATAAGATACTCAGAGTTGTGAAGACCATAGCAGAATGGGAACCCCATGGAATTATTGCACATAGCCATCTTTCTTTTGTATAAAATTTTTCTCAATTTACGACAACATTCTCTTACTAGGATGTCTGTCTCCTTTGTACAAATATACTTCTAAAAGTTAATACAAAGATACTTCAAAGTGCAGAAATTTGCTTGCCTTTCATTCTTTTTTACAATTATGTTTTAATTGAAAACGTCCAATGTTTTGTTAAATAGGCATATGCATTTGAATATAATCAATGCTTACAAATAAAACGAAATTGAGAAAGGATAATTACTGATGGTTTGAAGGTGTAGGAAGATATCTTTGTGCTATTCCAGAAGAAATCCCCTACAGTATGTCATCCAGCTCCTCAACAAAGCTAAAACCTTGGAGTATATGTCCCCAGCGGAGTTAAATTTCAAGATCCCCAGCGGAGCCAGTGTATTCTAAACTTTATTCCCTAGCGGAATTAAGTTTCAAAGTTCCCATCAGGGTTCAAACTCTCGATCCCCAGTGGAGCCCGAAAACCATGAAATACCTATCCCCTAGCAGAGCTAGAATATTCTAACCTTCTTCCCCGACAAAGTCAATTTTCCAAACTATCAATCCCCATCAACAACCATTCAATTCTCCCCAACTTCCCCAGTAGATTGGCGTACAACCTAAGCTCCTGATTTCCCCGGTCGAGTAAACACTCTCCCCACAGAGTTACTTCCCAACAGACTAAGGATTCAAGTTCCTGTTTCTCCACTTAAAGCCTCTCAGGTTTTAATTCCCCAGTAGAGGTCGTTAGAGTTTTCCTTATTTCCCAGGAAAGTCATGAAGAATTCTTATTCCCCACAGAAGTTGTCAAGGCTCTTGTTAGTCCCTACCAGTCACCAAGGGTTTTCAATCCCCAACAGTTGTCCCTGGATTTCTCATTCTCAACAATCAAAGATCTTTAATCCCTAAGCAGTCAACAAGGATTTCTCATCTTCAATAATCAAAGATTTTTGAATCCTCAGCATCGGTCAGGAATTTACTTCCTCCGGCAGCAGTCAAAGATTTCTTTATCTCTAGTTATCAAGGATTTATTTTCCTCAGCAAGACAGCTAATCAACTTACATGCACATCCATTACATTCATATATCATAAACATTGATGAAACACAGTTCATTGCATCATACATATCATACAACATAACTTTGTGTTTTAGCTAACATTTTACCCTTTTCAGGATAAGATTAAAAGGCTATCGTTAACATTTATTCAGATACAGTATGGATAGACCCCAGACACGGCGGTCATTCTATTACTCATTCAGAATTTCAAGTCAAAATATAGTACGGATACATCCCAGACACGGCGGTCATTCTACTACTTATTCATACTTCAGCAATCCAATACAAACTAGATATGCTCCAAACACGGATGCCATTCTGGCCCTTACACCAGAAGTTTGATTCTCCCCAGTGAAGTTGCCACGAAAGTCATTTTGTCACTTATTCAGATCCCCATTACAGTTCCAGATACACTCCAGACACGGAAGTCATTCTGTTACTCATACAGATCTCAATTTCAGATACAGTCCAGATACACTCCAGACACGGTTTCCATTATGTCACTCATTCAGAACTTATCCCCAGCACATAGTTGCTCCATATATAGATGTTTCTATGCTACCCATTCACAATACATATACACTCTAGACACGACAATCATTCTGATATTCATTCAAAGTTCAAATACAGTTACAACTCGGATACGCTCTAAACAAAGACGCCATTCCCTTGCTCATACAAACCCAATCTCCAGATACAACTCAGATACGTTCCAAATATGGATACCATTCTGATGTTCATTCTTCTGATACCAAGTTTCAAGCCTTGAATCAAATTTTTGCCCAGTCAATTGGACAGTTGACCTAAAAATCAACTATATTGGGGAAAAAGTCAACTGTGGCCAATTTACAGTCAAACCTCGTGAATTTTGACCCACATCAACATTATGAACTCATATGAACCATTTGATCAAGTTTGGAACACAATTCCATAAGAAATTTGATCAGATCACCAAAAGGGCAAAATGGTCATTTTTAGGGTTTTGATTGTACAAAGGCAATTTTTGACTGTTTGACCTAGCCAATGGCAAATCAAGTTCAACCATGGGCTCAAGGACTCAATGAAATTATCTTTACCTATTCAACAAGTTCAAAAGATCTCAAATGCATAGGATTGACAGATGAATTTTTTAGTCAACTGATCAAATTTGACTGTACACTGAAAAGTCAAACTTTGACTTTTTGGTCAAAATCAAGTGCCAAGGGTCACTTTTCATCAATATATGTCAAATTATGAAACTTGTTCATTAAGAAACCCAAAATTGCAAATTAGGGTTTGAAATTGAAAATTTTCATAACTTAGAAATTTTCTAAGTTATGAAATTTTCTTAATTTTTCCTAACTTTGTCCCACATTTTCACCATGATACAAATGGATTCAAACAAAACTTACAACATTAAAGTTGTAGTCCTCCACAAATTCTACAACTTTTATTCACAAAGTTTTCTCAAAAGAAGCTTGGATCTCAAGTTATGATTTTTGGAACAAGGGTCCCTAAAACTTTTAACTTAGAGAAATTTTGCCCTAGTTTAGGCAGGATTTTGACCCATCTTCTTGGCCATTTTTCACATATATCCACTTGGAGTCTCAAGTTGCACTTCAAAGATGGATTATAGTACATGTTTCAAGATTTACAAATTGTCCAAGAACTCCTCAAACACATTTGTGGTTAGGGATAATCGAATGCTTGAAGTTTGCAAAAACTCACTTTGTATCCATGGCCAATACATGTTCATACAAGTTGCAAAATCTGTCCAAACTAGCTTTGTACTTGTTTACAAGTCTCTAAACCAATTCACACTCAAAAATTAATTGCAAATACATTGTACATTGGTATTATTCTGATCAATGGAGCTTGGCACAATGAATAAATCCATTTTGGGAATAAAGGTAGCACTTCCATTTACATAAAGCATGCTTTATGTCAAGTTGCATTTCTTGAGCCATACACCAAGCCCTTTGTTGCAAACAAGGCTCCCTAATGTTAGGAAAATTTCAACAACTCTGTGCAGCTAGGTTACAAGCCAGTACAACCATAGCATTATCAACTCTCACTTTTTACTTCAAAACCAAGTAATTGTGCAAAAGGTCAACAGCTTGAGCATCTGATATATTCAACTCTTGCCAATATTTCAAACAAGTTTTGCACATCCCTGTGAGCCAGAAAGACGAGCCACTCATCCCTCAAACACCCTTGTACAAAAAAATCACATTTTCTTGCAAAACAGGGCAGGCCCTGCAGAATCACTTCCATTTTCACATCCACTCGTGCGTTTTGCTTGCAACCAGTTCCAATACCTTCCATTCAACTCACCCAAGCTATCCCAAACCTCCATTTCCAACTATAACTCCATTTACAGTGTTTACCATTTTCATTTCAAGCTTGTGCAGGTTGACTTCTGGAGGTTGATTCAGGAACATTCGAAGCAAACTAGCCATTGGAAAAGACCAAGTGAAGTTCTGGCAAGCTACGAGGCACCTCAAAACTTGTTGAGAAGCTCTGCATTGTCCAACTCAAATCCAACTGAAACAGGTATTTCTCCAACTTCTATATCTCTATTTAGGAACATTTAGCCTTAGGTTTGTGAATGAAAAATGTAGTATTCAATGCCATGAAGCTGTACATATGCTCAGTTTTCATTTATATTAAGCGTGCTAAGAGAATTTCATTCATGAACATGCTGAAAAAACTAGGTTAGATTTTAGGGCCAGAGAAATTCTCTCTGGTCTTTGAGAGTTAGATTAAGTTTTTTATATGGTTAGAATCATGGTTTGATGCTCTACAAGTTTCATGTTTTGAGTTTTGGCAAAGGATCACGTATACAGGATGTAGCATTTGAACAGGGCAAGCACGCGTTTTTGTCACAAGGAAGAAGATGAAGTGGAAATGGGCTGGGCCTGTTTGTTCTCACTTTTGACACCCCCCCCCCCCTCTTTCCTTTTTGCACCCCCTGGCCCAATTTCTCATATTTTTGCGTTTTTGAATTTTTGCTTTCTTTTCTGACTTTGATATTTTATTTTCAAACATAAAAATTGCTTAAAAATATTTCCACATTTTTTTTACATTTATTAGGTATTTTATTTTGATTTTTCTAACATAAAAACAATTTAAACACTTTATATTATTTATTAAAACTTGAAAATAATGTAAATAATACTTTTATTTTTATTTCTTATTTTTATTCACACTGAAAATATTTTCTTGAATATATTTTATTTTATTTTATACATATTTAATATATTTAATATATATATATATATATATATATATATATATATATATATATATATATATATATATATATATATATATATATATATATATATATATATATATATATATATATATATATATATATATATATATATATATATATATATATATATATATATATATATATATATATATATATATATATATATATATATATATATATATATATATATATATATATATATATATATATATATATATATATATATATATATATATATATATATACACCTTTATTTTATTAAAAAACATAGAATAAAAATACAAAAATATTACATTTTTATTTTAATTATTATGTATACTAAAAAACACCTTTTATCAAATATATTTCATTTTTGTACATATTAATATATTTTTGTATGTAAATAATATATAATATTTATCTTAAAAGAAATTAGGGTTTACCCCTTTAATAAATAAAATTAATCTTTATTTATTTATTTATTTCTTTATATTCCTTTACATTAAAAATACTTTACATACATAAAAACTCTTTGTTTGCATAATACATTTTACTTAATATTTATTTATATTTTTAATGTAAATATTGTACATTTAAATATTGATTGCATTTGAGATTCAATTTGGATGTAATAGTAACTAGGGTTTATATTTCTTGTCAAAATACCCCCCATTCAAAATTGTACCCCCATCCCCATAATCATGTTGTAATAGCTTAGAATTTAAATTCTCGCACTTAACGCTTTCAATTATGCCATGATTAGAGAATTAGGGTTTGTATGCAAAATCCAAATCAACAAATAGTTTGACCTAATCAAAAGACAAAAAATGCATGAAAAACAAACACAATGCACACTTACACCCCTAGGGTTACAATCCACTTGTTGCCTTCCAAAAATAGGCCATGGTAAGCATGTTAAGTACTTTGGCAAAACAAAAACAAACAAAAGATCATAGTCCCTCGATGACGCTATCTGAGTTGCCTAAACAAAATGATCAAGTCCCTCAAGAAAATTGCCAAAAAATACTTGGCACAATTGCTATCATGGTCTATACGATGACCCGCGCCTGTCCCGTTTAACATCCTAACACAAGGTTGTTCACCAAATACAATGGTGAAACAACACTGTTAAAAGGGTTGAAAACATAAGAAAGATCTTTGAGTAAAATAGGGTAGATAACTCCTAGTTACTTGATCAAAAGATTGCAAAAACATCCTTGCTATTTTCAAACACACTTCACAACACAATTTCAAAATCCTACTTTCAAACATTGAAAACTTTTCAAAAGACAAAAACATCTTTGTATACATTCAAACAAGAATCATTACAAAGGTTGCCATAACGATGGCCTCTTTTCAAAAAAACATCTTTCAAAACCACACACAAAGCACCATTTCAAACAATTGAAAAGCAAAGCAAGTGATCTAAACAAGTAACTAAGAGCCCATGGATAACCATGGATGAAAAGGGTGCTTGCACCTTCCCTTTTCATAATCTACTCCCCGAACCCAAGAAAACATCTCAAAGGTCTTTCCTGTGCTTTTTGACCTTTCCTTAGGATAAAATAAAAAGTCGGTGGTGACTCTTGCTAAACCGAAACATTTGGGAACACAAACCCAAAACCTCAAGTCAGTTCTCCCACTGTATCACAATGACCTTTGCAAGAAATAACCCAAGCAAACCCCGAATTATAAAGCAATCAAATCAAACAAGTAAAGCATTAAAAGTGATCTAACTCTAAAGGTAACCCCACTTTTAGTTCTCCCCGACAGAGTCGCTAGTTCTTTAATATGGTGAGAGAACTGACTTGTTTTGCATTTTATCACAAATGTTGCAGATAGCTAGAGTCACCACCGACTTTTCTTTTATCCAATAAGGAAAGGGTGAAAAGAACAGGAAAGAACTTCAAGATTTTCTTGAGTTCGGGGGGTAGATTATGAAAAGGGAAGGTGTTAGCACCCTTTTCATCCGTAGTTATCTACGGGCTCATAATCACTTAGCTCATTTTGTAAATTCTTTGTGTATGTGATTTGTTTGAAAATATTTTGAAAATTCCTAAGTGCGGAAACTTTGTAATGATTCTTGTATAAGTTAAGAATGCGTACAAAGTGTTTGTTTTTTGAAAATATTTCAGAGAAAAGTGTTTTGTGTAAAGGATGTTTTGTTTTTGTGAGCAAGCGATTACAAGCTATCTACCTACTCAAAACTCTTTCGTGTTATTTTCCTCCTCCTTATATAGTTTTGTCCTACCATTAGTTAGTAGGAAGCCCTATCGTTGGATGTGAAGGGACATGCGCGAGCCATTGTACAGTCATAAAGGCAACTTATAGGGGAGCTTTAGCAATTTATCGTAAGGGACTAAGATCATTTACCGAAGGGAGCATCATAAGGGTCATCGAGGGACTACGATCTTTTTGACCGAGGGTTTTTGCTAAAGCGTCCCCAAGTTGAGGGACATGACTATCTTTATTCGAAGGCAACAAGTGGGATTATCCTAGAGGTGAGCGTGTGCAAAATGATTTAATTCAATTATATATCTTGTATTTATGGTTATCTAACGTTTGCTTTTAGATCTTTCCATACAAACCCTAGTTACTATACAGTTATAAGGAAAGCAGTAAATTGCAGAAAGTAAAGGTGCGGAAAGTAAACCTAAACTATTACAAGGCTTCTAGGGAGGGGGTTCAGAACCATAAAATTGGGGAAAACAGAAAGTAAATAAAAATCCTAATTAAACTACTACATAATGTAGCAATTACATAATCAGAAAAACTAATGCGAAAGTAATAAAGTGCACGAAGATTGTAAACAAAGGGAAAATTGAAAATTGTTTTGTGATTGTTTGATGATTAATCTAAAAAAATCTAATTGATTTTAATTTAGAAAAATAATTAGTTGATTAAAAAGAATCTATTAATTAAGAAAACCCTAAAATCTAGGTTATTTTTATTCAATTGAGAAAACCTAAAAATCAAATTAGGGTTAATCAAATAAAACCTAAAATTAAATTAAAACCTAGAATCAATTAGAACCTAAAATTAATTAAAACTTAGAATTAAATTAAATTAGGGTTTTTAAAAAAATGGTTTTAAAAATTTTTTTTTTCAATTATATATCTTGTATTTATGGTTATCTAACGTTTGCTTTTAGATCTTGCCATACAAACCCTAGTTACTATACAGTTATAAGGAAAGCAGTAAATTGCAGAAAGTAAAGGTGCGGAAAGTAAACCTAAACTATTACAAGGCTTCGAGGGAGGGGGTTCAGAACCATTAAATTGGGGAAAACAGAAATTAAATAAAAATCCTAATTAAACTACTACATAATGTAGCAATTACATAATCAGAAAAACTAATGCGAAAGTAATAAAGTGCGCGAAGATTGTAAACAAAGGGAAAATTGAAAATTGTTTTGTTATTGTTTGATGATTAATTTGAAAAAACCTAATTGATTTTAATTTAGAAAAATAATTAGTTGATTAAAAAGAATCTATTAATTAAGAAAACCCTAAAATCTAGGTTATTTTTATTCAATTGAGAAAACCTAAAAATCAAATTAGGGTTAATCAAATAAAACTTAAAATTAAATTAAAACCTAGAATTAATTAGAACCTAAAATTAATTAAAACTTAGTATTAAATTAAATTAGGGTTTTTTAAAAAATGGTTTTAAAAAAAAAGTTTTTTGTAAAAGAAAAAGAAGAAAATAGTGAGAAACATAGAATTGGAAAAATAAACAATCAAATGAGTAGGGGTGGGTGTTGAACCCACGCCCTCAAGCAGCTTCAACAGCAAGCATACCACATGGCCAACGCGCTGGTTGTGTCAATGTAACACCTCAAATGTGTTTTTTAACAAACCTGCGAAGATAATGGAAATATGAAAAAAGTAGCAAAACCGAGGATCGAACCCGTGACCTGAGAGAGGAGTGACTTAGCGCACGCATTTTAACCACTAGGGTGGTGATACATCCATTAACCTATGTCAATTCATAAATATATAATGTAAAACAAATTCAAGAAATCAGACAAACACACACGCACGCATGAGTGGGACCTCATTATTTTGAATTATCCAATCATATTATCTCATTCTGCCACGCGACTCAAACATCGGTCAAACCACCCTGGATGGTGGTTTCCGGTTGTCTTCTCCGATTAGACAATTTTCCAAACCTGCAAAAATCAATAACAACAAAGATTATATGGACCCTACCCCCTAATTTGGGGGCTGCAAATCCAGTGGTGGCCTCCATTTAACCTTTAACGGTTTGTACACGGAGATACGATGAAGCCGAAGCTTCATGCCCTGACCATGGTACCTTTCTATTCCTGCGTTAGACCTCGCAAAAAATGGTTCAAAATCATTCTAAACATCATGTTAAATTGTTGCACCCCAAAATTTTCCCTCTTTGTTTTAGTTGTATGGCTTGTGTTTCATCATACATGTTCATGCATTTGAGACAAGATCAAGGTAGTCGTATCTTCATGATTCTTCTTCAAGATGTGGAAAATGATTGTGTTGACAATCAGTCTAAGATGGCTTTCACATCCTCGTTATTTTGATCATTCAGGCTACCAGGGATTTTTCTTGCCTCACGACATCTCATGTTGATTCGTCGTTTTATCAGAGAATTGGAAATTGATAAAGTGGTGAGGTGAATAATTTATTCTCTTGATTTTTCTCTTGGGATTAGGGTGTGGGTCAGTTGAAGTATTAGGATCTTGTGTGAATCAAGTGTATTAATTAATCTCATCTCATTATCATATGAGACTTCAGTATTCAAAATATTCTTCACTATGTTCCAAATGAGGGTTGTGATATGGCCACCTATCATGGATATTTTCTCCTCAAGAGGCATTGCTTCTCCTTGTTCGGATTTTTTTTGCTTAAGATACAAAGTGTGAGCCATAATGTGTGGACTTTAAAGATTCTATGTGCTAAAGGCTTCATTCCTTCTAGAATTTGTTGCTTGACGCACAAATTTTGGTTTATATTGGAATACGAATTGATTTGGGATTCATCATATTCATTCAAGGGAAAGTTTGCTTGGTTTAACATTTGTCTATCAGGGCTACAAGAAAGTATTGATTTTTTATGCCTATCTTAAGTCACATTGTAATGATGATTTCTCTTTGACACCAAGAATCAAATTTAATTCATTACAAGTTGCATTCGAGAATTACAAAGTTTCATGGTTCTTGTCCTAGCATTTAAAGTATTTCATATTCACTACCTCATATTGATTTCTTTCAAAATTCATTCAAGATTAAGGTTTTATATGGAGACAAATTTAATATTAGCATGGGTATATATTCTTAATTCCAAGCTCTATTACAAAGAAAGACTTCAAGTTTTCATGAAATTAGTTTTCAAGACTCATCATTAATGCAATTACAATGAATACTCAAAATTGTGATGACTTTGGTTTTCAATTTCGAAGATTACAAAGAATTCATATTTTTAACACTTACAAGTCAAGTTACAGTTTTCATTCAAGATGCCCAAAGTACAAACTCACCAAAATTCTAAGTTTACAAAAGTTTTAATAAAGGTTACACAATTTTTTTTCTAAGGAATACACTATTCTAAAAAGTCCCTAAATCCAAGTTGAATCAAAGCCTCTTGAGCATCAAATCTTGGCGAATCCTTCGAAACTCCAAGCCATGCCACGGTTTTACACCTCTTTCATCCTCTTCATCAACTTGCCACTTTGTCTTCATTGTTTTTTCATGAAAAAAAGAAAAGGAAATTGATTATCATAAAGAATTAAGTATTGAAGTTTAAACAAAAAGCTTTCAGAAAAAGAAGTTTTTCTCCAAAGTGTCATCATGAGGGTTTGTGATAGGAATCAATTTAATGGTGGTTCTCAATCATGTTTAAGCCCGACAATAAACAATGCCTCATACAATTTTGATTCACACAAGTCAGATTTCAAACAAGTAATCATGGGCCGAGTTTCTTCACTACAAATCACAAAAACAAGTTTTGATTCACAGTAAAGACAAAGAGGGACAAAGTTACTGCAACAAACATGGTCACCCACAAATAATAATAATCAGGAAAATACTTCAAACTGAGTAAGAATTGACTAACAACAAAGCCAACTCAGAAAATCAGGAAACAAATATTATATTAGAAGCTGATAACAGAATAATCAGGGAATACAAATCAGAGGCAAAAGTTCAAGTTACATCTTAGTAAAACTTCTCAAGCAAGCCTCATTTCGAATAAATCCTCATCCTCTAATCCTTGTAACAAATTCTAACAATGAACAGCTCAGATCAAACCAATCCCTAACTGTTTTTCAAAACTGATATAGCTATATAACAGAATATCACACGATAGAATTCTCATTCTCCAAATTTTGGAAGAATCACAAAAAGTCTCTATAAAATTCATCTCCAAAAAAAGGCTAGAAAAACATTTTCAGAAATCAAGCTAACACAAAACCACAAGAAGAGTTCATATTGAAACCCTATCTAATTCATCATCTTCCTATCACAAACCCTTCAAAATACAGAGAAAGATGAAGTGAAAAGACAAATAATCATAAGCAAACCGAAGGCCACAATGGAGAAGAAAGAGTAAAAATCAGAGAGATCTCACCAGATTGGACTCATAAGCAACGTCTCTAACGTCAGTCATCATCATCTTCACAAAAATCACCATCAGAGCCGCTAGGGTTTCGTTTCTCCATTTCATGATCTACGCGCTATCGTTGGTCATCTATAAAATCGAGTCATAGATTAGTAACGAGAGGAGAGTGGCGAGCAAGAATATGTAAAAAATTGAGGATCTGAGTAAGTCGCAGCTTTATCGCCCTCCGCTGCCATTGTCTCCGCCGCATGCGATTTCCAGCGAGCAAAGGAGAAAAGAGAACGAGATTCAGAGCGAAGGAGAAAATGAATAAGAGAATATTCTTTTTATTTTTATTTCAAATCTGTGTTAATGTTACAGTTTTGTGGATTAATTAGTGTTAATTAAAATCAGTAATCTGGTGGTGACACTTGTCACCATAATTGTGGCTCTTTTCCAATTCTGCGTAGGCACCTCATCATAAGCAATCGCGCGCCTACGCCTCTCCTCTGTCAGATCTCATCAAATAAGAAACAACGAACATCAAACACTCCAGATCTATTATCCACGGTAGGCCTTATTCAGTCGCAACCATCCGATCTAGCAGATCCCGCGCGCTCCCTTTTATCAATCTTAGGGTGCATCTCTCAGACTGCACCATCAGATCTTCATATAATGCTCCAGAAGTGAGCCTCCATGACACGCCCCATAAAGCTGCAGTATGATGGATCGCAGGCACTCTTATTGAGCCTGGGCTTCCCTTTTCTATTAAGCACCCTCCCAATTGCTAATTTCAGGCCCTTTTCTCTTCTTTTTTTTTATTTCCTTTTTTGTATTGATTGTTTTAATATTTTTCTTAGCAAATAATAATAAAAATAATAGTAATACAAAAATATACTTTTGTTTTAACTAATTAATTAGATTGAAAAATATTATTTGATATCATTAATTATTTTGTTAATTAATGATATCAAATAAAATGGTTCAATTTAATTAATTGTTTAGTATTTCGATTAGTTTGAATTATTGGTTTGTGTAGATTTTTAATCGTGTTGTCGACTTGATATCTCCCCATTTGTAAATTTTTACCCCCATCCCCGTATGGTTGTAATAGCTTGGAATTTTATTTCTTTGTAGCTTAGAATTTTATTTTCTTTGTATGTTTTACTTGCTCAAGTATGCTTGTATCATCCAATTAAAATGTGTGACCTTCTCTTGGTCAACATAACAAGATTTTCTTAAAGGATTTCATAGTTGAGTTTGGGCATGGCGATTCTCACGAGATTAATCAAGTATGGCCCTTGGTTAATCATGACCTGAATCAATCACTTTGGTTCATATACCAAGTGTTCCATGCACAAAAGAGTCTCATGGTTGAGGGTAGGAGCACATACTCTCACGAGATTAATTAAGTACACTCCTTGGTTAATAATAACCTGATTAATCTCCTATACCCCAAGAATTCCATTTATCTTGGATACTTGTGCTATGATTTTACGATTTATTGTTGATGCAACTAGGATATGCTTAATCATTGGTTGATGAAGGAAATTCAAGGAGGCGCTCAGTAGAGTTTTCTTATCTTGTGCGTGTAGGTGTTTAGGTATTGGCTTGCATTTTTGGTAAATCCCAAGTGTTTGTGTGAATGTCATGACTGATGTCATAACATTCTAGTTTAGTTTGTACTGACTCATTAGGTACCTTTGCAGAAAAATATTGTAAGTCAAGTACTGATGTTTATAAGTGTGTATCTGAGCATTTTGCAAAATGATCACATTTTGCTAAATCAGTAGACAGGTTTTCTCAGATGTCATAACAGATGTTATGACATCCTGTTCTGAACTAACAGGTTTGCAGGTCGGATAAGTCTGAGTTTTTTCAGGAAACTAACTCAGTCTTTCCTGAACAGAATCCTGCGTTTTCTGAGGGGTAACCTAGCTCAACCCTAACCTGGTTAATAAAGTCCTGTGACCTGGTCTTTAGGTCAAACGGAATTAACCCTAGGTTTTTATGGAAACCCTAACTGAAGTTGCAGCTGCTATATATTCAACAGAGCTGCTGTTTTACAAGCGATCCCTTTTTGTTGATCAGAAGATCATTTTTGTAATCTGTAAAGGTTTGATTATTGTACTCCAAGCAATTATCATTGTGATAAGTGACTTGGAATAGGTTTCTAATTGTAAGGGCTGTGTAGCACTCAAAGCTTTGAAGCAAGAGTGTTTGAATGTTCCTTGACTAAAGCTGTGAAGCAGAGTCAAGTTAGTTGTGTGCATCACTCAAAGCTGTGAAGCAAGAGTGATTGTGTTGCTTGATTAAAAAGCTGCGAAGCTTAATCAAGTGTTTGTTTTTGAAGAGTGTCTTCATAAATTCTTAAGTCAAATTGGTTTATGTATCACTGCTGTGATTGAGGGGGAGTGAGTAGGAACTCAGGTTTAAGTTGTACTTAGATTGGAATTGCATTGGGTAGGTCTTAAGTGAAGGAGATAAACTGGTTGGTTTATTCCTGAATTAACATCTCTTATAGTGGATTTCCTCCCTGGCTTGGTAGCCCCCAGAGTAGGTGTTGTTGCACACTGAACTGGGTAAAAAATTGACTGTGTTCTTTATTGCTTTTGTATTTACTGTCATATAGTAAGTCAGATACGGTGTCATAACATTGAACGTGACATTGAGTATCTGCAGCCAGAATTTCAATTGGCATCAGAGCAGGCACCCTGCCTGTATTACTGGGTGAGATCTAGGGATATCACTTTCTGGCACTATGGACAAAGAAGGAGTTTTTGGAAATAGACCACCCATTCTGGATGGAACTAATTATGACTACTGGAAACCCCGTATGATTGCCTTCCTAAAATCTCTGGACAAAAAGGCTTGGAGAGCTGCTGACAAAGGATGGATTCATCCCACCATAACTGAGAAAGATGGGACAATCAGTCTGAAGCCTGAGGAAGATTGGAGTAAAGAAGAAGATGAGTTAGCCCTGGGAAATTCCAAAGCTTTAAATGCCTTGTTCAATGGAATTGATAGAAACATTTTCAGATTAGTACATCAATATGAACTGGCCAAGGAAGTTTGGGACACTCTCAAAATTACTCATGAGGGCACTTCCAAAGTAAAAATGTCAAGGCTTCAGATGTTGACTACCAAATTTGAGAATCTAAAAATGATGGAAGATGAAACCATTCATGAGTTTCACATGAACATCTTGGAGATTGCCAACACCTCAGGAGCATTGGGAGAAAAGATGTCAGAAGAAAAACTGGTGAGGAAGATTCTCAGATCCTTGCCTAAAAGATTTGCAATGAAGGTAACTGCCATAGAGGAAGCCCAGGACATTAGCAAGTTGAAAGTGGATGAACTTATTGGGTCTCTTCAGACTTTTGAGATGGGAATCACTGATAATGGTGTCAAGAAGAACAAGAGCATAACACTTATGTCCAACACTGATGTTGAAGAAAACATTTCAGAAGCTGTAGCCATGCTTGGAAGACAGTTCAACAAACTCATCAAAAGAATAGATCCAAAGTCAAGGTCTAATGTTCATAACATTCCCTCTGACATTGACAGTTCCAGCAGAAGACCAAGGTCAGAAGAGAAGGGAATTCAAGGCAGAGGAATTCAATGCCATGGTTGTGAAGGATATGGGCATATTCGAGCTGAATGTCCTACCTTTCTTAAGAAACAAAAAGGAATGACAGTTGCTTGGTCTGACTGTGATTCAGAAAGTAATTCTGAAGAAGAATCTGCCAAACGAGTTACTGCTTTAACTGGTGTGTGTACCTCTGAAAGTGACATCAGTGATGAAGAAGTGACTTTTAAAGAACTGGCTGATACTTACAAGAAATTGTGTATCAGAAGTACTGAAGTCTGTGTGCAGAATGAGAAACAATCAAAACTCATCATAAAGCTGGAGGCTGAAAAAAGGGCAAATCTTGAAACTATAAGTCATCTAGAAGGAGAAGTTCAATTGCTGAACTCACAACTGAATCAAATGACCAAATCTGTCAAGATGTTGACCAATGGAACAGACAAATTGGAAGAGATCCTTCAGGTTGGACAAAATGTGGGAAATAAATCTGGACTAGGATTCATGGAAGCAAAGAAATCTGGTACTGGTAAGCAAATGTCAAAACAGATGTCTCAACACAACTCTCAACATCAGGAACAGAGACATATGAAGAAAAGGTACCAAAGATGGAAATGTCATCATTGTGGGAGATATGGCCACATAAAGCCCTTCTGCTTCAGATTACATGGATACCCTAATCAGAACTCAGGCGTCAAACCTAAGTCTAAAAAGGTACCACATGCTCCTAAATGGAAGAAAAAGGCTACTGCACTGATAGCTCACACTTCCCTAAGGGTCTCTGCAAAGGAAGACTGGTACTTTGACAGTGGATGTTCCAGACACATGACTGGAATCAAGAACCTCCTCAATAATGTTAAGCCTCACACCACCAGTTTTGTGACCTTTGGAGATGGGGCTAAAGGTGAAATCAAAGGAGTTGGTGATTTGGACTGCCCTGGAGTTCCAAGTCTGAATGAAGTACTGCTGGTGAAAGGTCTGACCGCTAATCTCATTACTATCAGTCAATTGTGTGATCTAGGATTCAAGGTCAATTTCTCAAAATCTGAATGCCTTGTAATCAATGACAAACAAGAGATAGTAATGAAAGGAGTCAGATCCAAAGACAACTATTACTTGTGGGAGCCTGAGAACACTAATTTCTCATCTGTGTGTTCCATTGCAAGAGAAGAAAAAGAGGTGAAACTGTGGCACCAAAAACTTGGCCATCTTCATCTAAGGGGTATGAAGAGGATCATCTCCTTGGAGGCAGTCAGAGGGATTCCAAGACTGCAAATTGATGAAGGAAGAGTTTGTGGTGAATGTCAGGTTGGTAAGCAGACTAGGATGTCACATCCAAAGTCAAGACATCTGACCACCTCTAAGGTTCTAGAACTCCTCCATATGGATCTGATGGGACCAATGCAAGTAGAGAGTCTTGGTGGTAAAAGATATGCCTATGTGGTTGTGGATGATTTTTCCAGATTCACCTGGATTAATTTCATTAAGGAAAAATCAGATGTATTTGAAGTATTTAAAGAATTGTGCAAAAGAATTCAAAGAGAGAAGGAAGGATGTATTGTCAGAATCAGAAGTGATCATGGCAAGGAATTTGAAAACAGTAAGTTTAGTGATTTCTGCTCTTCAGAAGGAATTAGTCATGAGTTTTCTTCTCCTATAACACCTCAACAAAATGGAGTTGTGGAAAGAAAAAACAGGACCATACAGGAATCTGCCAGAGCAATGCTACATGCCAAAAGACTTCCTATGTACTTTTGGGCTGAAGCTATGAATACAGCCTGCTATGTTCATAACAGGGTCACCTTGAGGAAGGGAACCTCATCCACCTTATATGAACTCTGGAAAGGAAGAAAACCAACTGTGAAGTACTTCCATGTGTTTGGCAGCAAATGCTATATTCTGGGTGATCGTGAACAAAGAAGAAAACTGGATCCTAAAAGTGATGAAGGCATATTTCTAGGATACTCCTCAAACAGCAGAGCTTATAGAGTATTCAACTCCAGAACCAAAACCATGATGGAATCAATAAATGTTATAATTGATGACTATCATGAAGAAACAGATGTTCCTTGTACTGTTGAGACATTCTTTGAGACTTCAACCCAACAGAATGACCTACCCAACTCCACCACAACAGAATCTGAATCAAAGGAAGCTAGCAAGATCCCTTCCATCAGAATTCAGAAGGATCATCCAAAAGAGCTCATCATAGGAGATCCCAATAGTGGAGTCACCACAAGATCTAGAGAAATCATCTCAAACTCTTGTTTTGTGTCCAAAATGGAACCAAGAAATGTCAAGGAAGCCTTAACTGATGAATATTGGATTGGTGCAATGCAAGATGAACTGAACCAATTCAAGCAACATGAAGTTTGGGAACTGGTTCCTAGACCTGAAGGAACTAACATCATTGGGACAAAGTGGATATTCAAGAACAAGTCAGATGCTGAAGGAGTTGTCACCAGAAATAAGGCAAGACTTGTTGCTCAAGGATACACCCAGGTTGAAGGGGTTGATTTTGATGAAACCTTTGCACCTGTAGCCAGGCTGGAATCAATCAGACTCCTATTGTCAATTGCTTGTCTTCTGAAGTTCAAATTATTTCAGATGGATGTGAAAAGTGCCTTTTTAAATGGGTACTTAAATGAGGAAGCTTATGTGGAACAACCTAAAGGTTTTGTGGATCCAACCCACCCTGATCATGTCTACAAATTGAGAAAAGCTCTATATGGCCTGAAACAAGCTCCTAGAGCATGGTATGACAGGTTAACAAAGTTTCTCTCAGACAAAGGCTACAGAAAAGGAGGTTTGGACAAAACTCTCTTTGTCAAAACTGAAGGAGGGAAGTTGATGGTTGCCCAAATATATGTTGATGACATAGTGTTTGGAGGAATGTCAGAACATATGGTTAAACACTTTGCTGACCAGATGCAGACTGAATTTGAAATGAGTCTCATGGGAGAACTAACTTATTTTCTTGGACTACAAGTCTCACAGATGGAGGACTCAATCTTCTTATCTCAAAGCAAGTATGCTAAGAACATTGTAAAGAAGTTTGGTATGGAGAATGCAAGTCACAAAAGGACTCCTGCTCCTACTCATCTAAAGCTTTCCAAAGATTCAAGTGGGGTTAAGGTGGATCAAAGTCTGTACAGAAGCATGATAGGAAGCTTGTTGTACTTAACTGCCAGCAGACCTGATATTGCCTTTGCAGTTGGAGTTTGTGCAAGATACCAAGCTGATCCCAAAGTCAGCCATATCAATCAAGTGAAGAGAATTTTGAAGTATGTAAGTGGAACTTACAACTATGGATTGATGTATACTCATGGTTGTGAACCAGCTCTGACTGGCTACTGTGATGCTGATTGGGCGGGTAGTGCTGATGATAGAAAAAGCACCTCTGGAGGATGTTTCTTCCTGGGAAGTAATCTGGTTTCCTGGTTCAGCAAGAAACAGAATTGTGTGTCTCTTTCCACTGCTGAAGCTGAATACATTGCAGCTGGTAGTAGCTGCTCCCAAATGATATGGATGAAACAGATGCTCACTGAGTATAATGTCACACAAGATGTTATGACATTGTACTGTGACAATCTGAGTACAATCAACATTTCCAAGAATCCCATTCAGCATAGTAGGACCAAACATATTGACATACGACATCACTTTATCAGAGATCTTGTAGAAGAGAAGACAATCAAATTGGAACATGTTGCCACTGAGCTACAGCTGGCTGACATTTTTACCAAGGCTCTGGATGCAAATCAATTTGAAAACTTAAGGGGTAAGTTGGGCATTTGCCAACATGTGGAATTGTAGTAACTAATTTTGCTTAAAACAAGAATTAAAGGAGTTATGCTTGTTCTGATTGGGTTAAAATTACATTTTCCCATTTCCTACAATTCCTTTAAGAAGTTGAACAGACACTCCTTCTCTTCCTTCCCCTCTCGTTTCCTCATCAAAACCCAGTCTCTCAATCAGAACTTTCACTTCAGTTGCTGTTGGTCCTCTAAAACTGTCAAAATGTCTCAAACACCGGCATCATCCAATACGACTATCTCAACCTCTTCCTCTGATCAAGATTCTGGGACAATCTCTTCCTGTCTGGACTCTGAAGTTCTGGAAATCTCTTCTCGTAGAAAAGTGGGAACTAACCCCACCAAGGTCAAAGAGTTAAGAACAAGACATGCAGGAAAGTCCCAAGCTTCTGCCTCTGGTAATCCATCTCATCCTTCTTCTTAAATTCCCCCTGAAATTGCAAATAAGGAAGGGACAACCTATGTTAATCAAGCAATAGCAAAAATTGTTTCAAGAATTCTGAACGAGAACCACTCAGTTCCTGGCATTTCTGTTCCTCTGAACCAAGTAAGTTCAAATGCTGAAACAAATTCAGATGTCTCTAAGAATGTTGAGACATCAAACAAAGAGAAGAATGCTGACATTGCTCACAAGAAGCCCGAATCCTCTGAGTCTGATGACAGTGCTTAAAGGATGGTTGCTGTTTTGTGGTGTTGCTGGTTGGTGCTGATATCTGGTGGAGTTTGGAAGTGTATTCAGTTGTTTTCTGCTGCTGCTCTTATTATTTTGTTTTGGATAACTGTATAATTTTATGAACATGTATCTTTGGCCCATTTGTGGCTAAAGAGGGGGAGAATATTTTGGTACTTACTTAATTAGTACTTGACATTCTATTTTTCTGCAGTCATTTATTTCTGCTACTATCTATCTCTGATTGCTTAGGGTCTTTAGCCAAAAATCTGCCAAAGGGGGAGTTTGTAGGTGTTTAGGTATTGGCTTGCATTTTTGGTAAATCCCAAGTGTTTGTGTGAATGTCATGACTAATGTCATAACATTCTAGTTTAGTTTGTACTGACTCATTAGGTACCTTTGCAGAAAAATATTGTAAGTCAAGTACTGATGTTTATAAGTGTGTATCTGAGCATTTTGCAAAATGATCACATTTTGCTAAATCAGTAGACAGGTTTTCTCATATGTCATAACAGATGTTATGACATCCTGTTCTGAACTAACAGGTTTGCAGGTTGGATAAGTCTGAGTTTTTTCAGGAAAATAACTCAGTCTTTCCTGAACAGAATCCTGCGTTTTCTGAGGGGTAACCTAGCTCAACCCTAACCTGGTTAATAAAGTCCTGTGACCTGGTCTTTAGGTCAAATGGAATTAACCCTAGGTTTTTATGGAAACCCTAACTGAAGTTGCAGCTGCTATATATTCAACAGAGCTGCTGTTTTACAAGCGATCCTTTTTTGTTGATCAGAAGATCATTTTTGTAATCTGTATAGGTTTGATTATTGTACTCCAAGCAATTATCATTGTGATAAGTGACTTGGAATAGGTTTCTAATTGTAAAGGCTGTGTAGCACTCAAAGCTTTGAAGCAAGAGTATTTGAATGTTCCTTGACTAAAGCTGTGAAGCAGAGTCAAGTTAGTTGTGTGCATCACTCAAAGCTGTGAAGCAAGAGTGATTGTGTTGCTTGATTAAAAAGCTGCGAAGCTTAATCAAGTGTTTGTTTTTGAAGAGTGTCTTCATCAATTCTTAAGTCAAATTGGTTTATGTATCACTGCTGTGATTGAGGGGGAGTGAGTAGGAACTCAGGTTTAAGTTGTACTTAGATTGGAATTGCATTGGGTAGGTCTTAAGTGAAGGAGATAAACTGGTTGGTTTATTCCTGAATTAACATCTCTTATAGTGGATTTCCTCCCTGGCTTGGTAGCCCCCAGAGTAGGTGTTGTTGCACACTGAACTGGGTAAACAATTGACTGTGTTCTTTATTGCTTTTGTATTTACTGTCATATAGTAAGTCAGATACGGTGTCATAACATTGAACGTGACATTGAGTATCTGCAGCCAGAATTTCAGTGCGTATTGAAGAGCCAACAGACCTTCTCGGTTAGGTATCACCATACCTATCTTCATCCATCATCCATATTTGATACATGCTTCTTGATGTCTTGTTATCTCTTTATGTGATGTTTTTCTATCCCTTCTTCCTTCTTTTTTAGACTCTCCTCTCGTATGCTCCCCATAGGATCTTCAATTCACCCTTTTCTAAGTTTAAATTGAATAAACCTTAGGTTTATATCTATGTATTACAATATTAAGTAGATGTTTCCTTCTCCAATCCTCAACTATAGGATCAATGATGCATGACAACTCTAGGGTTATTCTGCTAGTCTCACCTTAGACTTTTCTTTCTCTTTTGCATTCGCATTAAAACAAAAACTTCTTTTTCTAGAAAACTTCAAAAACACTTAAAGATTACTGATGAGAGTCATACCTTTGTTGAGCATGGGAAATAATAAGCGGGTTTCTTCTCGATCTTATTGTTATTCCATTCTAAGTCTTAGTGTGGTTCAAGTCTCAAAGACTAATTTCATGAATAAGTAGATAAGTGGCTAATATCTCTATCTTTAGATCAACTAGCTGTTACCCGCAACAAAAACACACCAACCAACACAAACTCTTTTTTCCCTCGGGCTTTTCTTTCAAACTCTTTTCAAAAGAACATGTTAATTCACTTTTGTGCTGACGCGTAAGTCTCCAAAGGTCGAATTGGGGCAAAAGGAAAAATTAATATTGTTCATTAAAAAATACAAACCCACAAAACTTTTGAAGCTGAACTATGGTTGTTCTGTTTCCTTAAAAAGGATACGTAGGCATTGGGGAAGGGCCCGAATGAGCACAACTTTTATTTTCCCTACATTATTTTCTCTTTTATTTTTCATATATTCCCCCTCTTATATCTTTTTAGCTCTTAAGCTTTAGACCTAAAATTTACACACCCTTTGATTAGAATAACATAAGTGGATCCTGTAGAGTACTACAAATGTGTGGGGTGCTAATACCTTCCCCTCGCGTAACCGAATTCCGTACCCGATCTCTTTGGTCACAAGACCGTGATTTCACCCCTTAAGGTTTTCTCGATGTTTACCTTTCCAATCCTGTAGGATAAAAGCCGTTCAATGGAGACTTCACTGAATTTTATCTTTGATGATTTTCAGCCAGTTTTTTCAGTTGGCGACTTCACTGGGGATAGATCGACCTATTGCTGGTCCATCTTTAGCAAGTCAGTCATAGATTGTGTTTATTTTCTTTTCTATGGGGTGTTTATGTGTTGTTTCTTTCTAGCTTTATTTGTTTATATGCTTTGATTATATGCTTTCATACATTGCATTTTATTGCTTTCTATACTCTGGATACTGCTGTTGCATTGTTCTTTGGGGTTGGAATGATACTTCTTGAGGTAAAAGACCCAGTACCCAGGCTGGAGTGTACTAAGAAACTTGGAATATAGTGGGGGTATAAATACTAGAGGACTTGGTTCGATTAGTGCATCCATGTCACATACCATGCTGAAATGAGGTTCAAGTGAAGGTACTTTCATCATGCACGTCTGTGTTGTGATGATTTTATTTTCAGGCGGACCTGTGATTTCTGAGTTACCCTTTCCGTACCCTAACCTAGTCTTCACCCGTGAGTGGGAGGGATGATTTCTTACATGTACATTTAGTGACTTTGTTCATGTTGGCAACTCTGGTTCTGATGGTGACTCTTTATCTGTTGGTAACTTTGGTTGATGATTAATATTGGTAACTATCTCGAACCTTTGAACCTATGACTCTATGCAGCAGTACAACAACATCCAGTATTCTGGAGGCCTTGATCCTGTCATTATTGCATCATAGCATATTTTCTTTTTGAAAAATGATGTACAAAATAGTTAACCTGCATATGCATTGTCATTTTCCCGGGATATTCAAGAGTTCGTATCTTCATTAGAGATGGTTACCAGACATATCTTTTCCTATGGTTTCATTCATGAGGATTTGACACCATTAAGAGATTTAGGCACTCAAGTTGTCAAGAACAGTTCGAGAAGCTTCACTCAAGACTTTGGCAACATCCTGTCTCTTTTGAAAACTACCAGTGAGCCATGGTTTCTACCCACTCCTCTGCAATTTTACGACCCGAAGTTGCGTTGCTTCATTGTCTAGGACTATCAGCTTCTTCCTACTCTAGAGGAATATGCCTTCTTTTTTGACATCACGGTTCAAAACTGGGTGCCTTTCGTCAATATTCCATAGGTGTTTAATCTTGAAGTTATCACTGAGGCTCTTTATTTGAGCCTAAACAATGTGAAACAGAATTGGAAGCACAAAAGTGACATCTTAGCTTTTCTCCCAGATTTTTGATAAATGAAAGCTAAAGAGTTTACGAGTGGAAGAAATTGGTTGGCCTTCAAAGCTGTAGTGTCTATCTTGGTTTGTGGGATAGCTATGTTCCCAAATTTCATAAATTTTGTAGATTGCACTACCGTTTATCTCTTCATGGATAAAAACCCTATGCCGACTCTTCTTGCTAATACTTACTACTCCATTCACTCCAAGAACGGAATGAAGGGAACAATTGCTTGTGGTATGCCATTGTTGTATAAATGGTTCATGTGTCATCTACCCGTAAGTAGACCATTTGTGGACTTTCGAGGCATTTACTCATTTGCTCAAAGAATCATGAGTCTCATTCATCATGGTATAAAATGGCATAACCCTGAGATGGATGTCTCTGAGATCATTATAAGCTGTCAGGATTTTTCTAACATACCTCTCATTAAAAGAAGGGGTTGCATCAACTACAATCATATGCTTGCACCTCGTCAGTTAGGGAATGAATTGGATGTTAAATTTTTCTACAAGGATGTAGATATTTTGTTTTCTTCGATAAGGTGGCAAATCCTGGATGTTTGAAGAAAGTACAACTAGCTTGGGATGAGATTCATAGGGAAGACGAAGCTCTCCTAGATAGGAAGGGTGCTAGTGCTGAAATTCCTTATACTAGAAGGATCATAAAGAGAGTTGAAACTTAGATTTTTACCTTATCCTCGAGAAGAATCATTCCATTAGTAAATTTCACGAAGTAGCTTTTGTCGCATGAATACCACCAGAACAATTGGATGGGATCTTTACGCCTTATTTTGCTACCATAGGTGTGTACTCAATTGATTTTGGATCTCTTATGATGTGATGTTGTCTCGTATGTACGAATTCATCTAATTTGCAACTTTGTTATGAAAATAGGGTTTGCTTTGACACTTCGTCTTGACTATTTCTTATCTCTATTTTCTTGTTTGGTCTTTCTTGATAGTCGATAAAACTATTGGATATCCGGGAAATGACAAAAAACATAACATGCATAATCATGTTAACATAAGTGTTCAACAATGACTACTCAGAGATAATGAACAAGAAGTTATTGACGCCTTGACAAGGACCAAGGGTAAATAAGCGATTATTGGTAATCAGAACCTGTACAGGCTAGTGTTCCTAAATCAATCAATGTGCCTGGGACTTCTTCATCTCCTGATGATGAGGTCGAAGAAGTTAATAAGAATTATAAGAAGGAGTGATTACAACGTCATAAAGCAGTTGCACCAGAAGCCATCTAAGATGTCTATTTTATCGTTGTTGATATATTCTGAAGCTCACTGGAATGCTATAGCTACTGAAAAATGCTTTCGTGCTGCAAGAGATAATGGTTGGACAATTGTGTCAATCTATCTTCCATAAATGGTTTGAATTTTGCTGACTTTGATCTTCCTCCTAAGGGTCGTAACCACAATAAGGCATTTCAAATCTCTATGGAGTGTAAGAGCATGAATTTGTCACGTGTGTTGATGGATACTAGATCCTCGCTGAATGTATTGCTAAAGTCTGCACTAATAAAGATTGATTACTCCAATATTGAATTACGACCTAGTGATTTAGAGGAGCTTTTGATGGACCCATGCGATCGGTATCTGGTGAGGTGGACTTACCTATCAGAGTTTGCCCTCATATTTTTACTACTATATTTTATATAATGCCAGCATATTGTTGCTTGTTGGGGCGTCCCATGGATTCAAAAAGCTGGGGCAGTTACTGCTACCCTTCATTGGAAGCTCAAGTATCCTCTGGATAGAAAAACAATCACTGTTTACGGTGAGGAAGAATACCTTGTGAGTCATTTGACTTCATTTTGTTATTTGGAGGCTAAATATGAAACTCCATTTCTGGCATTTAAAACTGTTCAGAGAAAAACCAGAGATTTCTTTGACTTCATTCAAAGTTGCTTAAGCACTAGTTGAGGATGGTCACTCGGAAGGTTGGGGTCAGGTTGTGAATTTCATTCCAAAGTTTAACAAGTTTAGTTTGGGTTTCAACCCCGAGTAGAAGAGTGCAACTCTCAAAGCTTCAAATTTGTCTATGCCATTGAAATTCTCCATTTCTGGTTTTCCCCAGAATGGATGCACCAATGCAACTGTTGATGAAGACTATGTCTACAGTATTGATGATCATATCCTCCTAAGTGTTCCACGTCTGAAGCCGAACAATTGGACTTCAGAAGATAGCATCTAAGTTACAATTGATAAGGGTCTATTTGTAGATTGTTTGGTAGACAAATTCATCACACTATACCCAGGGCACTTGACCATTCAATCAAGGGAACTCTCCATAACTTTGTGTTCCCAAATCTTCTCGTCGGCAGTCAGTGCCTATCCCCCAAATGAAGCCATGGGGCAGAGCTTTTTTAGCAGAAACAGAAACAAACTTGTAACGTCAGTTGATTGAGCTTCACACTATGGGTTTTCCTTCTGCAAATCTTTCACTTGACTATGACAAGAATGCTAAGTGTGAGTTTAATTCGGGGGAATTTGGTCTTAAAATTGAGAACCACAAGGGATAAAATATAAAGGCCAGCATCTGTCTGGTATCTTTTCCGAAGGCCTATTCCGTTTGGCAACTCATTCTAGAATCTTTCTCTCATCGAAGTTTCACTTGCATGTGATAGAAGATGAGGATAAAGAAGTCCTCAGATGTAGTATCTGATTTATCTATTCTCTGAAGCGAAGGAGACTTGTTGGTTCAGTTGATGCAGTGTCACTTGTTACAACTTCCATCATTTGTTTTGAAGGAATCTTCTGTGAAATATCATCATGGGGAACCTAACAACTCGGTTAAAGACGTTTTATCGTCCTGAAACAAGAATCAAGGATTGGATCAATTCAGAGAATGTTGTATTCACAATAGATCCGAAGGGGAAACTCTAGCTCAAGTGAGTATCAAGACTTCACAAATTTTCAAAATTGAAAAGTCCATACGGAGTCAAGTCTCCTCAATGATGGAAATCTTCTAGTTTCATTCGCATTATCATCTGCAATCTTTCTTGTTTGGTACAAAAAATTTTAATATACAAAGCTCGCTTATCTTTAAATGTTAATCATAATGCATTGAATATGTTTGTTTGGAATTAATCCATTTGCAATTTCTCTTAAGTGTTTTTCTTTGTTTTTAGTACTCAAATCTTGTTAAATAAAGCAAAAAAACCTCTAGAGGGAGGATGACGAATAATATACCAAAAATTTCAAAAGGCGTGTTTTTTTTAGTAAAACCCTTCTGATGATGTACAGGCCTTATTTAAAAATTTTAAAACACCGAAGATATAAGGGAGTGAAACCCTCGTTAACCCCTTTGAGCCTTGAAGTAGAAGTTTATTTTCTATTCAGAAAAACCCTCATTTTACACCCGGGGCATGGTAGATTTCAGTTAATCCAATTGATCGTTCAGAACTCATCAGGAGTGCACACCTAAGGATACAACAATGGTTATTCATTAAAAGGCTGAGGAAAGTCAAAACTGCAAAGGTTAACCTTCACTTATCAAGAGTGTGTGTCAATTGACGATATCACAATGGGTATCTCTCGCACATCAGGAAGTCGACAGATGATGATACAACAAAGGTTATCCTTCGTCTACCAAAGACTCAGGCAGTCACAATCACTTCCAACAAATCAAAGACGACATGAAAGTCAAATGACTTGTTCAAACGGAAAGAAAAGGAAATGATGAAAGAAAGAGCCAAAAAGCCCCGCTAAGTCGAAACATGGAAAACAAGTCGCTTAGGAAAAAGTTAGGGCATTCTGCTGGACTTCAAAATCAAAAGGAATTTGTCCAAGAAAAATTTAGGGAAAGCGAAAAGCAAAAGAGGGACTTCCAAATAAAAATCCTCAACAAAGAACAAAGTCGTGTGATCAGACACCAAGAATTAAAGAGGTGAGTGACTGCCATGTCAAAAAAACCTCGTTTGATTCCTCAACCATTGTAAACTCCTCTCAAGAGATGAGTACTCGTATAGGTTTAATTGAAGGTAGGACTGGACAACATCACAGAGAATGGGTGGGCACTAAATATTTTGAGCCTTAAATCCTTTTTTCTAAAACCGTGAACCAGACCATGTTACAACCCTTAAAAGTCCTAACTGAAGCAAGGGTTTATTTGAAAACATATTGTAACGAGATTACGGTATCTGACTTCTAGGAGGTTTACTTAAACTTTTGAGTTGGTATCACACCATCTTTTAATTTCTTTTTCACAAATTTTCGATGTTTAGTCTTTTCAATAAAAGTTTTTAAAACTTCAAGAGAAACATGAGCTTTGCATTAGAATTATCATTCTTAGAATAAACCTTCTTTGCATATGGACAAATGCTTAAACATCAAGTAAACTTGCATAATGAGCATCAGATGAAAGTTTGATTATCTTGAGAGACGAAATTTCTTCAGGATACCGTTGAAAGGTAAATAATTTTGAAGGATGGTCTTAATCTGGGGCAGAACTTCTATTGACTCTGTTGAGTAAAAAAATCAGTTTGATAAATAATCTGAAGTAGATTGCAAAAGTTAATTGCCTAGAATCTCTATCGAGCAAGGGTGCACTACTTTCAGTTGGTCCCGAGGATGTTCTTTCTTTAAGTATCTGTTGGAGAATGAAGAAGTTCAAGTTGAGAAGTACGGTGAGGAGGTGTTGTTGTCAAAACTCCGCGAGCTTCTCATTTCTCCGTGAGCATAAAACGCAAAAAAGGTTTGTCAAGACTCTATTTGAGCAGGGGAAAGCATGTTGAATACTATGTAGAATAAGTGTTCATCTGATCTGAGGCACTCAAGTCGGGATTTAATCCCTCAAAGTATGGTCAAACTGGGGAAGTTATATCGAGATTTAACAAATTTCTCCGGGAATCCATTGATTAGTGGAGAATATTTTCAAAATCTTTTCATGCATGGGAATTCAGGGCAGTGTTCTGAAGTTCATGATATTGAGGCATGTTATATTTATTTTACAAATCTCATGAAGTCCCCTCGAAGCGATTTTCTTCAAAGGCGCTATAAAATGGGGCAAGAAATTACGCAGGGGAATTTTATCCTCTTCAAGGGTTGATAAGATTAAGTCCAGGTGCGAGACAAACTATTTTTGAATTTCAAAGGCATGTCAGGAAGTCAGGATCGTTATCCTCGGCTTATCAGAGGCTTAAGTCCATTTATTGATGTTCCTCCATCAAGAGCTAGGACCTAAGTTTGGGTTGTTGGCATTCTTTAATTGGATATGAGCAGCAACGCAAAGAGCATGTGAGGTTGTTACCCATACAAGGTTCATGATGGAAATTCTATTTCCTAGGAGGATTTCTTCCCCAGTAAAGGATCCATTGCTACTTGAAAAAAGTCGGTCTGCTAAGGGGTTTCTCTTCAGAGATCTTTATTCCCTAACAAAGCGTTCCTCATTTCTCTGCAGGAGGAAAATCGTTCTTCTCCCCAAAAATTTAGAAGCTGTTTGGAGTCAAGATGATTTCTTTTCAGCGGGCTGCAATTTATTTTTGCAGTATCCTCTATAAAGCCCACTTTTCAGTGGAATTCCTCCTCAGAGTTGACATGATGAAGTTGTAATCTTACATTGCAGTTTTTACCAAGTGGTTAGTAATTCAAATTGTTTATTCTTCAGTCAAGTGTGCCATTCCAAACAGGGGCATATTGGCACGATTTCTGATTTTGCAAGTATTGTTGGTATTTTATAACAAGAAGTATACCAGCAATATCCAATATCCCCAGTGAATTCTCATTTCTGCTCAGGATAGAATCAGGTGTCCCCAACGATGTCGTGCCCTCGTTTGAGTACGCTCTTCCTCTTCCTTGTAGTTTGTTTTTTCTGGTTTTCTTGATGGATTATTGACATGCTCCCCTTTAAGAAGACATTTTACGACTTACCCAGTGATATTAGCCCTTACTTTCTCCATGAAGTACGCATGCTAATCCTCAGTGAAGATTGCATTCTCTTCCCCGGTGCAATCTGCTTGTATAAGAGTTTTTCTTGAAGAGGTTCCCAATTACCTGTGGGAAACTTTAGTTTGGTTTTCCCATGGAGGCGTTTCATTATGCTTGATTTGAATTGATTTATGCTCCCCAGTGCTAGTCTTTGATAGTGTGAATTTTGCAAAAAAAGGCTATCTCCAGTGCGGTTGGTGTTGTTGATACCACCATCTGAAGCTTCTCTGTTACTCAGTGGAAGAGGTAGTTTTTACCCCCAGTCGAAGCCGGATTTTAGGGATATGATGGATTAATTTGCCTTTATCCCCTATTAAAGTAAGCTTTCTCTCCCCAGTGTGGTGTGCATGACAGTACGATTCATAACTCTTCTATCCACGGTGATAGAGGGTGTTTGAGATGTACTTAGTGGGATTCTGTCCCGAGGTGCCTGTTTCTTCTCAAGAGAAGATTTCCATCCTGGTGGTGTTATCCCCAATGAGGTTGATATTTGACTCCCCGTGAAGTTTGTTTTCTCCTAGGGAATTTTTCCCTATCAAGTGTCTTGAAGAGATGCTTGATCATCAAGCCTGCTTATTCCCCAATGGGTCAGATCCCTGGCTTTTTCTGAAGCAATATGCATTAACGTTTGTCGTTCAGGGGTCTCTTATCCTCAGTAGGAGAGTATTGCTGGAGAATTCTCCGGTGGAGTTCCAAAATTCAAGTTGTAGTTCAGAGGTTTTCTTTCTTTCCCCAAGTGGAGTTTATCACCTCTAGTTTGTTATCCCTAGGGTGGTCTGAATATAATTCTTTTCATTCAAGAATTTATGTGATCCCTAGTGAAATCTTCTAATCCTAGTGAAGTTTTCCTCATCTGGAAGGGATTGGATTTGTTCCCCAGGGAGTTGGGAGTTTGATCAGAATTCAAGATTTTCTCTCAACTGATTTTTTTTTACAATATTCTCCCCGGGAAGTTACATCCTCATTGATATCGATATTTAGAGGTTGGTGGTTCCGGATCTCTGTTCCCCGTTGAAGTTCAGATTGCCTTTTCTCTATAGAAGATCAAATGTGTAAAGATAATCATTTGAAAGTTTGTGGTCTTCCCAGCATCCGATTATTGATGTGTTTTCCCCACTGTGTCGCTAAATAAGCATCATTACATTGCATCTACCAAAACGCGTAGCATTTCCATTATATGGAGCATTACGCTATAAAAATTCAAACATGCATGGGTATAAGCCAATCATGTTCATCTTTGGTAATCAGATTGTTATGTGCTCAGATTTGGATTATCTCCACAGTAATCTTAGGGTGATCCTATTTTGTTTCCCCAACGGAGTCTGTTTGGTTTGCCACCATTCGAGTTTTTTGGTATTCTCCATTTCCCTAGTAATTTGTGGTTTCTTCTTGCCCTTGCAAGTCTTCAGTTATTTTACCCGTGTTTACCTCGCCTTGCAACCTCTTTAAAGTCTAATACATTTTGGAAATCCTTGTCAGAGTACCCCTCGGCTGGTCTCTTTCCCCTATAAGGTTCGCCTTTGATTTGGCGTTCTCTTGGATTTCACTTTTGTCAAAATTCACATCAAATTCCCATCCAACGAAATTTGTCATGATTGTATCCCCAGTAAGTCTACCTTTGGTCAGTACTCTCTCTCTAAAAGTATATCTTTTTACAAATTTTGTTTTCATCAGTGGGTACTTCTTTGATTGTTGTATCTTGATTGGATTCTTCTTTGGTCAGTCTCTTTTCCTTATATTCAACACTTCTAGTTAGGTTATGTTTTGATCATTTCCTTCCCTTATATAGGTTCTATTTTGATTAGTTCCTTCTCTATGGTTTATCCATTTGGATCGAGTTTACCTTCTGTTAGCTTAGCTAACATTTTAGGTTAAGTTATATTTTGATCATTTCCTTCCCTTGTTTAAGTTCTGTTTTGATCAGTTCCTTCTCTCTGGTTTATCCGTTTGGATCGGGTTTACCCTCTGTTAGCTTAGCTAACATTTTCGGTTAGGTTATGTTTTGATCATTTCCTTCCTTTGTTTAGGTTTTGTTTTGATCAGTTCCTTCTCTTTGGTTTATCTCTCAAGGAGGATGAGATTGTTAGAACAAAGTTTGAATCTACTACCCTATGTTTAAGTTTTGATGATAACAAAGTGAAAAGATATATTATTTATATGATTCATGTATGAACTATCTGCTGCCTAAATTATTACGTTCTGATTTGCAGATACTCTGATTGATATAAGCAAGATCACATCTAATCAGCATCAGAAATTTGGTTCCTGACATCAGCATCAGAAGTTGCCATATCAGAATGTCAGAATCAGAAGATTAACTCACGTATATGCTGAAGTCTGATGAACAGAACTGCGCTCAACACTCTGATAAAGAAACACAACAGTTCATCAACAGCTAAGCAGAGTCAGAATGAGCCAAGCCAGAACTTGCATTAAGTAAGCAACGATACTGTGCATTGAAAGCAAGTTAATACCAACGGCCTCATTCCAGACAAGATCTGCTCGATAAGGAAAGTTTGTTAATAGCATTGAATCAAGAATATTGCTCCAACGTTCAACATCTCAGTGCGATATAAACAAGACTTTGAAGATTGAATTGGCTAATGCTCTCCAAATCTTTACACGCATAAAAGCTGATCAAAATCTTCCTTCTCTCAGTTTGCTAAACACTACACATTCTCTTATTCAATCATTGTTTAGCAATCTAGTTTCTAAGCTTTAAGTTATGTATACATCACAGTTGTGATACAGTTTTGTAGAAAACATTCACACACTTAGATTTATCTTCTTTGTAAGAAAGTATTTCCTTGACAAACCGGGTTGTGGTTTGCATCAAGAAGGCTTTAGCAGTTGTTAAAGCAGTCTGTAATATTCAGTTGAATATAGTGGATTAAGACCTCGTTGGAGAGAGGCGAAATCACCTTGACGGGTGGACTGGAGTAGTTTGAGATCAAATGAACTAGGATAAAAATATCTTGTTCATTGCATTGATTTTCAGTTTTACAATTCAACCCCCCCTTCTTGTGTTTTTCACTACTTCAATTGGCATCAGAGCGCCTGGTTCTGAGCTAAAACACTTAACCGTGTCAGTACAAGATCCAGCGTCAGAAAAACACAATGGCAGGAAACGTTTCTCACACCAGCAATGACAACAATGAGGACAGAGACAGATTCAGCGGCAAACCTCCAGTCTTTGATGGAGAAAACTTTGATTACTGGAAAGACAGAATTGAAAGCTTCTTTCTGGCACATGATGCTGATCTGTGGGATATGGTGACAGATGGATACACGCACCCTGTGAATGCAAGCGGTCAGAAGATTGATAGAAAAACAATGTCTGACCAACAAAAGTGTGACTTCAAGAATCACCACAAGGCCAGAACCATCCTCCTCAGCGCCATCTCCTATACTGAATATGAAAAGATCTCCAACAGAGACACAACAAAGAATATCTTTGACTCACTCAGAATGACGCATGAGGGCAACGTTCAGGTCAAAGAAACTAACGCTCTGGCGCTCATTCAGAAGTATGAGGCGTTCAAAATGGAAGAATCTGAATCCATTGAAACAATGTTCTCAAGATTCCAGATTCTGGTAGCTGGTCTCAAAGTTCTGGACAAAGGATACTCTACTGCTGACCATGTCAAGAAAATCATCAGAAGTTTACCCAAGCAGTGGAGACCAATGGTTACAACTCTGAAGCTAGCTAAAGATCTCAACAAAATCACTCTGGAGGAACTTATCAGCTCCCTCAGAAGTCATGAGATAGAGCTAGAAGCTGACGAGCCTCAGAAGCAAGGTAAGCCTTTAGCATTAAAATCTAACAAAAAATTTGAGTCTAAGGTTTTGCAGGCAGTTGAAGAAACATCTGATGGATCCTCATCAGAAGAAGACGAACTCTCCCTCCTTTCCAGAAGAGTAAATCAACTGTGGAAGCAAAGACAAAGGAAGTTCAAGAATCCCAGAAGATTTGATCAAAACGAGTCTTGTTCCAGATATAGAAGGACAGATTCTTCCTCTGGATACAGAAGATCTGAAGGCTCCTCTAGCAGCAAAAAGCCAAACACCAAGGACATCATCTGCTATGAGTGCAATGAGCAAGGACACTATAAGAGTGACTGCCCAAAGCTTCAGAGGGAAAAACCCAAAAAGAAGTTTGGAAGAGAGAAGAAGAAAAGTCTCATGGCTACATGGGACGACTCTGACTCGTCTGAAGCTGACTCAGAATCAGATGATGAGAGGGCAAACATAGCTCTCATGGCTAACATCTCAGAAGATAGTGAAGCTTCTGAATCAGACTCAGAATCAGATACTGAAGAGGTATTTCCCAACTTTGCTGTTAACTTTACAAAGGCTGAACTTGCTGAAAGCCTTAATGAGATTCTGGAACGGTATCAGCAAATTAGAGTTAAATTCAGAGACCTGAAAAGGAATCTTGAATCTGACTCTAATAAGACTGAGAGTCTCAAATTGGAGAATTCTGAGCTGAGAAATAAGATTTCAAAATTAGAAAACACTTTACAAAACTCTCAGAAGGAACCAATTTCTGAAACTCCCAGCAACGCTGATGAGATCATCAAGGAGTATGATCACAGTTTCCAGAAGTTCCTCGCTAAAATCATAGATAGAAGTAAAATGGCTTCAATGATCTATGGAGTTAGCAGAAACGGCATGAAAGGAATAGGATACCAAGGTAAGGTTCCTACACCAAAGAATGTCATGGACTTAACCATTAAACACACTCCTCTGAATTCACATTTTGTGTATGGTCACACACATGATATTAAATACACTAGCAGTAAGCACTCTGAAACCAAAATTCAACCAGAGTTTTGGTAAAACTAACAAATCAGGACCCAAGAAAATCTGGGTACATAAGGATAAAATAATACATGTTGCAGATATCTTTAGCAGCAAGTCAGAAACACCACTCATGGTACCTGGACTCTGGCTGCTCACGACACATGACGGGAAGAAGGCATATGTTCCAAAGCCTGGAACTTAAGCCTGGAGGCCACGTTGGTTTTGGAGGCAATCAGAGGGGAAAGATAATTGGCTCTGGAACTGTAGGTAATGGAAATATTCTCTCTATTAATAATGTTCTGCTAGTAGATGGATTGATGCATAATCTGTTATCCATAAGTCAATTAAGTGATAACGGGTATGATATAATCTTTAATAAAAAATCATGTAAAGCTGTTAGTCAGAAAGATGGGACTATCCTGTTTAATGGTAAGAGGAAAAACAACATTTACAAAATCAAACTTTCTGAACTAAAGAGTCAGAATGTAAAATGTTTTCTGTCTGTTAACAACGAGCAGTGGATCTGGCACAGAAGATTGGGGCATGTTAGTATGAGAAGAATATCTCAGATTAACAAACTCAATCTGGTCAGAGGACTTCCTAATTTGAAGTTCAATTCAGATGCTCTGTGTGAAGCATGTCAGAAAGGCAAGTTTGCAAAACCTTCTTTTAAATCCAAAAATGTTGTTTCTACCTTTAAGCCATTGGAATTCTGCACATTGACTTATTTGGACCAGTTAAAACTGCTTTAGTCAGTGGTAAGAAGTATGGGTTAGTAATCGTAGATAACTATAGCAGATGGACATGGGTAAAGTTCTTAAGACACAAGGACGAGTCACACTCTGTGTTTGTTACCTTCTGTAACCAAGTTCAGAATGAAAAGGATCTTAGAATCGTTAAAGTCAGAAGTGATCATGGTGGAGAATTTGAAAACAAAGATTTTGAGTCATTCTTTAATGACAGAGGCATTCTGCATGATTTCTCTTGTCCTAGAACTCCCCAACAAAATGGAGTTGTAGAACGAAAGAACAGAACATTGCAAGAAATGGCCAGAACCATGATCAATGAGACAAACGTTGCTAAGACCTTCTGGGCAGAGGCAATAAACACAGCGTGCTACATTCAGAATAGAATCTCAATAAGACCTATTCTGGAAAAGACTCCATATGAACTGTGGAAGAACAGAAAGCCCAACATTTCATATTTTCATCCATTTGGATGTACTTGCTTTATATTAAATACAAAGAATTATTTGAACAAGTTTGACTCTAAAGCACAGAAGTGTATTATGTTAGGATACTCTGAACGCTCAAGAGGGTGCAGAGTATACAATACAGAAACACAGATTGTGGAAGAATCAATCAGTGTTCGTTTTGATGATAAGCTTGACTCTGAAAAGTCAAAGCAGAATGAAGTTTTTGCAGGTATGGAAATTGAATTTACAGGTTCTGAAGACAAGTCATTAGAAGCTCTCAACACAGACACTCCTTCAACGTCTGAAAGGAGCACTGCTAGCAATCCTACAACAACTGTTGATCAACCTCAGAAGAGATTTCCCAGAAGCAGCTTGGATCACCCAGAAGAGACTATCTTAGGAAGAAAGGAAGATCCAATCAGAACAAGAGCAAGCTTCAGAAACTCTGAAGAAACTCTCATGGGACTTGTGTATCTGATTGAACCTTCTTCTATTGATGAAGCACTTCTGGATAATGACTGGATTCTGGCAATGCAAGAAGAGCTGAATCAATTCACCAGAAACGACGTATGGGATCTCGTTCCCAGACCAAAAGGATTCAACGTCATTGGAACAAGATGGGTGTTCAGAAACAAGCTAAATGAACAAGGTGAAGTCATCAGAAACAAGGCACGACTGGTTGCACAAGGTTATAGTCAGCAAGAGGGGATAGACTATACAGAAACCTTTGCCCCAGTCACCAGGTTAGAATCTATCAGACTTTTAATTTCATTTGCTGTTAATAGAGGCATCACTCTGTATCAGATGGATGTCAAAAGTGCATTCTTAAATGGTTATATAGAAGAAGAAGTTTATGTACACCAACCCCCTGGTTTTGAAAATACAAAACATCCATAACATGTTTTCAAACTAAAGAAGTTACTATATGGTCTGAAACAAGCTCCCAGAGCTTGGTATGAAAGGCTAAGTAACTTTCTATTAGAAAATGAATTCACCAGAGGGAGAGTGGACACTACTCTATTCTGTAAATCAGTTAAGAATGACATCTTAGTTTGTCAAATTTATGTTGATGATATTATTTTTGGGTCTACTAATCCTTCTCTTGGAAGAAAATTTGCTAAGTGTATGCAGGCAGAATTTGAGATGAGCCTCATGGGGGAACTGAAATTCTTTCTAGGAATTCAGATCAATCAAACTCCAGAGGGAACTTACATTCATCAGAGCAAATACATCAGAGATCTTCTGAAGAAATTTGACCTCTCAGAATGTAAGCCATCAAAGATTCCAATGCATCCCACGTGCATTCTGGAAAGAGAAGAGGTAAGCAAAAATGTAGAACAGAAAGTCTACAGAGGTATGATTGGTTCTCTCCTCTATCTGACTGCTTCAAGACCTGACATATTATTCAGTGTTTGTATCTGTGCTAGATTCCAATCAGATCCTAGAGAATCTCACTTAACAGCTGTTAAGCGAATTTTCAAGTATCTGAAAGGTACTACTAATCTGGGTTTGTTTTATAGAAAATCTAGTGATTACAGCTTAGTAGGCTACTGCGATGCTGATTTTGCTGGAGACAGAGTGGAACATAAAAGTACTTCTGGAAGCTGCCAGTTTCTGGGAGAAAATCTGGTCTCTTAGTCCAGTAAAAGGCAATCAACAATTGCGCTATCAACAGCAGAAGCTGAGTACATAGCAGCAGCAGGATGTAGCACACAAATGCTCTGGATGAAAAGTCAGCTTGAAGACTTCCAGATTTTTGAGAGTAACATTCCTATACTCTGTGATAATACTTCTGTTATTTGCTTAAGTAAGAATCCCATTTTACATTCTAGAGCTAAGCATATAGAAATAAAACATCACTTCATTAGGGACTATATTCAGAAAGGAATTTTGAACTTAAAATTTATAGATACAGACCATCAATGGGATGATATCTTTACTAAACCCCTTTCAGAAGATAGGTTTAATTTCATTCTGAAACATCTCAGCATGAAAGTATGCCCAGAGTGAAAATGTTTTAATTCCATATATTTACCTTCAGAATGTAATTGTTTTACTATGAACTTCTGATCAATCTTCTTTCAGAAAGATAGAACATGCAGATTGTATCAGATGCAAGTCTAAAGATCTGAGAGTCTAAGCTCAAAGACAGACGTGCTGATCACTACATCAAACAAGTGTCATCCAATCATCAGCAAATCTCTGAAGCAGAACGCGTGCACGCTTCTGAGAAGGCAAAGCGCTGATTGGGTGCATTGAGACACATGTCTGGTAACCGTTTTTAAGTATCTTTCTCAAATCCCCCAAAATCAGTAAGCATTTAATAAAAGTAATCATGCCTTTAAAATGCAATCATGATTTTTCTCTTTCTTAAAAACGTTTATTTTTTTTCAAAATATTCTGAAACTCTATTTAAACACATTAAATGCTCATTCTAATTCTTTACAGTTTCTCACTAATACTCAAGCATTCTCTGCATTTTTCTGTGTTCATCTCTTGCAAAACCTCTTTTTCTCAGTTTCTTCTCAAAATCTTTTAGTGTGAACATGGCAACCTCCAGCAGTGCTTCTGCAGGTCCTCAGAAGATAGCACCATCTGAACAGTATCAAGTGCCATTCAGAACACTCCTCACTCCTGTGAAGAATCTTGAAGTGTTATCTGAATTGATCATTGATTTTGGAAGCTTGAAGGAGAACGGTTTTGACCTAACAGAAGAAGTTAGAGCACAGAAATGGGAAAGGTATTTTGACAGATTGGTTGGACCAACATTCCCTATGTTAGTCAAGGAATTCTGGATTCATGCCAAGGCTTCAACACATCTAGTCACCTCCTTCGTTATGGGGAAGAAGATTGTGATCACTGAGGATCACATAGCAAGGTTAATCGGTTACAGTGGCGGTGGCGTCCGCTGTGTTGATATGGCTGAGAGATGTGCTGACGTGGGCGTGATAGCTGCAAGGATTTTCACCCATGGGGTGCCCAGCAGCAAGATCAAAGATCTGAAGGATCATCACAGAGTTTGGGCTAAGATAATTCTGGGGTGCTTCAACCATAGGAAGCCAACCAGTTCACCTGATTACATAAATGTGGATCAGCAGTTTCTGATCTACTTTATTAATCAGAAGGTAAAAATCAACTTGGCTCATCTTCTGTTCAACCACCTCAGAACAAGTGTGAAGGAAACCAGGGAAGAAGAAAGAACAAAGAGGGATTGGATACCCTTTGGAAGGTTGATATCAGATATTCTGACAGAGAATAGGCTGATAGAGCATCTGATAGAAGCTCAAGAATTAAGCACCATTGAGCCAACAGTTGGGAAGCCTCTGAACGCAAAGAACTTGAAGAAAATGAAGTTGATAGAGAATATCAAAAAGGAACCCAGAGCTACTCCTATTGCTGATATCACTAGCAGAAGAGTTCCACTGAGTGACTTTCCTTTATTTTCTGAGATAGAATCTAAACCAGAGGTGGTTCTCAGATACTTAGATGCGTGCAAGGCAGATGGTATAGGTCCAAATCTGATTATCAAAGCTCTGCATCAACCACAACAAGAAGTGACTCTGAAGAAGACAAAGAAGAGGAAGGCACCTTCAGAAGGATCATCCCAGCAGACACCCAAGAAAAGAGGTAATTTATCTGCTGCTTCTGTTTTAAATTCTTCTATTATTCCAGCATCTATTCCTCTCCAAACCTCTCATAGAATCTCAATCCCCATCCCAACAATAGATGAAATTGAACCAGAAGATGACCCTTCTGAGGCATTAAAACTCAGAAGACCCAGAACCAAACATCCCAAACCAATCTCAACAACATCAGCAATTGACAAAGTGCTGTCTGACATTGATCAACACACTTCTGATCACTTCGCCAATCCAAACTCTGAACCACAAATTGTCCCTCCTCCAGAACCAGAACAACAGCAATCTGCTGAAGAACCAGAACAACAACAACCACTCTCATCAATTCCAGAAGAACCCCTTATCCCTGAGCAACCAGAAATTCCAACAACTTCTCCTCAACCAGCAATTCCGTCTCCCTCTCCTCAACCAGAAATTCATCCTCCATCACCTCAACCTGAGTTTCATCACTCTGAAACTCCTTCTCCTCAACCATATGAACCTCATTCACCTCAACCATCACCTCTGGCAATCCAGCTGCCAGGTGGAACAACAATCACCTTGGCACAGTTGCCATCCTCACCAGAATCTACACCACCAAATACTCCCAAAACACCACACAGTCCAATCATAATTTCTGATTCTCCCACTCCATCTCCAAAACAAGCAGCTGCCAAGAAAACCACAGAAAACCCCAGCAGGACCTTCATAGACTTAACCAGTCTTGACCGTCTTGCTGATATGAAACATAAAATAGCCATCCCTAAACCAAAACAACCAGATGTTGGCTCTGGTATTATGAATTTTGAAACAGGTGTGCAGCAATGGATTGCTTCTTTGAAGCAAGTCTGTCCTGGAATGATTGACCCAGCTGCGTCTGATCAGCTCTGGTCACAATTCAGACTTTGGGTACGTGCTGAAGCCCTCAAGTTGCAGGATATCAACTATGAGCAGGCACAACAGAACTTCAGCAAGCTGCTGAAGGAAGTTGACAGTCTGCTGCCTTAGGAAGCTGTGTTCCCTCTGGATAGTGAATCTTGGTCTGAGAAATAGCTAGCTTCAAAGGTGCAACCAGAAGAAGACAAGACCATTCAAGCTGAAGCAAGTCAAGCAGAAGATGTTGCAGAAAGCTCTCAGAAGCTTCCTGCTTCTGATGCTTCTCAAGCTGCCTTGGACAGGCAGACTCTGGAAGAACTGAAGCTGAATGACATGCGTCTGCAGCAGAGGATGGATGAAAACGACCAGAAGATGAAAGAAAGAATGGATGTGCAGGATAGCAAGATTGAAACTGTTGTCAGCATGGTGCACAAGCAGAATGAGACTGCTGATCAGATCAAAGCCATGCTGGAGAACCTGTTCACACGCTTTCCTCCCCAACCTTAGTTTTTTCATTCATGTCTTTTTCATGTTTCCTTTAATTTTCTGATGTACTATTTGAATATGTTTTGTTTGATGCTGAACCCTTTTAATATGACGAGTTTTTTCTGATCTTAATTGTTTTAGCACTCACCTACACTTTTTGATTGCTGACAAAAAGGGGGAGAACAAGAATGATATTTTAAACAATAACGGTTTACTAAGACAGAAATTTCTCAAACATTCTAACTCCATTATACTTGAAAATGTTTTTTGTTTTGCTTAAAGTCTACAGGTACAAGGAAGCTCCTGGACACTCTGAATACTAAAAGCTATGAAGCTCTGATCCGCCCTGATACTCTGATCCAAAGCAAAGCTCTGACAAGAAAAGCTCTGATATGCTGATCTGAAGCTCTGCTCTGATATGCTGATCCAAAGCTTCTGATAGTCAAAGACTCTGATACTCTGATGTTCAAAGAAAGGCAAAAAGATATGATCCTGAAGAACACTTGTAATCAAAGGGAAGTAATAAACTCAGGGGGAGTATCTCTCAACTCTGATATCTTTTTACTCCTTATCTTTTTACCTCTTACTCTGATGCATCTCTCTGATACCTTTTCACGTTATTTTCATCAAAAATATCTAGTTTTTGTCATCATAAAAAAGGGGGAGATTGTTAGAACAAAGTTTGAATCTACTACCCTATGTTTAAGTTTTGATGATAACAAAGTGAAAAGATATATTATTTATATGATTCATGTATGAACTATCTGCTGCCTAAATTATTACGTTCTGATTTGCAGATACTCTGATTGATATAAGCAAGATCACATCTAATCAGCATCAGAAATTTGGTTCCTGACATCAGCATCAGAAGTTGCCATATCAGAATGTCAGAATCAGAAGATTAACTCACGTATATGCTGAAGTCTGATGAACAGAACTGCGCTCAACACTCTGATAAAGAAACACAACAGTTCATCAGCAGCTAAGCAGAGTCAGAATGAGCCAAGCCAGAACTTGCATTAAGTAAGCAACGGTACTGTGCATTGAAAGCAAATTAATACCAACGGCCTCATTCCAGACAAGATCTGCTCGATAAGGAAAGTTTGTTAATAGCATTGAATCAAGAATATTGCTCCAACGTTCAACATCTCAGTGCTATATAAACAAGACTTTGAAGATTGAATTGGCTAATGCTCTCCAAATCTTTACACGCACAAAAGCTGATCAAAATCTTCCTTCTCTCAGTTTGCTAAACACTACACATTCTCTTATTCAATCATTGTTTAGCAATCTAGTTTCTAAGCTTTAAGTTGTGTATACATCACAGTTGTGATACAGTTTTGTAGAAAACATTCACACACTTAGATTTATCTTCTTTGTAAGAAAGTGTTTCCTTGACAAATCGGGTTGTGGTTTGCATCAAGAAGGCTTTAGCAGTTGTTAAAGCAGTCTATAATATTCAGTTGAATATAGTGGATTAAGACCTCGTTGGAGAGAGGAGAAATCACCTTGACGGGTGGACTGGAGTAGTTTGAGATCAAACGAACCAGGATAAAAATATCTTGTTCATTGCATTGATTTTCAGTTTTACAATTCAACCCCCCCTTCTTGTGTTTTTCACTACTTCAGAGATGTCCTCAATTTCATGATCACTCAAGCTACACGGACTTCTTACACCTCAAGAAATCTCAATCAGTTCATTGCTTCATCAGTTAATTGAAGTTTGAAAGAGGTTTGAAGCCTCATCATTATGAGCATCATCTTATCACACAAGACATTTTTGTTCAAAATATTCTTAATCTTCCTCAAAGGAATTAGGGTTTTAAGGATAATCACCCGTCTCCTATCTTTTGGAATAAAAATAGGGTTTGTGATTAAATCAGTTTATTTTTGACTTTTTGAGCAAAACTTGATTCCATGGTCTTATATATGTTCAGAAGTGTCTATGTGACAATTTTCCGAATGTTCAAGGTTTCAAATCAAATTTTGCTTCAACACCAATTTTGTTTATCTCTTTCGAAGCTCTCCAACCATATCATTTTTATCATAAATGGCTCATTGGAATGCAAGTTATGATTCGTTAAAGTTGGACGTTTGAATATGGAAATGACAAACACTGGGTGAATATTTTGGAGTTTTTCAATCAGGTACATGAGCTTGACTTACAAGTTAAACTTCTTATATTCAAGCTCCATTTTTCATTTGTAGTTAACACAAAAGTTGTAGATCAAACTTCTAATTTTCCAATGCTTTAAGAATCATATTTTTTTTGTCCATCCAATCTCAAATTATAGACATTCAAAATGGGGAAATTAATTTGACAAAATAACAAACACTTAGAGATATTTTGACATGTCTTGATCAGTTTCAATCAACCATTTTTGTGGCCATATTCAAGACACTTCAAGGCTTCAAATTTAAATTCTCTCAACATGAAAGTTATTCACCATGCTTCTAACTTTCCAAAGAACTCATTTTCATGTCATTTGATTAAGAAACCTTTGAGTTATGTTGAATAGAAAGGGGATGACCATTTTCATTTTGCTTGCAATAAATTATAGATTTGTGTGCATCGCTTGCATTTCCCTTACAGTGAGTTTTAAAATACGCGCCATTGTCACACTGCCTAAATCATCCAAACAAGGTGCATTTCATGCATACAGTCGTATTTCTAAATTTACCAAAGTTGGAAAAGTTTGAAGTTTGTACAAACTTCCACCCATGTTCCCACATGACACCTCACTCCCTCACACTATTTCTATGACCACAAATTCTCATCAAAATACAGCTTCAACACCACTGAACATACATGAAATGCACACACAACTTCATCACACTCTCACTTTTTCAGATTATGCTAAACCTGCCACTTAACGAAGTTTTAACCCAAGTTAGATCCTAACCTCACTATACACACTATATATGAGACTCTCTCACTCTCATTTGGGACACACGTGAATTAAAGAGGAAAATAGCATATTTGAATCCATTTCTTCACACAAGAAAAGTTTACTTCAAGTTTCTTTATTCTCTCAAGTTTCTTTTGTTCTCCAGCTTTGTTGTCAATCTTTGAAGATCAGAGAGAATTTGTGTTTGGGTTTCAGAATATCTTGAGCAAGCACAAAGGCAATGGACCTTGTCTCCACTTGGTAAACTCCTCTCATCTTCATCTCCTACATTCTTAGATCTTAAACCATGTGAACAGGTTCATTCATTGCATCTGGAAATCCTAAAATGATGGCATTAGTTGATTCTCTTAATTTGTGTTGTTTGAGATTTTTCATTTTCAGTTTCATATGATCCTATTTAGATCCATTTTCTCTATGTTTGAGCCATTGTTTTGAGATCTAATTATCATGTTGATGTTCTATGTTCTGAGTACTTCATTTTTCTATGTAACTTTGTATGATTTGATGCTATTTTGATTGACGAATTTGAGGTGGAAGATGGTGGAATTCGAGGGCCTTTACTAAAGCATCCCTACTTTCAAGGAACATGACCGTTATTCCGAAGGCAACGAAGAGAGGCTACCCTAGAGGTGCAAGTGTCAAAAGGTGTTTCTTTCAGTTATTTATCTTTAAAATTAGGTTTTCTAGCTTTTGGTTTTATCTTGCAATACAAACCCTAGTTATTAACAATTGCATAAGAAATATAGTAGCAGGAGATAAAGGCGGAAATGTAAACCTAGGCTAATACAGAGCTTTGGGGCAGTTACATAATAGATGTGCGAAAAAGAAAAATCCTAAAACTATTTCATCTCGGAAGCAATTACATGATAATGAAAAAAATGGGGAATACAGATCTAGCCTATTATATTCGTGAAACCTATACAGTTGATCTAAGAAAAAGGAAAATAAAAATATAAAAAAGAATGTGAAAAATATTTTTTTAATGATTGTTTATGAAGAAAAATAGTTTTGATGACAATTAATTAAATAAAACCTTAAAAATCTAATTAATTTTAAAATTAAAAAAGGTAAATTAAGAAATCTAAAGTATAATTAATTAGGGTTTTTAGAAAAAAGATTTATTTTTAGGTTAGTTAAAAATAATTAAGGTTATCCCAAAAAAATAAAATAGGGGAAGAAAAATCAATGGAAAAAGGGTTAGAAACCAAAACTAAAACAAATGACAGGGGTGGATGTTGAACCCACGCTCTTTGCCTTCTGCCTTACATGGTTTACCACTGCGCCAAGCATGTGTTGGTGTTAGTAGGATGGATTCAACACAAAGTATAATAAACCTGCAAAAAACATTAGAAAATATATAAACATCAAAAGGCATATATCGAACCCACACCCTCTTGTACCAATGCCTTAACATGCGCGCGCTTGCCACTCGGGTGGCTGTTTCATACGACCATTCAATGGAAACAAATGAATATATAATAAACAAAACTTCTGGGCCGGAGAGGCACCAAAGCCCCAGCTCCGGTCATTTTCTCCAGCGATCACGTTGTTCAGCCTGCAAAAATAAGGAGTGTTAGTGATTCAAAGGTACCCTATCCCCCTAATTTGGATCTTGAAAATTCAATGGTGGCCTTGGTTTTGGATAAATCATACTGTATGATGAGATACGAAGCAACGATGGTCATCCGGTTTCAAACATGGAAACGTATGATTCAGTACTTGTGGGGACTCATGTGATGGGTCTATCCTGCATAGTTACACTTCGGAAGCATGTTAGCAATGTTATTATGCATCAAAACATAATGAAAATAAAAACATTAATTTCATGCAAAGAAAGAAACCGGCGAGGCATATATGCTATTTTCAAGTCTCTTGGATTATTAGGGATGATCAAATCTTACCCTACAATGCTTCGAGGATCGATTTAACGACTAGGTTGCTTGGAGAAAGGCTGCAAATAGGGTTTGTAGTTTGACCTAGTTTTGAGAAAGTTTGGAAGGTGGTGGTTTCTTGCAATATTTATGTATCCTTGTTGTTGATTGAATATGGAATATATATATAGAGGAAAATTAGGTCAAAATAAGTGGGCTTGGACCTTTGTATGAAAGCCTTGATTTTATTTAGTTTATTTTAAATTTAAATAAATAAAATAAAAAATAAATCAAATCAAGATCAAACGGGTGCATGAATAGGTTCAGAGGTTCACTATGAGGTTTAAAACTCGTTTGGAGTTTGAAACATAAGCCCACTAGCCCAAAAATTCAAGTTTGATCAATTTGGGTTTCATATATTTTCTCAAAATTTCCCAACTTGCACCAATAATAACTCTCTCAATTTTAATCATATGAAGGCGATAATGGACTTTTTGGAAAGCTCAATATGTCCTCTAAAATCTCTATGTTTATCATTTTTCCATTTGAAGAATTTATCTTGATGTAAGTTTCCTTGACAAAAAGTGTCTTTTTGTTGAATTTTGAAATGACCTATAATGTTTTGGCCCATATCTCTCAAATGTAGCATTTTTGGACTTAAGCTTAGATAGAAAAAGATGTAGAGAATTGAATTTCCTTAAAAATGAGATTTGGTTGAGAAAAATCCGATGAAGCATGTGAAAGTTATGCTTGGTCAAAGTTCAGTTGACTTCTCCTTAAGAAAACCCTAATTTAGCAACTTTTGACTTTTGACGAATCTTGCGTTTTCTTGATGAATCATGATCAACCCTTGATCAAATGATGAATCTGACTTTAAAGTCTTGATGTTGACCAAAAATCTTAAAGTTTGACTATATGTTGACCACAATTGACTTTTTACCCAATACAGTTGATTTTCAATCATCTAAGCAATTGACTGAGAAGACTTGTGATGTAAGGTTTGAAATTTGGCATGAGAATTATTTGAGACATATGAGAAACCATGAAATCCACTTTACGCATTAGAAGTTCAATTTTCCTTGAGATAAGCAAAACCCTAGTTGTAGGTCAACTGCTTAGGAGGAGAGTTTGTTTGGCCAATCATTGAGTAGTCTTGAGAAATTGAAAGCCCTAGAAGCATGAAGAGATATATTGAACAAAATGGGAGGGCAAATTTTTGGGTGCAACATAGTAAAGCGTGATTGGTTGAAATGTTTTTTGTCTTTTAGAAACATAAAACAAACCTGAACAATTGATACAGTGTTCCACATGAATTTTGTTACATTTTAAATAATAAAATGAAATAAAGTATGAGTGGATGTTTTGTAACCCAAAATTTTCCCTCTCTATTATCAAGACATTTATCACCGAAGATCTCAAATGCTCAAAGTTTTCTCAAGAGTTTGATCAAACAAGCTCATCTCTTAATCACTGGGTCAAAATTAAGGTTTTGGTTTTCTCAAGGATAATTGGACTTTTAATGCCTCAAGTGACTTTCATGGTTCGTTATAGACCTGTAAGATTTCTCATACCAAGTTCCAAGTCTTGCACCACCAATTTGCTCAGTCAATTGCTCAGATGACTGAAAATCAACTTTATTGGATAAAAAGTTAATTGTGGTCAACATACAGACAAATTTCATGATTTTTGGCCAACATGTACATTTTGAAGTGATATTTATCAATTGATCAATGGTTGATCACAATTCCTCAAGAAAAGCACTCAAATCATCAAAGGGGCAAAATTGTCAAATTAGGGTTTTAACTGAGAATGACTGATCATTAACTTTTGACCTAGTACATGACCTAATGGCTTGAAGCATGATCTGTAGGATTCAAAAACAACATTTTGACCTAATTCCATGGCTCAAATCATTTCTCAAGATCAATTGATTGATAGTTGAAATTTGGATCAACTAATGAAAAGTCAATTGATACACAAAAAGTCAAACTTTGACTTTTTGGTCAATATTGAATTTCAAAGATCATGATTCATCAAGATATTAAAAAATATAAAACTTGATCATAAAGAATCAATAAATTCAAGAAAAGTCCATAAAAATTCAAAGTTTTCAACACTTAGAAAATTTCTAAGTGTTTTTACCTTTGATAATATCAACACTTCATGACAATTTTTCACTAAGATGAAACATGATTCAAAGGAAAATTTAAACATGAAAGTTGTAGATCTTGATGAATTCTAAAACTTTATCCTTGAGGGATGATGTCTAAAAAATTCTTGGATATGAAGATATAGGCCCATGAAGTCATAACTTTTTATCAAAAACACTTAGTGAAATTTTCATCAAGTTAGGAAGATTTTTTGTCCCAACTTGGCAATTTTTCACCAAGTTCCAATATGATTTAGCAAAAATGGTAAACATGAAGGTCTTATACAATTTTTCAAGCTTTCCAAAATGTCAAGGAACTTGAAGATATCATACTTGAGCTACGAGAATCAAAGAGAAGAAGTTGGACATCCATTCTTGAATTTTAGGTCATTTTCATGAAGAGCACTTGATCAAATCTCAAGCCATGCTGCATAAATCTTGCTTTGCAGGCTTCTAACTTGCAAATCAATCCATAATTAATTGTTTACAAAACTGATTGAGCCATTGTCCAAGCATTTGAGCCATTTTCCAAGTGATTAATCCATTTTTGGCACAAAGGTTACGTTGCCATTTTGGAAAAGTGGCTTTAATCACAAAGTCCACTCACCTTGAGCTTTGAACTTGTTCGTTCTTATCAAAAACAATCTCAAAGCCAGAATCAACTTCTCTAAAGCCTCTAACTACTCAGACCATGCTTGTACTATGCATTGGAACAAAGTGTGTCAAGTTTGCCTCAAAACCAAGTCACCTAGCCAAAACTTTGTAACCTATAAACCTGATATTCTCCTTCCGTCTAACCTTTCCCTATAAATAGAGACACTATTATGCAAGCTAGAACATGAGTTTACAAGCCTTAAAACACCCTCAAATACTCTGAAGTCAGAATTTTCATTTCAAACCTCCATTGTTGCATATTCTGACCATAAACTCCAAACTCCTAATTCCATCATGTGTTTTCAATTCTAATCAATCACAAAGCTTCCATACTTCATTTAGAACTCATCCCCACCCCTGTTTCATAACTGTAACTCCATCTTCATCATCCTCTAAACTCAAAAACTCAGCCCTGCAACTTGACTTCTCCAGCACGATTCAGACACTTTCAGCATAAAGTAAGAGTTTCATTAGCTTCCTAGGAGTCCAGTGAAGCTATTCAAATCATCACAACACTTCCAGGGTTGCCCAAAGTCCATACACAATTTCCAATTTTGAGGTAATTTTTCTCAACTTTGAACTCTCTATACAAGCATCATTAATGGTTACTTTGTGAATAAAAAATGTTGACATCATTGCCCTGAAGCTAACCATGCCTTTAGTTTTCATTTATGTTGCCAGAGTAGTGTGAATTTTGAAGTTGAACTTTCTGAAAAAATTAGGTTTTATTTGGTACCAAACAAAATTCGTGTTCATCTTTGATTTATAACTTTAGTTATTTATATGGTTGAATTCGTGTTGAAAAATGGAGCACGTTTCATGTTTACACTTTTGAAAATGGTTGAGAAATGAGCAAGTTCAGAAATTCAAAAATGCAACAATGGAGGCTGGCACGAGGAAGAAGATGAAGTTGTAATCAGGACTGAGTTTATTCTATATTTAGCGCAAGTTGTTTAATTCATGGATGAAACATCCACTCTAGTGGCAGTGGAAGCGCGCATAAGGCATTTGTTACTAGGGACCTGGGTTCGAGCCCTAGTGGTACCCTTTTGTTTTTTTTTACATTTTCTTATTTCAGGTTCCATGCATATAAGCCATGCTCGTGTATCATCTGCCCTCATCTCATCACCATCTGATTATTGCGTGATTGAATCCAACGCACCACATAAGTAGGTCCATGGTACATCACAATAAACCAGCAGCATGAGATCAAAACAGGTGTTGGACTCAGAACTTGGGCCTAACCTGAATTTATTATTCTCATCCCCTTTTTGCTTTATAATACGCAGGCCCATATTTTATTTTTATTTTATTTTCTGAACTCAACAAAAACACACATTTGGGCCTAGCGCCCATTTTGCTACTTGTAACTCCCATCTTTCTTTTTAAACCCCTTAGCCCAATATTTTCTCATATCCTTTATATTTTCTATACTTTATTTATTTATTTAAAACTAAAATACAAAAAACATATTTTCTTAAATAATTAAATTAAACATATTTTAATTTGGGCGTTTTATTTCTTTTTTACATTGAAATTATATTATTTCTTTTCTATTGTAAAAAAAACATTTTCTCTCCAAATTAACATTAACAAAAATTATTTTCTAAAAAAATTAAATTAGAGTTAGGTTTTATTTTAATTAAATTAGATTTTAGGTTTGGATTAAATAATTAATTAGTTTTGATTAATTAACTTCTCTTGTAATTAAAATTAATTAGTTTAATTAGGTTAAAATACTAAAACCTTTTTCTATCAAAAAACCCTAAAAAATAATCTCTTTCTTCCTCTTTACATTTTGTGCATTCTATTCATATTCAATGATTTGTAATAGATAATTTAGGGCTTTATTGCTTTCCTCCCTCTTTTTGGACAGGTTGAACCAACTAAACTTGAGGAGGGTACTTACCTATAAACCCCATGCAAGCCTAAACCTAAGGCCTTGTGTGCTTTGTTTGTGTGTGATTATTTGTTCATAACATCATGACATCATGCCATGGCATTTTCACTAACCATTTCAAGGACCTAGGGATTTATCTTTGTTATGTTTTGTATGATATGGCTTCCGCTCGTAGAAATACCATCTGAATCAACTTCGTAAGGGTTCCTCCTCAACTCAAAGAGTTAGCATCGAGGGTTCCTGAAAATTATCCATTCACCAACAGATATGGTCGACTTCTCAATCTGGTTACCTCAAGTTTTGAAAACGACCTAATGAGGGTGCTCTTTCAGTTCTTTGACCCTGTACATCATTGTTTCACCTTTCCTGATTATCAATTGGTGCCCACGATGGAAGAATTCTCCCAACTACTAGAAGTACCTATTATTGATCAAATACCCTTCACCAGTTTAGAGGAAGCTCCAAGACCCGAAGTTATTGCCAAATCTTTACATTTGAAGAGTTCTGACATTGTATCTAATTGAGAGACAAGAAGTGAGGTCAAAGGCTTTCTAGTTAAATTTATTTTGGAGAAGGCTGGACTATTTTGGGATGCTATGAATTTACAAGCTTTTGAGGAGATATTGGCTCCTCTAATCTATGGGTTGGTGCTTTTTCCTAACCCTGACCAACTCATAGATGTGAATGCTGTCAAAATTTTCCTTAGTCGTAACCCTGTGCCTACATTGCTTGGAGACGTTTTGCACTCTCTTCATACTTGCACTATAAGGAAGTGAGGGACTCTTATGTGTTGCTTGAATTTGCTGTTTAGGTGGTTTATTTCTCACCTTCCCCGATCGGTATTAAAGAATGGGCAAGGTTTGAGGTGGTCGCAAAGGTTAATGTCGCTTTCTCATACGGATATCAATTGGTGCTCTCGATCTCAATAGGACATTACTATCATTGACTATTGTGGGGAGTTCCCTAATGTTCCACTCTTAGGCATTAGGAAAGGTATTAATTATAACCCTTCTCTAGCTCTACGACAATTTGGCTATGCTCGAAGAGATGGTCCCCACGATGCACTCATTCAAGGTATTATATTCGACTACGAGAACGATGTTCAAGGTTATCATCGAAGGTTTGTACATGCTTGGGGCATGGTAAGCAAGGTTGATAGCAAGAATTTGGGGCATAATAATTCCATCCCTCTTGAGCCTTATCTCAAATGAGTACGAGCTCATGCTCAAAGTCTCATGATGCCATATCTATCTATCCTACCAATAGTTATGGAGCCTGTTACTGAGGTGGATATTCCTTTTACCATTCTCCATCTTGACATGCCTACCGACCTTTGAAGCTCGATTCTATGCAAGCGAGAAGAAAGTGTTGGAGCTCAACAAGTAACTTCATGAGGAGCAAAGCCTGAATGCCTACCTTAACATGAAGAGGAAACACCTGTGGGAGACTTGAGTCTTAGGACTTAGGAGTTTTCATTTTGTTGTCTCTTTGAGACCTTTTTTCTTTTTCTTTGTAAGCCCAAGGGGAAATTGTAACTCTTGAACTTATTAATGCAATTGTTGTTTTCGTTTCTTTTTTCGCTATCAAATTTAAATTCCTGAGGTCCTTAAAAACATTGCATCCGCATAGCATGCATCATATCGTAAGCAGGTTTTTCGATATAGGTTTCCTCATCCTTTTACTATTGATTTCAGTATAAGATGCTCTAGAGAAAACTGTCAAAGATCTGGAAACACAACACGCACAGTTCCAAGAGACTCTCCTTAACATAGCTAAAGGACAACAAGAGGTGATGTCACTCCTTGCCACCAAAAATAAGACCAAGAGACGAGCTATTATTCTCAACATGGGAAGAAGGTTCAAGGGGCCCTCTCGACTGGCTCAAATAGAAGAGGCTTCTTCTGAGGAAGAAGAAAATCAAGAAGAGGAAGTTAGAAGCACCAGGGTTAGGGGTGGAAATAATGAGATTTATGAGGATAAAGACTACTCCAATAAGAAGTACCCACCGGCGGATGACAAATACAAACAGCTGGAAGACCGATTTAAGTCTGTAGAGATCCACACAGTGTCTGGTTTGGACTTTGGAGACTTAGGTTTGGTCCTTTGGGTGGTCATTCCACATAAATTCAATGTCCCTGTCTTCGCCAATTATGATGGGGTCTCCTGTCCCAAGAGGCATCTAAGGTCTTATGTCCGCAAGAGTCAACCACACACCACCGATAGGAAGTTATGGGTTCATTTCTTCTAAGAGAGCTTATTTAGGACACAATTAGAATGGTTCTATCAACTAGAGGGGACTAATATCCACACATGGAAGGATCTAGCTGCTTCCTTCTACAGACAATACCAATATAATGCTGATCTTACACCAACTCGCGTGCAGTTACAAAGTATGACTATGGGCTCAAGCGAAGGCTTTAAGGAGTATGCTCAAAAATGGAGGGACCTAGCTGGAAGGGTGCGGCCTCCATTGACTGATCGAGAATTAATGGACATGTTCATGGGCACCTTGACTGGTCCATTCTTTAATTTGCTGATTTGGAGTTCTTAGTCAGGGTTTACTAAGTTGATTTTGACTGGTGAGCGAGTTAAAAGTGGAATCAAAAGCGGGAAGATTCTGATGGCCTCAACCTCTAGTGTTATAAAGAAACCATTTGTCAGTAAGAAGGAAACTAATGTTGTTTATGGACAAAGGAGACATATCAAGAAAGATCGTTATCAGTTGGTAAGTGTTGTATTGATCTCTAACCCAACCCCAGTTCAACGACCACAACATCCCAACCCCTATGGGATCCTCCTCAAAATCCCAATACATCATCTCCGAAGTATAACCCAAATGCAAGGTGTGCATACCATTCCAATAGTCCTGGGCACGACACCAATGATTGTTGGGCCCTAAAAATAAAAATCCAATATTTGATTGACAACAAAGTGATTAAGTTTGACCCTCCACAGACCCCAAATATGATTATCGCACCCATGCCCAGTCATGGTAAAAATATTAATGTTGTTGATGATGTTTCCTATGTCTCCTCCATCAATGATTTGACTACTCCCTTATTGACTGCTAAGAAGAATCTGTTAAGAGCCGTTTTATTTTCGGGCTTCCTTGAAAATTCTTACCATTGTGCTTCCCAAACTAATGGTTATATGCGGCTGAAGAAAGGTATCCAACGCCTGATTGATAGCCATTAAATTTTGTTCGAGAAAACTCCATCCGTGAAGAGTTTGCCTGAAAGTACTTTCCAAGAGCTGAGACTTGAAGATGTTCCCATAATCACCATTTCAAATACTCCTATTAGGATCACCTCTAAAGGCCCTATAAGGATTCCTGCTGAGCTAAGAGTAGCTCCCCTAATTATCACTACACCGGGCCAGTCCCCTATTCCTCTGACAAAGTTGTGCCTTGGAACTATGGGGCGGAAGTTTATTATCATGGTGTCAAGCAAGAGCCATGGATTACTGAAAATGAAGATATTGAAATTGCAAAAATTGTCGAAACTAGTAAGGTCACTAGGACATGAAAGGTCTTCTCTCTAGAGATCTCTCCTCCAACAACTACAACAACACATGTTCGCGTTCCTGTTGTTAGGCTAGTTGCCAATGCTCGAGGTTAAGAGAAAGTTATCGAGCCTTCTTGGACAGAGGCACCATCAAAAGATGTTACAATTGAAGACCCTTCAAGAAAAAAGATGGAAGAAATTATGAAGATCACCTGAAAAAATGACTACAAAATAGTTGAGCAACTGGGGCAGACACCCTCAAAGATATCCATGTTGTCCTTGTTAGTGTGCTCCGAAGCACATGCCCAAGCTCTATTGAAATTTCTGAAGAATGTCCATGTACCACAACAGACCACTACTGATCAATTTTAGAATTGTGTAGCAAGCCTAACTACTGATAATGGCTTGGATTTTCTTATGCAGATTTAACTCTGGCGGGGAAGAATCATAACAAAGCTCTGCACATTTCTATTGAGTGCAAAGGCACTACCCTGGTGCACGTGTTAGTAGACATTGGGTCCTCCCTAGATGTTTACCTAAGGGTGATTTAGATAGACTGAACTGTGAAGGGCTGGTGCTGAAACACATCGATATTGTGGTAAGAGCCTTCGATGGTTCAAAGAGAATGGTCTATGGAGAGGTTGATCTTCCAATCAAGGTGGGATCTCAAGTCTTCAATTCAACTTTTTATGTATTGGATATCTGCCCAGCCTATTATTGCTTGCTCGAACGCCCATGGATTCACGTGGCAGGTGCGGTTACCTCTACATTGCATTAAAAGATGAAATACCCGGTGAAAGGGAAGATTATCACAGTCTGTGGAGAGGAAGAATATATGGTTAGTCATTTGAATTCTTTCAAATATGTTGAAATGGATGGATAATTCATTGAAACTCCTTATCAGAAGTTCGAGGTAATTCCCCTAACAATCGTTGTTGCTAAAGTTACTCCGGCTACTACTAAGATTGCCAATGACACACCAAGAATGGACTCTGTGGAGGATGCTTGAACTGTTGTAGAAGATGGAGGTTGCACTATCTGGGGACAACTTCTTGATATTCCCTACAAATCTGACAAGTTTGGGCTGGGTTTCACATTAAAAGGCTCAGGAAGAGGTTCATTGTGTTCGCGCTGGAAGACCACCCCTCCGTATTAGCAACAGTGAAGTCAATGCTCTAGAATACACTAATAGTGATGGTGACTTGGATGACTGTATATTCCCAACTACTGACGGTGTACTTAACAACTGGAAGGCCAAAGACTTCATCCCAATCTCCTTCAACCACGAGTAATTGTTATTTCCTATTTTTAACGCTTTAAAAAATTTGTTTGTAATCTCTTTTAAAAACAATGACTTGAAACCTTGTGCCTTGCCCAGGGCACAATGGTCCATTTGTTAAGGGTTTGTCATTTCATATATCATATGCTCATTTAATGAAAACATTGGATGATTCTGCATTCAAATTTTGAGCTCCTTGTATTTCTTTTACTTTTCTGCATTTTCAAAATAGCCATGTGACCTTACATGTATACACACACATTTGCAGATCCACATCCACTCCGAATCTCATTGACAACAATTATGTTATTGCTGTTTATGACTTTGAAAATACAATCTATCAAGACGAAGACGAAGGTGGAGAAGATTGTGAGATACTTGGAGAACTCACCAGACTCCTGATACAAGAGGAAAAGGCTATGCAACCGCATGAAGAACCGGTCGAAGTGATAAACTTGGGTACTGAGGCAAATAAGAAGGAAGTCAAAATTGCCACCAACTTAGAAGGCAGTGTCATGTGCAGATTAGTTCAGATGTTGCACGACTATGTTGAGGTATTGACTTGGTCATATGAAGACATGTCAGGGCTCAATACTGATATCACGGTTCATCATCTACCAACGAAAGAGGGCTATTCTCCGATCACAAAAGGTTCGTCACATGCGTCCTGATATGTCTGAGAAGATCAAGGATGAGGTAATGCAATAATTCAATACAGGTTTCTTTGCAGTGACTTCGTATCCCCAATGGGTTAAAAATGTTGTTTCGGTGCTAAAGAAAGACGATAAGGTCTGTATGTGTGTAGACTATAGGGATTGAAACAGGGAAAGCCCCAAAGACGACTTCCCACTACCGCATATTGATGTCTTGGTTGACAATACTGCTCAACATAAGGTATTCTCCTTCATGGATGGCTTCTCGAGTTATAACCAAATCAAAATGGCGCCTAAAGACATGGAGAAGACTAATTTTATCACACAGTGGGGAACCTTCTGTTATAAGGTCATGCCTTTTGGGATGAAGAACGCAGGCGCAACTTATTAATAGGCTATGGTGGCTTTATTTCATGACATGATTCATCATGAGATAGAGGTCTATGTTAATGACATGATAGCTAGATCCCAAACTGAAAAAGAGCACCTTGACCATCTACACAAGTTGTTTGAAAGGCTAAAGAAATACAAGCTGAGATTGCATCCCAACAAATGCACCTTCGAGATAAGGCCTGGTAAGCTCCTAGACTTTGTCGTCAGTGGAAAAGGTATTGAAGTTGATCCCGCTAAAGTCAAAGCTATCTAAGAAATTCCAGCTCCATGTACTGAGAAGGAGGTTAGAGGTTTCTTGGGATGTCTAAACTACATTTCCTGATTCATCTATCACTTGACTGCTACTTGTGAACCAATTTTCAAGTTGCTGAAGAAAAATCAAGTAGTCATATGGAATGACGACTTCCAAATAGGTTTTGACAAGATAAAAGAGTACTTGCAAGAACCTCTAATTCTGATGCCACCAGTTGAAGGAAGACCTTTGATCATGTGCTTAACCGTGTTATAAAATTCAATGGGGTGTAAGCTGGGGCCACATGATGAGTCTAGTCTAAAAGAGCATCTAATATACTACCTTAGCAAAAAAATTATTGACTGTGAAATAAGATATTCACTACTCGAGAAAACTTGTTGCGCTTTGGCGTGGGCTTATCGTCGACTAAGACAATATATGTTGACTCATACTACTCTATTGATTTCTAATATGGATCCCATCAAGTACATCTTTGAGAAGCTAGCTCTCTCCAGAAGGATAGCCCGATGGAAAATGATCTTAATTGAATACGACATTCAGTACACTACACAAAAAGCAATAAAAGGAAGTGTACTGGCAGATCATTTGGCACATTAAGATGTGGATGACTACCAATCTATGATCTTTGAATTCCAAGATGAGAGTATCATGTGATTATAGATAATGAAAAGCCTGAACTGTATGAAGGACCTGAGCAAGGATCCTGATGGACTATGGTTTTTGATGGAGCTTCCAACGCACTGGGTATTCGAATTTGTGTTGTGATCATTTCGCCCAAAGGTTTCCATATGCCTTTCACTGCCAGACTTTGCTTTGAATGTACCAATAACATGGCTGAGTACGAGGCATGCATGTTGGGTCTTAAAGTTGCTATTGACATAAGAATCAAATTCTTAAGTGTATACGAGTATTCAGCCTTGGTCATCAGTCAAGTTAAATGAGAGTAGGATACAAAACATCCAAATGTTATCCCTTACAAAGAACTCGTGCTAACCTTGGTCCCGTACTTTGAAGAAATTATCTTTGAACATATCCCAAGGGAAGAAAATCAGTTGGCGGATTCCTTAGCTACCATGTCATCTATGTTCAAGGTCAAATGGGACAATGAATCTCCCAGAATTACTGTCGAAAGATTTGACGAACTGGCGCATTGGTGTGAGATTGATATTAATGGTGTAGAAGAGAAGCCTTGGTTCTATGAGGTGAAAAGATATCTCGAAGCTCAACAGTATCCTGAAGGGGCATCAATCAACGACAAGAAATTCCTACGGAGGTTATCTGCCAAGTTCTTCCTAAGCAATGCGATTTTGTACAAACACAACCATGATTCAACTCTGCTTCGTTGTGTGGACAAGAAGGAAGCAGGGAAGATTATGGAGGACATGCATAAATGAATCTTTGGTACTCACTCTAGTGTAAATACTATGACCAAAAAGATTCTGAGAGCTGGTTACTATCGGTCAACTATGGAAACCGATTTTCACCACCACTCAAGGACTTGCCATAAGTGCCAAATTTATGCTGATAAAATTCATGTGCCTCCAATTCCTTTGAATGTCATGACTGCTCCTTGGACATTTGCAATGTGGGGCATTGATATGATTGGAGAAATCAAACCTACTGCCTCTAATGGACATCATTTCATTCTTGTTTCCATTGACTACTTTACCAAGTGGGTTGAAGGTGCTTCATTTGCCTCAGTTACCAAGAGCGTCGTGGCCCATTTCATTAAGCATAACCTCATATATCGGTATAGAATCCCTGAAAGGATCATCACTAAAAATGGTACCAACCTCAACAATTCCATGATCAATAAAGTCTACACGCTGTTCAAGATCAAGCATCATAACTTTTCTCCATACAGACCTAAGATGAGCGGCGCGGTGGAAGCTACCAACAAGAATATAAAGAAGATTGTGAAAAAGATGGTGGTAACCTACAAAGACTGGAATGAGATGTTACCATTTTCTCTTCATGGCTATCGTACTTCAGTGCGAACATCAACTGGGGCAACCCCATTTTCTCTAGTATACGATATGGAAGTTGTCTTGCCAGTCGAAGTCCAAGTTCCTTCTCTAAGAATAATGAAAGATGCATACTTGGACAAAGACAAGTGGATTCAGACTAGGTTGGATCATTTGAATTTGATGGACGAGAAGAGGCTTGCGGCTGTTCGTCATAGTCAGACATATCAAAAACGTATGATCAAGGCATTCCACAAGAAGATCAAGTAGCAGATATACCAGGCTGGTGACTTGGTAATAAAGTGCATCATTCTACCACAAGGCGATCCTAGGGGCAAATGGATTCCCACCTACGAAGGGCCATTTTTTGTTAAGAAAGTATTCTCGGGCGACGCTATGATGCTAACCACTATGGATGGCGAAGATTTCTCGCACCCTATGAACATAAACATAGTAAAAAAATACTACGCATAAGAATGACCCGCTAGGTTTGACACACCTAGGAAAAATAAGGGCATCCAGGTGAAGTAAAAGGGTTCGGGAAAAATTAAAGATATATACAAAAGATTGTACACCCGGCAAGTCGAAAACCTGAAAAGGAGGCTTGGGTAAAAAAGGGTATCCTGGTGGCCTGAAAACCTGAAAAGGCGGTTCAGGAAAAAGTTAGGGATTAAAGCGTAGGACTATGTCCAGTTGGATCACTTACATGCCAGTTTTATTACCAAAGTCGAAAGTTTAAATGGTTCAATCTACTTCTTCCAATGGCAAGGACGAGATGCTCGAAGACATAGGGGCAATAGTAGAGTTTGGAACCCATTAAGATCACTTCAACATGGCTATATATATATATATATATATATATATATATATTATTTTTTTTCTTTTCACTTTGTACTCTTCCATTTCACGACGACTTCCTATTACAAGGATTTCTGTCTCTTTGTACAAAATCGCCTCTTTATAGGCAAATTATCAATACAAATATACTTTAAAGTCCAAACTTTTTGTTTTCTCTATTTTGCTTGCAAAAACGTCTAATGACTAAAATTGAATAAGCATATACATATGAATTTGATTAATTATTAACAAAATATATGCGTAAGAACATGAATAAGCATTGGCTCAAGATTCTAGAAGCTGGAATGACAATCAAGTTGTCCATAAATCCCCACAAAATCCATTTCATAAGGTTATCCCTAGTGAAGTCGCCAGAGTCACTTCTACGAGATTATCCCCCACAGAGTAATCTTCACAAATATGGGTAGATTCCCCGTAATCTCCCTAATAGACCGCTCTAGCAAATAAAGGAGTATAATCTATTTTCCGGAAATGTCACCAACCTACGGAGTTCCAATCGGTACAATTCATGGAAATTCTCTTCCCCAACTAAGTTTGGTCCTTCAAAAACTGAAAAAGAAATCTTCCAGAGTTCTTCTCTCTAGCAAAATTCAATTTCTCCAAGAGATTTGGTTTCCTAAGAGCACTTCTCCATCAACATATTTTATTTCCCCAACTGGGTTTATTTCCCCAAACAACCTACAAATTCACTAGCTTTGAGTCTATTCCTCAGACTACTACAAATTACTGACAAAATTCTCTTCCCCAGTAAAATTTCCACTATCCCCAGAAAGTTGCTGCAAAACCTGGAATCCAACCAGATACCAATTAACTTTATTCTCCTCAGACGAGTCGGAAGTTTATCCATTATTTATCCCTAGTCAGCATATATAAGAATTAAATTCCCCAGTAGAGCAACAGACGATCAAGGTTCCTAAACTATACTCCCCAAACAGAAATAAATGTATCCCCTGCAAAAGTTTCCTCAAACAAGCAAGCAAGAATCCCCAGCGGAAGCACTCTAGAAAAGATTGAAGATACACATACTCTTCATCCCCAGCAATAGTCAGGGATTTATTTTCCCAGACAAAATACAACATGGGCTTACAAATACACTTCAAACAAAATTTCACATTCATACGTCATAACATATGCATATGGAATGCATATAGCACAATCTAATTTATTTTTAGAACATCATTACGCAATGCATTTAATACATAATGACATTGCATACAGTTAACTCTTTACCTTTTTAGGAAGAATCAATTGACATACCAATATCATCAACAAATCCTCAAAACAGATTATAGGTTATTCCCTGAAACAAGACAAGGCAAATATCTACATGATTGATACTCCCTTCAAAACATCTGTTGGCTCAGATTAAATCGAACAAAGATTTATCCTGATACTTCTCCCATTAGACCTTTTTCTGGCTCAGATTAAATCGACCAAAGATTTATTCTGATACTTCTCTAAGTTAAAGATTTAAAAACATCTGTTTGCTCAGATTAAATCAACCAAAGATTTATTCTGATACTTCTCTCAGTAGACCTTTTCCTGGCTTAGAGTAAATCGACCGAAGATTTATTCTGATACTTCTCTTAGTTAAAGATTTAAAAACATCTGATTGCTCAGATTAAATTGACCAAAGATTTACTCTGATACTTCTCTCAGTAGACCTTTTTTTGGATTAGATTAAATTGACCAAAGATTTATTCAGATACTTCTCCCGGATTAAAGTCAAGCATAGACTTAGTCTAATTTCTCTATCATCAATTACTTTGGATGGAATCTATAAGCCCATCTATGACAAATCTGAATTGCCTCTCCAAATGGCATCTTTAAGCCCATTCCTGGAATAATCAACCAACAGCATTACTTCGTGCACAAGGAAGTGCAAATTTCTAATCACTTAAGTGTTCAATCATCTTCCACCTTAAAGTCATGAATGGCAGACAAGAGAATCTAACTCTTTAGGTTTAATAAGATTAAACAGGGAAGTTGTTATACCCCAAAAATTCCCCTCTCTATTCTCAAGACATTTCTTATCAAAGACCTCAAATGCTCAAAGTTTCTCAAGAGTTTGATCAAACAAGCTTATCTCCTAAGCACTGGGTCAAAATTAGGGTTTTGATTTTCTAAAGGATAATTGGAATTTTAATGCCTCAAGTGAGTTTCATGGTTCATAATAGACCTCTAAGATTTCTTATACCAAGTTTCAAGTCTTGCACCACCAATTTTCTCAGTCAATTGCTCAGATGACTAAAAATCAATTGTATTGGGTAAAAAGTCAACTATGGCAACATATAGTCAAATTTCATGATTTTTGTCCAACATAAACACTTTGATGTTTTATTTATCAATTGATAAAGGGTTGATGGAAATGCCTCAAGAAAAGCACTCAAATCATCAAAGGAGCAAAATTGTCAAAATTAGGGTTTTAACTAAGAATGGCTGATAATTGACTTTTGACCTAGTACATGACCCAATGGCTTGAAACATGATCTTAAGGATTCAAACACAACATTTTGACCTAATTCCATCGCTCAAATTATTTCTCAAGATCAATTGATTGATAGTTAAAATTTGGATGAACTGATGAAAAGTCAATTGATACACAAAAAGTCAAACTTTGACTTTTTGGTTAACATTGAATTTCAAAGATCAAGATTCATCAAGATATTCAAAAATATCAAACTTGATTATCAAGAATCAAGAAATTCAAGAAAAGTCCATAAAAATTCAAAGTTTTCAATACTTAAAAAATTTCAAAGTGTTTTTAACCTTGATAATTTCACTACTTCGTGACAATTTTTCACTAAGATGCAAGATGATTCAACGGAAACTTTCAACATGAAAGTTGTAGATATTGATGAATTATACAACTTTGTCCTTGAGGGATGATGTCCAAAAAATTCTTGGATTTGAAGTTATAGGCCCACGAAGTCATGACTTTTTATCAAAAACACTTAGTGAAATTTTCATCAAGTCAGGCAGATTTTTTGTCTCAACTTCTTGGCAATTTTTCACCAAGTTCCAAGATGATTTAGCCAAAATGGTAAGAACGAATGTTGTAGAAATTTTTTCAAGTTTTCTAAAATGTCAAAGAACTTGAAGAGATTATACTTGAGCTAGGAGAATCGAAGAGAAGAAGTTGGACATCCATTCTTGAATTTTAGGTCATTTTCATGAAGAGCACTTGATCAAATCTCAAGCCATGCTGCATAAATCTTTATTTTCAGGATTCTAACTTGAAAACCACTCCATAATTAATGGTTTAAACAACTGATTGAGCCATTGTCCAAGCATTTAAGCCATTGTCCAAGTGATTAATCCATTTTTGGCACAAAGGTAACTTTGCCATTTTGGAAAAGTGGCTTTAATCACAAAGTCCACTATCATTGAGCTTTGCACTTGTTCCTTATGATCACACACAATATCAAAGCCAGAAGAAACTTGACTAGAGCCTCTAACTACTCAGACCATGCTTGTATTATGCATTTGAACAAAGTTTATCAAGTTTACTTCAAAACCAAGTCACCTAGCCATAACTTTGTAACCTACAAACCTGATGTTCTCCTTCCCTCTAACCTTTCCCTATAAATAGAGACACTATTATGCAAGCCAGAACACGAGTTTAAAAGCCTTGAAACACCCTCAAATACTCTGAAGTTAGAATTTGCATTTCAAACCTCTATTGTTGCACATTTTGACCATAAACTCCAAATTCCTAATTCCATCGTGCGTTTTCATTTCTAATCAATCACAAAGCTTCTATACTTAATTTAAAATTCATATCTACCCCTGTTAGATAACTGTAACTCCCTCTTCATCATCCTCTAAACTCAAAAACTCAGCTCTGCAACATGACTTCTCCAGCACGATTCGGGCACTTTCAACATAAATTAAGAGTTGTATTAGCTTCCTAAGAGTCCAGTGAAGCTATTCAGATCATCACAACACTTCTAGGGGTGCCCAAACTCCATACATGATTTCCAATTTTGAGGTGTTTTTTCTCAACTTTGAACTTTCTCTACAAACATCATTAATGGTTATTTTTTGAATAAAAAATGTAGACATCATTGTCCTGAAGCTAACCATGCCTTTAGTTTTCATTTATGTTGCCTGAGTAATGTGAATTTTGAAGTTGAACTTTCTGGAAAAAAATTAGGTTTTATTTGGTACCAAACAAAATTCGTTTTCATCTTTGATTTATAGCTTTAGTTATTTATATGGTTGAATTCGTGTTGAAAAATGGAGCAACTTTCATGTTTACACTTTTGAAAATGGTTGAGAAATGAGAAAGTTCAGAAATTTAAAAATGCAACAATGGAGGTTGGCGCGAGGAAAAAGATGAAGTTGTAATCAGAACTGAGTTTATTTTAAATTTAGCACTAGTTGTTTTATTCACTGATGAAACAGACACCCCAGTGGAAAAGGAAGCGCACATAAGGCATTTGTTACTAGGGACCTGGGTTCGAGCCCTAGTGGTACCCTTTTGTTTTTTTTAAATTTTATTATTTCAGGTTCCATGCATAGAAGTCATGCGTGTGTATCAAGTGCCCTTATCTCATCACCATCTAATCATTGCATGACTGAATCCAATGCACCACATGAGTAGTGTGATACGGTGGGAGAACTAACTTGAGGGTTTGCGTTTGTGTTCGAAAATGTTGCGGTTAGCAAGAGTCGCCACTGACTTTTCTTTTATCCAAAAAGGAAAGGTGAAAAAGCACAGGAAAGACCTTTGAGATGTGTTCTTGAGTTCGGGGGGTAGATTATGAAAATGGAAGATATTAGCATCCTTTTCATCCATGGTTTTCCATGGGCTCTTAGTTACTTGCTAGATGACTTGCTTTTTGTTTTAAAATTGTGCTTTGTGTGGTTTTTGAAAGTATTTTGTAAAAGAGGCCATTCGTTTAGGCAATCTTTATAATGATTCTTGTTCGTAAGAATGTATACAAAGATATTGATCTTTTGAAAATGTTTTCAAGTTTGTAAGATGTTTTGAAATGTGTAGGTGTTTGTTTTGAAAATAGCAAGGATGTTGTTTTAAAATGGAGCAAGTAACTAGAAGTAATCTACCTACTCAAATGTCTTTCTTGTGCTTTTTCTATTCCTTCGACATTGTTGTCTTACCATTGATTTGGTAAGCAACCCTATCTTTGGATGTAAACGGGACAGGTGTGGATCATCGTATAACCATGATTAACAATGTTGCAAAGTATCTTAGCATTTTTAGGGACCAAGATCATTTTTTAAGGCAACTTTGAATATCGTCATCGAGGGACTATGATCTTTTGATTTTGTTTGTTTTGCCAAGATACTTCGGATGTGTAATATGGCTATTTTTTGTATAAGGCAACCAAGTGGAGAAACCCTAAGGGTGTTTGTGTCCAAGTGTGTTTGATTGCATGCTTGATTTTATCTTGAATTATGGTCTTCTATTTGATTTATCTTCATCTTTCCATACACTTCCTATTTACTAGCATTTACATTTGAAAGCGATAAATTGCAGAAATGTAAAGTCCCACGCTATTAAAATATTTAGGGGGTGGGGGTACAAATTTATGAATGGGGATTGCAAATGAGAATAAAGCCTTGAATTACTATTACAACCATATTGAAATACATACAAGAAAATATTAAATGAACTTGTTTTGTTTTAAGAAAATATTTTGTCTTTTGTTTTAAAAAATAAAATAATGTGTGAACGAAATATTTTTGGTGTTTTGCTGATTAATGAAATGGAAAGTGACAGCGAGAAAAATAAAGAAAAAGAAAATAACAAGGGGAAGAAAAAGGAGGAACAACGTGCTGCTAGAAGGAAGTCAAAGGTTGTGACCCTGGCATACTGCAGAACAAAAACCTGTTAGTGAAAATGTATAGGTCAGAGGTTCTGACCCTGACACGCTGCAAAACAGAAACCTGTTAGTGAAAATATATGAGGTCAGAGGTTCTTACCCTGCTGGGACCACAGTAATTTTCAAAAGTTCTGATATTACTGATAACAAAACAGGCTCCAGAAGCACCGGTGCGAATGTCAGAACTTGGTCTCTCTCTATGCTAGTCAGAACATTTGCAATTTGGTTATTTCTCCATAAAACAGAAGACATGCCTAGGACAGTTTAGCAGGTGTCATAGCGCTTCAGAAATAAGGAATATCAGAACCATAAATTAGAGGCAAGCATGCCTTTTCTAATCCTAATTCTGAGTTTGTCAGTTTCTTCAAGAAAGGTCTGAACTGATTCATCCTCTACTTAAGCATACAGATGCGTGCAAATCTCAGAATATGTACAAAATCAGAAGCATGATATCTACATTGTGTTTTTGAGCATGCAAATCTGGTGATGCTTAAGCAATATGGTGAGAGTCAGCAGATGCTTACCTTGCAGCTGGAAGAAGTTCTGTGAACTGGAGTTAGCCTCAACTTTGATGATGTTCTGAACAACTTCTTTGCATACTCAGTAAGCTGACAGTCTCCAACTTCTGGGGATGGAAAGGGGATGATGTTCTGACTTCTTTGAATGGGTGGATGGAGGGTGTATAGTAGTATAAATACAGAAGTTATGGCAGTTTCCAACGCGTGGGTCATAAACTGTATGGGTGGTTTTTAGTCAAGAAATATTTTGAGAACAAATGGTGTTTGAAAGCAGGGGATCCAAAGTTAATGGTTTTTTGTGCGTGTTTACAGTTTTTGAAACTCTAGGAATTTTGGGCAGAGATTCAAGGCTTTTTTATTTGCTCAAATTTTCTGCCTCTTTTCAGCAATTTTTTTTGGACACTTTCTCAGTGACCAGTGGCATTCTATTTATAGGCAGAGCTTTGTGGGTTTTAAAAACGTCAAGTGGCACCAATACCATGCACTAGATGCTGACTTGCTCTTGAAGAAAGTTCAAAAAAAGTTGTGATGATTGACAGCCTTTAGCCTAGGCTGGATTTGTAAGCAAGGATTAAGGAAAAGTGACACCCATAAGCGAAAAGTAGCACATGGACCCATACCTAAATTTGTACAGAGGTATTTCTATGCTACACGTGGAGAGACCCTTTGGACAAAGACTCAAAAGTGGTTGTGAGAATTACTGAGCATTAAATGGTGATGATATTTGTCAAAATCAGAAATCCTGTAATGGGGGATTTTGCATCATTGCCTAAATCTAGGCCAGAAGTTCCATTTCAACATAGTCTAGAACAATGCACCCAAGTTCTGATCTTGGCATCCTGTTGCCTTAGCAAGTTCTGAGGGATCCTTAGGCTTTCCAGCATGTTCTAAAAGAGCATTCAGATTCTTTCATCATGTTTTATAATCTTATGGCAAATTCTGATTGAGCCTGCGTAGATGCTGAAGAGCCACATTCTGGCTGAATGTTATGTGTTGAGCTAAGTTTGCAACTTCTGACTGCTCCTTCCTGGAGGTTGGTTCAGAAGTGCTGAAGTGTCATTTTTTCTTAAATAATTAGAAAAATCCCAAGTATTTAGAAATTTGGCTTTTCCATAGTAAATTTGACTTTTGAACTTTAGATGGAACAAACTTCCTGTTTCAACATGTTTTGATGAAATATGATTTTTGAGATTTGATTTTGATCAAGAGGTCAAAGTCTGGCCTTTCAGCCTGTAAATGACCATTTTTCCCTTATGAGTGATCTTTATGAAAAAATTGTAATTCAAAGCTTGGGATTGGATGGAAGTAAACCCGAGGATCTAGGGTGATTTCTTGAGAAAAATGAGAGCGAAAATTTTGGGGTACAACAACTGCCCCTGTTCAATCTTCTTAAACTTGAAAAGCGAGATTAACAGGTTTGTCGTTCGTGGCTTGAGAGTGGAAGATGATTGAATACTAGAGTGCCCAGAAATTTGCACTCGATAGCGTGTTGGTTGATTGTGTAGGGAATGGGCTTAAAGATTCAATTTGGAGAGGTGATAGAATCTTGTTGGAGATGGGCTTGTGGATGTCATCCAAGAATGCTTGTTGAGATATAGTTTGTATGTTTGAACATCAGAATGGCGTCTGTATTTAGAGCGAATTTGTATTGTATCAAAAGGTTGAATCTGCATGAGTATAAGAATGGCTTCCATATCTGGAGAGTATCTGAACTGTATCAGGTAGTGTCCTTAAATGAGTACCAGAATGGCTTCCGTGTCTGTAGCGTATCTGAACTGTATCAGGAGTGTCTTCGAATCTGAATGAGTATCAGAAAGGCTTTCGTGTCTGGAGCATATCTGAATTGTATCAGGAGGTATCCTTGAATGAGTATCAGAATGGCTTTCGTGTATGGAGCGTATCTGAACTGTATCAGGAGGTTAAATATGAATGAGTATCAGAATGGATTTCGTGTCTGGAGCGTATCTAAACTGTAGCAGGAGGTGTCCTTGAATGAGTATCAGAATGGCTTCCGTGTTTGGAGCGTATCTGAACTGTATCAAGAGGTTGAATCTGAATGAGTATCAGAATGGCTTCCGTGTCTGGAGCGTATCTGAACTGTATCAGGAGGTGTCCTTGAATGAGTATTAGAATGGCTTCCGCGTCTGAAGCGTATCTGAATTGTATCAAGAGGTTGAGCCTGAATGAGTATCATAATGGCTTCCGTGTCTGGAGCGTATCTGAACCGTATCAAGAGTGTCTTCGAATCTGAATGAGTATCAGAAAGGCTTCCGTGTCTGGAGCGTATCTGAACTGTATCAGGTAGTGTCTTTGAATGAGTATCAGAATGGCTTCCGTGCCTGGAGTGTATCTGGACTGTATCAAGAGTTTGCATACTGTCAAAGGTAACTGTTAATCTTATCCCGAAAAGGGTAAAATGTTGGCTAAAATACCAGGTCATATTGCATAAAATGTATGATGCAATGTATTGGCTTTATTGATGTTTATGATATATGGATACAATGTATGCGCATGTGAGGTGATTTGCTGTATTACTGTCGGATTGGGGAAAATAAATCCCTGACTGCTGCTGAGGATATATAAGTCTGCATGTCTTGAAGTCGAAGTATTGATGGATTTCTGCTAAGAGAAATAAACTCTTGTTGTAAGGGAAATTCCATGTATTGCTCGTAAGATATGCTTGGGGAAACCTGAGAATCTTGATGACTTCTACTGGGGATTAACCATTGGGAGTTTTTGTTCCGCTGGGGAGCATTGAAAACTCTGTAGGGAAAAAGTTGACTTCTGCTTGAAAAAGTTCAGGAGTCTCGGTTGTCTGCCGCTCTACTGGGGAGTTACCCTTGGCTGGAGAGAATCAAAAGTTAGCTGTTATCTAGTCGGATTCCAGGCTTCACAACAACCTGCTGCGGAATTTGGAGAAATTGGGCGATTCCCACCGGGGGTTGATAAACTGGAAGCTTCGTTCTACTGGGTAGCTGGGGATTTTGTTCTGCTGGGAATTATTGGAAGCTCCGTGGGGAGAAAGTTTATGGAATGGCCTTGAGATATTTTCCTATCCTTTCGACCTATCAGTAATTGTCTCTTTCTAGTTTTGTTTATTTGTAAACGGTAATCATGTTCAAATGCATATGTTCATCAATGAATCATTGGACATTTTTTTGCAAACAAAACACAAGAGTAAAGACATATAGTTTTTGCACTTTCAAAGGGATATCTTTGTATTGAATTTGAGTAAGTATTTTGTACAAAGGAGACAAACATTCTAGTAAGAGAATGCCGTTGTAAACAAGAAGAATTTAGTGCAAAGAAAGATAGCTATGTGCAATAATTCTATGGGGTTCTCATTCTGCTATAACCTTCGTATCCCAGAGTATCTTATCTATTTGCCTTGTCTGAAGATAATTGGATTGATCAGAAACTCTGAGTTTGTCAGTGGAAGTCAAAGGTTGTCCGTAAGTGATCCGACGGGACATAGTCATACGCTTTTATTCCCTAACTTTTTCCTGGACCGCCTTCTCGGGTTTTTAGTCCACCGGGAAACCCTTTTTTGCCCAAGTCTCCCTTTCGAGTTTTCAACTTGCCGGGTGTACAGATTTTTTTATTTTATCCCTAATTTTTTCTCGAACCTTTTTGGTTCGCCAGGATGCCCTTGTTTTGCCCAGGTGTGTCAACCTAGCGAGTCTCTTATGCATAGTATCTTTTGACTATGTCGGCGTTCGTAGGGTGTGGCAGGTCATCGTCATCCATGGTGGTCAAGATCATCACCCCACCGGAGAATATGTTTTTGATTACAAATGGTCCTTCATAGGTTGGAGTCCATTTGCCCCTGGGATCACTTTGTGGCAAGATGATACGTTTGATCACTAGATCCCCAACTTGATATACTCAGCGTCTGACTTTCTTGTTGAAAGCCTTGATCATCCGTTTTTGATACATTTGACCATGACAAACAGCAGTAAGTCTTTTCTCATCGATTAAATTTAGTTTATCAAGTCGAGTCTGGATCCAATCGTCTTCATTCAACCCTGCATCTTTCATAATCCTCAGAGAGGGGATCTGAACCTCAATAGGCAAAACAGCCTCCATGCTGTAAACCAAAGAAAATGGTGTTGCCCCAGTTGATGTGCGAGCTGTGGTACGGTACCCGTGGAGAGCGACTGGTAACATCTCATGCCAGTCTTTGTATGTGACTGTCATTTTCTGTATGATCTTCTTAATGTTTTTATTTGCCGCTTCAACAGAGCCATTCATCTTTGGCCGTTAGGGAGAAGAATTATGATGCTGGATTTTGAATTGCTCGCACAAGGCATTGATCATAGTGTTGTTAAGATTTGTACCATTGTCAGTGATGATCCTTTCCGGGATACCGTACCGACAAATGAGATTTTGCTTGATAAAGCGGACAACAACATTCTTGGTAACAGAGGCGAAGGAAGCTGCTTCGACCCATTTTGTAAAATAGTCAATGGCCACTAGGATGAAGCGGTGTCCATTGGAGGTTGTCAACTTGATCTCTCCAATAATATCAATTCCCCACATAACAAAGGGCCAAGAAGCCGTCAAGACATTCAGAGGAACTGGAGGCACGTGCACCTTGTCAGCATAAATTTGACACTTATGGAAGGTCCGAGAGTGTTGATAGCAACCTGCCTTCATGGTAGACCAATAATAGCCTGCCCGTAGGATTTTCTTTGCCATCGTATGCCCACTGGAGTGGGTGCCAAAAGTACCTTCGTGTAATTCAGCCATAATCTTTTCAGCTTCAACCTTATCCACACACCGAAGCAAAATGGAGCCATGACTGCGTTTGTACAGGATGTCGTTACTAAGGAAGAACTTAGAAGATAATCTCCTTTAGAACTTCTTATCATTGATTGAAGCTCCTTCTGGGTATTCTTGATCCTCGAGATACCTCTTGACTTCGTGAAACCAAGGCCGGTCCACTACTTCTTCAGGATTAATCTCGTGACAGTATGTGGGTTCAGCCATTTGTTCGATGGTGATCTGGGGAGCCTCATTGTCCTAATTAAGTTTAAACATAGATGATATTGTAGCTAAAGCGTCTGCTAGATGATTTTCTTCTCACGGGAAATGCTCGAAGGTAATCTTCTCAAAATGTGGTAACAATGTCAAAACATGTTCTTTGTAAGGGATAAGGTTTGGGTGCTTAGTGTCCCACTCTCCTTTGATCTGAATGATGACCAAAGTTGAATCTCCAAATACGTATAAGGATTTGATTCCCAAGTCTATGGAAGCTCTGAGACCGAAGATGCAGGCTTCGTACTCCGCCATGTTGTTTGTACAGTTGAAGCAAATCCTGGAAGTGAAGGGAGTATGACACCCTTCTGGAGATATGAGCACGGCGCCGATACCATTACCAAGTGCATTAGATGCCCCATCAAAGAACAGGGTCCATCGGGGTCCTTGTTCAGGTCCGTCATATGGCCTGATTTCTTCACAGTTGTCTAATGTCATGATGTTTTCATCCGGGAAATCAAACTTCATGGACTAGTAGTCTTCCACAACTTGGTGAGCAAGATGATAAGCTAATACACTACCCTTTATAGCTTTTTGGGTAGTATATTGTATGTCATATTCCATTAGGATCATATGCCATCTAAATATCCTCCCAGACAGAGCAGGCTTTTCGAAGACGTATTTTATCGGATCCATCTTAGATATCAGCAAGGTAGTATGAGTCATCATATATTGTCTTAGCCGGTGAGCAGCCCATGCCAGAGCGTAGAAAGTTTTCTCGAGCATTGAATATCTGGTTTCACAGTCGGTAAACTTTTTTCTCAAGTAATAAATAGCGTGCTCTTTTCGGCCAGACTCGTCATGCTGCCCCAATACACACCCCATTGAGTTTTCTAAAACGATCAGATATATGATCAACGGCCTTCCCTCGACTGGTGGTATCAACACAGGAGGCTCTTGTAAATACTCCTTGATTTTGTCAAAAGCAACTTGGCATTCATCATTCCATCTGACTACCTGATCTTTCTTCAATAGTTTGAAGATTGGCTCACAAGTAGCTGTTAGGTGAGAAATGAATCTGGCAATATAGTTCAGGCGTCCCAAGAATCCTATGACTTCCTTCTCAGTATGAGGGGCATGAATTTCTTGTATTGCTTTAACTTTGGCAGGATCGACCTTGATACCTTTGTTACTGATGACAAAACCTAGGAATTTACTGGACCGTACTCCAAATGTGCACTTGTTTGGGTTCAACCTCAGTTTATACTTCTTCAGTCTCTCAAACAACTTTTTCAAGTGATCGAGGTGCTCTTATTCAGTTTTTGATTGGGCTATCATATCGTCTACGTAGACCTCTATTTCATGGTGTATCATATCATGAAACAAAGCTACCATGACACGCTGATAGGTGGCCCCGACATTCTTCAGTCTGAATGGCATCACTTTGCAGCAGAATGTCCCCCACTGTGTGACAAATCTAGTTTTCTCCATGTCCTCAGGTGCCATTCTGATTTGATTGTAACCTGAGAATCCGTCCATGAAGGAAAACACTTTGTGCTGTGCGGTGTTGTCAACCAGGATATCAATGTGGAGGAGTGGAAAATCATCTTTAGGGCTGGCCTTATTCAAATCTCTATAGTCCACGCACATGCGTACTTTGCCGTCCTTTTTGGGCACGGGAACAATGTTGGCAACCCATTGGGGATAGGAAGTGACAACCAAGAATCCAGCATTGAATTGTTTCATGACTTCTGCTTTGATCTTCTCTGACATATCAGGTCTCATGCGACAGACTTTTTGTTTTACTGGTGGACAGTCTTCTCTTGTTGGTAGACGATGTACCACAATGTCTGTATCAAGTCCTGGCATGTCTTCATATGACCAGGCAAAGATCTCAACATAATCATGCAACAACTGAATCAGAGGCTCCTTGACACTGGCCTCTACATTGGCACCCACCTTGACCTCTTTTCTATTCTCCTCGGTACCCAAGTTGATTGTATCCACCAGTTCCTCATGAGGTTGAAAAGCTCTTTCCTCTTGTTGTAGTTGTCTGGCCAGTTCCCCTGGTACTTCACAATCTTCCTCACCTTCGTCTTCGGCTTGGTAGATTAGATCCTCAGAGTCACGAAAGGCGATACCAGTATCGTTACCCATGGGATCCGGAATGGAGGGGTACCTGCATTTGTGAGTGTGGGTGTGTGTAAGGGTATAGCCATCCTTAAAAATAAAATGTAAAATAAAAATAATGAGCACAAAAGGTTTGTATGTGAAAAACGTCCATGATTCATTGAATGTCATATGAAGATGAAAATAAAAACCCTTATAAATGGACCATTGTGCCTCGGGCAAGACACAAGGTTCAAAATGTGTGAATTGTTTGTGAACATTACAAATCCAACAGAAATGTAAAAGATAAATTATTGAGGGATGAAAGTTATCAGAACAAAGTCTCTGGCTTCCCAATTGCGAAGTCCTCCGTTGATAGTAGGAAAGATCCAATCCTCCAAGTTGTAATCATCTTCACCGTCTTCCACCGCCTTGACCTCTCGGTTGCTAATCTGCAAAGATGGCCCTCCTGCATGGGCATGGCGCACAACCTTCTGAGCACTTGAAGTAAACCCTAAGCTAAACTTGTCAGATTTATACGGAATGTCTGGAAGTTACCCCCAGATGGTGCATCCTCCTTCCTCTACCACAACTTTGGCGTCCTTCAGAGATGACATCAGGAGTGGAGGTCTTGTAAACTTGGGAATCTGGGACACAGTCTTGGTCACTGTAATCTCTCAAGGGACCTCTTCGAAGTGTTGAAAAGGAGTTTCAATAAACTCGCCATCCAATTCCACATATCTGAAGGAATTGAGGTGGCTAATCATATATTCTTCCTCTCCGTGGACAGTGATAATCTTTCCATGGACCGGATATTTCAACATCTGATGCAGTGTAGAGGTGACAACACCGACATTATGGATCCACGACCATCCTAGCAGACATGAATAAGAGGGGAGGATGTCCATTACATAGAAGGTTGAGTTGAAAGTTTGAGTCCCAACCTTTATAGGGATGTCCACCTCCCCGTGGACCATCCTCTTTAAGCCATCAAATGCTCTTACGACTATGTTACTGGGTTTCAACGTCAGTCCTTCGCAGTCTAGTCTGTCGAGAGCTTTCTTCGGTAAAACATTCAAAGATGAGCCAGTATCCACCAAGGCATGGGCCAAAGTTGTTCCTCTATATTCCACAGAGACATGTAATGCCTCGTTGTGCTTTCTTCCCCTTGGTGTCAGATCAGCATCCGAGAAGCCTAGACTGTTATTCACTGTCAAACTGGCCACACAATCTTGAAATTGGTCAGCAGATGTCTCTTGAGGCATATGGGCTGTCTTCAGAAACTTTACCATGGGTTTCGCATGTCCTTCGGAGCATAGTAACAATTCCAGCATGGATATTTTGGAGGGAGTTTTCCCCAACTGTTCAACTACGTCGTAGTCACTCTTCTTTATTATTCTCATGATCTCCTCCATTTCCTTCTTGGAGGTCTCGGGGATAGTTAGTGATTGAGCCTTCGTCTGGGCAGGCTTTTCTTTAATACCTTTTCCTCGGGTTTCAGAAGTAGAAGTGTTGGTAGGGATAATAGCAGGGGTTGTGTCGTCTTTGTCATTGGGGCACTTGTAGATATGATTATTGGTACGGAGGTAACCTTTGGAACAGCCACGGGTCCCAAAATTTCCTTTGGAGGGGTAATTTCTGGAGAGAAGATTCTACCGCTACGGGTAATCTTACTGGTTCCGGCAATATTGCTAATGTCAGAGTCTTTTTCTTCGGAGTTTATTTCTTCGGAAGCCAGCCCATCCTGTTTTATGCCATGGTAATAAATGTCACCACCATAATTCCACGACACATTCTTGTTTGATTCATATGGGACTGGCCCAGGCATTGTGATTATTAGAGGAGTTGCTTTCGGAACCAATGTAATTCTAACGGTTTTTTTGGAAACCCTGGAAGAATTGGCGGATATGGTAATGATTGAAACATCTTCAACAGAAACAGGTGAAACATGAGTACTTTCAAACAGAATCTCTTTGTTGTCTATCAAGCGTTGAATGCCTGTTTTTAATAAAGGGAAATCAGTTGGTGAGGATAAGAAGAGGTGGCAAACTTCATTACAGCCCGAGAACACACCGACTTTCAACAAATTTATCTTAATGATTGGAAGTGGAGTCACGAGTTCATCAACTGTGGTAATAAACAAGTCTTCTTCAATAACATTGGTGTTGTGACCATGTCTAGGCATGGGAGCAGAGATAACATTTGGTTTCTCGGGCGCATCAAACTCAATTTCCTTTGCTTCAATTAGATCTTGTGTTTTGTTTTTCAAGGCCCAACAGTTATTGGTATCGTGCCCAGGACTTTCGGAGTGATATGCGCAACGGGCATTGGGGTGAATGAGGGTATGTCGTGTTGGGATTTTTCGGATCTTCCTTCAGGGTTACCAAATTGGATCTCAACAGATGAGGTGATACTTGAGATGGAGTCATATTGATTCTGGTGAATTGTTGGACTGGCCTCTCCACCCTTGGTTGATTACTTCTTGGTTGGTCGGATGTAGGCTTTGGGATCATAATAGCTCCTACCATTGGTCAGCGTTCAGCTCTCCCTTGGTTCCTTGGTGGGTAAACATCAGATACCGCCTTCTTCCCAGTGAAAGGCTTTCTCACAGTTGTAGAGGAAGACAAATCCTTCTGAATCTTTCCACTTTTATGCCAGCTTCCACCCTCACTCCGGTCAGTATTAACTCAGTGAATCCTGCAGATTAGCTTCCAACTAAATGGTTAAAGAAAAGGCCAGATAAAGTGCCTAAGAACACGTCCACCAATTCCCTTTATGACATAGGGGGTTGAACTCTCCCAGCTAGATCTCTCCAATTCTGCGCGTAATCCTTAAAACCTTCATTGGAAAACAGCCATACTCTAAATTTGAGTACGGGTAGGCGCCAAATCTGCATTATATTGATACTGCTTATAGAAAGCTGCGGCGAGATCTTCCCAATTATGGACGTTGGCTCTTTCCAGTTGGTAAAATCAGTCGAGTTGTGTTCCAGATAGACTATCCTGGAAAAAGTGCACCCACAAGTCTTTATCAGCGGAGTGTGTTTGGATCTTTCTCACATATGATCGGAGGTGCATCTTAGGACATGACACCCCATCATATTTTGGAAACAACGACACTTTGAACTTCTGAGGGATCACAATTCCTGATACTAGTCCCAAGTCTTCAAAATCTAGACCTGGCACCCTTTGTATTTAGCGTTCAAACTCTCTTCAAGATGTATGTACTTATCCTCAGCCGGCGGATACTGTTCTTCGGAGTAGTCTTCCTCTTTTTCCTCCTCTTCCGATTCTGACGAAATCACTGTTTCCTTTCCTTTTCCTTCTCTTTCATCAGATATTGTTGTGAAATTCAAGGTTCTTCTAGTCTGTCCTTGAAACCTTCTCCCCATAATTACAACACCGGTTGGTTTCTTCTCTTTCTTCTTTTTCTCTTTGGCCAACAGAGTCTTCAACTCCTCTTGTCCTTTGGCCAGGGTTGCGAGTAACTATTGAAACTGCGTGTTTTGAGCTTGAAGATCTTTGACTGTTTGTTCGAGATCCATCTTACTGAAATAAACAGCAGAGAGATGAGGGAACTTGTTGCAAAAGACATGTTTATGTTATGATGAATTTGATATGTGCATATGCAATGTTTTCAAGGATTTCAAAGATTCAAGTTCGTTTTAGACAAAAAGAAACACACGTTATATTAATAAGATAGAGTTTGAGTACAACAATTCCCCTTGGGCAAAATAATACACTCTTTAAGATAAAAAAAGTGGTGTGTTTCCTCTTCGATGCAATGTAGGCATTTAGAGTCTGCTCTTCACAAAGTGGCCTAGTGAGTTCCGAAACCTTCTTCTCGCTTGCGTAGAATTGAGCTTCGAAAGTATCACGCTCTCCTTTGAGTTGTATCCAACCCCTTTGTAGGTCTTCAAGAGATGTGGGTATGTCAGGATGTAGGATAGTGTATGTAACTTCTCCCTCCTTAACAGGATCAATGATCACCGGGAGGATGGAAGGATAAGGCACCATAAGACTTTGAGCGCGGGTTCATACCCACTTGAGGTAAGGCTCGAGAGGGATGGAATTATTGTGTCCCAAAGTCTTGCTATCCATCTTGTTTAGCGTCCTCCAAGCTCGGATGAATCTCTGGCGAAGACCTTGATCGTTGTTGTCGTAGTCGAATACCAAGCCTTGAATCAGCATCTCGTGCGGGCCATCCCTTCGGGCATAACCAAACTGTCTTATAGCTAAGAATGGGTTGTAGGTAATGCCTCCCCTAATTCCAAGTAGAGGGACATTAGGAAATTCCCCACAACGGTCAACAATGATAACATTCTCTTTGGATCAGGAGCACCAACAAATGTCTGAATGTTTGAGCGTCATTAACCTTTGTGACCACCTTAAACCTTTCTCATTCCTTAAGACTGATTGGGGAAGATGAGAAATAAACCATCTTGCCAGGAGAGGGGTGCAACACATAAGGACACCTCTTTTCCTCATTGTACGAGTGTGAAAATAGTGTAGGATATCTCCAAGCAACGTAGGCACCGGATTGCATGACATGAAGATTTTGAAGGCACTCACATCTATGAGTTGGTCAGGATTGGGGAACAAGACCATCCCGTAGATAAGAAGATCCACAATTTCCTCAAAGGCTTACAAGTCTAAGGAATTCCAACAGATTCGGGATTTCTCAAACAGAAACTTTGCTAAGAAGCCTTTGACACCACTCCTAGTTTCCCAATGAGTTGTGACATCAGATGAGTGCAAGTGCAGAGCTTGAGAAAGGATTAAGGAGAGCTTGAGTGCAGACGAGTGCATGTCTCTCGGTTAAAGGAGAGCTCTCAGGGATCCTTAAAGCTAGATCCCTAAGTTGTGGAGGAATTCTTACAAGGTTGACTTGGATAGTTTTCATGCGAAGTGAATCCATATCCTACAAAACAAGAACAAAGATGAATCTCCAAAAATCCTTGAAATGGTTAGTGGATGCATATGATGTCCATGATGCCCATGATGTTATGTAAAAGTATGCATATACAAGCAAAGAAATCAAGTTCCTAGTTTAGGCTTGCATTGGGTTTTATAGGTAAGTACCCTCTTGATGTTTAGTTGGCTTAAACCCGTCCTAGTAATAGTAATCGGGTTCGAAGGAGCTCAATATCACCGGATTTCTTCCTTGGTCATTGTTTCAGCACAAGCCTCTTTAATGGCGACCGAAATATTCCAAGAAACCAACCCTCAATGAGTGAAGTATCGAGTATCTACCAACTTCAGACTGCACCAAAGCCGGTCATTTAACTACATCCTAAAGGCCAAGTTGGTCAAGTAAAGGTTCTAAAATTTCGTTAGTGCTTCATGACATCACTCAGCGGCCCCGTATTCTCTTTGATTAACTCAAAGGCTACCGGCACCCACAAATATGTCACACTAACATAGCTATTTCTTAGACCATATCGGTATACCCCGCACAGTTTCCACAATGTATTTCTATTTACGTATAATGTATCCCAAATCCGGGTAGAGGATTTCAAACCCAAACAAAGAACCATAATGTAAAGCAAGCAAATCAAACAATGTAAGCAAATAAATATGATCTAGCCCTAAGGTAACCCCACTTTTATAAAAATATTCCCCAGCAGAGTCGCCAGTTCTGTGATACGGTGGGAGAACTGACTTGAGGGTTTGTGTTTGTGTTCGTAAATGTTGCGGTTAGCAAGAGTCGCCACCGACTTTTCTTTTATCCAAAAAGGAAAGGTGAAAAAGCCCAGGAAAGACCTTTGAGATATTTTCTTGAGTTCGGGGGGTAGATTATGAAAAGGGAAGGTATTAGCACCCTTTTCATCCATGGTTTTCCATGGGCTCTTAGTTACTTGCTTTTTGTTTTGAAATTGTGCTTTGTGTGGTTTTTGAAAGTATTTTGTAAAAGAGGCCATTCGTTTAGGAAATCTTTGTAATGATTCTTGTTCGTAAGAATGTATACAAAGATGTTGATCTTTTGAAAATCTTTTCAAGTTTGTAAGATGTTATGAAATGTGTAGGTGTTTGTTTTGAAAATAGCAAGGATGTTGTTTTGAAATGGAGCAAGTAACTAGAAGTAATCTACATACTCAAATGTCTTTCTTGTACTTTTTCTATTCCTTTGACATTGTTGTATTACCATTGATTTGGTAAGCAACCCTATCTTTGGATGTAAACGGGACAGGCGTGGGTCATCGTATAACCATGATTAGCAATGTTGCAAAGTATTTTAGCATTTTTAGGGACCAAAATCATTTTGTAAGGCAACTTTGAACAGCGTCATCAAGGGACTATGATCTTTTGATTTTGTTTGTTTTGCCAAGATACTTCGCATGCGTAATATGGCTATTTTTTTTTTTGTATAAGGCAACCAAGTGGAGAAACCCTAAGGGTGTTTGTGTGCAAGTTTGTTTGATTGCATGCTTTATTTTATCTTGAATTATGGTCTTCTATTTGATTGATCTTTATCTTGCCATACACTTCCTATTTACTAGCATTTACATTTGAAAGCGATAAATTGCAGAAATGTAAAGTCCTACGCTATTACAATATTTAGGGGGTGGGGGTACAAATTTATGAATGGGGATTGCAAATGAGAATAAAGCCTTGATTTACTATTACAACCATATTGAAATATATACAAGAAAATATTAAATTAACTTGTTTTGTTTTAAGGAAATATTTTTTGTCTTTTGTTTTAAAAAATAAAATAAAGTGTGAACGAAATATTTTTGGTGTTTTGCTGATTAATGAAATAGAGTAACAGCGAGAAAAATAAAGAAAAAGAAAATAACAAGGGGAAGAAAAAAGGAGGAACAACGTGCTTCTAGAAGGAAGTCATAGGTTCTGACCCTGGCATACTGCAGAACAGAAACCTGTTAGTGAAAATGTATAGGTCAGAGGTTCTGACCCTGGCACGCTGCAAAACAGAAACCTGTTAGTGAAAATGTATGAGGTCAGAGGTTCTGACCCTGCTGGGAACACAATAATTTTCATAAGTTCTGATATTACTAATAACAAAACAGGCTCCAGAAGCGTTGGTGCCAATGTTAGAACTTGGTCTCTCTCTCTATGCTAGTCAGAACATCTGCAATTTGGTTATTTCTCCACAAAACAAAAGACATGCCTAGGACAGTTTCAACAGGTGTCATAGTGCTTCAGAAATAAGGAATATCAGAACCATAAATCAGAGGCAAGCATGCCTTTTCTAATCCTAATTCTGAGTTTGTCAGTTTCTTCAAGAAAGTTCTGAACTGATTCATCATCTACTTAAGCATACAAATGCGTGCAAATCTCGGAATATGTACAACATCATAAGCATGATATCTACATTGTGTTTTTGAGCATGTAAATCTGGTGATGCTTAAGCAATGTGGTGAGAGTCAGCAGATTCTTACCTTACAGCTGGAAGAAGTTCTGTGAACTGGAGTTAGCCTCAACTCTGATGATGTTCTGAACAGCTTCTTTGTGTACTCAGTAAGCTGACAGTCTCCAACTTTTGGGGATGGCAAGGGGATGATGTTCTAACTTCTTTGAATGGATGGATGGAGGTTGTATAGTAGTATAAATACAGAAGTTATGGCAGTTTCCAACGTGTGGGTCAGAAACTGTATGGGTGGTTTTTAGTCAAGAAATATTTTGAGAACAAATGGAGTTTGAAAGCAGGGGATCCAAAGTTAATGGTTTTTTGTGCGTGTTTACAGTTTTTGAAACTCTAGGAATTTTGAGTAGAGATTCAAAGCTTTTTTTCTTTGCTCAAATTGTCTGCCTCTTTTCAGCAATTTTTTCTTGACCCTTTCTCACTGACCAAAGGCATTCTATTTATAGGCAAAGCTTTGTGGGTTTTAAAAATGTCAAGTGGAGCCAATACCATGCACTAAATGCTTACTTGCTCTTGAAGAAAGTTCAAAAAAAGTTGTGATGATTGACAGTCTTTAGCCTAGGCTGGATTAGTAAGCAAGGATTAAGGAAAAGTGACACCCATAAGCGAAAAGTAGCGCATCGGCCCATACCTAAATCTGTACAAAGGTATTTCTATGCTACACATGGAGAAACCCTTTGGACAAAGACTCAAAAGTGGTTGTGAGCATTAATGAGCATTAAATGGTGATGAGATTTGTCAAAATTAGAAATCCTATAATGGGGGATTTTGCATCATTGCCCAAATCTAGGCCAGAAGTTCCATTTCAATGTAGTCTAGAAAAATGCACCCAAGTTCTGATCTTGGCATCCTGTTGCCTTAGAAATTTCTGAGGGATCCTTAGGATTTCCAGCATGTTCTGAAAGAGCATTCTGATTCTTTCATCATGTTTTATAATCTTATGGGAAATTATGACTGAGCCTGCATAGATTCTGAAGAGCCACATTCTGACTGAATGTTATGTGCTGAGCTAAGTTTGGAAATTCTGACTGCTCCTGCCTGGAGGTTGGATCAGAAGTTCTGAAGTGTCATTTTTTCTTAAATACTTAGAAAAATCCCAAGTATTTAGAAATTTGGCTTTTCCATAGTAAATTTGACTTTTGAACTTTAGATGGAACAAACTTCCTGTTTCAACTTGTTTTGATGAAATATGATTTTTGAGATTTGATTTTGATCAAGAGGTCAAAGTCTGACCTTTCAGCGTGTAAATGACCATTTTGCCCTTATGAGTGATCTTTATGAAAAATTTGTAATTCAAAGCTTGGGATTGGATGGAAGTAAACCTGAGGATCCAGGGTGATTTCTTGAGAAAAATGAGAGGGAAAATTTTGGGGTACAACAAGTAGGTCCATGGTACATCACAATAAGCCAGCAACATGAGATCAAAATAGGCGCTGGACTCAGAACTTGGGCCTAACCTGAATTTCTTTTTCTCACCCCCTTTTTGCTTTATAATACGCAATCCCATCTTTTATTTTTATTTTATTTTTTGAACTCAACAAAAACACACATTTGGGCCTAGCGCCCTTTTTGCTACTTTTAACTCCCATCTTTCTTTTAAACCCCTTAGCCCAATATTTTCTCATATCGTTTATATTTTCTATAATTTATTTATTTATTTTATTTTATTTAAAACTAAAATACAAAAAATATATTTTCTTAAATAATTAAATTAAACATATTTTAATTTAGGCATTTTATTTATTTTTTACATCGAAATTTTATTATTTCTTTTCTATTGTAAAAACAACATTTTCTCTCTAAATTAACATTAACAAAAATTATTTTCTAAACAAATTAAATTAGACTTAGGTTTTATTTTAATTAACTTAGATTTTACGTTTTGATTAAATAATTAATTAACTTCTCTTGTAATTAAAATTAATTAGTTTAATTAGGTTAAAATACTAAAACCTTTTTCTATCAAAAAACCCTAAAAAACAATATCTTTCTTCCTCTTTACATTTTGTGCATTCTATTCATATTCAATGGTTTGTAATAGATAATTAGGGCTTTATTAATTTCCTCCCTCTATCCATAACTTGTACCTCCCATTACCAAATCGTTGTAATAGCGTAGGACATTTAAATTCTGCAATTTATTGCTTTCCTTATTTTTGTTAGTAATTAGGGTTTGCATGATAAGACTTAAAATCAACCATAGAAAAAACCCTAATTCAAAGATAAAATACTTGAAATCAAAACACCTTGCCCACATGCACCTCTAGGGTAACCCACACTTGTTTTCTTGGATATAAACAGTCATGTCCCTCGAACGTGGGATGTTTTAGTAAAGACCCTCAATTAAAAGATCGTAGTCCCTCAATGATCCTTCAATGTTGCCTTCAATAAACGATCTTAGTCCCTTACGACAATTGCTAAAACACCTTACAAGTTGCCTTCTATGACTATATAATGACCCACACCCGTCCCTCACATCCAATGATAAGGCTCTCTACCAATCAATGGTAAACTAACATTATCTAAAGGAGGAGGAAAAGAACACAGACTTTTTGAGTAGGTAGATTGCTCGTAATTACTTGCTCATAAACTAAAACAATCTTTACACCTCACACTATCAAAACACTTTTCAAACAAACATTTTATATACATTCTCAATGATATGATAATAATTACAACATTGCCTTATATTGGCACTTTCAAAACATCTTTCGAAACATTCACTTTCAACAAATATTTTCAAAACCAACACTTTGTATACATTCTCAATGATAAGAGAATCATTACAAAGTTTCCCAAACTTAGACATTTTCAAAATATTTTCAAACTTACACAAACACAAAGCATTTCAAATGACCTAGGAATTAAGAGCCCGTAGATAACTACGGATGAAAATGGTGCTAACACCTATCCTTTTCATAACCTACCCCTCGAACTCAAGAAAATTTTCAAAATGTCTTTCATGTTTTTTTCACTCTTTCCTTTATTGGATAAAAGAAAAGTCAGTGGAGACTCTTGCTATCCGCAATATTTGCGATCAAACGCAAAAGACCAAATTCGGTTCTCCCACTGTATTATAGGAAGAAAGAGACATTGGAGTATGTGGTGGTCCTAGGGGAGGGGTGTAAAAGTTTGATTGGACCTGGGAATTGTTTCTTGCAACCCTTTGAGAGAAAGTGTCCCTAGTTAATAGTGACACTTCTCATTTTGTCACTATCCTATTTCAAATTCCATTTTATTTCTTTTTCTTTCCTTTTAATTCCTGGTTTTATTTTAATTGTTTCTTCACTCTAAAAATTTCCAAAAAAACTTCATGAACATGCTTTGATGTGTTATTTAATTTTTGTCTCATTTTTTTTTATTTTTTAAATTATTTAGATATTTTATTCTGATTTTATGATGAAAGGTGTCTTGTTTGACCTAGTTTGCAACTTAGGGTTTGATTCTTGATGTTTACAATTTCTTATTGATCCTAATTTTGGCACACACCTAGGTTCATGTATATAGGAGTTTTAAGTGCTCATTTGATGACTTGATCATTTAATTTGGTTCATGTTTGAATCTCTTTTTGAAGTTTGACTTGTGTGGTCAATAGTTTATGTGTTTGCTTGATGTTTGAGTTTGTTTGAGCAATTTTTGTACACCTTATTAGGCACATATTTAGATCACTTTGAGCCACTGACTTCTTGCTACTATGACTATTTTTCCATCATTTTTGAATCCACCTAACTATTTCTTTTACGTGATACATTGCATGCCTAATTGCCTTAATACTTGCTTGCTTTGGGTATTGCTTAGAGGTTCACTTGTTCAACCATATAGGATTTGTGTTTGACTCTTTTTGTTGATTGAGATCCATATGGTAAAGCCTTCCTCACTATTTTTATAGGTATTTTCATGCATCTTTGATTGTTAATACACTTGTGTGAAATTTGCTGTGTATGCTTGCCTATCTTTGATGCCTTGCCTTGAGCTTCTCGTGCAATTTCTTCTTGATGCTTATGATACTTGTGTGATTGATATAACATGTAAGTTGCTTATGACTTGTGTGATTTTACACCTCCCTTCCATGATCCCTCTTCCTCTTTACTTAACTTCATGTTAATGTTCCATTAGGAGGATGCTTAGGTTTTGTTTTGATCTCTTCTTGTCTAAACCTTTGAGTATGCCTTGGTATGATTCCTTAGTAAAGCTTTGAGGTATTTCATGTTTAATAATACCATGTCTAAGCTTATGACTTATTTTATCTTGATGCCTAATTGATGTGTCCACAAGTGCATGGAAATATCGAAGTAATATACAAGATTGTCGAACCCACAGAGACTGATGTCAACCTACTATAATCTATTGTCGTTTTGTAAAGCTAAGTCTAATGAATGATTTATTAAGGGGAAAATAAGAATAAAATAAACACTAAAATAATATTAAATAAATATATAATAAAAGAGAGGCCAGAATGTGGATTCTGCATATCTCGGGGACTTTGTAACTTGTTGGCTAACACTGGTGTTAGAAAAGTGTTTAGTAGAAAATATCAATTTAGAGACTATATCTCGCACTCTCGTGGTTTTAAATAAAGTCACGTTCCTTGACCATGGGATTTTTCTCTCGCTCGCCCATTCTAATCGAGGAACGTGTTTGGAAAAATGAACAAGTTCTGATTAATCCTAAATCACTCTCGCTATGTTTAGGATTAATGCCTAGTTTCTACTATCTGGTTCGACCCCCACGCTCTCACATTGTCGGCTCGAACCTTAGTTAATTTCCCACTCTCCTGGAAAAATCATGTTAAATAACCTTTCACTCTTGTGACAAAGCTAACTAAATTAAGTTTATAAACAAGGAACAAAACTGGATTTTGAAATTAAGATTTAAGAGAACATTGTTACTAAGTCTCGTCGGAAACAACAATCCTCACACACTGAACTCTATACAATTTAACTAGACATGGAATTAATTAAAAACTAATTAAACATAACGATTTCAATAAAAAAAACAACATGGTAATTAAATTAAACAAACAAAGCAATAGAAATAAGAAATGTGATAAAAAGAAACTTGTAAAAACTGAAATAAATGCAATTGGAATTAACTTCTGAAATTATCTTCGCGTACAATAACATGAACTGAATTTAGAATATGCCGAGACACCGACACACTTGAAAATCGGGTACATAATTGAAATAAAAGAAAACAACACCTAAAACTAATGGTGTGGTGGTTTCTTGATGTGAGAAACTACTACTTTTATAAGTAGACTTTTCTGCTTAAAAATCTAATGAAAACACTCCTCTCGCCAAAACTCTCCCCCATTTAATGTAGAACTTCCCTGATTTTATATTCCCCTATTCGTGACCTCAGTGTCCATGACGTGCATGGAGAAAAATCAAGAAAATGACTTCATGGAGAAATGTCCTGGGACTGGGCTTCGTGAGTTACTAACATGGAGAAGGCCACGAGAATTGAATACGTGGCTCACATAATTGAGCTGTGGCGAGGGCCTCACATGCTGTGGTGATGACCATGCTAGTTGGTCATGTGTGGCGAGAGCCACACATGTTGTGGCGAGGGCCACAAGCCAAAAATATATTTTTCTTCTTTTTTACTTTATTCTTCTCATTTCTTGCCCGCTTCTTACTCTTTTCGCACGAGAGCTCTTTCTTAGCATGTACCTGAAATACTTGAAATGGAATAGAAATACCAGCATAAAATGACATAAATAAACGAAAAAATGGTACTAAAAAAGCATGTGAGTCAAGTCGAATAAACGATATAATTTTGTGTTATCACTATTACATGCCTAATTGTTTATCTTTCCTTGTTAGGAATAGTTCATTTTTTTTGTCAACTTTGCTTGATGTCTATATGCTTTAATTCTTATGCCTTGTGCTCAATTCTTGAAATGAACTTCTCTATGTATTTGATACATTTCATAATTGAAACCATGATCATACTTGTCTCCCCTTCTTTCCCATATCCCTCCTCTTTCTACTTGTTTTGCTAGATAATATTTTATAAGGACTTGTGTCCACTTAAGGATTGTTTGTGTGTATGTGCTTGTGTGATCTTGTGGTGTATCCTTCTCAAGCATGAACGCATGATGATGTTGAGTTCTTTGTGATTTTGCTACAAAATTGTAAGCCTTTGCATCTCATTCACTTCACTTTACCTTGTTATGCCATGTTAGGTTAGGCAATTGACACTTGGAGCTTCACATGCTAGTATGCTTAGGTATTTTCCTTCTCTTGTGTTTCTAATGTCCATACCTCTTGTGCATGACCCCTAGGTATTATAAGTGGTTAATACATGCTTAGGACTTGAGCTCATGTTTGCAACTTGTTTGAACCTTGTCTCTTCTTACCATGCATAGTTGGTTTATTTAAGTAATGTTTGATAACATGAGACTTTTTTGTGATGTGTTTAGATATTTTAAAGCATGTTTAGACTTAGGTATTTACTTCCTGTCTTTTCTTTTGTGTGCTTGGTTCAAGGTAGCATTATTAAGAGTGTTCACTTCCTTTGTGTGTTTGTCACTTCTACTTGCCTAGTTAGGTTGTTTCCTTTTCTATTTGACTCATGATGCTTTATTTAGGTAAGGGTAGACCTAAATGCATGTTAGGGTAAATAACTTAGGGTTGGCTGTTGTGTTCTCTTGACATGTCTATTGGGTTGGTTAATCATTATTTTTTTATCTTGTTTCCTTGCTTGGCCAAGTAGGATAACTTCTAGGGTGTAGAGATGTTTATCTCTTGCATGCTTTGTTCCCTTTTCTTATGGATTTATGTGTGACATATTATCTTTTAATTTGCCTTAATGACATGAATTATACTTATTTAGTTGTTCTATTTGTGTTATCTTTGGTCTTGACTTTCTAGTTCTTAGGTAGTCACCTAGTTGCATAAGCTTGTTTACTGTGTTGCTTGCTTGGTTAAGAAGGTGTGATCTAGGCATCTTGTATAAGTGCTTAATAGGTGAGTAGGTAGTTACCTATCATGTGCGTTTGCTTGCTTTCAAATCTTGGTTAATTGTTTGATGCTTGCTTTTCCCCTTCTTCTATTTTATTTATCTTGTAAGATCACATGATCCCCATAGGATGTCTTTGGTTCACTCTTGTTCAATATTTAACTTAATTAGACCCTAGGACTAATATCCAAACATGATTACGTTAACTAGTTCCCTTAATATTCATCCATAGGTCCATATTTCATGCTAACATTAGGTAGTTTTCCCCTGGTTATCCTAACTTTAGGACCATTGTGTATGACAACATTAGGACTTTAGTCTCCCTTATACTTTTTCTTTCCCCTTTTATATCATTAAAACTAAAATTTATTTTCCTAATCAAAAACTCGAAAACACTTAACAATAAAGATGTGAACCATATGTCATTAGCCTTAAGTATTGGGAGAAGTCTGAGGCAGTACAATACGAACCTTGTGCTTCCTTTCAATAATAGTCTTTAATGTGGTTCAAATCTAAAACTCTTTCACAAATAAGCAGATAAGTAGTAGGTTTCCCTCTAATGGGATCCATTTGCTATTATCCCAACAAAAACACTCAACCAATTTGTGATATGGTAGGAGAACTAACTTGAAGGTTTTGCGTGTGATCGCAAATATTGCGGTTAGCAAGAGTCGCCATCGACTTTTCTTTTATCTAAAAGGAAAGGTGAAAAAGCACATGAAAGACCTTTTAGATTTTTTTCTTGAGTTCGGGGGATAGATTATGAAAAGGGAAGGTATTAGCACCCTTTTCATCCATGGTTTTCCATGGGCTCTTAGTTACATGCTAGATCACTTGCTTTTGTTTGAAATTGTGTTTTATGTGGTTTTTGAAAGTATTTTGTAAAGAGGCCATTGTTTAGGAAATCTTTGTAATGATTCTCGTTCGTAAGAATGTATACAAAGATGTTTGTCTTTTTGAAAATGTTTTCAATGTTTGTAAGATGTTTGGAAATGTGTGTGTTTGTTTTGAAAATAGCAAGGATATATATTTGAAATGGAGCAAGTAACTAAAAGTAATATACCTACTCAAATGTCTTTCTTGTTCATTTTCTTTTCCTTTGATATTATTGTCTTACCATTGATTTGGTAAGCAACCCTATCTTTGGATGTAAACGGGACGGGAGCGGGTCATTGTATAACCATGATTAGTAATGTGGCAAAGTATCTTAGAATTTTTGAGGGACTAAGATCATTTTGTAAGGCAACTTTGGATAGCGTCATCGAGGGACTATGATCTTATATTCGTTTGTTTTGCTAAGATACTTCACATGCGTAATATTGTCATTTTTTGTGTAAGGCAACCAAGTGAAGTAACCCTAGGGGGTGCTTGTGTGCAAGTGTGTTATTTTCATGCTTGATTTTGTCTTGGATTAGGGTTTTCTATTTGATTGGTTTTATCTTGCCATACAAACCCTAATTACTAGCATATTATATAAAAGCGATAAATTACGAAAATTAAAGATTTACTATGCTATTACAACACTTTGTGGGAGGGGGGGTATACAATTGATGAATGAGGATTGCAATAATATAAACCTAATTAATCTATTACAACCAAATTGAATTTATACAAGTATTAGAATAAAAAATGTACAAGACAATTTAAATATGCAAGGATATATAAATGCAAGAAAAAGATTTTGTTTTGTTTTTTATGTGAAAAGTTTTAACCTAAGCCTAATAAATAAATCAAGATTAAACTTAAATTAATTAAGAAAGGAAATTATTTTTTTAGAAAAGATTTTGATTAACCCTAATTCTAATTTATTAAAAGGAAATAAATTTCATTAAGTATTTTTGTATTTTTGTCTTGAATATAATAAATGGTATTTATGAAATATTTTAGTCTTTTTATATGTCAAAATAAATATTTAGTAAGTGTGAAAAAAATAAATATTTATCCTAATTCTATTTAATTTACAAGTTTATTAAGAAAAATAGTTAATATATAATTAAATAAAAATATTTTTTATGAGAAAATAAATTAAAATAAAATAAAAATAATATTTATCATTTTTATATATTTTATGATTTTTTATTATTAAGAAAAATATATTTGATAAAATATAATGAAAATAAAAATATTAAATAAAATATTTGGGCCAGGGGTGCTGCAAGTAGATAGAGGGTGAGTGGTTAGCAAAAACATAGGGCCCAATGCCCAGAAGCCCACGCTGCAAACAACAACAAAAATATGGAAAAATGTGGAAAATTGCAAAAGGCAGCGCCAAGGCTCGAACCCGTGACCTAAGGAATTTATGTGCACTGCCTTGCCACTGGAGTGGCTGTACATCCGTTAGTTCAAATGAAAACACAAATACATAACACAAAATGTTGCCTTGCTCTGTACTTCATTTTCAACCTCTAGTCAGTCGGACCCCCTGTAACTCTTTCATCTCTCAACAAAAATAGAAAGTGATAACATGAACATTATAGCATTTTACTTCACGATTCTAACCATGTGCATAACTAAAACTATAAGTCCAAGATCAAAGAGAATTTTACTGGCCCTAATTCTTAACCTAATTTTTTCAGAAACTTCAAACTCAAAATTCTCTAAACTCAGGCCAAATAAATGCAAGCTATGGATATGTACTGCTTCGTAGCAATGATGTCAACATTTTATATTCACAAATGGAAAGCTAACTATGCATGTATCAAGATTTAGAAAAACAGAAAACTCACCTTGCAAATGGAAATCGTGTTTTGAAAATGAGCTTGCTTTAGGATGCTGTGATGATCAGGTTAGCTTCCTTGAACCTCTAGGAAGCTAATGCAATGCTTAGCTTGTCTTGAGGGTGGCTGGAATGATCTGGAGAAGTCCACATGTGTTACTCTGCTAATGAACTTCAACAATGGAGAAGATGGAGTTACAGTGATGTTTCAGGGTGTGGGATGGTTTACTTGTAAGGTAAGGAAGCTTAGGAAAGCAAAAGGCATGAAAACACACGAGTGGAATGGAAGATTCAGTTCACAAGTCAGAAATGGCAAGTTTGGAGGCTTGGTATGCAATTTCTGATTCTAGGGTGTTTCAAGGCTTGGGCATTCGTGGTTTTAGTTGCAAAATGATGGCTTTATATAGAGCAAAAGGTTGGAGGACTTGTGCTTGCTCAGAAGTACAAGATCACATGTCTTGTTACATTTCTTGTTTTTGAAGCAAGTGTGAGAAATGACTTCTTAATGCATGATTCTGATCTTGTAGGGTGGTTTGAAGCTTTAAACATGTTTTATTCAGGTTTAGAGGCTTGGTTTGTGCAGAAAGAACAAGTCCAAGGCTCAAGAAATGGAAAAAATGCAAAAAACATGCTTTTCCAAAATGGCAATGTTGTCTTTCTTCTATAAATGGTTATTTTCTTGTACAATGCATTGAATGCTTGGCTTTAGGGCATGAAATCTTGTACAATCCATTAATGGTGGAGTAACAAACGAGTTTGATGCCTGAAAAGTGAAGATTGTACAACATGCTTGAGGATTTGAATTTTTGTTCTTCATGAAATGGCTTGAAACAAAAGTGAGAAATTGCCAACTTCATCTCTTCGATTCTCCCTACTCAAGAATGATCTCAAGGAGTTCTTGGACATTTTGGAAATCATGTAATGTGATTTATAACTCATCTTTGAAATAATTTTGAAAATTCCTCTTGGAACTAGGTGAAAAGTTGCCATGAAGTTAGGTCAAAAACCTGCCTAACTAGGGCAAAATTTCACTAAGTTATTTTAATTCATGAGCATGTATTCACAAAATTATATCTTGAGATCCAAGCATCTTTAGGAGAAATTGTGTCAAGCAAATTTGTAGATTTCATGGAGATATATAACTTTCATGTTGGGAACTTCCTTTGAATCATCTTGTATCATGGTGAAAATTTGGCTTAAAGTTGAGAAAAAATAAGAAATTTTCTATACTTAGAAAAATTTCTAAGTTAAGAAATTTCAAATTTCAAAACAAAATCTTCAATCTTTGATTTCTTGATGAACAAGTTTCACATTTTGACATGTTTTGATGAACTATGATATTTGGCACTTGAATTTGACCAAAAAGTCAAAGTTAGACTTTTTAGTGTACAATTGACTTTTAATCAGTTGACTGAAAAATTCATCTGTCAATCCAATGGATTTGCAATGTTTTGAACCATGTTATTAGTTCAAGATGATGCAATTTAACTCTTGAAATCATGCTTCAAACCAATTGATCATTTGCTAGGTCAAAAATTAGAAATTGCCCTTTCTCAGTCAAAACCCTAATTTTGACCATTTTGCCCTTTTGATGATTTGATCAAATTTCTTGAGGAATTATGGTCCAAACTTGATCAAATGATACATATGAGTCTAAGATGTTTATGTGGATCAAAAATCATGAAGTTTGACTGTAAATTGGCCATGGTTGACTTTTTCCCCAATACAGCTGATTTTTAGGTCAACTATCCAATTGACTGATAAAAAATGTGATTCAAGGCTTAAAACTTGGAATGAGTAATCTTGGGGGTCCATAGTGATCCTTGAAAGTCATATGAAGCAATGATAGTCTAAAAATCCTTGTGCAAACTCAAACCCTAATTTTGGGTCATCAGTGCATGATGAGATGTCTTGAGCTGGTCAAACCCTAATGCAGTCTTGAATTGAAGAGATCTTGTAAGGAAATTGTTGATAAATGAGAGGGAAAATTTTGGGGTACAACAGCTGCCCCTGTTCAATCTTCTTAAACCTGAAGAGTTAGATTGGCGAGTTTTTCCATTCGCGACTCGAAGGTGGAAGATGATTGGACACTAGAGTGCCCAAAAATTTGCACTTGACGATGTGAAGGTTGAGGGAATGGGCTTAAAGATGCCATTTGGAGAGGTGATAGAATGTTGTAGGAGATGGGTTTAAATATGCCATCCAAAAGTGATTGTTGGTATTGTAATTTGTAAGTTGAAAGAATGAGTATCAGAATGGCGTCCGTGTTTGGAGCGTATCTGAATTATATCTGAAAGTTGATTCTGAATGAGTATCACAATGGCATCCGTGTCTGGAGTGTATCTGAACCGTATCTTAAAGTTATATATGAATGAGTATCAGAATGGCATCCGTGTCTGGTGTGTATCTGAACTGTATCTAAATGTTGGGATCTGAATGAGTATCAAAATGGCAGCCGTGTCTGGAGCGTATCTAAACTGTATCACGAAGTTGAATCTGAATGAGTTATCAGGATGTCATCCGTATCTGGAGCATATCTGAACTGTATCAAGATTGCATATTGTTAACCGTAGCTGTTAATCTTATCCTGAAAAGGGTAAAATTTTAGCTAAAATACAAAGTTATGTTGCATGAAATGTATGATGCAATGTATTCGCTTTATCAATGTTTATGATATATGGATGAAATGTATGTGTATGTGAGCTGATTTGCTGCATTGTTGTTTGATTTAGGGAAAATAAATCCCTGACTGCTGCTAAGGATATGTGAGTCTTCGTGTCTTGAAGTCGAAGTATTGATGGATTTCTGCTGAGAGAAACAAATTATGTTTTAAGGGTAATGCCAAGTACTGTTTGTATAGCCTGTTGGTGTCTTGAAAAATTTGACAAATTCTATTGGGGATCAACAATTTGAAACTTTGTTCCGTTGGGGATTTAAATGGCGTACTATATGGGATTACTTATGGAATAGCCTAGAGACATTTTTCTATTCTTTCAACCTATCAGTAATTGTCTTTCCCATTTTGTTTATTTGTGAACAGTAATCATGTTCAAATGCATATGTTCAACAATGAATCATTGGACGTTTTTGTAAACAAAACACAGGCGTAAAGAAAAAGATAAATAGTTTTTGCACTTTAAAAGGGATATCTTGTATTGACTTTGAATAAGTATTTTGTACAAAGGGGATAAATATTCACGTAAGAGGATGCTGTCGTAAAACAAGAAAAGTTTTATACAAAGAAAGATAGCTATGTGTAATAATCCCATGGGGTTCCCATTCTGCTATAGCCTTTGTATCTTTGAGCATCTTGTCTATTTTTTGTCTTGTCTAAAGATAACTGGATTGATCAGTACTTTTAAATCTGTCAGTTGAAGCTAAAGGTTATCTGTAAAGTGATCTGATGGGACATAGTCATACGCTTTAATTCCCTAACTTTTGCCTGGACTGCCCTTTCAGGTTTTCAGTCCACCGGGAAAACCTTTTTTGCCTAAGTCGCCCTCTCGGGTTTTCAACTTGTCGGGTGTCCGGTTTTTTTGTTTTATCCCTAACTTTTGCCTGAACCCTTTTGGTTCACCGGGATGCCCTTGTTTTGCCTAGGTATATCAACCTAGCGGGTCTCTTATGCATAGTATCTTTTGACTATGTCTGTGTTCGCAGGGTGTGGCAGGTCGTCTCCATCCATCGTGGTCAATATCATTTCCCCATCGGAGAATATGTTTTTGATTACAAATGGTCCTTCATAGGTAGGAGTCCATTTTCCCCTGGGATCACCTTGTGGAAATATGATGCGCTTGATCACCAAATCCCCGACTTGGTACACTTGGCATCTGACCATCTTGTTAAAAGCCTTGATCATCCATTTTTGATACATCTGACCATGGCAAACAGTAGTAAGTCTTTTCTCACCAATCAAGTTTAGTTGATCAAGTCGAGTCTGAATCCATTGTCTTCATTCAACCCTGCATCCTTCATAATCCTTAAAGAGGGGATCTGAACCTCAATAGGCAAGACAACTTTCATGGGGTATACCAAAGAATAGGGTGTTGCCCCGGTTGATGTGCGAGTCGTGGTACGATACCCGTGGAGAGCGAATGGTAACATCTCGTGCCAGTCTTTGTATGTGACTGTCATCTTATGTATGATCTTTTTAATGTTTTTATTTGCAGCTTCAACATCACCATTCATCTTTGGCCGATAGGGACAATAATTGTGATGCTGAATCTTGAATTGCTCGCATAATGCGGTAATCATAGTGTTGTTGAGATTTCTACCATTGTCAGTGATGATCCTTTCTAGGATACTGTACCGGCAAATAAGGTTTTGCTTGATGAAGTGGGAAACAACATTCTTGGTAACAGAAGCGAAGGAAGATGCCTCCACCCATTTTGTAAAATATTCAATGGGCACTAGGATGAAGCGATGTCCATTGGAGGATGTTGGCTTAATTTCCTAAATCATATCAATTCCCCACATAGCAAAGTGCCAAGGAGCCATCAATACATTCAGAGGAACCGGAGGTACGTGCACCTTGTCAGCATAAATTTGACACTTATGGCAGGTTCGAGAGTGTTAATAGCAATTTGTTTCCATGGTAGACCAATAATAGCCTGCCCGTAGGATTTTCTTCGCCATCTTATGCCCACTAGAATGGGTGCCAAAAGTACCTTCATGTAATTCAACAATGATCCTTTCAACTTCAACCTTATCTATGCACCGAAGCAATACGGAGTCATGATTGCATTTGTACAGGATGCCATTACTAAGGAAGAATTTAGCAGAGAATCTCCTTAAGAACTTCTTATCATTGATTGAAGCTCCTTCTGGATATTCTTGAGCCTCGAGATACCTCTTGACTTCATGAAACCAAGGCTAGTCACTACTTCTTCAGTATTAATCTCGTGACAGTGTGCTAGTTCATCTATTCGTTCGATGGTGATCTGGGGAGCCTCGTTATCCCAATGAAGTTTAAACATAGATGACATTGTGGCTAGAGCGTCTGCTAGATGCTTCTTGCGGGAAGTGCTCGAAGGTAATCTCCTCAAAATGTGGTAGCAATGTCAAAACATGTTCTTTGTAAGGGATAAGGTTAGGATGTTTGGTGTCCCATTCCCCTTTGATCTGACTGATGACCAAGGTTGAGTCTCCAAATACATCCAATGATTTGATCCCTAAGTCTATGGCAGCTCTGAGACCAAAGATGCACGCTTCATATTCCGCCATGTTGTTCGTACAATTGAAGTAAAGTCTGGCGGTAAAGGGAGTATGACATCCTTCCGGAGATATGAGTACAACACTGATACCATTACCAAGTGCATTGGATGCTCCATCAAAGAACAGGGTCCATCGGGATCCTTATTCAGGTCCGTCGTATGGCCTGACTTCTTCACAGTTGTCTAATGTCATGATGTCTTCATCCGGGAATTCAAACTTCATAGACTGGTAGTCCTCTACTGGTTGGTGAGCAAGGTGATCATCTAGTACATCGCCCTTTATAACTTTTTAGGTAGTATAATGTATGTCGTACTCTATCAAGATCATCTGCCATCTCGCTATTCTCCCAGAAAGAGTAGGCTTCTCAAAGATGTACTTTATCAGATCCATTTTAGATATCAATAAGGTAGTATGAGTCAGCATATACTGCCTTAACCGGTGAGCAGCCCATGCCAGAGCGCAACAAGTTTTCTCGAGCTGTGAATATTTGGTTTTATAGTCGGTAAACTTTTTGATCAGGTAGTAAATAGCGTGCTCTTTTCGGCCAGACTCGTCATGCTTCCCCAATACACACTCCATTGAATTTTTTAAAACAGTCAGATACATGATCAACGGTCTTCCTTCGGCTGGTGGCATCAATACAGGAGGTTCTTGTAAGTATTCTTTTATTTTGTCAAAAGCAACTTGGCATTCACCATTCCATTGGACTACTTGATCTTTCTTCAATAGCTTTAAGATTGGCTCACAAGTAGCTGTCAGGTGAGAAATGAATCTGAAAATATAGTTCAAATGCCCCAAGAATCCTCTGACTTCCTTCTCAGTACATGGAGCAGGCATCTCTTGTATGGCTTTAACTTTGGCAGGATCGACCTCGATATCTTTGTTGCTGACGACAAAACCTAGGAGTTTACCAGACCGTACCCCAAATGTGCACTTGTTTGGATTCAACCTCAACTTGTACTTCTTCAGTCTCTCAAACGGATTCTATAAGTTATCAAAATTCTCTTCTTTTGTTTGCGATACGGCTATCATATCATCCACATAGACTTCTATTTCGTGATGTATCATGTCATGAAATAGTGCTACCATGGCACGTTGATAGGTTGCCCCATCGTTCTTTAGTCCGAGTGGCATCACCTTGTAGCAGAATGTGCCCTACTGTGTGACAAATGTTGTTTTCTCCATGTCCTCATGTACCATTTTGATTTGGTTATAACCTGAGAATCCTTCCATGAAGGAAAACACTTTGTGTTGTGCCGTATTGTCAACTAGGATAACAATGTGGGGGAGTGGAAAATCATCCTTAGGGATTACCCTATTCAAATCTTTGTAGTCCACACACATTCGTACTTTGCCGTCTTTTTTAGGTACGGGAACAATGTTGGAAACCCATTGAGGGTAAGAGGTGACAGCCAAGAATCCAGCATTGAATTGCTTCATGACCTCTTCTTTAATATTTTCTGACATATCAGGCCTCATGCGGCGAACCTTTTGCTTTACTAGAGGACAATCTTCTCTTGTAGGCAAATGATGTACCACAATGTCTGTATCAAGTCCTAACATGTCTTCATATGACCAAGCGAAGACTTCAACACAGTCGTGTAGCAACTAAATCAGACACTCCTTGACACTGGGTTCCATATTGGTACCCACCTTGACCTCTTTTTTATCTTCTTTGGTACCCAGGTTGATTGTATCCACGGGTTCCTTGTGAGGCTGAATGGTTCTTTCTTCTTGTTGTAGCAGTCTGGAAAGTTCCCCTGGTACTTCATAATCTTCCTCACCTTCGTCTTCAGCTTGGTAGATTAGATTCTCAGAGTCACGAAAGGCTATATCAGTATCGTTACCCATGGGATCCAGAATGGATGAATACCTGAATTTGTGAGTGTGGGTGTGTGTAAGGGTATAGCTATCTTTAAAAGAAAATAAAATGTAAAAAAAAAACAATGATCACAAAAGTTTGTATGCGAAAAATGTCCATGATTCATTGATGTCATATGAAGATTAAATAATAACCCTTACAAATGGACCATTGTGCCTCGGGCAAGACACATGGTTTTAAGAGTGTGAGTTGTTTTTGAATATTACAGATCCAACAAAATGTAAAGATAAATTACTGTGGGATAAAAGTTATTGGGAAGAAGTCTCTAGCCTCCCAATTGCTGAGTCCTCCATTGACAGTCGGAAAGATCCAATCCTTCAGGTTACAATCATCTTCACCATCTTCTACCGTGTTGACCTCACGGTTGCTAATCTTCAAGGGTGGCCCTCCAGCATGGGCACGACGTACAACCTTTTGAGCATTTGAAGTGAAACCTAGGCTAAACTTGTCAGACTTATACGGGATATCTGGAAGTTCCCCCCAGATGGTGTATCCACCTTCCTCTACCACTGCTTTGGCGTCCTTCAGAGATAACATCCAGAGTGGAGGCCTTGTAATCTTGGGGATCTGGGACACAATCTTGGTCACTGCCACCTCTTGGGGGACCTATTCGAAGTGTTGAAATGGAGTTTCAATGAATTCACTGTCCAATTCCACATATCCGAAGGAATTTAGATGGTTGATCATGTATTCTTCCTCTCTATGGACTGTGATAATCTTTCCTTGAACTGTATACTTCAGCATCTGGTGCAATGTAGAGGTAATAGTGCCAGCATTGTGGATCCATGGTCGTCCTAGCAAGCAAGAGTACGAAGGGAGAATGTCCATTACATAAAAGGTTGAATTGAAAGTTTGTGTTCCAACCTTTATGGAGATATCCAATTCCCCGTGCACCATCCTCTTCGATCCATCAAATTCCCTTACTACTATGTTGCTTGGCTTTAATGTCAGTCCCTTGCAGTTAAGTCTATCAAAAGCTTTTTTCGGTAATACATTCAAAGATGAGCCGGTGTCCACTAAAACATGGGCCAGAGTTGTGCCCCTACATTCCACAGAGACATGTAATGCCTCATTGTGCTTTCTTCCCCTTGGTGTCAAATTAGCATCTGAGAAGCCTAGGCCGTTATCCGCTGTAAAGCTGGCCACGCAGTCTTGGAATTGATCAGTAGACGTCTCTTGAGGCACATGGGCCATTTTTAGGAACTTCACCAAGGCTTTCGCATGTGCCTCAGAACACAGTAGTAATGCCAACATGGAGATCTTCGAGGGAGTTTTCCCCAATTGTTCAACTACATCATAGTCTCTTCTCTTTATAATTTTTAGGATCTCCTCCATTTCTTTCTTGGAAGCCTCAGGGATCGTCAGTGATTGAGCCTTTATCTGGACAGACTCCACTTGAATACTCTTTCCTCGAGTCTCGGTAGCAGGAGTGTTGGTAGGAATGATAACAGGAGTTGTGATGGCTTCGTCAATAGGAGCACTTACAGAGATGATTATGGGTACGGAAGTAACCTTTGGAGAAGCCACGGGGATGATCACAGGTCCAGAAACTGCTTTTGGGGGAGCAATTTCTGGAGAAAAGATCCTACCGCTTCAGGTAATTTTACTAGTTCCGACAATATTGCTGATGTCGGAATCTTCTTCTTCGGAGTTTATCTCTTTGGCGGTCGACCAGTCTTGTTTGATGCCATGGTAGTAAATGTCCCCTCCGTAATTCCAGGACACACTTTTGTCTGATACATATGGGACTGGCCCAGGCATTGTGATTATTAGAGGAGTTGCTTTCAGAACCGATGTAATTCTAACGGGTCTTTTGGTGGAGACCCTGGAAGAATTGGCGGAAATGGTAATGATTGAAACATCTTCAATAGGAACAGGTAAAACAGGAGTACTTTTAAACAAAATCTCTTTGTTATCTATCAAGCATTGAATTCCTGTTTTCAACAAAGGGCAATCAGTTGGTGAGGACAAGCAGAGATGGAAATCTTCATTACAGCCTGGGAACACACCGGCTTTCAACAAGTTTATCTTAATGGTTGGAAGTGGAGTCAAGAGTTCATCAACTGTGCTAACAAACAAATCTTCTTCAATAGAATTGGTATTGTGACCATGTCTGGGCATAGTAGCGGAAATGACATTTGGATTCTCAGGCGCATCAAACTCAATTTCTTTTGCTTCAATGAGGTCTTGTATTTTGTTTTTCAAGGCCCAACAATTATTAGTATCGTGACCAGGACTTTCAAAGTGATAAGCGCAACGGGCATTGGGGTGATAATGAGGGGATGTTTTATTGGGGTTTTTCGGAGCTTCTTTCAAGGTTGCCAAGTTAGATCTCAGAAGATGCGGTAATACTTGAGACAGAGTCATGTTAATTCTGGTGAATTGCCGGACTGGATTTTCCACCCTTGGTTGATTATTTCATTGTTTATCAGACGTAGGCTTTGGAATCATAACAGCCCCCACCATTGGTCGGCGTTCGGCCCTCTCTTGGTTTCTTTTTGGATATACAACAGCTACTTCTTTCTTCCTGATGAAAGGCTTCCTTACAGCTTTAGAAGAAGATGAATCCTTCTGAATCTTTCCACTTTTTATGCCAGCTTCCGCCCTTTCTCCGGTTAGTATTAGTTCAGTAAAGCTTGCAGATGAACTTCCGATTATATGGTTGAAAAAGGGACCAGATAAGGTGCCTAAGAATATGTCTACCAATTCCCTTTCAGACAGAGGGGGTTGAAATCTTCCAGCCAAATCTCTCCATTTTTGTGTGTAATCCTTGAAGCCTTCATTGGAAACCATGGCCATACTCTGGAGTTGAGTGTGGGTAGGCGCCAAATCGGCATTGTGTTGATACTGCTTGTATAAAGCTGCGGAAAGATCTTCCAAATGGTGGACGTTGGCTCTTTCTAGTTGGTAAAACTAGTCGAGTTGAGTTCCAGACAGACTGTCTTGGAAAAAATGCACCCACAAGTCTTTATCAACGGTGTGGGGTTGGATTTTTCTCACATATGATCAGAGATGAATTTTAGGGCATGATACTCCATCATATTTTGCAAACATAGGAACTTTGAATTTCGGAGGAATCACAATCCCCGACACTAGTCCCAATTCTTCAAAGTCTAAGCCCGACACCTTTTGTATTTCCATTGCGCTCAAACTCTCTTCGAGATGTCTCTACTTGTCACCAGCTGGAGGATACTATTCCTCATAGTAGTCTTCCTCTTCTTCCTCCTCTTCTTCTGATTCTGACGGGACATCTGTTTCCTTTCCTTTCCCTTCTCCTTCACTAGATATTGTTGCAAAGTTCAAAGTCCTTCTTGTCTGTCCCTGAAATCTTCTCCCCATATTTAAGACTCCAATTACCTTCTTTGTTTTCTTTTTCCTCTCTTTAGCTAGCAGAGTCTTCAATTCTTCTTGCCCCTTGGCTAGGGTCATGAGCAATTGTTGAAACTGTGTATTCTGAGCTTGGAGATCTTTCACTGTTTGCTCGATATCCATCTTACTGAAATAAATAGTAGAGAGATGAGGAGAATTGTTGCAAAAAACCTATTTATGTTATGATGAATGATATATGCATATGCATTGTTTTCAATAATTTCAAAGATTCAAGTTTGTTTTAGACAAAAAGAAACACACTTTATATTAATAAGATAAAGTTTGAGTACATCAATGCCCCTTAGACAAAATAATACAAAACTCTAAGATAAAAAAGTAATGCACATCCTCTTTGGTGCAATGTAGGCATTCAGGGTCCGCTCCTCATGAAGTAGCCTAGTGAGTTCCAAAACCTTCTTCTCGCTTGCGTAGAATTGGGCTTCGAAAGTATCTCGCTCTCCTTTAATCTGTATCCAATCCCTTTGTAGGTCTTGAGGAGATGTGGTCATGTCAGGATGTATGATAGTGTATGGAACATCTCCCTCCTTGACAGGTTCAATGATTACCGGGAGAATGGAGGGGTAAGGCATCATAAGACTCTGAGCGCGAGTTCATACCCATTTGAGGTAAGGCTCAAGAGGGATAGAATTATTATGCCCCAAAGCCTTGATATCTACCTTGTTTAGCATCCTCCAAGCTCGGATAAATCTCTGGCGAAGACCTTGATCGTCGTTTTCGTAGTCGAATACCAAACCTTGAATCAGTATCTCATGTGGGCCATCCCTTCGGGCATAACCAAACTGTCTTAAGGCTAAGCATGGGTTGTAGGTGATACCTCCCCTAATTCCAAGTAAAGGGACATTAGGTAATTCTCCACAATGGTCAACAATGATAACATTCTTTTTGGATCGGGAGCACCAATGAATGTCTGAATGCTTGAGTGTCATCAACCTTTGTGACCACCTTGAACCTTGCTCATTCTTTAAGACTGATTAGGGAAGATGAGAAATAAACCATCTTTCCAAGAGAGTAGTGCAACACATAAGTACACCTCTTTTCCTCATTGTGCGAGTGTGAAAAGAGTGTAGGATATCCCCTAGCAATGTAGGCACCGGGTTGCGAGACATGAAGATTTTGACGGTATTCACATCTATGAGTTGGTCAGGATTTGGAAACAAAACCATCCCATACATGAGGATAGCCAAAATTTCCTCAAAGGCTTTCAAGTCTAAGGAATTCCAACAACTTTGGGCTTTCTCAAACATGAACTTTGCTAAGAAGCCATTGACACCACTCCTAGTTTCCCAATGAGTTGTGACATAGATGAGTGCAAGTGTAGAGCTTGAGCAATCTCTTCTGGCTTTGGGTCTCTTTCCGTACTGTTGAAAGGTAGTTTATTGAGAATGGGAATCCTCAAGAGTTGGGAGAATTCTTCCAAAGTAGGCACAAGTTGATAGTCGGGGAATGTGAAGTAATGGTGCAAATGATCAAAGAACTTAAAGAGCACCTTCATCATATCCTTATCTGTGTTGGAGGTGACCAAGCTGAGTAGACGACCATGTCTTTCGATGAATGGAGAGTTCTCAGGAATCTTTGAAGCTATCTCCTTAAGTTGTGGAGGAATTCTCACAAGGTTGACTTGAATAGTTTTCCTGCGAAGTGAATCCATGTCCTACAAAACAAGAACAAAGATGAATCCTCAAAATCCTTGAAATGGTTAGTGGATTTATATGATGTTCATGATGTCCATGATGTTATGAACAAGTATGCATATTTAAGCAAAGAAAACAAATCCTTAGTTTAGGCTTGCATGGAGTTTTATAGGTAAGTACCCTCTTGAAGTTTAGTTGGCTTAAACCTGTCCTAGTAATAGTAATCGGGTTCTAAGGAGCTCAATATCACTGGATTGTTTCCTTGGTCATTGTTTCATCTCAAGCCTCTTTAATGGCGACCGAAATATCCCAAGAAACCAAAACTCAATTAGTGTAGTATCGAGTATCTACCAACTTCGGACTACACCAAAGCCGGTCATCTCACTACATCCTAAAGGCCAAGTTGGTCAAGTAAAGGTTCTAAAAGTTCATTAGTTCTTCATGACATCACTCAGCGGCCCCATATTCTCTTTGATTAACTCAAAGGCTACTGGTACCCACAAATATGTCACACTAACATAGCTATTGCTTAGACCATGTTGGTATACCCCGCACAGTTTCCACAACGTATTGATATTTACCTATAATGTATCCTAAATCCGGGTAGAGGATTCAAACCCAAACAAAGAACCATAATATAAAGCATACAAATCAAACAATGTAAGCAAGTAAATGTGATCTATCCCTAAGGTAACTCCACTTTTATAATTTTCCCCAGCAGAGTCGCTAGTTTTGTGATACAATGGGATAACTGACTTGAAGGTTTTGCGTTTGATTGCAAATGTTGTAGTTAGCAAGAGTCGCCACCGACTTTTCTTTTATCCAAAAGGAAAGGTGAAAAAGCACAGGAAAGACCTTTGAGATTTGTTTCTTGAGTTCGGGGGGTAGATTATGAAAAGGGAAGGTATTAGCACCCTTTTCATCCATGGTTTTCTATGTGCTCTTAGTTACTTGCTAGATCACTTGCTTTTGTTTGAAATTGTGTTTTGTATGGTTTTTGAAAGTATTTTGTAAAGAGGCCATTGTTTAGGCAATCTTTGTAATGATTCTCGTTTGTAAGAATGTATACAAAGATGTTTTTTCTTTTTGAAAATGTTTTCAATGTTTGTAAGATGTTTGGAAATGTGTGTGTTTGTTTTGAAAATAGCAAGTATATTTATTTGAAATGGAGCAAGTAACTAAAAGTAATCTACCTACTCAAATGTCTTTCTTGTTCATTTTCTTTTCCTTTGATATTATTGTCTTACCATTGATTTGGTAAGCAACCCTATCTTTGGATGTAAACGGGACGGGCGCGGGTCATCGTATAACCATGATTAGCAATGTTGCAAAGTATCTTTGCATTTTTGAGGGACTAAGATCATTTTGTAAGGAAACTTATGATAGATTCATCGAGGGACTATGATCTTATATTTGTTTGTTTTGCTAAGATACTTCACATGCGTAATATGGTCATTTTTTGTGTAAGGAAACTAAGTGGAGTAACCCTTGGGGGTGCTTGGGTGCAAGTGTGTTATTTTTATGCTTGATTTTGTCTTGGATTATGGTTTTCTATTTGATTGGTTTTATCTTGCCATACAAACCCTAATTACTAGCATATTATATAAAAGTGATAAATTGCGAAATTTAAAGATATACTATGCTATTACAACACTTTGTGGGACGGGGGTATACAATTGATGAATGGGGATTGCAATAATATAAACCTAATTAATCTATTACAACCAAATTGAATTTATACAAGTATTGGAATAAACAATGTACAAGACAATTTAAATATACAAGGATATATAAATGCAAGAAAAAGATTTTGTTTTGTTTTTTATGTGAAAAGTTTTAACCTAAGCCTAATAAATAAATCAATATTAAACTTAAATTAATTAAGAAAGGAATTATTTTTTTAGAAAAGATTTTGATTAACCCTAATTCTAATTTATTAAAAGGAAATAAATTTTGTTAAGTATTTTTGTCTTGAATATATTAAATGGTATTTATGAAGTATTTAGTCTTTTTATATGTCAAAATAAATATTTAGTAGGTGTGAAAAAAATATTTATCCTAATTCTATTTTAATTTACAAGTTTATTAAGAAAAATAGTTAATATATAACTAAATAAAAATATTTTTTTTGAGAAAATAAAATAAAATAAACAAAATATAATATTTGTCATTTTTATATTTTTTATGATTTTTTATTATTAAGAAAAATATATTTGATAAAATATAATGAAAATAAAAATATTAAATAAAATATTTGGGCCAGGGGTGCTGCAAGTAGATAGAGGGTGAGTGGTTAGCAAAAACATAGGACCCAATGCCCAGAAGCCCACGCTGCAAACAACAAAAAAAAGATGGAAAAATGTGGAAAATTGCGAAAGGCAGCGCCAAGGCTCGAACCCGTGACCTAAGGCGTTTCTGCGCGCTGCCTTGCCACTGGGGTGGCTGTACATCCGTTAGTTCAAATGAAAACACAAATACATAACACAAAATGTTACCTTGCCCTGTACGTCATCTTCAACTTCTAGTCAGCCGGACCCCCTGTAACTCTTTCATCTCTCAACAAAAATGGAAAGTGATAACATGAACATTATAGCATTTTACTTCACGATTCTAACCATGTGCATAACTAAAACTATAAGTTCAATATCAGAGAGAATTTTGCTGGCCCTAATTCTTAACCTAATTTTTTCAGAAACTTCAAACTCAAAATTCTCTAAACTCAGGCCAAATAAATGTAAGCTATGGATATGTACAGCTTCATAGCAATGATGTCTATATTTTATATTCACAAATGGAAAGCTAACTATGCCTGTATCAAGAGTTAGAAAAACAGAAAACTTACCTTGCAAATGGAAATCGTGTTTTGAAAATGAGCTTGCTTTAGGATGTTGTGATGATCAGGTTAGCGTCCTTGAACCTCTAGGAAGCTAATGCAATGCTTAGCTTGTCTTGAGGGTGGCTGGAATGATCTGGAGAAGTCCACCTGTGTTAATCTGTTTCTGAACTTCAATAATGGAGAAGATGGAGTTACAGTGATGTTTCAGGGTGTGGGATGGTTTACTTGTAAGGTAAGGAAGCTTAGGAAAGCAAAAGGCCTGAAAACACACGAGTGGAATGGAAGATTCAGTTCACAAGTCAGAAATGGCAAGTTTGGAAGCTTGGTATGAAATTTCTGATTCTAGGGTGTTTCAAGGCTTGGGCATTCGTGGTTTTAGTTGCAAAATGATGGCTTTATATAGAGAAAAAGGTTGGAGGACTTGTGCTTGCTCAGAAGTACAAGATCACATGTCTTGTTACATTTCTTGTTTTTGAAGCAAGTGTGAGAAATGACTTCTTAATGCATGATTCTGATCTTCTAGGGTGGTGTGAATCTTTAAACATGTTTTGTTCAGGTTTAGAGGCTTGGTTTATGCAGAAAGAACAAGTCCAAGGCTCAAGAAATGGAAAAATGCAAAAAACATGCTTTTCCAAAATGGCAATGTTGCCTTTCTTCCATAAATGGTTATTTTCTTGTACAATGCATTGAATGCTTGGCTTTAGGGCATGAAATCTTGTGCAATACATTAATGGTGGAGTGACAAATGAGTTTGAGGCCTGAAAAGTGAATATTGTACAACATACTTGAGGATTTGAATTTGTGTTCTTCATGAAATGGTTTGAAACAAAAGTGAGAAATTTCCAACTTCATCTCTTTGATTATCCCTACTCAAGAATGATCTCAAGAAGTTCTATGACATTTTGGAAAGCTTTTAATGTTCTCTACAACTCATCTTTGAAATGCGTTTTAAAATTCCTCTTGGAACTAGGTGAAAAGTTTCCATGAAGTTAGGTAAAAAACCTGCCTAACTAGGGCAAAATTTCACTAAGTTATTTTAATTCATGAGCATGTATTCACAAAATTATATCTTGATATCCAAGCATCTTTAGGAGAAATTGTGTGAAGCAAAGTTGTATATTTCATGGATATATATAACTTTCATGTTCGGAACTTCCTTTGAATCATCTTGTATCATGGTGAAAATTTGGCTTAAAGTTGAGAAAAAATAAGAAATTTTCCATACTTAGAAAAATTTATAAGTTAAGAAATTTTAAATTTCAAAACAAAATCTTCAATCTTTGATTTCTTGATGAAAAAGTTTCACATTTTGACATGTTTTGATGAACTATGATCTTTGGCACTTGAATTTGACCAAAAAGTCAAAGTTTGACTTTTCAGTGTACAATTGACTTTTGATCAGTTGACTGAAAAATTCATCTGTCAATCCAATGGATTTGCAATGTTTTGAACCATGTTATTAGGTCAAGATGATGCAATTGAACTATTTAAATCATGCTTCAAACCAATTGATCATTTTCTAGGTCAAAAATCAGAAATTGCCCTTTCTCAGTCAAAACCCTAATTTTGACCATTTTGCCCTTTTGATGATTTGATCAATTATCTTGAAGAATTTTGGTCCAAACTTGATCAAATGATACATATGAGTCTAAGATGTTGATGTGGATAAAAAATCATGAAGTTTGACTGTAAATTTGCCATGGTTGACTTTTTCCCCAATACAGCAGATTTTTAGGTCAACTGTCCAATTGACTGGTAAAAAATGTGATTCAAGGCTTGAAACTTGCCATGAGTAATATTGGGGGTCCATAGTGATCCTTGAAAGTAATATGAAGCAAAGATAGTCCAAAAATACTTGTGCAAACTCAAACCCTAATTTTGGGTCATCAGTGCATGATGAGATGTCTTGAGCTGGTCAAACCCTAATGCAGTCTTGAATCAAAGAGATCTTGTGAGGAATTTGTTGATAAATGAGAGAGAAAATTTTGGGGTACAACATAATCGAAACCTTTTCGCCTTCTGGATTTTTCTTTTGAAAACCTTTTCAGGTAAGAACATGTTAATTCCTTTCTACGACAATTGTGTGAGTCTCCAAATTTCAATTTGCAGTAGAATGTGATATTAACATCATTCATAAAAAAACACAAACAAACCAAATTTTTTGAGAAGAACTATGGTCCTATGATTTCCCTATTGAATGACGGAGGTACATAGGAATTAGGTCTCACAACCAAAGGCGAGCAAAATAATAAAAAAAACTTTTCTTTTTATGTATATACTTTACATTCATGCATTTTCCCTTAACTTGTAAGCTTTAGATATAAACACACCTTTTGGTTAGAACAACAAGAGTGGATCTTGTGGAGTACCATGGACGTGAGGGGTGTTAATACCTTCCCCTTGTGTATTTGACTCCCGTACCCTTCTCTTGGTTGCAAGACCTTGTTTTCTCCTTTCTCAGGTTTACTCGATGTTTTTCTTTCCATTTTGTGGGATAAATAACATTCGATGGTGACTTAATTGTTTTATCATTTTTCCTAGTTTCTTCAATCATGACATTCAAATATGAAGAAAAAAACTAACCCGCATATGCATGTCATTTCCAGAGAGTCCAAAAAATTGTCATCTGTAATTAGACATGGAAAACCAAGAAAGTTCAAGCAAGAGGGATACCAAGGGCACCTCCAGTTACAAGTTTCCTAAAGTCGAAATGGTATGGTTAAGGAGTTTGAGTGCGTGTGTGGTTGACAAGAACCAAGATGTTTTTAAAGAGACACATAATGATCTAATATACCTCTAAACATGAAGATTGATACAATGGCCATTGAAACCCTCATGCAGTTCTACGATAGTCAATTACAATGCTTCACATTTCAAGATTATCAACTCGCTCCTACCTTGTAGGAGTATGCTTACTTCATGAAGGTTAATGTTATAGATTTTTCACCTTTCGTCAATGTGCTGGAAGTCATTTGTTTTGAATTAATCGCTAACGCTCTTTATTTAAGCATAAATGAGGTAAAAGAAAACTGGAAACCTAAGAAGGATATATGTGGACTCTCTTTGAAGTTTCTAATAAGGAAGGCTACAACCTTTGCAAAGGAAGGGGATTTGGTTGACTTTAATGCATTATTGGCTGCTATGATATACGGGATAATTCTCTTTCCCAGTATAAAGAACCTTGTTGATTTGTCTGCTATCTGCATTTTAATGAACAAAAAGTCGGTACCCACTTTATTGGCAGATACTTATTACACCATCCATATAAGGCATGGAAAAGGAGGGGCTATTACTTATTGCCTTACTTTGCAATATAAATGGTTTATTTCTCACTTACCAGTAAGGGGACCTTTCTTCGACACTAAACATTCCCTCAGGTGTTCTAAGAGACTTTCAACTCTTACTTCTCATGATTTGGTTTGGTTCAATCAGTTTTGTAACAGTGCGAAAGTTATTATGAGTTGAAGTGAGTTTCCTAATGTTCCTCTCATGTGAACAAGGGAGTAAAAAATTATAACCATGTCCTCGCACTACGTCAGTTAGGGTATGCCATGAAAGACCAGCCAAAGGCTAAAAAGGTGGAAGAAATTGTTTTCTAAGGTAAAGGGGAAAATCCTGAGTTGTTGAAAAGGGTGAAAGGTGCTTGGTACAAGATTCACAAGAACGAGAGATTTCTATAGAGAGGAAGAAGTTTCTCAATAGAAGATCCCTATGTAACATGGGTTAAGAAAAGAGTCCAAACGGTTTTATTGTCTTTTCCAATAGAGGCTTCTTTATACCAACAACCTCCTTACCAACTAACCCGAACAACTTTTGTACCCATTGTATGCCTTGATGAAGCCCACACTTGGAATGAAGAACTTCAAACAGAGAGGGAAGTAATGTGTCTAAAACTCTATGAAGCTTTGCAAAGTAAAAGGAAATTGGTTCATAGGGTTGTTGAGTTGAAAGAAGAATTGTCTGAGAAATAAGGAGTGGCCAAAAATTTGGGAGCTAAGAGGAAGCAGAGGGTTGAAAGTTCTTGTAATCAGAGTGAAGTTCTAGAGAAGGCTAAGGAAGATCTTCAAAGGAATCAACATAAGTATGAGAAGCTCTAGGAATCCAAGAAAAAGTTGAAGGTCAAACACAGAGAAGAGGTTAAAGATTTGAAGAAGCAACTTCGAGATCAAGAATACAAAAATAGAGAGGTCTGTGGTCAAAGAAATAGTTTTGAATTATAGCTCCAGAGTCTCCAAATTTTGTTGAATAGGTTTGCGGAAGAAACTGAAAGGCTCGGAACTCAGCTAGAAGATAGAGGCAAAATGCTTATGGAAGTACAATTGGAAGAGTGCAATGAGTGTGAATGTTTGATTCAACATTTCTGCTATCTAGAGAGCATGATGGACATGAAATATCTCCTCATCCAGAATTTGATCCAGAGACCTAAACATGAGAACTCTAAGAAGTTGTTTGAAGAATCCAAGGCTTGGAGTCAACAACGCACAGTAGGAGGACCTTTGGCGCATATAAGTTGGATGTTAATTTTAAGTGATGTATTTTTTATTATTGATCACCACTAGACTTGTTAGTTGAGATCTTTATATTTTACCACCTTGTCTTTGATTTCTATATATGAACTCAGTTCTGGTTTTTCTGATGTTGAATGAATGAGCAGTCAGTTTCCTTTGTTTATTGACTACTTCGTTGCTTTTCTATGCTTAATGAATAACAAACTTCAGGGTCCCCTAGAAATTATAAAACATACCATACACTCATAACATATCATGCATATACATATTAATTTCACCTTGAATTTTCATCTCATAAAGGTCTTACTCATTCTCTTGCTCTTCCCTCAATTAAGTTATCGCACCAATACAATACTCGGGAAAAATACTAGAGAAAGATCGAAAATCTTGAACAAGAGAATCGTGAGCTCTGAGAAGAGGTGACTACTTTGAGGTTTATAATGGAAAGACTTACTGCTCTAGTGGAATCTCTGGTGGCTGCTCAGAATCAGCCACCACCTCATCCTCATACTCCTCATATTGTTCAACCTCAGCAATAAGCTACTGTGATTTCTGAGATACTGCGAATTTCTATTTTTGTTGCTCCCATCACTACTACTGCTCAATATCAAATGCCTAATGGTCATCTTTGGGGCATACCTGAGAACTATATCCATGAAGGTTATACCCAGTTGTTGAAGTCTCTCATCCTCTCTAACCTGTTATGACTACTGCACCTCCTATTGTAAATATAGTCGCTGTTCTTAATGATCAAATTTATCATGATGCTAATGCTTTAAGTGAAATCTAGGGGATTCACAATCATATAGATGATTTTCAAGACCAGTTCTTAGGCGAAAATAGTTATTTTGGAAGAATTTCAGTGACCTATTCCTTGTGCCTAATAACCAAGTGCATGTTAAGTTCAAAGTTCTCGAATTTGAAAAATACAAGAGCAATGTTTGTCCTCAAACTCTTTTGGTGATGTTTATCAGAAAAATGTCTACTCATACCGGCAATCAGCATTTACTGATTCATTATTTCCAAGATAGTTTGACTAGAGCTGCACTGAAGTGGTATATGGGTTTCAACAGTGTTGACATCTATACCTTTAATGACCTTGGTGAAGCATTTGTGAGTTCGTGATCAACTCAGTGTCATGACTCAAAAGGACAATGAGTCATTTAAAGAGTATGTGGAGCATTGACGCGAAATTGCTGCTCAAATCTGTCCCCCGATGGAAGAAAAAGAAATGACTAAGGTATTCTTTAAGAATCTTGTACCATTCTATTATGAAAAAATGGTGGCCAATGCGCCAAGTGATTTCACGGAGATGGTAGGAATGTGCATTCGTTTAGAAAGGGCTGTCTGGGAAGGAAGTTTGTCAAGAAATGAGGGTTCTGGTAGTTCATCTAAGAAGCACACTTATGAATTGTCTGAGAAAAAAGAAGAAGATTCCAATTTTATTTCCCAAGAAAGACAAGGTATGCTACGTAGAATATATTACCAACATCACCAGCATGGTACTTCAGTGACTTCGGTTGTTAGTATGGCTCTTACACCTGTCTCTTATCAACCTCCTTAAAGAGCACCTTAACAGCCCTATCAATGGAATAATCAAGGGAAAAATTAGAGAAGGGAACCCTTTGATCCTATTCCCATGAGCTACGCTGAGTTGCTCCCCGCATTGATTTAGAAGAACCTAGTGCAGACTAGGCACCCTCCTGCTATTTCTGCAACACTTCCCTGGTACTACAAAGCTGATTTGAATTATGCTTTCCACCAAGGAGCTCCTAGATATGATAGAAAAATCTTTTCCACTGGAGTTTGAAGTTCAGAAGTTAGTGAGGTCTGGCAATTTGTATTTTAAAGATATGGGGCCGAATTTGCAAGCAAACTCGTTGCCAAAACATGAAGGGAATATTATTAACATGATTGGAGGATGTTTTGATGAATCTAGAATATTTGATGTGAACTTAGTGAAGGGTAATCTGGTGAAGATGCATGTTTCTCTCTTCAAATCCAGTCATTGCGAGCATAATCATTTAACTTGCAGAGTTTGTAAACAAGATCCTCGTGTGTGTGTTGTAGTAATAGTAGACCTCCAAAGGATGATGAATTAGGGTCTTATTTAGATCTTCCGAACAAGAGTTGAGTATAATCAGATGAATATGGTGGATGGATTCCCTGGAAAGTATCAGGTTTTCGATGTCAGGCATATTAGGGAATCATTGGTTGAGATACACGCCAATTTATACAGGCTTTGCTTCCGTCAGAGATAGTCATACCACATGCGGAGTATGTTTTAGATATCCACGTGGATGCTTGGTTGTGAGATGGGATATTTAGAGGTTGGTGGATGGGAGGACCATCAACATTACTTATGACAGGGACGACAATGAAGTAAACATGGTTGGAAGTTATATCGACTAACCTATAACTTAAGAGATTAACACGGCAACTCTTTTGGAGATACATGAAAAGTGGGTTCAGTTGGGGTTGATTGAATTTAGTCATGACAGTTGTCCAGAATGTGAAAGAAAACCTCAGGGGTGTATTACTTTGAGAGGTGATCTCCAGATATTGAAAAACCTGTGTTTGTTTAAATATGGAGCAATGCTTGTTATTGCTGATAGAAAAAGAAATGCAGAAATGTCACTTATTTTTGTGCCAGCGATTGGGGATTATTTCGAAATAGAGGTTGAGACCATTATTTATAAAGGAAGAGTTGAAAATGATGAAGTGGATGTCATAGTTCCACACTTTGATATTGAAATTCTAGTTATCAGATCTTCGATTACCTAAAAGATGTTGAGATACCGGATCTGACTTCACACACAATTGGAAGATGTATGGACAAAATAAATAGTGCTGAAAGTCAATAACACATGATATGTTTACCCAGTTTGGAACAACCTTCCTGCTCTAGGGGCTACCAAGCCAGGGACAAAATTAACTAGATAGTATCAATTTGTAGACCTCACTACAAATATCCTAGTATACAGCCTACACACTTAATCACTACCCTTTTCTTAACTTCTACCTAAGACACACCTAGGTATGAGGCCATCCTCAAATCCCTCTTCAATTACACTCAGCGATCAGAGAAACTCTAAACATAAGTAGAGAATAAAAACCGGAAGATACAATTCCAAAAACACGCAAGACTCAATGCTTAAAAGCTTATGAGAATTGACACACAATATGTTCAATGAAAAGCTTATGAACATCTAACAAAGAACTTACAAACCCAAAAATAAGGATTCTAAAACCCTGCACAAATACATCTGTAAGTTCCAACTAATACTTGGTATACACCAGTCTATTTATAACATTATTCTAGACTGGGTTGAACTTCGAAACCGCATTATTAAGGTTGCACAAAGTCTACACATTATTATCTAAGATAATAGATCTTCAATCATTAGTTTCCTAAAATGTATCCATATTTAGAAACTATGGAATCTTCAAAAACCAACATAAAAATATTCTTATTTCTCAATCTTGGATGCCACATAAGCTAACTGAATATTCACCAAATATCCAGTAACTTAATAAATCAGCTGAAACATAACTAACAACTATTGCAAACATAATGTAATATCTCCAAGTTGGGATATCTTCTTCGACGTGTTGAAAACAACAAGTTTGGACTTCTTTATTTAATACGTTACTGCTAAGTTGATTTTACCAAAATATATGCCACTCACAATTTTAGAGAAATAACAATCTCCCCCTTTGGCACATTTTGACTAAAACAACCAAATAACCCTAGCACACAAAATACCAAAATATGTTTGAAAATAAATCAAACACACACATCAAAGGCACAACAGCGAAAAAGAAACAAGCAAGGTTAGCAGCACAAAACAGGTTAACAGCAAAAAAACCAAAACACGATTAGTAGTTAGGAGATCTACTAACACAATTGTAACACAAATAGAGAAACTAAATTCTCAACACCATGATGTAAAGACATCATGTCTGACATCTCCTCAGAGCCTTCAGTCCAAAACATAACAGAGACTCCCCCTCAAAAGTACCATTAATAATACTTGTTCCAGCACCCTCAGTATCACACTACTCCCCCTTTTTAGCCATAATATGACAAAGGTAAGTAGATAGTATTAGCAAAAAAATTTAAAGCACCTAAGAGTTAAGTAGCAGGGTGCAGAAAATCAAAAGTATCCTGAGAATTTAGCCCTTACACAATCATAAACCAAAATAAACAAACAAAAAATGAAGAAGAGTTACGGCCATCATGCATTAGCAGCACTAGTATCCCCATCCTCTTCAACACCAGAGTCATCACTATCTTTATTGGCTCCATCAGACACGTCATTTTCATATGTGTTGTTGCCATCAGACTCGTCATCAACAACCTCAGCTTCCTTTTTAGGTTCCTCCATCAAGGCTTTAATCAAATCTTCAAGTTTAGCTTTTCTAACCATGTCAGTCCTGATAGCGTCTTCCAACTCCCTGAAAGTTTCTTTCAGTTGAGATATTAGTTCCTTCTTTGAGATTATAGGAACAGGTGCCTCCAAAGATGTTACAGGAATGTCTAGGGCATGTGTTCCACCAAACAATTTATAGTGCAGGGATAAAGGAGTTCCTCTTTTCTTCACATAGTCCGTATTCTATAGAATACCAAGTTACTGTCCCAAGATAATGCCTTTAGATGAGTATGGGAAAACAAATTGGCATCTTCTCATAAGTTAAGGTTCCTTGCTTCACGACTTGTTAAAATATATAAGATCTAAAATCTAGCTTTACCTCTTTTCCAACAGCATAGATGAATCGTCCAAGTCCAGTGGAAATGGTAAAGGTATGATGTGTTGGTACCCAATTGATAGTGGCAATCCTATGAAGGATAGCATACTTAACACTAAGTCTTTCGGATGACAGTTTTCTATTACTTGGCCAGTGATTTACTTGATCACTAGTGATCTCACTGCAAATTTGATCATTTGAGTCTTCCAACTCATCCTAAGGAACTTCAGCCCTCCCTTAAAATTTGTTGACCACCTCAGGTGAAAATTTTACAGTTTTTCCTCTTACAACCACCTTTCTATACTATTTGTTGCTCTCAACATTGCATTCATCATAAATTCTCATAACAAGTTCTTTGACTAACCTTTCATAGCACGAACTAAGGTAAGTGATAGTTCTCATTAGTCCAACATTCTCAATGAGCTTCACAACATCTGGACATTTTTTAAAATCCTTTCCTAACTCTCTCTCTAGATATATCCTTCTCTGGTCAACATACTTCAATTTATCAGATTGGGTGTATAATTCATTCACTGAAAAACTTTTAAGATCAGAGCAAGTCTTTTTCAGAGCAGATCGCTTGTGAGAAACTATGTCCAGGACATTGTAACGCCCGTAATTTAATTAATTATTTAATTAAATTATTTTTGGAATATTTGTGAAGTTGCATTGTGATTAATTGGATTTAAATTATTTTATTAAGTGGTTAAATAATATTAGAAGAATGATATTATTTTGATGTGGGCTTGTTTTTAAGGAATAGAAGTAGTAATGAGGGGGTGTATTAGTTTTGAGCCCATTACGGCATAAAGAGAATAATAAGTTATTATATTATTGTTAGAAAGAATAGAAAAGAAGAAGCAGTAAGGAGAATAAGGGTTAGAAAGAAGAATGTGAAACTGTTGGAAAAGAGGGAAAACGACAGAACGGGAATTTAACAGGAAGTTATAGAGCGACCTTCAATCCAAGGTGTTGTACTCCAAATTTTGCCCTCCCATATTTCTCAAAATATTTCAAGAAAAATTCACAAGTCCAACCCGGCGCGTCATATTCAGGTATTCTTTCGCCAAGATATCTCTGATAACGTATTCTCAAATTCAGGTTCAGCTCAAGAGTCAATTCTTTAAAGAAGGTATCCGAATGTGTGAGTTTTCTCGAAAAAATATAGTGAAAAAGTGTGCTGAAAGTGCAGTTTTTACGCGCTAAAAAATTCATAACTTGAAGATCGTGGCTCGTTTTGAACCCGTTCCGGTGGCCAAAATTCCGTCTTGACATTATCTACGTTTTCATATCTCACGACTGGAAGCCAATTTCGATCAGAAGGTCTTCAAAAATGTGGATTTATCAAGTATTTTCGTACAGAAAATTTGTGACAGAAGTTTATTTGCGTCATGTTCAGAAAATCATAACTTGGTCGATTTTCATCGTATCGAGCTGGTTCCGGCGCCAAAATTTCAAAAATTGAGTTGGCTACATTTTCACAGGAGGTATCGAGTTCGAACGGTGTTCAAAAGGCCTTCATTATTTGCTCAGAGTGTGTGACACGCCGAAAATCCTGAATGCTGAATATTATTTCATCTGGGCCGAAACTTCGAAAATTCATAACTCGGTCAATTTTTATCGGATTTGGCTCATATTTTTACACAAGGTCCCTGACTCATAGATCTACAACTTTGCTTCAAAAGTCGATACCAGATTATGCTCCGATCAATACCAGTTTTTTATTGAAGAACGTGTCAGAGTCGACACTGGAGCCCAAAATAAGTTTGTCTGAGCTGAAACTTTAAAAATTCATAACTAATTCACCTTTTATCCGATTGAGCCGATTTTCTGACGGGAGTTAGTTATCGATGTCGGCTACATTTTGTTTTCACATTTCAACTTCAAAAATTGCATTTAAGTCCCTGCGATTTAGCCTGGAAAGTGACGAACTAAAGTGAACATTGGAGGCCCAATTGCACATTCAAAGCCCATTTTCTTTACCCTAATTTCCATTATATAATCACCTTCTTTTCACACAAACCAGGGAGGAGAAAAAAAGAAAAAAAGAAACCTTGCCACGACACTGTTAGAATATCAAATTCTTTCAAGAACCCTAAAACCTTGAAATCCTTATTACAAATCCCTCTCTCACTACAAACAAGCCATCACAGTTACAAACCAACACCTCACTACTTCTTCAGTAAGGATAAGGCTGACTTGATCTCCATGATTCAAAGGGCATAAAAGCATTCAGTTCACTAATATTCAGGTCACTAATTTTCTAGTAAGGGTAAGATTGATTTGATCTCTATGATAAAAAGGGTATAATCATTCATACATGCCATATTGTGCCTAAACATTAAATTTCTTCATATATTGGCTTTATTTGTATTTTATGATTTTATTTAATGTGTTCATGAGATTCAACACTGCAGATTTTAGACAGGATCTCATGCAGGTTCATTAAGGAACGTTGAGGCCAGAACACAAATGACCAATGGCCAAAAGCCAAAATCCAAATGGCCAAAAGCCAAAAGCCAAATGGCCAAAAGAACAACTTATGCATGATGAGGCCAGAACACAAATGGCCAACAGCCAGAACACAAAATGGCCATGAAACCCAATCCAATGGCCAAAGAATGCAGACCACGGTACTCAGGAGTCAATGAACACACACGTGATGCCAGAAAGTCAAACAAGGCTTTTTGTCTAATGGGCCAGAATACTTCAAAAAAACCTCCCCTTGGGCCTGAAACCCCCCTTGGTTTGCATCCTTTTAATTTTATTTTCTTTTCTTTTCTAATTTTTTTTTAATTGTTTTGATTGTTTTTCTCACCATAAAATAATTTTCTATAATAAAAACAGAAAAATCAAAAATACAAATATATTTAATTATTATTAATTTCATCACTAACCTATTTTTTGTAGATAAACTCTAACAATTAACTTAGTTTAATTTAGGTTTTTAAACTTTAATCTTTTTCTTAATAAGTAAAAAGTATCTAGAATTAGGTTTTTTTTGGACATATTCATCTTTTTCTTAAATAAATTATTAATCATCATTATTTATCATTATTATAAATTATCATTAATTTTGTAAATAAACATGTAAATAATTAATTAGCATAAATTAGGTTTTAAACTTTAACCTTTTCTTTAATAATTAAAAATATTTAGAACTAGGGTTTCCTTCTAATTTAAATTCTTTTTTTTTATTTCATAAATACCAAAAACTTAAAAAACAATTTCTTTTCCTTTAATAAAATAAATAATTAACTTTCTTATTTCAATTTAATTTCAAAAGGGTCCAACGCCCTCGAACGTGCAACTTTAATTCTTTCGCGCAATTATTCTTATTTTTTCTTTGTGAATATTATGTAACTGCTCAAGCCATGTAATAGTAATTAGGAATTTATTTATTTTCCGCATTTTTTACCAAACGGGTCTTTGTAATTTGGCGATGTATAGACCCGCGCCTTGTAATAGCGTAGGATTTTACTTTCCGCATTTAAATTTCCTCACTTTTAAAACTGCTAAACTTTGCATGAAAGAATGTATGGCCTAAATTAAAAACAAGCGTAGATCACCATAATACATGTACAAGATAAAACATAACTGAAAATAACACACAAATTCACACACCACTCTTAGGGTACGCCTCACTGTTGCCTTGCCCTCGAAAAGTGGTCGTCGAGTATAGGACGTTTTAGTAAGTCCTTATGTCCATAACATGATCCAGTTGCCTCGAAATGGTTGCCTCGGAATTAAAAAGGATCAATGGCATAAGGGTAGCTTCTAAGGTGTCCTACTGTTGCTCTGGTGACCACACTGTCCCTACAAAACGAATTGACCCGAACACCTCCAACGGTGGTGCTACCTACCTCTCAATGGTGGGATGGCACTATCTTAAGGACTCTTACACAGCCTAATTCCTTAGGGTAAGTAGATGACTCGTAGATACTTGCTCTATTTCAAAAACAAACAAAACTCTTTTCACACCGACACTTTCAAAAAGCTTTCAAAACAGTTTTTTTAAACACTCTTGAGGACTGATACAAGAGTCGATCTGAAATCTTTAAACGAAACTTTTTCAAACTCACTCACAATTGAAAAGAAAACACTTTTGAAAACACAAATGAGCAAGTACCTAAGAGCCCATGGATAACCATGGATAGAAAGGATGCTAACACCTTCCCTTTCTATAAATCTACCTCCCGAACCGAGAAACTATCTCATAAGGAATTTTGCTGTGCTTTTGTCCTATCCATGTTGGAGAAAATAAAAGATGGTTGCGACTCTTGCTTCCGCGACATTTCGCAAACCAGCTTTAAACAGTCAGTTCCAGATCCACCGATCACAGAACTGGAGACTCTGCTGGGGAATTTTAAAAGTGAGGTGTACCTTAGGACTAAGATCACTTGTGTTTTCAATTGTCTGAATTGTTTGCTTTAAATTGTGGGCCTGTCTCGAGAGTTCTATAGATCCTAACCCGGATCTGGGGGATACCTTCTTAGAAAGTAGCAACAAGACTGTGAGGGAACTGTGCGGGGTATACCGACATGGTTGAAGCAGTCTGCTACATTGATGTGGCACTTTGGTGTGTACCGGTAACCCTTAAGTTCAATCAAGGAGAGTACGGGGCCGCCGCGTGGTATCGTGAAGCATCAACCGACCTTAGAACCTTAAATGACCCAACTTGGCCAATAGAACAGTAGCAGTATACTACGCCCCTTGAGGCTAAACTCTCGTGATGGTTCCGGCCGCAAGAAAAGATTGCGATGCTGGAGTTATGACCGATTGAGGGTAGTTAGTGATATTGGGATCCTCTAGAGCCCGGTTACTTCTGATAGGACAGGTCTTAACCAAAAAACTGAAAGAGGGTAATACCTAGACCCCATGCTGGCCTAAAATCTAAGGGCTCTTATGTGTGACTTGTGTGCCTTCCAACTTGACTATTTGCATGCTTGTTATCTGACACTTGAGTTTCTTGCAGGTTTTGTTTACAGTCCTTAATTGGGACTCATAATAGGATTTGCCTACATTACCCCATGCATAGCATAACATCATACCATTGCATACATACCGCATAAGGACTAACCCATTTCAAGGATCTCAAGGGTCTGTGATGCAGGTCAGGATGAATCAAACTGTATAGCAAGGGGCAAAGGGGATTTATTTTCCTCTAAGTTGTCAGGGGCTATGACCCACTCGATATGGTGAGCCTTGACTCTTGAAGAAGGACTCTCAACAATATGCAGTGCCTTCCATCAAGCTACAAAATGCAAATTCTAACAATTTTTCTTGTCTACCCCGCGAGATCCTTGAAAACATTGCATGCATATCATACATATCATTGCATAACAAGTACCCTTTCTCTACAGGCTGCTTACCCTCTTTGATGTTTATTTCAGCAGTCTCATCATGAATCTTGAAACATCTACTGAGCAATCCATCCAGGCCCTCCAGGCCCAGAATGCCCAGTTCCAGGAGTTGATTAAGAGTCTAGCCCAGGGCCAACAGGATTTGAAGACTCTACTCTCGAAGAGGAAGAAGAAGAGGACAGTGCTGTTCAACCCGAGACGCAAATCTGGGAATACACTGCTAAATGAAGTTGAGCAGACTACCCCATCTGTTGGAAAGGACAGTCCCCAAGAAAGGGAGGTTCCTAGTCCAGTGGTCTCCGACAACGAGACCGATTACAATGATGAGCAGTACCCTCCAGCGGAGGACAGGTATAAACAGTTGGAAGACCAGCTAAGTGCCATGGAGATACAAAAAGTGCCCGGCCTGGACTTCGAGGATCTAGGTCTGTCTTCTGGGGTAGTAATCCCGCACAAATTCAAGGCACCTTCCTTTGCAAAGTACGACGGGGCATCCTGTCCTAAGCTGCATCTCAGGTCTTACACAAGGAAGATCCAGCCCTACACGACTGACAAGAATTTATAGATTCACTTCTTTCAGGATATTCTGTCTGGAACCCAACTCGACTGGTTCTATCAACTGAATGGAGCTAACATCCGCAGCTGGGAGGATTTGGCCACTGCATTCTACAAGCAGTACCAGTACAATGTCGACCTTGCTCCCACGCGCACTCAGCTTCAGGGAATGTCTATGGGTGCAGGTGAAGGTTTCAAAGAATATGCTCAAAAATGGAGGGACCTTGCTGGAAGGGTACAACCACCTCTGACTGACCGCGAGCTCATCGACATGTTCTTGGGGACCCTGTCTGGTCCATTCTTCAACCACCTGATTGTGAATTCTGCTGCTGGGTTTACAGATCTGATCTTGACCGGGGAAAGAATAGAAGCTGGCATCAAGTCGGGGAAAATACATAATGCTGACTCCTCAAACATTAAGAAGAAACCATCCAAGAGAGAATCTAGTGTTGTCAACGCGGTAACTATTGCAAAACCGGCCGGCGCTCCTCAGCGTCACAATCAGCAAAGGGAAGAGAGACCCAAAAGTCAATTCACTCCCCTCGGCATGACCTTGTCACAGATATTGCCACAGTTGCTGGAAACCAAGTTGGTAACTCTCATGGACCCTCCAAAGAATCCCAACAGGACGCCTTCAAGGTATAACCCCAACGTTCGCTGCGCTTATCATTCTGACAGCCCGGGGCATGCTACAGATGATTGTTGGACTTTGAGAAATAAGGTTCAGGATCTGATCAACGCGAAGGAAGTCCAGTTCGACACTCCAGAGACTCCGAATGTGACCACTGCTCCCTTGTCAAAACATGGCTAGGATTGGAAACTTTTGTTCATTTGAATGTTCAGATTGTAATTTTCTTTGATTGTTCAAACATTTCATTTCATGTCAAACTTGGTTATTTCATTAATGCATTACACATGTCTGTTTTGAAGTAATTATTTCGTATTCACTATATGCAAACTGTTTTCATATTTTTGTGATGATCAACTCTTGATTGAAAATTCTAAGCCTCTTGAGGGAGGATGACGAAAACGATACCAGAATCTACAGTATGCTTTTGAACAGACCCCGCTGATGAGGTACATGCATTGTTTCAATTCCTAAACACTGGAGTTATAAGGAAGATAATCCCTCATTAACCCCTCTGAGCCAAAGAATTAGGAGTTTTTCTTTTCGAAATTTAAAACCCTTAATCATAACCTGGGGCAGGGTGGTCTCTCAGTTGATCCAAGTGCATAACGAATGGCACCAAAGAGGTCCTTAAATAAACAAAAGACAGTGATGGTTCCGAATAATCATAAAGACAGGCAGTCATTACCAAAATCAAAAAGCCCATTAAGTTAAAACCTATGAAGGAGACTTACAAAACTAGGGCATCCCGCTGACTGTAATTCCAAAAAGAAACAGTTCAGGCAAAAAACAGGGATAATGAAAGAAAAAGAAAGAGGTCTTACAAACCCTAAACCAAACAAAAATGACTTCCTATTCAAATAAACGTTCAACATCCGAACCATCACTAGAATATCAAAGCAAAGACTCAACAAGGTCTAACGCACGATTAGCTGAGTTTAGGATTGAAGAACATCACGAAGAACGGGTGGGTACAAATAAAGTTTGAGCCTTTATCCTTTGTTTCTTAAACCGTGAACCAGACCACGTTACAACCCTAAAAAGTCCTAGCTGAAGCATGGGTTAGTTCGAAAGCATACTGTTACGAAAGGTATCCTGACTCCTCAAGGCTTGCGGTAAAATAACGAGTTGACATCACATTTTACAAAATTTGCTTGTTTTACTAAAAGATGCATTTTCAAAAACTTCGAAACAGACGTAAGCTTTGCATTTTTAACATAACTTTGTTTGCATATGACTTTTTTTGTTTGAACAGCATAAGAGTTCGTACGATGAATGTCTAATGGACAAAAGCTCTTCCAACCAAGGGGCAGACATGATCATGGTCCATCACCTGGGGCAGTTAAGTCAAGATTCAGAGAATCTCTCAAAATGCCAAATAGCCTGGGACAAATCTCCGCCTGAGTCACTTGGGGCACTGGACATGAATTCCAGCGACGAATTGTGCAGGTTCAAAGATCTTTGGACGGTATGGCAGCACAACAACAGGGGCACCTCCCTACATTCTGAGAATGTGAACATAGTCAAAAAAATACTACACAAATCAAAGACCCGCTAGGTCGACTGGCCTAGGCAAAAATAAGGGCTTCCCGGCGAACCAAAAGGGTTCGGGCAAAAATAAGGGATGAAAATGAAAAATTGTACACCCGGCAAGTCGAAAACCTGAAAAGGCGGCTTGGGCAAAAATGGGTATCCCGGTGGACCGAAAACCCGAAAGGGCGGTCCAGGCAAAAGTTAGGGATCAAAAGCGTACGACTATGTTCCGTCATCTCGTCACTTTCCTACCAGAAGAAGATTTGTCAATCGGCAGTCATCAAGCACCTCTACGGGTACCTTCTCCCGCAGAAACAGGGGCAATAATGAGTTGTCCAAGCAATCTGGGCGTGCTGTCCACCGAGATACCAAGGTAAGTTCGGCTAAAGAATACGACTAAGATACCTTCACTCCCTGCAGAGTACGAATGCTCCCCCGACTTTATTCAGAAGGTTATTCCCCACCAGAGCTTATAACTGGGTTATCCTCAGCCAATTACCACGGAAAGATCTCCTCGGCGAAGTTCTTCCTATCCTCAGCGGAGTTCATCAAATCTCCCAACATAACTTATCAACGGTATCCCCAGCGGAATTATCTTCATCAACCTCAGCAAAGTACTTCTCTTTCCCCACAAAGTTCATTCCCCGCAAGGTAATCTATTCGCCAAGTTTATTCCCCAACGGAGTTATCTTCTCTGACCGGTATTCTTGCAATCATCCCCAACGGAAACGAAGAATCTCACTCTTCAACATCAGCCCAGGATTTGACTTCCCGGCATCCGTCAAGGATCTATGTTCCCAGATGAAGATACATTCATAAACATCACATTGTTATACATCATGATACATGCATATACGCATCATATCATACAATCTCATGTGTTGAAAAATATTATTGCTTGATCCATATCATGCATTGCATATGACTGACCTTTACCTTTCAGGAAGGATACAGATCAGCTATGTAGATGAATACAGTCAAAAGAGACCAACCCAGTCAAAGAATACAAACCCAGTTAAATAAATGCCTAAAGATTTCTCTGATACAACTCGTCGTTATAGACACTCGTCGTTATAGACACTCGTCGTTATAGACACTCGTCGTTATAAACACTCGTTGTTATAGACACTCGTCGTCATAGACACTCGTCGTTACAGACACTCGTCGTTATAGACACTCGTCGTTATAGACACTCGTCGTTATACACACTCGTCGTTATAGACACTCGTCATTATAGACACTCGTCATTATAGACACTCGTCGTTATAGACACTCGTCGTTATAGACACTCATCGTTATAGACACTCGTCGTTATATACACTCGTCGTCATAGACACTCGTCGTCATAGACACTCGTCGTCATAGACACTCGTCGTCATAGACACTCGTCGTCATAGACACCCGTCGATAAAGACCACCCGTCCATGGAAATAACCTGTCAGTAGAGACAACTCACCAACCTTTCTGAATTCCAGACTCGATTCCTGTATCCGGCCAGGGCACGTCTGAAGAGTTCGAAGATCCGATTCCTGTATCTCGCCAGGGTGTATCTGTTGACGACTAACATTACCAGACTCGATTCTTGTATCTTGCCAGGGTACGTCTGAAGAGTTCAAAGATCTGATTCCTGTATCTTGCCAGGGTGTATCTGTTGACGACTAATATTTTCCGGACTCGATTCATGTATCCTTCCAGGGCACTTCTGAAGAGTTTAAAGATTCGATTCCTGTATCCATCCAGGGCACATCTACGTAAAGAGTTTGAAGATCAACTCCTGTAACAGGCCATGTAATTATTTTTCTTTCTCAGGTACGCAAGTTCTCGCTAAGGAATCTCTTACGCGATCGAAACCTAGGTGGTGTCTATAAGCCCATTCCCGACAAGGTACTATCATACTTCCAGATGGCATCTATAAGCCCATCTCCACATACCTACAGTCTCCAAATGGCATCTGTAAGCCCATTCCCTGCATCACACTGCTGACATTCTACTATGTGAGTGCAAATTTCTGGGCACTCTAGTGTTCAATCGTCTTCCACCTTCAGATTACGAAAGACACGCCAGCCAATCTACATCCTCAGGTCTAAGAAGATTGAACAGGGGCAACTGTTGTACCCCAAAATTTGCCCTCCCATATTTCTCAAAAAATTTCAAGAAAAATTCACAAGTCCAACCCGGCGCGTCATATTCAGATATTCTTTCGCCAAGATATCTCTGATAACGTATTCTCAAATTCAGGTTCGGCTCAAGAGTCAATTCTTTAAAGAAGGTATCTGAATGTGTGAGTTTTCTCGAAGAAATATGGTGAAAAAGTGTGCTGAAAGTGCAGTTTTTACGCGCTAAAAAATTCATAACTTGAAGATCGTGGCTCGTTTTGAACCCGTTCCGGTGGCCAAAATTCCGTCTTGACATTATCTACGTTTTCATATATCACGACTGGAAGCCAATTTCGATCAGAAGGTCTTCAAAAATGTGGATTTATCAAGTATTTTCGTACAGAAAATTTGTGACAGAAGTTTATTTGCGTCATGTTCAGAAAATCATAACTTGGTCGATTTTCATCGTATCGAGCTGGTTCCGGCGCCAAAATTTCAAAAATTGAGTTGACTACATTTTCACAGGAGGTATCGAGTTCGAACGATGTTCAAAAGGCCTTCATTATTTGCTCAGAGTGTGTGACACGCCGAAAATCCTGAATGCTGAATATTATTTCATCTGGGCCGAAACTTCGAAAATTCATAACTCGGTCAATTTTTATCGGATTGGGCTCATATTTTTACACAAGGTCCCTGACTCGTAGATCTACAACTTTGCTTCAAAAGTCGAGACCGGATTATGCTCCGATCAATACCAGTTTTTTATTGAAGAACGTGTCAGAGTCGACACTAGAGCCCAAAATAAGTTTGTCTGAGCTGAAACTTCAAAAATTCATAACTAACTCACCGTTTATCCGATTGAGCCGATTTTCTGACGGGAGTTAGTTATCGATGTCGGCTACATTTTGTTTTCACATTTAAACTTAAAAAATTGCACTTAAGTCCCTGCGATTTAGCCTGGAAAGTGATGAACTCAAGTGAACATTGGAGGCCCAATTGCACATTCAAAGCCCATTTTCTTTACCCTAATTTTCATTATATAATCACCTTCTTTTCACACAAACCAGGGAGGAGAAAAAAAGAAAAAAAGAAACCTTGTCACGACATTGTTAGAATATCAAATTCTTTCAAGAACCCTAAAACCTTGAAATCCTTATTACAAATCCCTCTCTCACTACAAACAAGCCATCATAGTTACAAACCAACACCTCACTACTTCTTCAGTAAGGATAAGGATGACTTGATCTCCATGATCCAAAGGGCATAAAAGCATTCAGGTCACTAATTTTCCAGTAAGGGTAAGATTGATTTGATCTCTATGATCAAAAGGGTATAATCATTCATACATGCCATATTGTGGCTAAACATTAAATTTCTTCATATATTGGCTTTATTTGCATTTTATGATTTTATTTAATGTGTTCATGAGATTCAACACTGCAGATTTTAGACAGGATCTCATGCAGGTTCATTAAGGAACGTTGAGGCCAGAACACAAATGACCAATGGCCAAAAGCCAAAAGCCAAATGGCCAAAAGCCAAAAGCCAAAAGCCAAAAGCCAAATGGCCAAAAGAACAACTTATGCATGATGAGACCAGAACACAAATAGCCAACAGCCAGAACACAAATGGCCATGAAACCCAATCCAATGGCCAAAGAATGCAGACCACGGTACTCAGGAGTCAATGAACACGCACGTGATGCCAGAAAGTCAAACAAGGCTTTTTGTCTAATGGGCCAGAATACTTCAAAAAAACCTCCCCTTGGGCCTGAAACCCCCCTTGCCTTGCATCCTTTTAATTTTATTTTATTTTCTTTTCTAATTCTTTTTTTAATTGTTTTGATTGTTTTTCTCACCATAAAATAATTTTCTATAATAAAAACAGAAAAATCAAAAATACAAATATATTTAATTATTATTAATTTCATCACTAACCTATTTTTTGTAGATAAACTCTAACAATTAACTTAGTTTAATTTAGGTTTTTAAACTTTAATCTTTTTCTTAATAAGTAAAAAGTATCTAGAATTAGTTTTTTTTTGACATATTCATCTTTTTATTAAATAAATTATTAATCATCATTATTTATCATTATTATAAATTATCATTAATTTTGTAAATAAACATGTAAATAATTAATTAGCATAAATTAGGTTTTAAACTTTAACCTTTTCTTTAATAATTAAAAATATTTAGAACTAGGGTTTCCTTCTAATTTTAAATTTTTTTTTTATTTCATAAATACCAAAAACTTAAAAAACAATTTCTTTTCCTTTAATAAAATAAATAATTAACTTTCTTATTTCAATTTAATTTCAAAAGGGTCCAACGCCCTCGAACGTGCAACTTTAATTCTTTCGCGTAATTATTCTTATTTTTTCTTTGTGAATATTATGTAACTGCTCAAGCCATGTAATAGTAATTAGGAATTTATTTATTTTCCGCATTTTTTACCAAACAGGTCTTTGTAATTTGGCGATGTATAGACCCGCGCCTTGTAATAGCGTAGGATTTTACTTTCCGCATTTAAATTTCCTCACTTTTAAAACTGCTAAACTTTGCATGAAAGAATGTATGGCCTAAATTAAAAACAAGCGTAGATCACCATAATACATGTACAAGATAAAACATAACTGAAAATAACACACAAATTCACACACCACTCTTAGGGTACGCCTCACTGTTGCCTTGCCCTCGAAAAGTGGTCGTCGAGTATAGGACGTTTTAGTAAGTCCTTATGTCCATAACATGATCCAGTTGCCTTGAAATGGTTGCCTCGGAATTAAAAAGGATCAATGGCATAAGGGTAGCTTCTAAGGTGTCCTATTGTTGCTCTGGTGACCACACTGTCCCTAACAAACGAATTGACCCGAACACCTCCAACGGTGGTGCTACCTACCTCTCAATGGTGGGATGGCACTATCTTAAGGACTCTTACACAGCCTAATTCCTTAGGGTAGGTAGATGACTCGTAGATACTTGCTCTATTTCAAAAACAAACAAAACTCTTTTCACACCGACACTTTCAAAAAGCTTCCAAAACAGTTTTTTCAAACACTCTTGAGGACTGATACAAGAGTCAATCTGAAATCTTTAAACGAAACTTTTTCAAACTCACTCACAATTGAAAAACAAACACTTTTGAAAACACAAATGAGCAAGTACCTAAGAACCCATGGATAACCATGGATAGAAAGGATGCTAACACCTTCCCTTTCTATAAATCTACCTCCCGAACCGAGAAACTATCTCATAAGGAATTTTGTTGTGCTTTTGTCCTGTCCATGTTGGAGAAAATAAAAGACAGTGGCGACTCTTGCTTCCGCGACATTTCGCGAACCAACTTTAAACAGTCAATTCCAGATCCACCGATCACACAAGGTAAGGGTGGGGTTCTGACTCTATAATTGGGTTCATGATAATTGATATGTGGGGTTAGAGGTTATTGTTGTCTTGTTCATGAATTGAATGTATATGATGTTGTATGATGAAAAATTGATGAATTTTAGATGAATAATGACGTTCCGATGCAGTTTAATTGATGTAGAATTATAAGATAATTGTAAGTGATGATTATTTATGATTAGGTTAAGTTTTTAGGGCTTAAAGTATGGAATCCGTAGTGAAAACACAGAGAAACTCGCAGAAATTATGCAAGATAGAACATTATGCGTCGACCCAAAATGGTGTGTGTGATCGGTGGATCTGGAACTGACTGTTTAACGCTGGTTCGCGAAATGTCGCGGAAGCAAGAGTCGCCACCGTCTTTTATTTTCTCCAAATGGAAAGGACAAAAGCACATAAAAATTCCTTATTGAGATTGCTCTCGGTTCGGGAGGTAGATTTATGGAAAGGGAAGGTGTTAGCACCCTTTCTGTCCATGGTTATCCATGGGCTCTTAGATACTTGCTCATTTGTGTTTTCAAAAATGTTTGTTTGCTTTTCAAGGTGAGTGGGTTTGAAAAAGTTTCGTTTAAAATTTCAGTTCGACTCTTGTATCAGTCCTCAAGAGTGTTTGAAAAGTTGTTTTTGAAAGCTTTTTGCAAAGTATCGGTGTGAAAAGAAATTTTTTATTTGTTTTGAATTAGAGCAAGTATCTACGAGTCGTCTACCTACCCTAAGGAATTCGTCTGTGTAAATGTCCTTAAGATAGTGCCATCCCACCATTGAGAGGTAGGTAGCACCACCGTTGGAGGTATTCAGGTCAATTCGAGGGTTCGGGACAGTGTGGTCACCAGAGCAATAGGAAGACACCTTAGAAGCTACCCTCATGCCATATTCATGGACATGAGGACTTACTAAAACGTCCTCTACTCGACGACCACGTTTCGATGGGCAAGGCAACAGTGAGACGTACCCTAGGGGTGGTGTGTGAACTGTGTGTCATTTTCAATTATGTTTATCTTGTCATGCATTGGTGACCTACGCTTTGTTTTTATTTTTGACATTCATTCTTTCATGTGGTTTAACAGTTTAAAAGGTGCGGAATTAAAAGTCTTACGCTATTACAAAGGCGCGGGTCTACATCGCCAAATTAAACCAAGACCCGATTTGAAATAAATAAAAATGCGGAAAGCAAATACCCTAATTAATCTATTACAAGGCTTTGGGGCAAGTACATGAAATTTAAAAAGGGGAATAAAGGTAAATGTGCGAGAAGAAATAAAATCGAGAATGCGAGGGCGTTGGACCCTTTTAAAGAAATTAAATCGAAATCGTAAATTAATTAAATTAAATAAAAGCAAGAGCTTATTTTTTGGAGTTTTTGTATTTATGGAATTTAATGAGAAAATTAAATGGAATTAAAACCCTAATTCTAAGTATTTTTTAATTATTAGAGAAATAAATTCAATTTTGACCTAATTTACATTAATTATTTACATGGCATATTGATTTACAAAATAATTAATAATTAAATATGGTGAAAAAGGAAAAAAAGAATAAAAGTATAAAACCCTAATTTCTACATTTTTTAGTTTATTAAAAAAAAATTAAAATTAAACCTAAAGTTAAAACTAAATTAGTTAACAAATTTATTTACAAAATAAAACATTAGTGAATTAAATAAAATATATTTTTATTTTTTGATTTTCTGATTTTTTGTATTTTTATATCATTTAAAATTAATTTAAAGAATTAAAAGAAACTAATTAAAGCAAAATAAAAAAAGAAAAGAATAAAGGAAAGAAAATACAAACAAGGGGGTTTGTTGACCCTTTTGGAGGTTTGACTGAAGCAATTTGGCCCAATAGAGGCTTGGCCTGGTTGACCTTCAGCGTTCACGTGTGCATGGTTGACTAGTGGGCATGGTGATCTGCGTGATCTGGCCATTAGATTGATCTCTGAAGCCATGTGGCGCGCCAAGGTACTGGATGCATGATGGACCCTAGGCAGAGAATTACACCTGAACGCGTATTGAACAAAATTATGAAGAATATAGGGGACCTGGGAATCGAACCCAGGTCCCAAGGTTTGCAAACATCACTTTCCACCAACTGAGCTATTTGGCAACTTTGTTATTATAATGAAACACAATTAATATAATGAAAAGTAAGTGCAAGTGGTATAAAACACAAAAACGCGCGCCAAGCTTTTGAATCAGCCAACCATATGATGACAACCCATCTTCTTCTCCACTTCTTCGCTTTTGCCTGAGAAATATATAATGGATAGCGGGGGTTTTAAACCCCCACTAACTTCAACCTGCAAGAATAATGATTAGGCCATACGCAAACATAAAAAAAGCGCGACTAGTGGGATTGAATCGTCCAGATGCCCTGAGTTCAATAGTCTTGGTCTCGTTGCCTGGTTTTTCTTATGAGAGAAACCCCCTTTTAGAGTTCCTGAAACCCTAAAAGACATTCATGGTAACTTTCTATTCAGACAACCATTCTCCAATTGAATCACACCATTAGCTTTAGAATCATCACATTAGTATAGATCAAACATTAAAATGCATGAAAAATATGTATAAATTCAAATATGAATATGCAATATATCAAGAACAGGGCGGCTTCGTTCCACTGATTCTTAATGTTAGAGGCTGTGGTTTTGATTGGAATAGATCCCTGGTAACCTTGGCAAGCTATTGGAATGGTTATCTTGCCTTGAAATGCACTGAAACTGTGTTTTCAGTTTTGAAATTTTTGGTGAAAAATGCAAAGTTTGTATTTGATTCTGAGCGCAGCTTTCAAGTCCCTGTGCTTAGGTTTAGGTTTCTCTATCTATATGGAATGAATTAGGGTAGAAATCCAAGTCCATAAACCTTTGCAATCAATGTTTCAATATTTGATTTTAATGGTATCTTTTTCAATCTTTTTCATACCATTCTTATGCCAATCAATGGAGATTCTTGCCATATTGAGTGTGCACGAAATATTTAGGCTTTATTGAGGGAATATGCTGCAAAAAAGGATTGGAAAACATGATTTTCTATTTTTGTCATATTTTATTTTAATTAAATGAACTAATAATAATAATAATTCAAATAATTAATAAAAAAATAATAAAATAACTCCCTTTAAAGTCAATGGGTCGTGCATAGCTTTTGGGTGATGATTCTTGGAAGAAAATAAGGCCCATTAGCAATTTTGAGGCATTTGAAGCAAAGTTGACTTTTCAAAATTCCCAAAAATTTCCCAACTTCAACAAGGCATATCTTGCTCAATTTTTAAGTTTTGATCATGTTCTTGGATATTTTGGAAAGGTCTTGAAGTTCTCCAACCAATGCCTTTGGTCCCATGTCATTTTGATTTACCAATCTCAAGTTATGGTGTTTGACTTAAAGTCCCTTTTTGTTGACTTTTGAAAATGACCTATAATGTGGATATTGATAACTTTTTGTGAGAGAATTTCTTGGACTTGAAGTGTGAAGAGGAGTTGTAGGAAATGTCTTTCTATTCAAAATGAGCTTTGGATGGAATTTTTCTGATAAACCATGTGGAAGTTATGCCTTGGTCAAGTTACAGTTGACTTTTTCAACTGTCCAAATATAGAAACTTTTGCATCGTGAGACTTTTTGAGCCATGCCTTGAGAATCATGATCAAGAATTGATCAAATGATGTTTGTGGCTTCAAAATAAGATGTTGACCAAAAATCTTGACTTTTGACTGTCAAATGACCATTTTGCCCCTGCAGTTGACTGTTGAGCAATTAGGGTTTCTGACTGTGCAAATTTGTGCTGTGAGTCTTGAAACTTGGCATATAGATGCTTAACCATGTTTATAGGCATGTGGGACTTGTTTGTACCCTTGGAAACTTCAATTTCTTTGCCATAACCAAAACCCTAGTTTTTGACTGTTAGGAGGCCATTGAACTGTGCAACCCTTGAGGGATTTTGAAGCATGCTCTTTGCAAATCTTGAAGAATATGGGAGGGCAAATTTTGGGGTACAACAGTGTGTGTAGATACATGAACGGTGTTAGACTCAGGATGAGTCGACACGAAGGAGTCTTGCATCGATTCATGGGGGCTTTTAGACTCAGGATGAGTTGATACATAGGGGCATGTGTCGATACATGTTGTGTGGTAGACTCAGTATGAGTCGATACAAGAGAGGATGCATCGACTCATGTTGCAAGTTCAATGCAGTACGCGTCGATCCAAAGAGTTATGCATCGATACATGTTGTCTGGTTTTTGGCAGAATCGTTTAGAAAAGGCTATAACTTGATTTTTCGGACTCCATTTGAGGTGTCGTTCGAAGCGTTGAATAGCTAACGTGATGAGTTTCATCCTTATTGATTAAAATAAGGAATAGGAAGGATAACCATAAGATTTGAATTAGTTTCCGTGTAGATCACTATGTTGGTTTTTATGCAGAATGATGAAGATGAGATGCTTATAGGCTACTATTTGATTTGTAACTGTAGGATTAATAATAATAATGATGATGTAATATTACAGAATAGTAGTATGTAGAGGTTTGGTGACTTAGAAGTAAGGCTTAGTTGATTAACCAATTATAGGTAATGTCTTGTTGTAGGCCTATGGCCAATGTTGTGAGATTTATGAGTTACTGTGTATTACGGTACGACTAAGTTGTTGATGACATGATGTTAATGAGAGTTTCTTTTAATGAATTATGATGTATAAATGATTTTTGATGATTTATGATGATAAATGATGTCGATGAATGATGATGATAATGAAGAGATGTTGAGATGCTTTTGAGATATAGGCCTTTGGCCAATGATGGTGTTGTATTGAGATGTTGTAAATTATGGTGTTGTTATTAACTTCATGATTGTGTCGCATACATTGCATTTTCAGACGGAGCTTATGCTCGTTGAGATGGCCTGTATTGGCAAATATTGAGATGAAGGCTTATTCCTTGTTGATGCCTCTATTAATTGGCAATTTTTGAGATGGGAGTTCTGATCCAATGGTACCACGTGCATTTGCATAGTATTGAGTCGCAATATATGATTGTATAAAGAAGTGTGTATTGATGTTGTGAATGTGTATTATTGTTGCGATTATTGTTGATTATGAGATGCGAAGTGGTGATGTTATGTGATCTAATTTAATATATTAATTATCATGTGCTTTATTATATTGTTAGATATCTCACCCCTTCTGTTTGAATGTTTCCCTTATGTTGGTAACATGCAGGTAATCGAGAGTGAAGGTTGTATACCTTCAGTAGTTCGAGTCGGTGTCATTGCTTTGATATGTAATACTCAGGGGGATGAACGCTTGTTGCTTTTGGATTTTTGATTATTCAGTTGTTGAACTTTAAGTTGATTATTATTAAATATGTGTCGTTTTTGAAGTTGCTGTAATGATGATAAAGATGTTATTAAGAATTCCGCTGCGTAGATGTTAAATTGTTGAATTATTTAATTAAAGTATTTATGCTGATGGTTCATCCGAAGTTTTAAAGGGTGATGTATCCACGATGAATGCAATGAGTTTTTAATGATGAATTTGTGGCATCCCGAATCGTTTGCGTGAATGATTTGATAACTCTAATTTATATATATAATTGTCGGGGTAGAATTGGGGTGTTACAAAGTTGGTATCAGAGCAAAAGGTTGGTCCGACCTTGTTGTCGAGTCGTAGTTGTCTAAAAATCGAGTATTTTTAATTTGAGTTCTAAACGTTGTTTATGTTGTAGTGATAAGTTTAGATTACTGGAAGGAATGATGTTGCACTTGCTGCTGCTCTAGAAGCAATGGCTATGCGATGGAGAATCAGCTGAATACTGATGGGAATGCTGAATCTTGTAGCTTGGTGACTTTCCAGAGAGAGAATCCGCATACGTTCAAGGGAAAGTATGATCCTGTGGAGCATTGGATTGGTTGAAAGAGATTGAGAGAATCTTACGTGTGATGGATTGCACTCTAGCGTAGAAGGTTCGATATGGTACTCATATGCTAGCAGTCGAGGCTGATGACTGGTGGCTAGAGACTTGTCAGAAGTTGGAAGCTGCAGGTAAGAATGTCACTTGGGCTGTATTCCATAGGGAATTTCTGAGGAAGTACTTTCCTGAAGATGTTAGGGGTAAGAAGGAGATTGAGTTCCATGAGCTAAAGCAAGGGAGTATGTCGGTTGTTGAGTATGCTGCCAAGTTTGTTGAGTTGGCTAAGTTTTATCTGCACTACACTGAGGAAGATGTAGTGTTTTTGAAGTGTATCAAGTTTTAGAACGGGTTGCATTCGGGGATCAAGAAGGAAGTTGGATACCAGAAGATCCGTGTCTTTGCTGATTTGATTGATAGTTGCAGGATTTATGAGGAGGATAATAATGCTCATTATAATATTATCGGTGAGAAGAGGGGTAAGCACCAACAGAATCGTGGTAAGCCTTATGATACCCCAGGTTGTAAAGGTAAACAGAAAGTTTCTCAGGATCAGAGGACTAGTTGGGGAGATGCTCCTGCTGGTGTGGTTTGTTTTAAGTGTGGAAAATTTGGGCACAAGAGTAATGTGTGTACTATTAAAGTGAAGAGGTGTTTCCGTTGTGGCAAGAACAGACATGTTGTATCTGAGTGTGAACATAAGGATGTGATTTGTTTCAATTATAGAGAAGAAGAGCACATTGGTAGTCAGTGTTAGAAACCAAAGAGGGCGCATATAAGTGGTAAAGTGTTCGCTTTGGTGGAGGATCAGACAGTTGTTGAGGACAGACTTATCAAAGGTACATGTTTCATTAATAGTACTCCTTTAATTACTATTATTGATACCGGTGTTACGCATTGTTTTATTGTTGCTGATTATCTTGAAAGATTTGGTTTTATGTTGTCTTCTTTGAATGGAGAAATGGTCGTCGATACTCCAGCTAAGGGTTCAGTGACTACATCTTTTGTGTTTTTAAAGTGTCCCTTGTCGATCTTCGACACAGACTTTGTTGTTGATTTGGTTTGTTTACCGTTAAGAGGGTTGGATGTGATTTTGGGTATGAACTGGTTAGAGCATAATTGTGTTCATATTAACTGTTATGACAAGTCTGTGAGGTTTTCTACTCCTGAAGAAGGGGAAGATAGTATGTTGTCTGCTAGACAGTTGAGGAAGTTGATGCAAGAAGAGGCACAAATCTTCTCGTTGATGGCGTCGCTATTTGTAGAGAATCAAGCTATAATTGAGGAATTGCAGGTGGTGTGTGAATTTCTTGAAGTTTTCCCTGATGAGATTCCTGATGTACCGCCGGAGAGGGAAGTTGAATTTTCTATTGATCTTGTACCTGGTACCAGACCTGTGTCTATGGCACCATACAAGATGTCTTCATCTGAATTGTCCGAGTTAAAGAAGCAATTGGAAGAGTTACTTGAGAACAAGTTTGTAAGACCAAGTGTATCGCCGTGGGGAGCTCCAGTGTTGTTAGTAAAGAAGAAATATGGAAGTATGAGGCTATGTGTTAATTATAGATAGTTGAATAAAGTGACGATTAAGAACAAGTATCTGCTTCCAAGAATAGATGACTTGATGGACCAACTGGTGGATGCTCGTGTGTTTAGTAAGATTGATTTGAGGTCGGGTTACCATCAGATTAAAGTGAAGGATGGAGATATCCATAAGACGGCTTTTAGAACGCGTTATGGACATTATGAGTATTCGGTGATTCCTTTCGGTGTTACTAATGCACCGAGAGTATTCATGGAATATATTAATCATATCTTTCATACTTATTTGGATTAGTTCGTAGTGGTGTTCATTGATGATATTTTGATTTACTCTAAGTCAGAAGAAGAGCATGATGAACACTTGAGAGTGGTATTGCAAGTCTTGAAAGAGAAAAAGTTGTATTCAAAGCTGTCCAAGTGTGAATTTTGGTTGAAGGAGGTTAGTTTTCTTGGTCATGTGATTTCAAGTAGTGGCATTGTTGTAGATCCATCGAAGGTTGATGCTGTGTTGCAATGGGAAACTCCAAAGTCAGCCACTGAGATTAGAAGCTTTTTGAGATTAGATGGTTACTATAGGAGGTTTATTGAAGGTTTTTCTAAGTTGGCACTTCTGTTGACTAAGTTGACTTGTAAATATAGAGCTTTTGTATGGGATCTTCAGTGCGAAGAAAGTTGATCGGAATTGAAGAAGAGGTTGACGTCGGCTCTGATTTTAACGTTGCCAAATCTACGAGAGCCTTTTGTGGTGTATTGTGATGCTTCTAGTATGGGTTTAGGAGGTGTGCTTATGCATAATGGTAAGGTAGTTGCTTATGCGTCAAGGCAGTTGAGGACTCATAAGAAGAACTAACCTACGCATGATTTAGAGCTCGTTGCAGTTGTGTTTGTGTTGAAGATTTGGAGGCATTATCTTTATGGTTCTAGATTTGAAGTGTTTAGTGACCATAAGAGCTTAAAGTATTTATTTGATCAGAAGGACTTGAATATGAGGCAACGAATATGGTTGGAATTATTAAAGGATTATTATTTCGGTTTGAATTATCATCCAGGAAAAGCAAACATGGTAGCTGATGCGTTGAGTCGAAAGACTTTACATATGTCGGCAATGATGGTTAAAGAGTTGGAATTGATTGAGCAATTCAGAGACATGAGCTTAGTTTGCGAGGTTACGCCGTGAAGTGTTATGTTGGGTATGTTGAAGATTAATAATGAATTTCTAGACAGTATCAGAGAAGCTCAGAAGTTGGATATGAAACTGGTAGATTTGATGGTTAGGATTGATCAGTCTGAGAATAGTGATCTTAAGTTAGTTGTGCAAGGTGTGTTGAGATTTCGTAACCGGAATTGTATCCCTGATGATGCTGAGATGAAGAAAGTGATACTTGAAGAGAGTCATAGAAGTAAGTTGAGTATTCATCCATGAGCTATAAAGATGTATCAAGATTTGAAAGGTTTGTTTTGGTGGCCTGGAATGAAGAGTGATGTGGCTCGGTTTGTGTATGCATGTTTGACTTGTCAGAAGTCGAAAGTTGAGCATCATAAGCCAGTAGGGTTGATGCAACCGTTAGAAGTTCCAGAATGGAAATGGGATAGCATTTCAATGGACTTTGTGACGGGGTTGCCTAATACTATAAGAGGACATGATTAGATTTGGGTGATTGTTGATAGGCTTACGAAGTCAGCTCATTTTATTCCTATTAACATCAGTTTTCCAGTGTCAAAGTTGGTTGAGATTTACGTTAGTGTAATTGTGAAGCTGCATGGTGTTCCTTTGTGCATTGTGTCAGATAGAGATCTAAGATTTACTTCTGATTTTTGGGAGAGTTTGTAAGAAGAGTTGTGTCCTAAGTTGAGGTTGAGTTTAGCATATCATCGTCAAATAGATGGTCAGACTGAACGGACGATTCAATCATTGGAAGACTTGTTGAGGGCATGTGTTCTTGAGCAGAGAGGTTCGTGGGATACTTATCTTCGGTTTATAGAGTTCACTTATAATAAAAGTTACCATTCTAGTATTGGGATGGCACCTTTTGAAGCTTTGTATGTCGCAGATGTAGAACTCCTTTATGTTGGCATGAATCTGGCGAAAGTGTAGTACTTGGACTTGAACTTGTTCGTGAGACTACTGAGAAGGTGAACTTGATTCGAGAAAATATGAAAGCTTCCCAAAGTAGACAGAAGATTTATCATGACAAGTGAAGGAATGATTTAGAATTTCAAGCTGGTGACCATGTGTTTTTGAGAGTTACACCTGTGACTGGTGTTGGGCGAGCATTGAAGTCTAAGAAGCTCACTTCTCGTTTCATTGGACCGTATCAGATTTCGGAGAGAGTCGGGAATATTTCTTATAGAGTAGCTTTACCACCTAATCTTTCGAAGTTGCATGATTTGTTTCATGTGTCGCAACTCCAGAAGTATATTTATGATCCATCTCATGTGATTCATATGGATGATATGGAAGTACGGGATAATCTTACGGTGGAGATGATGCCTGTACGGATCGCGGATAGTGAAATAAAGACTCTGAGGGGCAAAGAGATTTCTTTGGTTAAAGTGGTTTGGCTAGGAGCTGCCGATGAAAGCATGACTTGGGAGTTGGAGAGCAAGATGTGAGACTCCTATCCTGAGTTGTTTGATTGAGGTAAATTTTCGAGGACGAAAATATTCTAAGTGGGGGAGAGTTGTAACGCCCGTAATTTAATTAATTATTTAATTAAATTATTTTCGGAATATTTGTGAAGTTGCATGGTGATTAATTGGATTTAAATTATTTTATTAAATGGTGAAATAATATTAGAAGAATGATATTATTTTGATGTGGGCTTGTTTTTTAGGAATAAAAGTAGTAATGAGAGGGAGTATTAGTTTTGGCCCATTAAGGCATAAAGAGAATAATAATTTATTTTATTATTGTTAGAAAGAATAGAAAAGAAGAAGCAGTAGGGAGAATAAGGGTTAGAAAGAATAACGTGAAGCTGTTGGAAAAGAGGAAAAACGGCAGAACGGGAATACAACTAGAAGTTATAGAGCAACCTTCAATCCAAGGTAAGGGTGAGATTCTGACTCTATAATTGGGTTCATGATAATTGGTATGTGGGGTTAGAGGTGATTATTGTCTTGTTCATGAATTGAATGTATATGATGTTGTATGATGAAAAATTGATGAATTTTAGATGAATAATGACGTCCCGATGCTGTTTAATTGATGTAGAATTATAGGATAATTGTAAGTGGTGATTATCTATGATTAGATTAAGTTTTTAGGTCTTAAAGTATGGAACCCATAGTGAAAATGCATAGAAAATCATAGAAATTATGCAGGATAGAACAGTATGCATCGACCCCAAATGGTGTGTGTCGATACATGAACAATGTTAGACTCAGGATGAGTCGACATGAAGGAGTCTTGCATCGATTAATGAGGGATTTTAGACTCAGGATGAGTTGATACGTAGGGGCATGTGTCAATACATGCTGTGTGGTAGACTCAGTATAAGTCTATACAAGAGAGAATGCATCGACTCATGTTGTGAGTTCAGTGTAGTACGCGTCGATCCAAGGAGTTATGCATTGATCCATGTTGTCTGGTTTTTGGCAGAATCGTTTAGAAAAGGCTGTAACTTGAGTTTTCAGACTTCGTTTGAGGTGCCATTCGAAGTGTTGAATAGCTAATGCGATGAGTTTCATCCTTATTGATTAAAATGAGGAATATGAAGGATAACCATAAGATTTGAATTAGTTTCAGTGTAGATCACTATGTTGGTTTTTATGCAGAATGATGAAGATGAGATGCTTATAGGCTGCTGTTTGATTTGTAACAGTAGAATTAATAATAATAATGATGTAATATTACAGAATAGTAGTATGTAGAGGTTTGGTGATTTAGAAGTAAGCCTTAGTTGATTAACTAATTATAGGCAATGTCTTGTTGTAGGCCCATGGCCAATGTTGTGAGATTGATGAGTTATTATGTATTACGATACAATTAAGTTGTTGATGAGATGATGTTAATGAGAGTTTGTTTTAATGAATTGTGATGTATAAATGATGTTAGATGATTTATGATGATAAATGATGTCGATGAATGATTATGATGAAGAGATGTTGAGATGCTTTTGAGATATAGGCCTTTGGCCAACAATGGTGTTGCATTGAGATGTTGTCAATTATGGTGTTGTTATTACCTTCATGATTGTGTCGCATACATTGCATTTTGAGATGGAGCTTATGCTCGTTGAGATGGCCTGTATTGGCGAATATTGAGATGAAGGCTTATGCCTTGTTGATTCCTATATTAATTGGCAATTTTTGAGATGGGAATTCTCTACCAATGGTACCACATGCATTTTCATAGCATTGAGTCGCATTATATGATTGCATAAAGAAGTGTGTATTGATGTTGTGAATGTGTATTATTGTTGCGATTATTGTTGATTATGAGATGCGAAGTGGTGATGTTATGTGATCTAATTTAATATATTAATTATCATGCGCTTTATTATGTTGTTAGATATCTCACCCCTTCTGTTTGAATGTTGCCCTTACATTGGTAACGTGCAGGTAATCGAGAGTGAAGGTTGTATACCTTTAGTAGTTCGAGTCGGTGTCATTGCTCTGATATGTAACATTAGGGGGGATGAAGGCTTGTTGCTTTTGGATTTTTTATTATTCAGTTGTTGAACTTTAAGTTGATTATTATAAAATACGTGCCGTTTTGAAGTTGTTGTAATGATGATAAAGATGTTATTAAGAATTCCGCTGCGTAGATGTTAAATTTTTGAATTATTTAATTAAAGTATTTATGCTGATGGTTCATCTGAAGTTTTAAAGTGTTATGTTTCCACGATGAATGCAATGAGTTTTTAATGATTAATTTGTGGCATCCCGATTTGTTTGCGTGAATGATTTGATAACTCTGATTTATATATATAATTGTCGGGGTAGAATTGGGGTGTTATAGACATATTTTCCAACGTCATACTCAAAATAACTAGAGACAACCTTCCACTTCTTAGTAGGAATATTTACTTTACTTCGAGACCTTGGGGGCCTATAGGGATTGTCCTCCTATAACTCTTTTGAGGATTGCTTTTTGTTTCTCCAGCCTTTCCTTGACTTTTTTTAGAAGGAGAGTTATCAGTCATTATAGGTTCTCCTTTTTTAGAAGTGACCAAACTTTAATTTTTGGGCTAGTGGGCTAATGTTTTAAGGTCCAAACGTGTTGCGCAACTTATAATGAACCTCAGATCTACTTCATGCACTCCTTAACCTTTTTAATCTATTTATTTTGATTTATTTATTTTAAATTCAAATTAAATAAGATAAGACCAAGGTTTCTTACACAAGTCCAAGCCCATGTTTTAATTGACCTAATTTCATGATATATATATATATATATATATATATATATATATATATATATATATATATATATATATATATATATATATATATACTCTTCTCAATTCAGACAAGCTGGACGAAAACCTTTGTGCAAAACACTTCCAGGAACAAGTTGGACGAAAAACTTTGAAACCCTAGCTTGCAGCCACTCTTGAGACCTACTAACCCTTCCATTCACTTCCAGGAACACAATAGGGTAAGGATGGATCGATTTCCATGATCAAAAGGGCATACAAATGCATATACGTGTGTCACCGATTTTGATATTGCATTAATTTCATACATTCGTTTTCCTTGTGTTTTAACATGTACTAACATATTTAAAGTGTTCGTGAGGTTAAATAATGTAGGAAGAGTCCATCGTATAAGCCCCATGATGGATGAACCATGAATCACCATATTTATGCTGATCCAAGCAATTTTCGTTATAGCTCATAAACTAGCACGATTCAGTCTAAACCAATGTTTCCATTGAACTCGCAGGGGTTGATTTAGGGGGGTAGGGTAGCCTTGGATCTCTAATAATGTCTATTTTTTTACAAAAATGAAATAGAAGTCACGGGAGAAGACCACCATAGCTAGGGCTCTAGCGCTTCTCCGGTCCAGTTAATTGGATTTATTTTATATTTATTTTGTTTCAGGAATAATAATGGATGTATCACGACTCCAGTGGTTAAAACGCGCGCTAAGGCATAACTATACCACGGAACAGGTTCAACCCCTGCCTTTTGGTATTTTGATTCGTTTTTCATATATGTATGTTCTTGCAAATTACATAGTGCGTTGGTTTCCATTCCCTAACACATGCGTGCGCCTGGCACATTGGTGAAGGTGCTGGGCAGAAAGGCTAAGGGTGTGGGTTTAACACCCACCTTGTTAGTTTATTTTTAAAACTTGGTGTTTCCTTAACTTTTTCACTTAAAAACTCTAAATTTATAAACCATAAACCTTTTTAATAAACCTAATTTTTTCAAAAACCTTTTTTTATAACCCTAATCAAATTAGGTTTTAGGTTTTTAATTTAATTAATTTCTTTTTGAAAATTAATTAGACTCTTTAGGTTTATTTAATTAATCACAAAAAACCTTTTTTATAAAAAAAATAATTAAAAACACTTTCATTTTCCTTTTCCTATTCTTACATTTTTTCGCGTAGTTTATTCTTCTCGCATTTTCCTCGATTATGTATTTGTTTCCCGGTTTGTAATAGCTAGGGTTTTTCACTTTTCGCACTTTTCTATTATGTATCTGCCCCGAAGCGATGTAATATTTTAGGGTTTACATTCTTCCTTTACTTTTCGCACTTTATGTTTCTGCTATTATTTTACTATATTGTTGCTTAGTAATTAGGTCTTGCATGGAAAGACTAATAACGAATCAATAGTTAACCCTAACACAAAGATTAAAATAACTGAAAACAAATCACTCGCACACTCACACCTCTAGGGTAACCTCTCTTGTTTCCTTCAGAAAATATACAGTCATGTCCCTCGAACGTATGGATGCTTTAGCAAAAGTCCCTCGATATAAAGATCATAGTCCATCGATGAACCTTTCGATGTTTCCTTTGGTAAATGATCTATTCCTTTAACAAAAAATTGCTAAAGAGCCCTTACGAGTTGCCATCGATGATTGTACAATGACCTACGTCTGTCCCTTCACATCCAATGATAGGGCTTCCTACTAACTAATGGTCGGATAGAACTATCTAAAGGAAGAGAAAAATATAAGAAGGACCTTGAGTAGGTAGAACGTTATTAATCGCTTGCTCGCAAAGCTTTTCAAAACAAAAACATTTCACACAGTCACTTTCGAAATATTTTCAAAACACTTTGTACGCATTCTCGAGGACTGATACGAGAACCATTACAAAGTTTCGCCTTACATCTTTTTTCAAAATATTCTCAAACACACATCACAAAGAAATTTTAAAAAGTCAGCTAAGCGATTAAGAGCCCCTAGATAACTACGGATGAAAAGGGTGTTAACACCTTCCCTTTTTATAACTTACCCCCCGAACTCAAAATCTATCATAGGTCTTTCCTGTTCTTTTCACCTTTCCTAATTATTGAATAAAACAAAAGTCGGTGGAGACTCTTTCTTTACACACATTTGGATAAAACAAAAAAAAAGTCAGTTCTTCCACCGTATTACAGAACTGGCGACTCTGTCGGGGAAGCTTAAAAGAGGGGTTACCTTAGAGTTTATGATCACTTTACTTGTTTTTACTTGTTTGCTTTGACTGCTTTATATTTGAGAGTTTCTCGGGTTTTAAATTTCTTGCAAAGATCCTATACCCGGATTTGGGGATACCCTAGGTAAGTAGTTATAGATCATGGAAACTGTACGGTGTATACCGATATGGTTGAAGTGATGGCTACGTTAGTGTGACACATTGATTTGTACTGGTGTTCCTTGAGTTAGTCGAGGATAACACAAGGCTGTCGCGTGGTGTCATAAGCACCAACTGACCTTTAGAACCTTAATTGACCCAAATTATCCATTAGAAGGTAGTGAGATGAACGTCGTTGGTGCAGTCTAAAGTTGGTTGATACTCGATGCTACATTCATTGAGATAAGACTCTCGGGATATTTCGGTGGCAAGTGAGTTGCTCTACTAAAATAAAGCCTGTGAGAAAGATTGGTGATATGAGATTCCTAGAACCCGATTACCATTCTTAGGATAGGTTGAGCCAAATAAACCTCAAGAGGGTACTTACCTAAGAACCCCATGCAAGCCTTAAACCTAAGGATCCCGTGTTCTTTGTTTGTGTTTGTTATATGTTCAAACATGACATAATGATATCATACCATATCATTTTCACTAATTATTTTAAGGATCTCAAAGGCATGTGATGTAGGTTTATTATGAACCAGGCGTCTTGTAAGGGGAAAGGGGATTTATTTTCCTCTGATGCCATCAAAGATCAAATTACTTTTTCTTTTGTTGGAGGATAGAACCCACTCGACATGGTGAGCTTGATTCTCAAAGAAGAACATTCAAAGACGCAAAGTTCTTCAGTCAAAGCTGCAGCCAAACTTAATTTCTAACATTTCCTTTTGTTTATCCTGCAAGATCCTTGAAAACATTGCATCCACATATCATGCATGTCATTACATAATAGGTATTTCCCAAGACAGGCTTTCTCATCTTCTTGCTGTTTATTTCTATAAAAGATGGCTCTTGAACAAATTGTGAAAGACCTCCAAGCTCAAAACACCCAATTCCAAGAGACGCTCCTAAACTTAGCCAAAGGGAAGAAAGAGCTAATGGTGCTCATCACCAAGAAGAAAAAGACTAGGAAACCGGCCGGTATCCTCGACATGGGGAGAAGATTCAAAGGTCTTTCCAAACAGGTTCAAGCTTCTGACATTACATTAGATGAAGATAACAATCAAGAAGAAGACGACTGAAGCATCAAAGCTAAGGAGGGGAGCAACCTTGGTTCTGGTAAAATCCCTGGTGAATAAGACTATTCTAATGAGAAGTATCCTCCCGCTGATGATAGATACAAACAATTGGAAGATCGTTTGAATACCATGGAAATCCAAAAAGTTCCAGGGTTAGATTTTGAAGAGCTAGAATTAGTCTCGGGGGTTGTTATCCCTCGCAAGTTCAAGGTCCCTATATTTGCCAAATATGATGGTGTTTCTTGTCCCAAGCTTCATATGAGATCTTATGTCTAGAAAATCCAACCCCATAGTGCTAACAGAAAGTTATGGGTTCACTTATTTCAAGAGAGCTTATTTGGGACACAACCAGAATGGTTCTATCAGCTGGAAGGAACCAGTATACATACTTGGGAGAACCTGGATACTTCCTTTTACAAACAATATCAGTATAATGCTAACCTACCACCAACTCATGTGCAATTACAAAGTATGACCATGGGTTAGAATGAAGGATTTAAGGAATATGCCCAGAAGTGGAGAGATATGGCTAGAAGAGTTCAACTTCCTCTGTCTGATAGGGAGCTGGTTGATATGTTCATTGGAACTCTGACATGACCTTTCTTTAATCATTTGATCGGAAGCTCTTCAACTGGTTTTACCGAGTTGATACTAACAAGAGAACATGTCGAAAGTGGTATCAGAAATGGGAAGATTCAAGTGGTTGCGTCTTCAAGTAATGTAAAGAAGATGTTCAATGGTAAGAAGGAAACAAATGATATGTATGGCCAGAAGGATCATGTTAGAAGTGACCGTAACCAGTCTGTAGGAGTTTTGCTAATTTCCAATCTGGCGCCTATGCAACAACAACAACAACATGGAAATCAACATAGATCAGACGGACCAAGAAGACATTTTACAAAGATCATTATGCCATTTTCTTAGGCATTACAACACTTGTTGAAAGCAGAGCTGATAACGTTAAGGGACCCTCCTTAGAATCCCAACACCTTATCTCCCCGTTATAATCCTAATGTGAAAGGTGTTTACCATTCCAATAGCCTCGGGAACGACACCAATACCTTCTGGGCTTTGAAGAACAAAATTCATGACATGATTGACAATAAAAAAATTGAGTTTGATCCACCCGAGACCCCCAATGTGATTACAGCACCTATGTCGAAGCACGACAAAGGCATAAGTGCTATTAATGATGTTTTATATGTTTCTGATGTAAGTGAGTTGACTATTCCCCTCCTAATTATCAATAAGAATATGTTGAAAGCTGGTTTATTTACGGGTTGTATCGAAAGACGTTACTGCTGTGTAGCCCACCCAATGGCTGCAAACTACTGAAAGAAGGTATTCAGCGTCTGATGGATAACCATATCATTATAGTTGACAAGATTCGTTCTATTTAGAATTTGTTTCAAGACTTATCTGTAATTTATGACACTCCTATCAGAATCACTACCAAAGGCCTTATGAGGATCACGGCTGAACCTAGAGTCTCTCCTCTAATCATCACTACACCAAGACCAATTCCATATTCCTCGGACAAAGCTATCCCGTGGAATTATGGAAGAGGGAAAGGCCATACAGCCGCATGAAGAGCCAGTTGAGGTTGTAAACTTGGGAATTGAAGCAGACAGGAAAAAAGTCAAGATAGGTGCCAACCTAGAGGATAATGTTAATATAAGTTTAATCTAGATGTTACATGACTATGTTGATATCTTTGCTTGGTCGTATGAATACATGCCAGGGCTTGATACTGATAATGTAATTCACTGTCTACTGATGAAAGAGGGTTTCTCTCTAATAAAGTAGAAGGTTCGTCGTATGCGTACCGAGATGTCCGAAAAGATCAAGGCTGAGGTTATGAAGGAATTCAACGCAGGTTCCTTAGCTGTTACATCCTATCCTTAGTGGGTTGAAAATGTGGTGCCAGTAGCTAAGGAGGAGTACAAGAACGACCTTGAGTAGGTAGAACATTATTAATCGCTTGCTCATAAAGCTTTTCAAAACAAAAACATTTCACACGGACACTTTCAAAATATTTTCAAAACATTTTGTACGCATTCTCGAGGACAGATACGAGAATCATTACAAAGTTTCGCCTTAGATCTTTTTTCAAAATATTTTCAAACACACATCACAAAGCAATTTCAAAAAGTTAGCTAAGCGACTAAGAGCCCGTAGATAACTACGGATGAAAAGAGTGCTAACACATTCCCTTTTTATAACTTACCCCCCAAACTCAAAATCTATCAAAGGTCTTCTTGTTCTTTTCACATTTCCTAAATATTGGATAAAAGAAAAGTCGGTGGCGAATCTTGCTATCCACACATTTGGATAAAACCAAAAAAGTCATTCTCCCACCGTATTACAATGTGACTTGGAATTTGTGAGCTTTGTGCTTCTTTGCTGAATAAGGTGATCATTACTTTTTGTTATTTTTAAGTTACCACAATACAATGTACTAACATGTTGTGTGACTTTATTAGCAAACACCCCCTGTCTTGGCTTAATACTTCTTCCAACAGCTTTCTTGGCCTGGAGACAAGTTGCAGAGCACTTTGTCTCTTTAGGACTCCATAGATAGAAATTATCCTTTGATCCGCTGCCCTTCATTATGACCTCATCTTTCTCATTTGTTATCACACATTTAGAATTAGTAAAGTTAACTGAGACCCTGATCACATAATTGACTTATGCTTATCAGATTGGCATCTAATCCTTCTACAAATAGTATATCATCAAGACTAGGTTACCCTGCATAATCCAGTTTCCCAACACCCATTACTCTTCCTTTAGATCCATCTTCATAAGTCACAGTTTTAGTGGAAGATAGTTTGATTTCCATTAAAAACTTCTTGATACTTGTCATGTGTCTTGAACATCCACTATCAAAGTACCATGCTTCTCCAGTTGAAGCTTTAAAAGACGTGTAAGTCGGTTCTTCAGATGTACTCTTTTTAAGAATCCATATTTTCTTTGTGTTGTCTACAGCCTGTCTTCTGCCAAGTTGAAGGTTAGAATTGGGATAACCATGTAATTTGTAGCAGTAGGATTTTTGATGACCAAGTCCACCATAATAATAGCATCTACATCTCTGATTTCTGCCTCCTTTATGCTTTATGTGATGTCTAAGTTGATGTTGGCACATGTGCTTAACCATCTTTTGTTCTTGTTTCCCTTTTGGGGTATAAACTTTACAACATGCTCTACTTATTTGTTCCTTACACCTTGACTTTTATAGACAATACCTATAACATTCCCAACATTCCATCTAGATTCAAGGATCTCATCCAGAGTATCAGAGCCATTATTTAACATTCTTATAGTTTTAGTCATATTGTCCATTTTTGAATTAAGCAATACAACTTCCTCCTTCAAATCAGTAATAATGGCCAGATATTCTACTTCCTTAGCCTACAGTTGAGCAATGACTCTCTTTTTCTCTCCTCCTTGTTGACACACCCCTTCACTTTTGATGCATAACCCTCTGTGTGAACTAGCAAGTTCCTCAAAAGTAAGTTCTTTATCATTTGAATCTTCATCAGAATCATAAACTCTAGTCAGGATATTCACTTGTTTGATAAATTCCTCTTTATGATTGCTTTCAGAGTTATCCTCTGACCATGACACAAATAGACCTTTATTCTGTTTCTTGAGATACATGGCACACTCAGATTTTATGCAACCAAGTCCCTCACATTATTAGCACCGAGTTCCTTTTTTTCGACTTGGCCTTTCTTCAATCCTGGACCATCCTTTATTTTCCTGATTTTTATTTATGTCAAAGGACATGTTCTTGACATTTGACTTAGATCCTCAACAATTTATTGAGATGTCTTCCTAGTAACACAGGTTATTCAGATACTCCTTCTAAGTTTAACTCGACATAATCCTTTGATTCTTCAGTACTAGAAGCAATGGATATACTTTTCTTCTTTTCAGACCTTTCATTGATGGCAGATTCAAAGGTCTTAAGAGAGCTTACAAGTTCATCGATAGCCATAGTGCTTATATCATGGGATTCTTCAATGGCAATTACCTTCATGTCAAACCTCTTTGGAAGAGATCTGAGCATCTCTCTGATTAGCTTATCCTTTGGTATCTTCTCTCCTAGGTCTTCTAAGTCATTAGGAATGTCTAGAACCATCATGTGAAAGTCCTGAATACTCTCATCCTCTTTCATCTTCTAGTTCTCAAATTTTGTAGACAAAAGTTGAAGTTTTGCAATTTTTACCTTATAGTTTCCTTCATGAACTTTTTTCAAGGTCTCCCATGCAACTTTTGCAAGCTTACAGTTCTTTATCAGGTTAAAAATATTTTAATTAACTCCATTGAATAGGACATTCAATGCTTTGGAGTTCCCTTGAGATGATAGCTCATCAGCAACATTCCATTCCTCTTCAGGCTTCAGCACATCAGTAACCTTTCCATATGCATCTGTAACCTTTGGTGGTTCCCATCCTTTGACAACATTTTTCTAATCCTTGTTGCTGAACAATTATATGAACATTTCCATAGATGGTTTCCAACTGTCATAGTTGGTAGCATCAAGAATATGTATTTTAACCATAATCCCACCATTCTTGTCCATTGCACCAGAAAGTAACTTCTCTGAATCCCACCCAGAATCAGAGCAGTATGTCTGCTCTGATACCATTTGAAATTTTGGCTATAAGATCCTGAATGTCCTAAAATATGTCGAGACATTCGATCCAACTTCACACACAACAGGAAGCTGTATGGACAAAATAAACATTGTTGGAAGTAAATAACACATGATATGTTTACCCAGTTTGGAACAACCTTCCTACTCTGGGGGCTACCAAGCCAGGGACAAAATTAACTAGATAATATCAATTTGTAGACATCACAACAAACATCCCAGTTTGCAGCCTACACACTTAATCACTACTCTTTTCTTAACTTCTACCTAAGACACACCTAGGTGTGAGGCCCTCCTCAAATCCCTCTTTAATTACACAATAATTGGAGCAACTCTAAACACAAGTAGAGAACAAAAATCGGAAGATACACTTCCAAAAACATGCGAGACTTGATGCTTAAAAGCTTATGAGAATTGACTCACAATATGTTTAATGCTTAAAAGCTTATGAACATCTAACAGAGAACTTACAACACAACAATAAGGATTCTAAAACCCTAACACAAATACGTCTGTAACTTCCACATAATACTAGGTATACGCCAGTCTATTTATAATATTATTCTCGACTGGGTTGGGCTTCAAAACCACAACAATGAGGCTGCACAAAGTCTGCACATTCTTCTCCAAAATAATAGACCTTCAATCATTAGTTTCCTAAAATGTCTCCATATTTAGAAACTATGCAATCTTCGAAAAACAACATAAAAATATTCTTATTTGTCAATCTTGGATGCCACATAAGCTAACTGAATATTCCCCAAATATTCAGTAACTTAATAAGTCAGCTGAAACATAACTAACAGCTGATGCAGATACGATGTCCTATCTCTTGGTTGGAACATCTTCTTTGACATGTTGAAAACAGAAAGGTGGTACTTCTTCAAAATGTTTATTCAGAGAAATAACAGTTATTCCACGTGGAAGAAGGTTTCAGAATTGGATCTCTATTGACGTTCCTAGTTGTGTTCACGTTTCGAAGTAATTTGTTTTTCTTTTTTTTCAAAAATAAAAATTCTTTCACTTTACCCAAGTTGAAAGTAATGTTATTTGGGCTTGTTTCAACTTTTAAAATCATTAATAAAAGTCATCTTTATTATCTAATTATGTTTTATTTTCTGTTTTTTTTGTTGTAAAATGGTAATCAGAAAAAACCTTTCAAAAAAACAAATAACTGTTAATAAAATCTGCATAATCACTTGTTGGATTTATCTATTTCTAAAATCAAGCTTAATCACATGTGCAGATTAATTAAAAAATCCATTGAAAACAATGACCCTATGCCCTCTCCCGACTTTCAATATCATGTATATGAAGCTGAAGAAAAAGAAACATTTGAAATCTTAGAAGAGGTCTCTCGATTGCTTGAGCGTGAGACGATTCAGCCATACAAGGAGCCGTTGGAGATGATTAATTTGGGTACCGAAGAAGATCAAAAAGAGGTCAAGATTGGGGCACTGCTCCATCCAGAGGTGAAGACAGACTAACATAATTATTTAAAGAGTATGTGAATATCTTTGCTTGTTCCTATCAAGATATGCTTGGTTTAGATACTGATATTGTGGAGTACCATTTACCGTTGAAGCCGGAACACCCGCCCATCAAAAAGAAGTTAAGGAGGACTTATCCTGATATGACAATTAAGATCAAAGAGGAAGTTCTGAAGCACATCGATGTTGGTTTCCTTATGACATCAGTTTATCCTTAATGGGTTGCCAATGTTGTTCTTCTTCTAAAGAAAGATAGAAAAGTTTGCATGTGTGTTGATTATAGAGACTTGAACAAGGCTAATCCGAAAGATGATTTTCCCCCACCCTCATATTGATATGTTGGTAGATAATAAAACAAAATTCAAAGTTTTTTCCTTCATGTAGGGATTTTTCGAATATAATCAGATTAATATGGCTCATGTGGACCTGGGGAAATGGTGTTTATCACACCTTGGGGAACATTCTGCTATAGAGTGATACCCTTCAGGTTGAAGAACATTGGTGCAATGTATCAGAGGGCTATGAAAACCATATTCCATGATATTATGCAAAAACAAATTGAGGTATATATTGATGATATGATTGCCAAGTCCAAACTGAAGAGGATCAAGCAGAATACTTGTTGAAGTTGTTTCACCGTTTCCGGAAGTATCGTCTCTATTTGAATCCAAATAAATGCATATTTGGTGTCTGTTCCATAATATTGTTGGGTTCCATTGTTATCCAAAGAGGTATTAAAGTTGATCCTGATAAGTTAGGGACATTCAAGGCATGCCTGCGCCAAGAACTAAAAAGCAAGTCAGAGGTTTCCTCAAACGTTTGAATTACATTTGTAGATTTATTTCTCACATGACTGCCACTTATGAACCAATCTTCAATCTTTTTAAGAAAGACCAGGGTTGTGTATGGGCAGATGATTTCCAGAAGGCTTTTGATAGTATCAAGGAGTATCTGCTTGAACCTCCTATATTGCTTCCTCATGTTAAAAGAAGACCGTTGATAATGTATTTGATTGTTTTGGATAGTTCCATGGGTTGTATCTTGGGTCTGCAAGATGAAGTAGGTATAAAGGAATATTCCATATATTAATTTAGCAAGAAGTTCTCCGACTGTGAGTCGCGTTATTCATTTCTTGAAAAGACATGTTGTGCTTTAGCCTAGGCTGCTAAGCGTCTACGACAATATATTTTGAATCATACTACTTGGTTGATATCCAAATTAGGTCAAATTAAGTACATTTTTGAAAAGCCTGCTCTTACTAGAAGAATTGTCCATTGGAAGATGTTGTTGTCTGAATATGATATTGAATACCGTACTCAGAAGGCTATTAAAGGTAATGTGTTGGTAGAATACCTTTCTCACCAACCAGTTAAGGATTATCAGTCCATAAGGTTTGGATGGCATTTTCATGAAGCAGACATGTTAATGCATGAGATTTATGAAGGTTCTTTTGCTACCCATGCCAATAGACATTCTATGGAAAATAAGATGCTTATGGCAGGTTACTATTGGCTGACAATGAAATCAGACTGTTACAAATTTTCAAAGAAGTGCCACAAGTGTCAGTTTTATGCTGACAAGATTCATATGGCTCAAACACTTCTCAACATTATTTCCTCTCCGTGTCCATTCTCTATATGGGGTATTGACATGATTGGAATGATAGAGCATAAAGCTTCAAATGGACATCATTTGATCTTAGTGGCTATTGACTACTTCACCAAGTGGGTAGAAGCAGCATCAGGATGATAATGTGACCAAGTAGGTTATGGTCCGATTTATCAATAACTAGATTATCTGTCGATATGGAGTGCTAAGAAAGGTTATCACTGACAACAGCTTGAATTTGAATAATAAAATGGTGAAGGAGCTATACAAAGATTTCAAGATTGCACATCATATTTCTTCTCTTTACATACCTAAGTTGAATGGTGTTGTACCCCAAAATTTTCCCTCCCATATTCTTCAAGATTTGCTAAGAGTATGCTTCAAAATCTCCCAAGGGTTGCATAGTCCAATGGCCTCCTAACAGTCAAAAATTAGGGTTTTGGTTATGGCAAAGAAATTGAAGTTTCCAAGGGTCCAATCAAGTCCCACATGCCTACATACATTGTCAAGCATCCCTATGCCAAGTTTCAATACTCACAACACCAAATTGCACAGTCAAAAACCCTAAATGCTTCACAGTCAACTGCAGGGGCAAAATGGTCATTTGACAGTCAAAAGTCCAAATTTTTGGTCAACATCTTATTTTGAAGCCACAAACATCATTTGATCAATTCTTGATCATGATTCTCAAAGCATGGCTCAAAAAGTCTCAAGATGCAAAAGTTTCTATTTTTGGACAGTTGGAAAAGTCAACTGCAAATTGACCAAGGCATAACTTCCACATGGTTTATCAGAAAAATTCCATCCAAAGCTCATTTTGAAGAGAATGACACTTCCTACAACTCATCTTCACACTTCAAGTCCAATAAATTCTCTCACAAAAAGTTATCAATCTCAACATTATAGGTCATTTTCAAAAGTCAACAAAAAGGCACTTTAAGTCAAAGACCATAATTTGAGATTGGTAAATCAAAATGACATGGGACCAAAGGCATTTGTTAGAGGACTACAATACCTTTCCAAAATGTCCAAGAACATGATCAAAGCTTAAAAATTGAGCAAGATATGCCTTGTGGAAGTTGGGAAATTTTTGGGAATTTTGAAAAGTCAACTTTGCTTCAAATGCCTCAAAAATGCTAATGGGCCTCAATTTCTTCCATGAATCATTATCCAAAGGCTATGCACGACCCATTGATATCCAAGGGAGTTATTTTCTTATTTTTAATTAATTAATTGAATTTTCAATCCTATTTATTCATTTAATTAAAATCAATTATGAGAAAAATACTAAATCATGTTTTTCAAATCTTTTTGTGCATAGAATCCACTCAATATTTCGTGCACCATTCAATAAGGAAAGATTCAATATGATTGGCAATGATTGGCATAAAAAAGGATTGAAAAAGATTGGAAAAAGATATGGAAGATCAAATATTCAAAAGCATTGATTCAAGGACTTTGGGCTTGGTCTTTCTGACCTAATTCCTTCCACATACATATGCAAACATAAACCTAGTGCCATAGGACAAGAAGCTGCGCTGAAGAACCAAGAACAAACTTGCATTTTTACACAAAAAAGTGGAAACTGTTTTCATACTTAGAGGATTGTTCAAGGCCTGAAACCTATCCCAACACATTGCTAGACCCTCCAGGAGTCTAATAGCATCAAGAATTATTCCAAACGCGCAAGGAATTGAAGAATATAGGCCATACGGTTTGTCATATTTTCCAGAAATACATAACATGATTCATGCACGTTTAATCATTTTTCTTGTTTGATTTGCACTAATAAGGACTCTCTGAAGTTATTGGTACCATCCAATTGAATTATGGGCGCCTGAACCAGAATCCACCATGGACGAAAACTAGGTTTTCTGAAACTTCAAATTGGGGCTTTAGGCATAGGGCAAAATTAGACCTCGAAACCAGTATGAACAGAATCGTTGAGACATGACGAACAAAACCATACCTTCGCGCTCAATTTATGATGAACTATGCTCTAATCGCTATTATTGTACATTGTAGTTAGTGGGTTTAAAACCCCCGCTATTTGTTTCTTATTTTTCAGGAAAAACGAGGAAGAAGCCTGCGTGTCATAGCATGATTGGGACATTCAAATTTTCAGCGCGTTTTTTTTGTTGTATATCACTAACTTTTGTTTTGTATTATATTATTCATGTGCCACTAACCTTACAAACAAACGAACTGGTTCAATTGGTGGCAGACGTGTACTACAGGCACTGGGACCTGGGTTCGATTCCCAGGTCCCCCCACTTATTCATATATTTTTTCTTAACGTGCTTCTGTGCAGCCTTCATTCAAAGGAGCATCATGCATCCCAATGCCTTTGCTTGCCACACGCCCAGGAGATCAATCTGAAGGCCGGATAATGCAGCCCACCATACACACTCAGTCAACCACATGTACGCAAGCATAGAAAGTCAATGTGGCCAGATTTCAGTGGGCCTAATTGCTTCAACAACACCTCCATAATTGGGCCAGAAACCCCCTTTGTTTGTATTCTTCTTTCTAATTTTCTCCTTTCTTTTTTAATTCTTTTTTCAATTTGTTTTAACTATTTTAGTAAATTCACAAAAATAATTCTTTACAATATAAAAATCATAAATCAAAAATAAAAATATGTTTATTTAATACTTATTTCATTAATATTTTTTGTAAATAAATTTAATAATCAACTTAGTAAAATTAGGTTAAAATTTTAATGTTTTTCTTAAATAAACTAAAATATGTAGAAATTAGGTTTTTAGCATTTTTTTCTTTTTTCTAATATAATAATTTCTTCTTATTCTTATTATTATTAATTATTAATTATTTTGTAAATAAACATGTCATTAATTAATTAGGGTAAATAAGGTTAAATTTAAACATTTTTTTAATTAAAAAAAACAAACTTAGAATTAGGGTTTTATTTAACTTTTAATTTTAATTAATTTTCTTTGTTTTCATTAAATACAAAAACATAAAAAATAATTCCTTTTCCTTATTTAATCATTAATTAACTTTCAATTTCATTTAATTTCTTTAAAGGGCCCAACGCCCTCGCATATTCGATTCTAAGTTCTTGTCGCGCGTTTGTCTTTATTTTTCGTTTTAAATATAATGTAATTGTCCAAAGCCTTGTAATAGTAATTAGGAAATTTATTTACTTTCCGCACTTTATTAAAAAACGGGTCTTTGTTAATTTGGAGGTGTATAGACCCGCGCCTTGTAATAGCTTAGGACCTTTATTTTCCGCATTTTAATTTCCGCACCCTTAAACTGCTAATCACATGAAAGAATGAATGGCCCAAATAAAATCAAAGCGTAGATCACCAAAAGCATGACAAGACAAAACATAACTGAAAACAACACACGAATTCACACACCACTCTTAGGGTACGCCTCACTGTTGCCTTGCCCCTCGAAACGTGGTCGTCGAGTACAGGACGTTTCAGTAAGTCCTTATGTCCATGAACATGGCATAAGGGTAGCTTCTAAGGTGTCCTACTATTGCTCTGGTGACCACACTGTCCCTTACCCTCGAATTGACCCGAACACCTCTAACGGTGGTGCTACCTACCTCTCAATGGTGGGATGGAACTACCTTAAGGACATTTACACAGCCTAATTCCTTAGGGTAGGTGGATGACTCGTAGATACTTGCTCTATTTCAAAAAAAAAATCAAAAACTCTTTTCACACCGACACTTTCAAAAAGATTTCAAAACAATTTTTCAAACACTCTTGAGGACTGATACAAGAGTCGATCTGAAACTTTCAAAGAAACTTTTTCAAACTCACTCACAATTGAAAAGCAAACAAACATTTTGAAAACACAAATGAGCAAGTATCTAAGAGCCCATGGATAACCATGGATAGAAAGGGTGCTAACACCTTCCCTTTCTATAAATCTACCTCCCGAACCGAGAACTAATCTCATAAGGAATTTTTCTGTGCTTTTGTCCTTTCCATATTGGAGAAAATAAAAGACGGTGGCGACTCTTGCTTCCGCGACATTTCGTGAACCAACGTTAAACAGTCAGTTCCAGATCCACCGATCAGAGAACTGGCGACTCTGCTGGGGATACTTAAAGTGAGGTGTACCTTAGGACTAAGATCACTTGTGTTTTCAATTGCTTTGACTTGTTTGCTTTATTATTATGGGACTGTCTCGGGAGTTCTATAGATCCTAACCCGGATCTGGGGTCTACCTTCTTAGAAAGTAGCAACAAGGCTGTGAGGGAACTGTGCGGGGTATACCGACATGGTTGAAGCAGTCTGCTACGTTGATGTGGCACTTTGGTGTGTACCGGTAACCCTTGAGTTCAGTCAAGGAGAGTACGGGGCCGCCGCGTGGTGTCGTGAAGCATCAACTGACCTTAGGAACCTTAATTGAACCATCTTGGCCTCTTTAGGGTAGTGAGATAACTGACTTTGGTGCAGTCCGAGGTTGGTTGATACTCGATACTACACTCAATTGAGGGTTGTTTTCTTGGAATATTTCGGTCTCCAGTTCAGTGGCTAAATCGAAACGATGAACAATGAAAGCAATCCAATGATATTGGGACCCTTAGAACCCGGTTACTTCTGATAGGACAGGTTTGAGCCTACCAACCTCAAGAGGGTAGCACCCCAAACTTCATGTTGGCCTAAACTCTAAGGGCTGTCTTGTGTGACTTGTGTGCTTTCAAACTTGACTACTTGCATGCTTGTTATCTGACACTTGAGTTTCTTGCAGGCTTGGTTTACAGTCCTTAATCTGGACTCATAACAGGGTTTACCTACATTACTCCATGCATAGCATAACATCATACCATTGCATGCATCCTGCATAAAGACTAACCCATTTCTAGGATCTCAAGGGCTTGTGATGCAGGTCACGATGAACCAACATGTCTGGCAAGGGGCAAAGGGGATTTATTTTCCTCTAGCCAAGGTTGTCAGGGGCTATGACCCACTCGATATGGTGAGCCTTGACCCTTGAAGAAGGACTCTCAACAACATGAAGTTCCTTCCATCAAGCTACAAAATTCAAATTCTAATAATTTTTCTTGTCTACCCCGCGAGATCCTTGAAAACATTGCATGCATACATACATACCATTGCATTACAGGTACTCCTTTGACATGTCACTTACCTTCTTCGCTGTACATTTCAGCTCGCCATCATGAATCCTGAATCATCTACCGAGCAATCTATCAAGGCCCTCCAGGCTCAGAACGCCCAGTTCCAAGAGTTGATCATGAGTCTAGCCCAGGGGCAACAAGATCTGAAGACCCTGCTTTCGAAAAAGAAGAAGATGAGGACGGTGTTGTTCAACCCTAGACGCAAATCTGGGAATGGATCACGAAATGAAGTTGAGCAGACTACCCCATCTGTTGGGAAAGACAGTCCCCAAGAAAGGGAGGTTCCTAGTCCAGTGGTCTCCGACAACGAGACCGATTACAATGATGAACAGTACCCTCCAGCTGAGGACAGGTATAAACAGTTGGAAGACCGGCTAAGTGCTATGGAGATACAAAAAGTGCCCGGCCTGGACTTCGAAGATCTGGGTCTGTCTTCTGGGGTAGTAATCCCGCACAAATTCAAAGTACCTGCCTTTGCCAAGTACGAAGGGGCCTCCTGCCCTAAGCTGCATCTCAGGTCTTACACAAGGAGGATCCAGCCCTACACAGCTGACAAGAATTTATGGATTCACTTATTTCAGGATAGTCTGTCTGGAACCCAACTCGACTGGTTCTATCAACTGAATGGAGCTAACATCCGCAACTGGGAGGATTTGGCCACTGCATTCTACAAGCAGTACCAGTACAATGCCGACCTTGCTCCCACGCGCACTCAGCTTCAGGGAATGTCTATGGGTGCAGGTGAAGGTTTCAAAGAATATGCTCAAAAATGGAGGGACCTTGATGGAAGGGTACAACCACCTATGACTGACCGCGAGCTCGTCGACATGTTCTTGGGGACCCTGTCTGGTCCATTCTTCAACCACCTGATTGGGAATTCTGCTGCTGGGTTTACAGATCTGATCTTGACCGGGGAAAGAATAGAAGCTGGCATCAAGTCAGGGAAAATACAGAATGGTGACTCCTCGAACACTGAGAAGAAACCATCTAGTGTTGTCTATGGCTTAAGAGGGCAGAATAGGTCCGAACACCGCCAAGACGTCAACGCGGTGATTATTGCAAAACCGGCCGGTGCTCCTCAGCGTCACAATCAGCAAAGGGAAGAGAGACCTAAAAGGCAATTTACTCCCCTCGGCATGACCTTGTCACAGATATTGCCACAGTTGCTGGAAACCAAGTTGGTAACTCTCATGGACCCTCCAAAGAATCCTAACAGGACACCTTCAAGGTATAACCCCAACATTTGCTGCGCTTATCATTCTGACAGCCCGAGGCATGCTACAGATGATTGTTGGACTTTGAGAAACAAGGTTCAGGATCTGATTGACGCAAAGGAAGTCCAGCTCGACTCTCCAGAGGCTCCCAATGTGACCACTGCTCCCCTGCCCAAACATGGCTAGGATTGGAAACTTTTGTTCATTTGAATGTTCAGATTGTAATATTCTTTGATTGTTCAAACATTTTATTTCATGTCAAACTTGGTTATTTCATTAATGCATTACACATGTCTGTTTTGAAGTAATTATTTCGTATTCACTATATGCAAACTGTTTTCATATTTTTCTGATGATCAACTCTTGATTGAAAATTCTAAGCCTCTTGAGGGAGGATGACGAAAACGATACCGCAATCTACAATATGCTTTTGAACAGACCCTGCTGATGAGGTACAGGCATTGTTTCAATCCCTAAACACTAGAGTTATAAGGAAGATAGTCCCTCGTCAACCCCTCTGAGCCAAAGAAGTAGGAGTTTTTCTTTTCGAAAATTAAAACCCTTTATCATAACCTGGGGCAGGGTAGTTCTCTCAGTTGATCCAAGTGCATAACAAATGGCACCAAAGAGGTCCTTACAAAAAAAAAGGAAGACAATGATGATTCCGAATAATCATAAGGATAGGAAGTCATTATCTTTCAAAAAAAAAACAAAAGCCCAATAAGTCAAAACCTATGAAGGAGACTTACAAAACTGGGGCACCCCGCTGACTGTAATCACAAAAGAAACAGTTCAGGCAAAATTTAGGGATAGATAAATCAAAAAGAAAGAGGTCATACAAACCCTCAACAAAAACAAAAAATGACTGCCTATTCAGAATAAATCATCAATATCTGAACCATCATTGGAACATCAGGACAAAGACTCAAACAAGGTCTAACGCACGATCAACTGAGCTTAGGTTTGAAGAACATCACGAAGAGCGGGTGGGTACAAATAATTTGAGCCTTTATCCTTTGTTTCTTAAACCGTGAACCAGGCCACGCTACAACCCTTAAAAGTCCTAGCTGAAGCATGGGTTAGTTCGAAAGCATATTGTTACCAAAGGTATCCTGACTCCTTAAGGCTTGCTATAAAATATTGAGTTGACATCACATTTTACAAAATTTGCTGGTTTTACTGAAAAATGCATTTTTCAAAAAAAAAAACTTCAAGACAGACATAAGCTTTGCATTTCTGATATAACATTATTCGCATGTGACTATTTGTTTGAACAGCATAGAAGTTCGCACGACGAATGTCTAATGAACAAAAGCACTTCCAATCAAGGGGCATGGCCTGATCATCGTCCATCATCTGGGGCAGTCCAGTCAAGATTCAAGGAATCTCTCAAGATGCCAAACAGCCCGGGACAAACCTCCGCCTGAGCCACTTGGGGCATTCCAGCAACAAATCTTGCATGACCAAACATCTTCTGGTAGCTTGGCAAAACACTTCTAACAGGGGCAACTCCCTACATCCGGAGAGCGCGGACATAGTCGAAAAAATACTACGCGTAATCAAAGACCCGCTAGGTTGACACACCTAGGCAAAAATAAGGGCTTCCCGGCGAACCAAAAGGGTTCGGGCAAGAATAAGGGATGAAATGAAAAATCTGTACACCTGGCAAGTCGAAAACCTGAAAAGGCGGCTTGGGAAAAAATGGGTATCCCGGTGGACTGAAAACCCGAAAGGGCGGTCCAGGCAAAAGTTAGGGATCAAAAGCGTACGACTATGTCCCAGCATCTTGTCACTTGCTTACCAAAAGAAGACTGGTCAAATCGGAAGTTATCAAGGTCTCCACAGGTACCTTCTCCCACAGGAACTGGGGCAATAAGAATTGTCTAAGCGATCTGGTTGCTCTGTCCACCAAGGTACCAAGGTAAGTTTGGCTGAAGAACGCAACCAAGATATCTTAATTCCCCAAAGAGTGAGCAAGCAAGTCAATGCGCTCTCCCCAAACAGAGTTATCCTGTCAGCCTTAAGGAAGTCGGGCATCCTCCATCAAATATCAAACATTCCTCAATAGAGTACACAGACATTCCTAACAAGCATCCCCGGATGTCTTGATCTAAGATTGTTCCCCGGCGGTATACCAGACATTCAGCGGAGCCACTTCCCCAATATATCTCAAAGATTTCCCCAAAAGAGTCCAGTCTGAAGATTTCCCCAGGAAAGCTGAATCATCTCCCCAGCAGGAAGCTCATCCCCAGTAGATTCTGGAAGCTTCCCCCCTGTAGAGCACGAACACGTCCCTCGGCTTTATTCAAAGGTTATTTCCCTACCAGGATATAACTGGGTCATCCTCAGCCAATAACCAGGGAAAGATCGTCCCCGACAATGTCTTCCTATCCCCCAGCGGAGTTCACCATATTGTTCAACAAAACTCAACAATGGTATCCCCAATGGAGTTCTCATTCATCTCAGTGAAGCACCTCTCCTCCCAGAGTATTGTTCCCCAGCAAGATCGCTAGAGTAGTTATTCCCCGCAGAGTAATCTCTTTGTCAAGTTTATTACCCAACGGAGTCATCTTCTCCTACCGGTTCATTCTTGCAATCTTCATCCCCAGCAGAAACGAAGAACTCTCTTCAACCATCAGCCCAGGATTTAACTCCCGGCATTCGTCAAGGATATATTCTCCTAGACGAAAATACCTTCAAAAACATCACATACATCATGATACATGCATATACGCATCATACCATACAATCTCATTTATGTTGAGAACATCATTGCTTGATCCATGGCATGCATTACATACGACTGACTTTTACATTTCAGGAAAGATCCAGTTAAGTTCTCAGCTATTCCAAGACCTTGCCTGGTTCAGTTAAATCGACTCCTAAAGATTTTTCTGATGCCGATCCAGTCAAAGGCCTTCTCTGGTCCAATTAAATCGATTCCTAAAGATTTTCCTGATGAAGACCCAGTTGAAGATTCCAAGACCTTGCCTGGTTCAGTTAAATCGATTCCTAAAGATTTTTCTGATGCCGATCCAGTCAAAGGCCTTCTCTGGTCCAGTTAAATCGATTCCTAAAGATTTTCCTGATGAAGACCCAGTTGAAGATTCCAAGACCTTGCCTGGTTCAGTTAAATCGATTCCTAAAGATTTTTCTGATGCCGATCCAGTCAAAGGCCTTCTCTGGTCCAGTTAAATCGATTCCTAAATATTTTCCTGATGAAGACCCAGTTGAAGATTCCAAGACCTTGCCTGGTTCAGTTAAATCGACTCCTAAAGATTTTTCTGATGCCGATCCAGTCAAAGGCCTTCTCTGGTCCAGTTAAATCGATTCCTAAAGATTTTCCTGATGAAGACCCAGTTGAAGATTCCAAGACCTTGCCTAGTTCAGTTAAATCGACTTATAAAGATTTTTCTGATGCCGATCCAGTCAAAGGCCTTCTCTGGTCCAGTTAAATCGATTCCTAAAGATTTTCCTGATGAAGACTCAGTAGAAGACATCCAAGATTCCTTCATCGTTACTGTTGACGTAGTAATCGCCCAAGGTTCTCTCATCGTTACTGTTGAGGTGGTAATCGCCCAAGGTTCTCTCATTTTTACTGTTGAGGTAGTAATCGCCCAAGGTTCTCTCATCGTTACTGTTGAGGTAGTAACCACCCAAGGTTCTCTCATCGTTACTGTTGAGGTAGTAATCGCCCAAGGTTCTCTCATCGTTACTGTTGAGGTAGTAATCGCCCAAGGTTCTCTCATCGTTACTGTTGAGGTAGTAATCGCCCAAGGTTCTCTCATCGTTACTATTGAGGTAGTAATCGCCCGAGGTTCTCTCATCGTTACTGTTGAGGTAGTAATCTCCCGAGGTTCTCTCATCGTTACTGTTGAGGTAGTAATTGCCCAAGGTTCTCTCATCTTTACTGTTGAGGTAGTAATCGCCCGAGGTTCTCTCATCGTTACTGTTGAGGTAGTAATCGCCCAAGGTTCTCTCATCGTTACTGTTGAGGTAGTAATCGCCCGAGGTTCTCTCATCATTACTGTTGAGGTAGTAATCGCCCAAGGTTCTCTCATCGTTACTGTTGAGATAGTAATCGCCCAAGGTTCTCTCATCGTTACTGGTGAGGTAGTAATCGCCCAAGGTTCTCTCATCGTTACTGTTGAGGTGGTAATCGCCCAAGGTTCTCTCATCGTCACTGTTGAGGTAGTAATCGCCCAAGGTTCTCTCATTATTACTGTTGAGGTACGCAGGTTCTCGTTAAGGAATCTCTTACGCGATCAACACCTAGATGGCATCTATAAGCCCATCCACATACTGACAGTCTCCAAATGGCATCTATAAGCCCATTCCCGACAAGACCCCGTCACCACACCAGATGGCATCTGTAAGCCCATCCTCCTATCCACCAGTCTCCAAATGGCATCTGTAAGCCCATTCCCACCATCATACTGCTAACATGTGAGCGCAAATTTCTGGGCACTCTAGTGTTCAATCATCTTCCACCTTCGGATTACGAAAGGCACGTCAGCCAATCTACATCCTCAGGTCTAAGAAGATTGAACAGGGGCAACTGTTGTACCCCAAAATTTGCCCTCCCATATTCTTCAAGATTTGCTAAGAGTATGTGTGATCGGTGGATCTGGAACTGACTGTTTAACGCTGGTTCGCGAAATGTCGCGGAAGCAAAAGTCGCCACCGTCTTTTATTTTCTCCAAATGGAAAGGACAAAAGCACAGAAAAATTCCTTTTAAGAGATCGCTCTCGGTTCGGGAGGTAGGTTATAGAAAGGGAAGGTGTTAGCACCCTTTCTATCCATGGTTATCCATGGGCTCTTAGATACTTGCTCAATGTGTTTTCAAAAATGTTTTGCGTGCTTTTCAATGTGGGTTTAAAAAGTTTCTTTGAAAAATTTCAGATCGACTCATACGTCAGAGTGTTTGAAAAATTTGCTTTGAAAGCTTTTGAAAAGTGTCAGTGTGAAAAGTCTTTCTGAGTTTGTTTTGAGATTAGAGCAAGTATCCTTGAGAACCTACCTACCCTAAGGAATTCGTCTGTGTAAATGTCCTTTAAAGTAGTGCCATCCCACCATTGAGAGATAGGTAGCACCACCGTTGGAGGTGTTCGGGTCAATTCGATTTTCAGGGACATGGTGATCACCGGAGCAATGGGAAGACACCTTAGAAGCTACCCTCATGCCAGGTTCCCGGATCATGAGGACTTACTAAGACGTTTTCTACTCGACGACCACCTTTCGAAAGGCAACAGTGAGGCGTACCCTAGGGGTGGTGTGTGCGATTCGTGTGTCGTTTTCAGATATTTGTCTTGTCATGTTTGTCGTGTTCTACGCTTGATTTTAATTTGTTCATTCATTCTTGCATGCATATTAAGAGATATAAAATTTGCGAGGAAATAAATCTAAGACTATTACAAAGGCGCGGGTCCACATCGCCAAAATTAAACCGGACCCGATTTAGCGGAAAAATAAATGATGCGAAGAAATAAAGTGCGAAAAGTAAATTACAACGCTTTGGGATATTTACAACATTATAATAAGCGACAATAAAATAAATGCGTAAATTAAATAATTGAAACGAAACTAGGGCGTTGGACCCTTTTGCAAATAATTAAAAGTTAATGAGAATTAAAAATTAAAATTAAATGAGAATGATATTTTTGTGTTTTTTAGATTTAATGAAGAAAAAGGAAGTTAATTGAAATTAAATTAAGAAGCAAACCCTAATTCTAATATTTTTTATTTATTGTGAAAAGAATTAAAATATGACCTAAATTAAACCTAATTCATTTATGTATAATTTAAATAGGAAAATAAATAAATAAATAAATAATAAATATTATTGTGAAAAAGGGAAATAATATAATTAACAATTAAAACCTAAATTCTACATTTTTTGGATTTTTATTAAAAAAGGAATTAAAATTAAACCTAATTACACTAAATAACCTACACTTTAATTTATTTATGAAAATAAAATAAGTTAAATATATTTTTCTGTATTTTCTGATTTTTTATAATGTGTTTATATTTTTTTTGTAAAAAAGAAAATTAATTAATTAAAACAATACAAATAAATAATACAATAATTTAAATAATAAAAGAAAAGAAAAGTGAACCAGAGTGGGGTGCTGCCCCAAATAAGGAGGTATCAATTGGAGAGGCCTGGCCCAACAAGCTGGGAATTAGTTGACCTCCTGGATCATGTGCAACGCGTTGACTGGCCTCCATGGTATGCCTTCCATCTGAACCCTTGATCTGGATGCTTTGGACGCGTGGATAGTGATTGCTGGGTGCGTATGATAATCTTGCAATGGAGGTGCTGCACGTAATTGCTAACAGAAAAATAATATGGACATTTATTCAGACCTGGGGTTCGAACCCAGGTCTTGTACTTTGCAAACGAGGACACCTGCCACTGAAGCACTTTAGTTATGTTTAATATATAATAAACGGCAAATATTATAAGAAGAAAATGCTAATGCCCTTGGAATTTCGCGCGCAGTTTGAATCCACCTATCACACTTTGCCACGCAGTCTTCGTCCTCGTTCTTCCCTGAAACATAAGCATATGGCCACGGTTTTCTGGGCGTGGTCTAAAGCCGTTTTCAAAAAAATAGCGATTAGGTCATGTCCCAATATAAATTAGGCGCGACCCCCTCAATGAACTTGTTGGAAGCTTTTGATTCTCATGGTGCCAGTCTCGCATCCCAATTTTTCCATAGGAGTAAACCCCTAATTTTTTATCTCTGAAACCCTAAGGTGTATCAATGGCAACTCTTCATAAAACGCATGAAAACTCAATTAAGTTATATGGTTAGTTTCAGAAACATCTAATTAGTGCAAATCAGTGAAGAAAATACATGAAAAATGCGTAAAATTCATGATATGATTATAGATATTTTCGTGAAAAGTTTGACTCTCATATACCAAGTCTTGGGTTCTGAGTTGATGTTAATGATTGGCACGCGTTCAGAATCACCCAAGGAAGCTATTGCAATTGGTTTGATGCCTTGAATCGCCCTATAACCTTGATTTCAGAATTCAACTTTTTGAGAATTTTGCAATTTTGTAATGAGGTTCTGAGCGCAGCTTGGAGTCTTGAGGCATTAGGTTTGTGGTTCTGAATATGTATGGAGCATTTTAGGTCAACAATTTTCAACGAAATCTCTTGCATTCAAGGATTAAAGATTTGATTTTTTTCCATTATACTTTCAATCTTTTTTCACATGGTTTTTGTGCAAATCATATCCAATTCAATCCAATTCTTCCCAATCAGCATGTGCACGAGTTATAGAGTCCAAAGTATGCATAAAAAGATTTGTTTAGGTTAAGATTATATTTTTCATGAATTAAAATGATTTAAATGAATATAAATTAATATAAATTCAAATAAATAATTAAAAAATATGAAAATACTTCCCTTTGGGCCTAATGGTCGTGCATAGGCTTGGCATGAAGAAACTTGGGAGAAAATTGGGCCCATTTGCATTTTTAGGCCTTTTGCATCAATGTTGACTTTTCAAAATTCCTAAAAATTTCCCAACTTCCACAAGGCATAACTTGGTCAATTTTTAAGCTTTTCACATGTTCTTGGACATTTTGGAAAGGTCTTTGAGTCCTTTAACCAATGCCTTTGGTCCCATGTCATTTTGATTTACCAATATCAAGTTATGGCCTTTGACTTAAAGTCACTTTTTGTTGACTTTTGAAAATGACCTATAATGTTGAAATTGATAACTTTTTGTGAGAGCATTTCTTGGACTTGGAACATGAAGATGAACTGTAGGAAATGTCTTTCTCTTCAAAATGAGCTTTGGATGGAATTTTTCTGATAATCCATGTGAAAGTTATGCCCTGGTCAATTTCAGTTGACTTTTTCAGCTGTCCAAATATAGCAACCTTTGCATCTTTGATGATTTCTGAGCCAAATTTTGAGAATCATGATCAAGCATTGATCAAATGATGTTTGTGGCTTCAAAATGATATGTTGACCAAAAATTTGAACTTTTGACTGTCAAATGACCATTTTGCCCCTACAGTTGACTGTAGTGCAATCTAGGGTTTTGACTGTGCAATCTTGAGCTGAATGCCTTGAAATTTGACATGAGGATGCTTGACCACATTTGTAGGCATATGAGACTTGATTGGGTCTTTGAAAAGTTCATTTGCTTGACCAGAACTCAAACCCTAGTTTTGACTGTCTAGGAGACAGTTGAGCTGCACAACCCTTGGGGGAATTTTGTGACTTTGACTTTGGCAATTCTTGATGAATATGGGAGGGCAAATTTTGGGGTGCAACAGTTGCCCCTGTTCAATCTTCTTAGACCTGAGGATGCAGATTGGCTGACGTGCCTTTCGTAATCCGAGGGTAGAAGATGATTGAACACTAAAGTGCCCAGAAATTTGCGCTCACATAGTAGCAATGATGATGAGGGAATGGGCTTATAGATGCCATTTGGGTGTTGCTTGATAGGATGATGGGCTTATAGATGCCATCTGGATGTCGATCGCGTGGGAGATTCCTTGGCGAGAACCTACATACCTGCAAAACAGAAAATGAGTACCTGACACGCTGCAGGAGCTGATTTTAGATGCTTGATATAGATATGTCCTGACGAGTTACAGGAGCTGAGTCTGGAGCTTCAAACGCTGATGAATGAACCAGGAATGGTCACTGCCTTAGCCTGAATGATAAGAGAATTCTGAATGATTTCAACAACGCTCGTTGAGAAAATCTTGGTGAGAATTACCATCTTCGTAGTGCCAGGAAGAGAACCAAAGGACATTACAATCTCAAAGGGAGTTACCTCACTCACGCTGGAGAGGGAACTATAGGAAATTATAATCTGAAAGGAGATATCACCTCACGCTCATGCCGGAGAGGGAAACATCTGAAGAAGGAATTACCACCTCACGCGCCGTTGGAGAGGGGACCATAAGAGAATATCACCTCACGCTCATGCCGGAGAGGGGAACATCTGAAAAAGGAATTACCACCTCACACACCGTTGGAGAGGGGACCATAAGAGAATATCACCTCACGCTCATCGTCGGAGAGGAAAACATCTTGAAAAAGGAATTACCACCTCACGCTCACCGTCGGAGAGGGGACCATAAAAGAATGTCACCTCACGCTCATGCCGGAGAGGAGAACATCTTGAAAAAGGAATTACCACCTCACACGCCGTTGGAGAGGGGACCATAAAAGACTATCACCTCACGCTCATCGTCGGAGAGGAAAACATCTTGAAAAAGGAATTACCACCTCACGCTCACCGTCGGAGAGGGGACCATAAAAGACTATCACCTCACGCTCATCGTCGGAGAGGAAAACATCTTGAAAAAGGAATTACCACCTCACGCTCACCGTCGGAGAGGGGACCATAAAAGACTATCACCTCACGCTCACGCCGGAGAGGAAAACATCTGAAGAAGGAATTACCACCTCACACGCCGTTGGAGAGGGGACCAAGAGAATATCACCTCACGCTCATGCCGGAGAGGGGAACATCTGAAGAAGGAATTACCACCTCACACGCCGTTGGAGAGGGGACCATAAGAGAACTTCTACTGAGTCTTTATCAGAAAAATCTGTTTGGAGTCGATTTAACTGGACTAGAGAAGTCCTTGAAATATGTTTGAGAATTTCACCTGCATCTTTCCTGAAAGGTAAGGGTCAGTTATATGCAATGCATGATATGGATCAAGCAATGATGTTCTCAATATAAATGAGACTTGTATGATGCAATACGTTATGCATGCTACAATGATGTATGTGATGATTCATGTATGTTTTCGTCTAGGAAAGTAAATCCTTGACGGGTGCCGGGAAGTCATATCCAGGGCCGATGTTGAGGGAGAGATTTTACTTCCGCTGTGGATGATTCGTTGCAAGAATACCGGTAGGAGGAGATAACTCCGTTGAGGGATGAAATAATTCTGCGGGAGAAAAGATACTCTAGCGATCATGCTGGGGAGTGCTACTCTGTGGGGATAGCGGTGCTTTGCTGAGATGTTGAAGATAACTCCGCTGGGGATACCGTTGATGAGTTATGCTGGGAGATTTGATGGACTCCGCTGGGAATATCCTTGTTGTGCTGGAAGTGTTGATAGACTTCGCTGGGGGTAGGAAGATACTTCACCGAGGACGCTCTTTCCGTGGCTTTTGGCTGAGGATAACCCAGTTATATCCTATTACGGAAATAACTCTTTAAATCAAGTCGGGACGACGCGTTCGTGCTCTGCGAGGGGTAAGCTTCCAGAATCTACTGGGGATAAGCTTACTGCTTGGGGAGATATGAATTCCAACTTTCTTGGGGAAACTGGGTTGGACTCTCCTGGGGGGAGTTTTAGACTGCGGGGAAGTGATTCCTTTGAATAGTGGTACACCGCCGGGGAACAATCTTTAGACCAAGACTGCCGGGGATGCTTGTTAAGAATGCGTGCTGCTGGGGAGGTATTGAGATCTACAGGGGGATACTCAATTTCCTTGATATTTGATGATTTGCTTGGAGAGAATATACTGTTTTGCTGAACTACTCTCTGGGGAATTAAGATACACTTGGCCATGTTCTTTAGCTGAACCTACCTTAGTACCTTGGGGGATAGAACAATTAGACTGCTCGGACAAAATTTTTTTTTTATTGCCCCTGCTTCTGAGGTGGAGAAGAAGACCTGAGAGATGCTGATAGCTTGCTGATGGACAGACCTACTTCTGGTAGGCAGGTGATAAGATGACAGGACATAGTCGTACGCTTTGATCCCTAACTTTTGCCTGGACCGCCCTTTCGGGTTTTCAGTCCACCGGGATACCCATTTTTGCCCAAGCCGCCTTTTCAGGTTTTCGACTTGCCGGGTGTACAGATTTTTCATTTCATCCCTTCATTTTGCCCGAACCCTTTTGGTTCGCCGGGAAGCCCTTATTTTTGCCTAGGTGTGTCAACCTAGCGGGTCTTTGATTGTGCGTAGTATTTTTTTTTGACTATGTCCGTGCTTTCAGAATGTAGGGAGTTGCCCCTGTTAGAAGTGTTTTGTCATGCCACCAGAAGGTGTTTGATCAGGCAAGATTCGTTGCTGGAGTGCCCCAAGTGACTCAGGCAGAGATTTGCCCCAGGCTATTTGGCCTTTTGAGAGATTCTCCGAATCTTGATTGGACTGCCCCAGATAATAGTCATGCCATGCCCCTTGATTGGAAGTGCTTCTGTTCACTAGGTATTCATCGTGCGAATTTCCCTGCTGTTCAAACAAAAATTCATATGCAAACAAAGTTATGTTAAAAATGCAAAGCCTATGTCTGTCTTGAAGATTTTGAAAATGCATTCTTTTTTTTCATAAAACAAATGAATGTTTGTAAAACGTGATGTCAACTCCGTATTTACCGTAGCCTTAAGGAGTCAGGATACCTTTCGTACAGTATGCTTTCGAACTAACCCATGCTTCAGCTAGGACTTTTAAGGGTTATAACGTGGCCTGGTTCACGGTTTAAGAAACAAAGGATAAAGGCTCAAAGTATTTGCACCCACCCGCTCTTCGTGATGTTCTCCAAACCTAAACTCAGTTGATCGTGCGTTAGACCTTGCTTGAGTCTTTGCTTTGATGTTCCAATAATGGTTCGGATGTTGATGATTTCTTTTGAATAGGCAGTCATTTTTTGCTTTGGTTGAGGGTTTGTGAGACCTCTTTCTTGATTTTTATTATCCCTTTCTTTTTTGCCTGAACTGTTTCCTTTTTGGAATTACAGTCAGCGGGATGCCCTAGTTTCATAAGTCCCCTTTGTAGGTTTAGACTTTTTGGGCTTTTCATTTATGAATTTTGATGACGACTGCCTGTCCTTTTGATTGTTCTGAACCATCACTGTCTTTGTTCGTTTTGTAAAGATCTCTTCGGTGTCATTCGTCATGCACTTGGACCAACTGAGAGACTACCCTGCCCCAGGTTATGATTAAGGGTTTTGATTTTCGAAAATAAAACTCCTACTTCTTTGGCTCTGATGGGTTGACGAGGGATTATCATCCTTATAACTCCAGTGTTTAGGGATTGAAACAATGCCTGTACCTCATCAGCGGGGTCTGTTCAAAAGCATACTGTAGATTGTGGTATCGTTTTCGTCATCCTCCCTCAAGAGGCTTAGAATTATTGATTGGGAGTTGACATCAGAAAAAATATGAAAATAATTTACGTATAGTGAATACGAATATATTGATTCAAAATAGACATAAGCGATGCATTAATGAAATAACAATGTTTAACATGAATAAATGTTTGAACAGAAGAAAATTGCAACTTGAACATTCGAATGAACAAAAATTTCCTAATTTGAACTAGTCGTCTCAAGTGGAAGATTCTCAGCAGAAGCATTTCATTTGGCCACCTGGCATGAACTCCAGCACCCTTCCGTCGATCAAATCCTGGATCTTGTTCTTCAAGCTCCAACAGTCATTGGTGTCATGTCCAGGACTGTCAGAATGGTAGGCACATATTTTATCAGGGTTGTAAGTAGGAGCAGAGATGTCAGGATTCTGGGGAGGACCCTTTAAAGTAATCAGATTGACCTCCAACAAGTGTTCCAGCATTAGAGATGGTGGTATGCCAGTCTCAGTGAAATGTCTTCCAGGCGTGTATCGCTTGCGTCGATTACCCCGTTGATACTGGGCTTGTGAAGTAGTAGCAATTTGGAGAGGTTCATTCTTCATCATACCAGACTTTGGTCCTCTTGGTGGCTGATCAACGACTTGGTCCCTGACTTGGGCTGGTTGCTTCATGTCTTGATGAAGCTGACTGATCATGGCTCTCAACTCTCCTTGCTCCTGAGCTAAACCTTGAATGAGGGCCCTTTGCCCCAGCATCTGAGTTTTTAATGTGCCTACCTCAGCTTGTAGACGTTTCAGCTGTTCGTCCTTGTCCTCTTCAGGACTTTTTCTGATCAGATTCCCCATGAGGAGTGCCCTCAACTCTTCCTGCCCCTTGGATAGACCTAAGAAGATTTCCTTGAACTGAGACTCTTGAGCGTGAAGGTCCTGGTTATCTTGTTGTGAGGCCATTGCTGAAATAAACAGCGAGAAAGGTAGGTGACCTGCAAAAGGGATACCTGTAATGCGATGATGTGTATGACATGCATGCAATGTTTTCAAGGACCTCGCGGGATAAACAAGCAATTTGTTAGAGCTGGGATCCGATAGCTTGATTGAAGGAATTTCATATTTGTTGAGAGTCCTTTTTCAAGGGTCAAAGGCTCACCATATCCAGTGGGTCATAGCCCCTGACAATCTTGGCTAGAGGAAAATAAATCCTCTTTGCCCCTTGCTAGATGGTTGATTCATCCTGACCTGCATCACAAACCCTTGAGATCCTTGAAATGGGTTAGGATGTATGCAATGGTATGCAATGGTATGATGTCATGCTATGCATGGGGTGATGTAGGTAAACCCTGTTATGAGTCCCAATTAAGGACTATAAACAAACCCTGCAAGAAATTCAGTATACTTTGTTATGAGTCCCCGTTGAGGACTATAAACAACACCTGCAAGAAATTTGGTAAACCCTGTCATGAGTCCTGGTTAAGGACTATGAACAAGACCTGCAAGTAATTTGGTAAACCCTGTCATGAGTCCTAGTTAAGGACTATAAACAGAACCTGCAAGTGGTTAGTACACCCTGTTATAAGTCCCAATTAAGGACTATGAACCCAACCTGCAAGACATCAAGAGTCAGATAATAAGCATGCAAGTAGTCAAGTACGAAGGCACACAAGTCACACAAGAGAAGCCCTTGGGGTTTAGGCCAGCATGAGGTCTGGGTATTACCCTCTTGAAGTTGGTGGGTTCAACCTGTCCTAATCGAAGTAACCGGGTTCTAAGGTTCCCAATATCACGGGATTGCTTTCATTGTTCATCGTTTCGATTTAGCCACTGAACTGGCGACCGAAATATTCCAGGAAAGCAACCCTCAATTGAGCGTAGTATCGAGTATCAACCAACCTCGGACTGTACCAAAGTCAGTTATCTCACTACCCTAAAGAGGCCAAGATTGTTCAATTAAGGTTCCTAAGGTCTGTTGATGCTTCACGACACCACGCGGAGGCCCCGTACTCTCCTTGACTGAACTCAAGGGTTACCGGTACACACCAAAGTGCCACATCAACGTAGCAGACTGTTTCAACCATGTCGGTATACCCCGCACAGTTCCCTCACAGTCTTGTTGCTACTTTCTAAGAAGGGTATCCCCCAGATCCGGGTGTAGGACCTATAGAACTCCCAAGCAACCCACAATTTAAAGCACACAAAGCAATACAATTGAAAACATAGTTATAAGCTAGCCCTAAGGTAAACCTCACTTTAAGTTTTGGTCCCCAGCAGAGTCGCCAGTTCTGTGATCGGTGGATCTGGAACTGACTGTTTAACGCTGGTTCGCGAAATGTCGCGGAAGCAAAAGTCGCCACCGTCTTTTATTTTCTCCAAATGGAAAGGACAAAAGCACAGAAAAATTCCTTTTAAGAGATCGCTCTCGGTTCGGGAGGTAGGTTATAGAAAGGGAAGGTGTTAGCACCCTTTCTATCCATGGTTATCCATGGGCTCTTAGATACTTGCTCAATGTGTTTTCAAAAATGTTTTGCGTGCTTTTCAATGTGGGTTTAAAAAGTTTCTTTGAAAAATTTCAGATCGACTCATACGTCAGAGTGTTTGAAAAATTTGCTTTGAAAGCTTTTGAAAAGTGTCAGTGTGAAAAGTCTTTCTGAGTTTGTTTTGAGATTAGAGCAAGTATCCTTGAGAACCTACCTACCCTAAGGAATTCGTCTGTGTAAATGTCCTTTAAAGTAGTGCCATCCCACCATTGAGAGATAGGTAGCACCACCGTTGGAGGTGTTCGGGTCAATTCGATTTTCAGGGACATGGTGATCACCGGAGCAATGGGAAGACACCTTAGAAGCTACCCTCATGCCAGGTTCCCGGATCATGAGGACTTACTAAGACGTTTTCTACTCGACGACCACCTTTCGAAAGGCAACAGTGAGGCGTACCCTAGGGGTGGTGTGTGCGATTCGTGTGTCGTTTTCAGATATTTGTCTTGTCATGTTTGTCGTGTTCTACGCTTGATTTTAATTTGTTCATTCATTCTTGCATGCATATTAAGAGATATAAAATTTGCGAGGAAATAAATCTAAGACTATTACAAAGGCGCGGGTCCACATCGCCAAAATTAAACCGGACCCGATTTAGCGGAAAAATAAATGATGCGAAGAAATAAAGTGCGAAAAGTAAATTACAACGCTTTGGGATATTTACAACATTATAATAAGCGACAATAAAATAAATGCGTAAATTAAATAATTGAAACGAAACTAGGGCGTTGGACCCTTTTGCAAATAATTAAAAGTTAATGAGAATTAAAAATTAAAATTAAATGAGAATGATATTTTTGTGTTTTTTAGATTTAATGAAGAAAAAGGAAGTTAATTGAAATTAAATTAAGAAGCAAACCCTAATTCTAATATTTTTTATTTATTGTGAAAAGAATTAAAATATGACCTAAATTAAACCTAATTCATTTATGTATAATTTAAATAGGAAAATAAATAAATAAATAAATAATAAATATTATTGTGAAAAAGGGAAATAATATAATTAACAATTAAAACCTAAATTCTACATTTTTTGGATTTTTATTAAAAAAGGAATTAAAATTAAACCTAATTACACTAAATAACCTACACTTTAATTTATTTATGAAAATAAAATAAGTTAAATATATTTTTCTGTATTTTCTGATTTTTTATAATGTGTTTATATTTTTTTTGTAAAAAAGAAAATTAATTAATTAAAACAATACAAATAAATAATACAATAATTTAAATAATAAAAGAAAAGAAAAGTGAACCAGAGTGGGGTGCTGCCCCAAATAAGGAGGTATCAATTGGAGAGGCCTGGCCCAACAAGCTGGGAATTAGTTGACCTCCTGGATCATGTGCAACGCGTTGACTGGCCTCCATGGTATGCCTTCCATCTGAACCCTTGATCTGGATGCTTTGGACGCGTGGATAGTGATTGCTGGGTGCGTATGATAATCTTGCAATGGAGGTGCTGCACGTAATTGCTAACAGAAAAATAATATGGACATTTATTCAGACCTGGGGTTCGAACCCAGGTCTTGTACTTTGCAAACGAGGACACCTGCCACTGAAGCACTTTAGTTATGTTTAATATATAATAAACGGCAAATATTATAAGAAGAAAATGCTAATGCCCTTGGAATTTCGCGCGCAGTTTGAATCCACCTATCACACTTTGCCACGCAGTCTTCGTCCTCGTTCTTCCCTGAAACATAAGCATATGGCCACGGTTTTCTGGGCGTGGTCTAAAGCCGTTTTCAAAAAAATAGCGATTAGGTCATGTCCCAATATAAATTAGGCGCGACCCCCTCAATGAACTTGTTGGAAGCTTTTGATTCTCATGGTGCCAGTCTCGCATCCCAATTTTTCCATAGGAGTAAACCCCTAATTTTTTATCTCTGAAACCCTAAGGTGTATCAATGGCAACTCTTCATAAAACGCATGAAAACTCAATTAAGTTATATGGTTAGTTTCAGAAACATCTAATTAGTGCAAATCAGTGAAGAAAATACATGAAAAATGCGTAAAATTCATGATATGATTATAGATATTTTCGTGAAAAGTTTGACTCTCATATACCAAGTCTTGGGTTCTGAGTTGATGTTAATGATTGGCACGCGTTCAGAATCACCCAAGGAAGCTATTGCAATTGGTTTGATGCCTTGAATCGCCCTATAACCTTGATTTCAGAATTCAACTTTTTGAGAATTTTGCAATTTTGTAATGAGGTTCTGAGCGCAGCTTGGAGTCTTGAGGCATTAGGTTTGTGGTTCTGAATATGTATGGAGCATTTTAGGTCAACAATTTTCAACGAAATCTCTTGCATTCAAGGATTAAAGATTTGATTTTTTTCCATTATACTTTCAATCTTTTTTCACATGGTTTTTGTGCAAATCATATCCAATTCAATCCAATTCTTCCCAATCAGCATGTGCACGAGTTATAGAGTCCAAAGTATGCATAAAAAGATTTGTTTAGGTTAAGATTATATTTTTCATGAATTAAAATGATTTAAATGAATATAAATTAATATAAATTCAAATAAATAATTAAAAAATATGAAAATACTTCCCTTTGGGCCTAATGGTCGTGCATAGGCTTGGCATGAAGAAACTTGGGAGAAAATTGGGCCCATTTGCATTTTTAGGCCTTTTGCATCAATGTTGACTTTTCAAAATTCCTAAAAATTTCCCAACTTCCACAAGGCATAACTTGGTCAATTTTTAAGCTTTTCACATGTTCTTGGACATTTTGGAAAGGTCTTTGAGTCCTTTAACCAATGCCTTTGGTCCCATGTCATTTTGATTTACCAATCTCAAGTTATGGCCTTTGACTTAAAGTCACTTTTTGTTGACTTTTGAAAATGACCTATAATGTTGAAATTGATAACTTTTTGTGAGAGCATTTCTTGGACTTGGAACATGAAGATGAACTGTAGGAAATGTCTTTCTCTTCAAAATGAGCTTTGGATGGAATTTTTCTGATAATCCATGTGAAAGTTATGCCCTGGTCAATTTCAGTTGACTTTTTCAGCTGTCCAAATATAGCAACCTTTGCATCTTTGATGATTTCTGAGCCAAATTTTGAGAATCGTGATCAAGCATTGATCAAATGATGTTTGTGGCTTCAAAATGATATGTTGACCAAAAATTTGAACTTTTGACTGTCAAATGACCATTTTGCCCCTACAGTTGACTGTAGTGCAATCTAGGGTTTTGACTGTGCAATCTTGAGCTGAATGCCTTGAAATTTGACATGAGGATGCTTGACCACATTTGTAGGCATATGAGACTTGATTGGGTCTTTGAAAAGTTCATTTGCTTGACCAGAACTCAAACCCTAGTTTTGACTGTCTAGGAGACAGTTGAGCTGCACAACCCTTGGGGGAATTTTGTGACTTTGACTTTGGCAATTCTTGATGAATATGGGAGGGCAAATTTTGGGGTGCAACAGTATGCTTCAAAATCTCCCAAGGGTTGCATAGTCCAATGGCCTCTTAACAGTCAAAAATTAGGGTTTTGGTTCTGGCAAAGAAATTGAAGTTTCCAAGGGTCCAATCAAGTCCCACATGCCTACATACATTGTCAAGCATCCCTATGCCAAGTTTCAATACTCACAGCACCAAATTGCACAGTCAAAAACCCTAAATGCTTCACGGTCAACTGTAGGGGCAAAATGGTCATTTGACAGTCAAAAGTCCAAATTTTTGGTCAACATCTTATTTTGAAGCCACAAACATCATTTGATCAATTCTTGATCATGATTCTCAAAGCATGGCTCAAAAAGTCTCAAGATGCAAAAGTTTCTATTTTTGGACAGTTGGAAAAGTCAACTGCAAATTGACCAAGGCATAACTTCCACATGGTTTATCAGAAAAATTCCATCCAAATCTCATTTTGAAGAGAATGACACTTCCTACAACTCATCTTCACACTTCAAGTCCAAGAAATGCTCTCACAAAAAGTTATCAATCTCAACATTATAGGTCATTTTCAAAAGTCAACAAAAAGGCACTTTAAGTCAAAGACCATAATTTTAGATTGGTAACTCCAAATGACATGGGACCAAAGGCATTGGTTAGAGGACTTCCAGACTTTTCCAAAATGTACAAGAACATGATCAAAGCTTAAAAATTGAGCAAGATATGCCTTGTGGAAGTTGGGAAATTTTTGGGAATTTTGAAAAGTCAACTTTGCTTCAAATGCCTCAAAAATGCTAATGGGCCTCAATTTCTTCCATGAATCATTATCCAAAGGCTATGCACGACCCATTGACATCCAAGGGAGTTATTTTCTTATTTTTAATTAATTAATTGAATTTTCAATCCTATTTATTCATTTAATTAAAATCAATTATGAGAAAAATACTAAACCATGTTTTTCAAATCTTTTTGTGCATAGAATTCACTCAATATTTCGTGCACCATTCAATAAGGAAAGATTCAATATGATTGGCAATGATTGGCATAAAAAAGGATTGAAAAATATTGGAAAAAGATATGGAAGATCAAATATTCAAAAGCATTGATTCAAGGACTTTGGGCTTGGTCTTTCTGACCTAATTCCTTCCACATACATATGCAAACATAAACCTAATGCCATAGGACAAGAAGCTGCGCTGAAGAACCAAGAACAAACTTGCATTTTTACATAAAAAAGTGGAAACTGTTTTCATACTTAGAGGATTGTTCAAGGCCTGAAACCTATCCCAACACATTGCTAGACCCTCCAGGAGTCTAATAGCATCAAGAATTATTCCAAACGCGCAAGGAATTGAAGAATATAGGCCATACGGTTTGTCATATTTTCCAGAAATACATAACATGATTCATGCACGTTTAATCATTTTTCTTGTTTGATTTGCACTAATAAGGACTCTCTGAAGCTATTGGTACCATCCAATTGAATTATGGGCGCCTGAACCAGAATCCACCATGGACGAAAACTAGGTTTTCTGAAACTTCAAATTGGGGCTTTAGGCATAGGGCAAAATTAGACCTCGAAACCAGTATGAACAGAATCGTTGAGACATGACGAACAAAACCATACCTTTGCGCTCAATTTATGATGAACTATGCTCTAATCGCTATTATTGTACATTGTAGTTAGTGGGGGTTTAAAACCCCCGCTATTTGTTTCTTATTTTTCAGGACAAACGAGGAAGAAGCCTGCGTGTCATAGAATGATTGGGACATTCAAATTTTCAGCGCGTTTTTTTTGTTGTATATCACTAACTTTTGTTTTGTATTATATTATTCATGTGCCACTAACCTTACAAACAAACGCACTCGTTCAATTGGTGGCAGACGTGTACTACAGGCACTGGGACCTGGGTTCGATTCCCAGGTCCCCCCACTTATTCATATATTTTTTCTTAACGTGCTTCTGTGCAGCCTTCATTCAAAGGAGCATCATGCATCCCAATGCCTTTGCTTGCCACGCGCCCAGGAGATCAATCTGAAGGCCGGATAATGCAGCCCACCATACACACTCAGTCAACCACATGTACGCAAGCATAGAAAGTCAATGTGGCCAGATTTAAGTGGGCCTAATTGCTTCAACAACACCTCCATAATTGGGCCAGAAACCCCCTTTGTTTGTATTCTTCTTTCTAATTTTCTCCTTTCTTTTTTAATTCTTTTTTCAATTTGTTTTAACTATTTTAGTAAATTCACAAAAATAATTCTTTACAATATAAAAATCAGAAATCAAAAATAAAAATATGTTTATTTAATACTTATTTCATTAATATTTTTTGTAAATAAATTTAATAATCAACTTAGTAAAATTAGGTTAAAATTTTAATGTTTTTCTTAAATAAACTAAAATATGTAGAAATTAGGTTTTTAGCATTTTTTTCTTTTTTCTAATATAATAATTTCTTCTTATTATTATTATTATTATTAATTATTAATTATTTTGTAAATAAACATGTCATTAATTAATTAGGGTAAATAAGGTTAAATTTAAACATTTTTTTAATTAAAAAAAACAAACTTAGAATTAGGGTTTTATTTAACTTTTAATTTTAATTAATTTTCTTTGTTTTCATTAAATACAAAAACATAAAAAATAATTCCTTTTCCTTATTTAATCATTAATTAACTTTCAATTTCATTTAATTTCTTTAAAGGGCCCAACGCCCTCGCATATTCGATTCTAAGTTCTTGTCGCGCGTTTGTCTTTATTTTTCGTTTTAAATATAATGTAATTGTCCAAAGCCTTGTAATAGTAATTAGGAAATTTATTTACTTTCCGCACTTTATTAAAAAACGGGTCTTTGTTAATTTGGCGGTGTATAGACCCGCGCCTTGTAATAGCTTAGGACCTTTATTTTCCGCATTTTAATTTCCGCACCCTTAAACTGCTAATCACATGAAAGAATGAATGGCCCAAATAAAATCAAAGCGTAGATCACCAAAAGCATGACAAGACAAAACATAACTGAAAACAACACACGAATTCACACACCACTCTTAGGGTACGCCTCACCGTTGCCTTGCCCCTCGAAACGTGGTCGTCGAGTACAGGACGTTTCAGTAAGTCCTTATGTCCATGAACATGGCATAAGGGTAGCTTCTAAGGTGTCCTACTATTGCTCTGGTGACCACACTGTCCCTAACCCTCAAATTGAACCGAACACCTCAAACGGTGGTGCTACCTACCTCTCAATGGTGGGATGGCACTACCTTAAGGACATTTACACAGCCTAATTCCTTAGGGTAGGTGGATGACTCGTAGATACTTGCTCTATTTCAAAAAAACAAATCAAAAACTCTTTTCATACCGACACTTTCAAAAAGCTTTCAAAACAATTTTTCAAACACTCTTGAGGACTGATACAAGAGTCGATCTGAAACTTTCAAAGAAACTTTTTCAAACTCACTCACAATTGAAAAGCAAACAAACATTTTGAAAACACAAATGAGCAAGTATCTAAGAGCCCATGGATAACCATGGATAGAAAGGGTGCTAACACCTTCCCTTTCTATAAATCTACCTCCCGAACCGAGAACTAATCTCATAAGGAATTTTTCTATGCTTTTGTCCTTTCCATATTGGAGAAAATAAAAGACGGTGGCGACTCTTGCTTCTGCGACATTTCGTGAACCAACGTTAAACAGTCAGTTCCAGATCCACCGATCACAAATGGGTTGCCGAAGCGGCTAATAAGAACATTAAAAAGATCATTCAGAAGATGGTGATTACATATAAGAACCGGAATGAGATGCTCCCTTTTACTTTACTTGGGTATTGTACATGCGTCCTCACTTTAATAGGTGCAACCCCTTTCTATCTTATTTATGGTATGGAAGCAGTGCTCCCCATTAAGGTTGATATTCCCTCTTTGTGTATGATAATGGAAACCCAGTTGAGGCTGAATTGGTCCAAAATAGGTTTGGCCAACTGTATTTGATCAAAGAAAAAAGAATGACTGCCTTTTGTCATGGTCAGTTATACTAGAAGAGAATAAAGAAAGCTTTTGATAGGAAGGTCATACCTCGTGAATTCAGAGATGGCAACCTCGTGCTCAAAAAGATCTTGTCTTTTAACATTGATTCAAGGGGAATGTGGACTCCCAATTATGAAGGCACATATGTTGTCAAGAAAGCCGTCTCTGGTGGTGCATTGATTATTGAAACTATGGATGGTGAGGAGTTACCACATTCCATGAATGTTGATGCATTTAAGAAATACTTCGCCTAAAGAAATAAAAGAACAACTCGTTATGTTGAAACCCGAAAGGGCCACTTAGACAAAAATGAGCGTCACGATGGGCTGAAAACCCGAAAGGGCGGTCTAGGAAAAACTTAGAGACATAAATAGAATAAATCATCCTGGTATATTGAAAACCCACAAGGGCAATCTAGTTAAAAGTTAGGGATTTCTTGGCAAGTAACTGTATTAGACAAGACTTGATTGTTGTAGTAGCAATCTTCCTCAGATTCTCATTGATATTCAACTAAAGCCTAAAGCATAGGATTTAAAAGTTGTTAGGGATAATAATGGTCATTGTATTTCAATGTATCTTTTCCTTGTACTTTCCATTTTTCAAACCTTGTAAACATTTATGGAGTCACGCCATTTGTGGACTACCATTCTTTAAATGAAGTTTGAGCCTTTATCCAATTCTTTGAAATTCTTATTTTATTTCTGCTTGCAAAAATTTCATTTATTATTGATAGTAAATTTTGAAACAAAAAGATTTAAATAACAAAACATGTTTTTGAAAAAATTGTGAAAACTTTTTACTTCGATTTGTGAATTAAAGGAATAAAAACAGTCGCTCTAAGGATGGACGAATCTCAAAGCGTGAAGTTTCCTCATCACTTAAAGAGCCTCCTATGGTTACTCTTCAGCAGATTGTAAACCCATCGTGCATGTTTATATGGTGTTTACTTTCCTGCAAAGTTTTGTGGTTTGGATTTGGACGGCAGTTCATCATCCTTCAAGAAGGATAGAACCTGTTTATGGTTTTCTTCTCAGCATATGTGGTATTTATTTCCTCACAAGGTCCATATAATACTCCCCAGTGAAGCTCGGAAGTTGTTTACTTTGTCCCTACAACTCTGTATTTTGTTGTTATAGGATTATGCGATGTTCGTGTAATATATCCTTTCCCAGAGAATTAAGCCTTGAAATAGGATGTTGTATCCTCAATTGGTTACTTACTCTCTTATTGGAATTTCCATCCTAAATATGATTTAGCTAAGTCCGACATGTGCCCAAGTTTTAACATTTGGTTATCCTCAGCGTGAAGTATTTGTTTTTTCAACATTTACATGACATACATTCATTCATACATACATCATGCATAGTTGAATAAAAATCCATTGCTCATTTGCGTTTCTTGATGTTTTATTGATATTGTATTATCCTTACAGAGTGTATATCCTCTCTCCAATAGAATTCCAACCTTAAGCAGAAAGTGTATATCCTTTCTATTTCCCCATTTGAGTTTGTTCCTCATTAGGTAGAGTATTGGTTGACTGCTTCACTCTGGTTTGTTCCTAGTTTGAATTTTGGTACCCTACAACAATATTGTTTTGATCTCTCTATGTTGTGAAACCTAGATTGAGAGTGCATTTATTTTTTACCTTTGAGGGTTTTGTACTCCTCGGCTGAAATTTGTGTATGAGGGTTTTGTACTTCACGTCAAGTTGCCATCTCTACGGGTTATCCCTAACAGAGAAGCTTTTTGTAAAATCAAGTTCAATAATGTTCCGTGGTGTTCCTTTATTTTAGAAGCCTATGGCGATCTAGTTAATTTATTATTCCTGAGGACAAGTGGCGGTCTCTTTATTTGACGAGCTTGTATATCCCCGAATTCCCTTTTGGAAGGAAAATATAAGTCTCTTTTGAGTAGTCTGTTAATTCCCAGAGAAGTTGTCCCCATATATCAATTGTATCTACTACAATGTATGGTTGGCCTCTTTGATATGATAGATACAATTAGATGTGAAATTTTATCTACTCCAATGGATGATTGGTCTCTTTGATATGATAGAGAAAGTTCAATGTGAAATCTTATTTACTCCAATGGATGGTTGATCTCTTCAATATGATAGAGATAGTTTGTTGTGAGATCCTTATAACAAATAGTTACCTTTTAAGGAGTTTGTTTATTACCCTTTCATGGTGGAAGACTTGGTTAAAGAAGAAATTGAGACCATTTCATGGCTTATGACCATGTTCAAGGGGAGCTTTATCAGAAGAAACTGAGGCCTGTTCGTGGCTTATGACCATGTTCAAGGGGAGGTTTATCAAAGAAGAAACTGAGACCAATTCAAGGCTTATGGCCATGATCGAGGGGGGTTTATCAAAGAAGAAATTGAGACCATTTTGTGGCTTGTGACCATGATCACGGGGAGGTTTATTATGCGAAGAAACTGAGACCAGTTTGTGGCTTATGACCAGGTTCGTGGGGACGTTTATCAAAAGAAACTCAAACCAGTTTGTGGCTTATGACCATGATCAAGGGGGTGTTTATCAAAGAAGAAACTAAAAACTGTTTGTGGCTTATGATCATGATCGAGGGGAGGTTTATCAAAAGAAACTAAGACCAGTTCGTGGGTTATGACCATGATCGATGGGAGGTTTATTAAAGAAGAAATTGTTACTGTTCTCGGAAAAATCCAGAAGTTAGGTGAAGTTTATTACCATTTTCAAATAACATCTTGATAAAAGAAGAAGTTAATACTCTTTCTAGGTGAAACACTAGAATTTCCAGAAAACTTTCTATTATCAATGAAGAATCTACCTTCAAACCTGAGTTAGCAACTCACCGTCATCCCTGAGTCGGTTTTACCCTCATTTTACTAAGATGATGTTATATTGTCTCCTCTTTCTCCTCTTTGGGTTTTTCCCCAATAAAGATGAGTCATCTTTTCCCAAGCAGATTTGAATTTTCTCCAGCACAGTTAAAGTCTCTTCCCCCAGTCGAGTCTGTTATCCTATCTTAAAGATTATTTCCTTTTGGCTTATTGCTTGCATTGTTAAGTATTTCCTTGCTGGAATCTTACATTGCCTTTTGTTCTTTGACTATATTTGTGGTTTTGTCTCTATTCATATTTATCCTCGGAGTCGTGTTATTCTCTAGTGAGTTATCCTCCTGGTTTGACCCACCTCCTCGGTCTTTTATGTTTTAGCGTTGTCTATTTTTCTGTTGATATTCCCAGTGGTGACTTATTCCCCCGTCGAATATACCTCGTGAATTCATAATCATATACCCTAGTTTGCATCTTAGGGCCAAAAATTGGATCTTTTTTTAATTTAAGTGTGATACGGTGGCAGAACCGACTATTATACTGGTTTGCGTTTTTTGTTTGCAAATGTAGCGGTAAGCAAGAGTCGCCACCGAATTTTCTTTTATTCAACAATGGAAAGGGTGAAAAGAACAGAAAAAGACCTTTTTTCAAGATTTTTGAGTACGGTGGGTAGATTATGGAAAGGGGAGGTGTTAGCACCCTTTCCATCCATGGTTTTCCATGGGCTCTTAGGTACTTGCTCATTTTTGAAATTGCTTTTGTGTTTGTGGTTTTGAAAATCTTTGAAAATGCCTTAGTGTGGCGTTTCACTTTATGGTAACTCTTGTATCATTGCTCAAGAGTGTGATAAAGTGTTTTGAAAACTTTTGTTTGAAAAGTGTTAGAAAGTGTAAAAGGATTGTTTGAGCATGTACCTAACAGTTATCTACCTACTCGAAAAAAAGACTGTTCTTTTCCTCCTACCCTTTAGACCGTGTTATCCTACTATTAGTGAGTAGGTAACCATAGTCGTTAGATGTTGAGGGACTATTGAAAGGGACGTAATGGTCATTGAAGGCAACATGTATGGATACCTTAGCATTTCGAAGAGACTATCATCATAAGATCATTTCTCATAGGCAACTCGAGGGACGTTTAGGGACTATGATCTTTATGATGATTTTAAGCTGAGGATCTTTGCTAAGAGTATCCCTACGTTTCGAGGGACATGACCATTATTTCCGAAGGAAACCAAGTGAGGTAATACCCTAGGGGTGCAAGTGTGCAAAAGTGTGCTTTTTCAGATATATTTTATCTTGCACAATTAGGTTTATCTAGGTTCAATTAATCATTATCTTTTATACAACCCTATTAAACATTCATCTAAGCAGTTTATCATGCGGGAAAATAAATGGCAGAAAGATAAAATTCATAACTATTACAAGGCTTTGTTGCAATTACATAATTAATGACTGAAAAGTAAAAATGCAGAATTAAAACCCCAATTAAACTATTACAAACCAGGCGCAGTTACATCAATAATGAAAAATAAATCGTATGGCAAAAACAATTAAGCGCGAGAATTAAAATTGGATAAAGGTGCAAAACCCTAAAAAACATTTAAAATTTTTTTTGAATTTTTTTATAAAAAATGATTTGAAATTGACCTAATTTTGTAATTAATTTTAATTAATGAAAATAAATTAAAATTGATTAAAATAATTAATTTGCAAAAAACTAATTTAATAAAAAAAAAAAGATAAGTCCTATTTTTGTGATGATTTTCTGATTTTATAAAAAAATTGATTTAAAAAGAAATTAAACTAATTAAACAAAATAAAATAATGAAATAAAAAGAGTGAAGGAATGGGCCTGAGGGGTGTAAACCCAAATTTGGGATGGTGTGTTGCTGAATTTGTCCAAAGCCCAAACCTGTGGCCCATCACCAACGCTGGATCTAGTGTTGTTGGGAGCATGGAGATCCATCATGGGGATGCAGCTTGGAAGCGTGAGATCTGGCCAAGGAACGATCCAAGGGTGGTGATTTGGAGATCTATGGTATGTGCGCTTGTGATGATAGCATAGAATCTGCAAGGAAATATTGAGAAAATAGAAAATGTTAGAGGTAGGGGTCGAACCCCTAACCTCCCACACATAACGCTCTAACATCCTTCCTGCTTGCCACTGGGCCACTTGGTTATTTATGATACCAAACAACAAAAATATATCTTATTTAATAACTAGCAGTAATAATGAAAATGCGTGCGAGATTCAAATTGTCCAACCAGACTTGGATACGCCATCATCTTCTCCAAATGGGTTGTCGCTTTAGACAGGACTTTTACCTACGGGCAACATGCTGTAACTATAAACCTGTATATTTCAAAAATCACAGCCACGCAATAAAAATGAAATCTAAATACATAGATCAATTGGGTTTGATCTCGTGAGCAAAATGGTACTCTTCTTTTGACTTAATTTCACCTGTAATGAAAAACCCTAAAACGAAGATTCAAACCCTAGCAATGTCAGTTATTCATACAATCATCAAAACAAATAATTAATTATGCAAACATGTTCTAAATGATTATTCAAACACGAATATGTAGTTAGAATTCATTTATCATGCATGTATATTCAAAATCAAATTCAAGAAACAAAGGGAAAACCGTGATACCGTATGGGGCGTTTCAGGGTGCTTTGACGCGTGGGAATGATTCAGGTAGCTTCCAAATGCTGCCAGGAATGGATTGCAACCTTCAAAATGCTTTGAACTTCCTTGTGGACAAAAATCCGACCACCACTTCCTTGTCAAAAATTTGAGTTTTGTTCTCCCAATTCACATGGCCAATCCTTATTTTTTTGATCTGGGAATATTATGAATATATAGTAGAGTGAATTAGGTCAACAAAACTGAACACAATCTTTAAAAACTTATGAGAAAATATTTTTATTTGCATCTTGTATTTTTGATTTCTAAATTTGGCCAAATCATGCTATATTCATCCCAATCATTCCTTGCACGAAAATCTTGATTTGCCAGCTGATTATAGACTCATCATGTGGTCATAAAGTTAAATCTTGGATTTTATTTTATTATTCCACTATTTAAATTGATTTATTTTGATTTAAATGAATAAAAAATTAAAAAAAATTAAAAAATAAAATAATAAGTGGATAAGCTCAGGGGTCGTGGGCCATCTTAGGAACAAGTTTCAAACAAGAAAACATGGGCCCATTTGGAAGAAAAGCAATTTTGATCAATGTTGACTTCATGCACATTTCCAAAATTTGGTCAACTTTAGCAATGCATATCTCTCTCATTTTTAACCCTAAAAGGGTGTTCTTTGACTTTTTAGAAAGCTTAGGATGTCCTCTAAACAAACCTTATTATATCATATCAATTGGATATTCCATGTTCATGTAAGGAGCTTTGACCCAAAAGGTGTTTTTGTTGACTTTTTGAAATATCCTATAATGTATGAACTTGTAACTTTTGATTGAGGCAGTTCTTGACCTTGAGGGATGAAGAGAAGTTGTAGGGAATTGTATTATCTTCAAAATGAGACTTGGTTGGAAAATTTCTGATAAAGTATGAGAAAGTTATGCCTGGTCAAAGATTGGTTGACTTTTCCTATAGAAACCCTAAATTGCCATTTTTTACTTTTGATGAGTTGGGAGCATTTCTTGAGGAATAATTATCAACCCTTGATCAAATGATGGAGGTTACTTCAAAATGTTGATGTTGACCAAAAATCTTGAAGTTTGACTGTATTTGGGCCACAATTGACTTTTGACCTATTATAGTTGATTTCCAGGCATCTGAGCAGTTGATTGAGCAAACTTGTTGTGTAAGGCATGAAACTTGACATGGATGATCTTGGGGACATATTAGGGAAATGAAGGACATTTGGGACCCTTGAGACCCAACCATCTTGCTTGAAATTGAAACCCTAGTTTGAGGCTTATTGTCTTAAGATGGGGATTTGTCTGGTCAATCCTTAGTCCACTTTGAGCAATTAAGGACCTCTAGGAGTATGTCTTATGTGAAAATGGGAGGGAAAATTTTTGGTACAACATTAAGTATCTTTAATCGCGCTGAGATGAAGACTTTAACCTTTATATCGCTTGATAGAAGACACTTAAATAAGGGCAGTTGTGATACCCTAATTTTTGGCCATCTCTTGGTCTTAACATAATAAGCTCATACATCATTCTCATACAAACGCATGTATATCATTTGTTCAAATGTGAAGGATCAAGGGTTGTGATAATGGAGTATGTGTCATTCAAAGATTAAAAAATTTGTTATTCAAGAGATAGAGGATTAGGATCTCATCATCATAAGTTTCATTTCAACACACAAGTTTTTGTTGTTCAAGATTTCTCAAGATTCATCAAACCAATTAGGGTTTGGAGATTGATCATTATCTTCTATCTTAATTGATATTCAACTAGGGTTTTAGTCAAAATCATCCTGAGGTTGACTTTCTGAGAAAAATAAGGTTCCATGGTCCATAAGGCATCTCCAAACATCTATGTGTGGCTTATTGATCATCACAATTTCATCAAAAGATTCAATTGTGCGGTAAAGATTGAGATTTGAGTGCATCTGAGCAAAAGTCAACAAAAAAAGTCAAAGATCAGAGGTTGACCAAAGAGACTTTTTGGTCAGCATTGGGTTCAAAATGTCTAAGATGAGAAAATATTTGGTCATTGGTTGAAAAAATATAAACAAATGGTCAAAATTGAGTTTACTTGCAACATAAGTTATCTCTGGGACTTATAATTTATTCTAAGTATTAGAGATTTTTTGTCTATTTTTCCATCTCTCAAACTTCATATGTCATTCAATTATTGTCAAATATTTGCAATCTTGTAATCAAGAGATAGGTAAAGTTTCTTACTACATCTTTGTAGAAGAAAGAATGTAAAAAAATTCCATGGATCATGAGTTATTGGTTGGAGAAGATGGATGTTCAATCAGATTTGAAATTTGACACTTATACAAATTTTGAAACATTTCAATCAGCTTCATCGTCATGTTTTACAAGACAAGTTACTATATAATTCAATCCTCATTTTGAGTTGCAATCAAAACAAAATATGTAAAGCTAGCTTCCTTATTTCTCATGCTACAAAAAGTTTATCATTTGGTTCATTAATGACTGAGATATCATGGTTTAAAGTCAAACAACCAAAGATGTCAAATTGACTTACACTTAGAAACTTTCCCTAAGTGTTTTATCAGTTTTAAGTTATTAACTTTCATGATAATTTACTCAATCTTCTAGGCATCATCCCATCTTCCTATCAACATCAAAGTTATAGAAAATATTTCTCTCTTTCCATTGAGCCAAGTATGCACTAAATGGTGCAAAGAATTGCAAGTTATGATCCTGAGAAGGCATGTAGAAAATCATGGGTTCTAAATTTCTTTAGGTTTCTATGTTGATCATTATTGATCAGTTGTGAATTACATGTCATTTCTAAGTGGGCTTAGCACCAAATATTGATCATACTTTTCCTAAAATGGAAAAGATGCTTTCCACTAAGCTGATTCCACTATTTCTCATGTGTCAACTCCTTTATTTCTCTCATCAAAATGCAACAAATACTTCTGCTATACCACACCAAAACGCACATCACAAAACCACTCTCTCATTTTTCTCATTATGTGAAAACTTAGCTAGCAAGTTCCTTAACCAAGGTTAAGCTTTAACCCCAGCGTCTACTCTATATATAGAGCTCACTATCATCATCCCAAAAAAAAAACAAGAAGAAGAAGTAAGGAGAACAAGTGGCCGTTTAAAGAGAGTTTTCGAAAAAGCTCTCAAAACTTCTTGACTCTCTCCAAGTCTGCAAGATCTCTTCTTATCCTTTACTCATATTATTTTCATCTAAGATCTTTGAAGAACTTTTGGTGGTTTTATCTTCATCTTTTCTCTAAGAAGAAGGAGCATTAGACTGTATCTCCCATTTGGTAAGCTCTCTACAATAATTTCCTCTCTCATTCTTAGATCTAAAATGATTTAGGATGATATGAGCATGTTCATGCATTGCATCTGGAAGTTCTTCAAGCATGACATTGGTTAAATTTCTGGAAATTTGATGTTTAGATCTTGTTGTTTAAGTTTTACATACGTGCCTTTCGTTCCATTTTTCTCTATGATTGATCTGTGGTTTTGTTAAACTAATGGTATAGTGATGATCTACCCTTGGAGTACTTCATGTTAGGGTTTTATTTTGTTCGATTTGATGATGAAATTTAAGCACGAAGTTTGGATAAAAACATGCATGTTTAGGGTTTCTGGTTCGTTTTTTATTTTGTGTTTCCTTGAAGAAGATGATATTGTGGCGTGTTGTGATTGGCTTATTCCTTTTTTTTGTCTTTTAGCCACTTAAGCTCACTTGACCGGTTGATACTATATCACATGAAATTTTGTCACACTTTAAATTGTTTACTTTTGCAAATAAAATAATGCAATAGGAAAAGGTGGGCTTGGCTCATTTAATTTCCACACCCCCTGTTTCCAGACCTAACGGGCCTTTTAAACTATTTTCAGTTCAATTCCATTTTGCTATTTTACACCCCCTTCATTTAAATTTATGCACATCATTTTTTTCTATTTTAATTTAGTTTTAATATTTCTTTTGTTCTAAAAAATATAAAAAAATATTTTTAAAATAATTTAATGTCTTATTTAATTTTCCATATTTTTATTTTTATTTTTTCATTTATTTCTTATATTATATTTTGAATTAATAATCAAAATTGGTTTAAGTGTGAAAGCTTTCAATTAGGGTTAGAACTTGTTGACTTTTGAACATGGTCTTTGGCCAATTTTTTGGATGTGATTAGATACATGTATGCTTAGAGTTTGGGTGATTCTTTGAAGTCCATTATTGGTAAATTGAGACATGCTTAACTCCTTTAAATAATTTTCTAAATGCATGTTGATATTTGATGACGTTTGGATGATAACTTCTTTATTTTCCAAGAATGGATAATTCCTCTTAAAGATGAAATTACTTATTGAAATTCCTTAATTGGTTGATCATTGTTTGAATATGGTGTTTGTGTGACTTCTTACAAACTTTGAGATATGTGTTGGATTCCTTTCTTATCTAAATTATGTCTTTTATTGTTTCCATGTTTGAACCTCATTGTTTCATTCTTTATGGTTTAGTTCTAGGGACTAGTTTTGTTGTTTGATTGATCTTTTGACATAATCCTTGTGCGACCCTTGTGTGAAACTTCTCCCATATTTAAATCTTGTTTACTTTAATTCTTTAAGGTGTTGATTTCTGGTTTCTTTAATTATTTATCTTAATTTACTCATATGGTCTTTGCTAGTTGCTTAAAGCCTTGTCTACTTGTGCAATGTTTGTGTGCTTTTGTCTAGGTCTTAGAACCTCTAATCTTTAAATCTTTTTAAGAATCACCCTTAGGGATTATAGTGTGTACTTTGAGACATTCCTTTGGTACATCTTTGGTCATTAATTGATAATTTGAAGCATGCGTAGAGTTTAGGCTTTGTTTGCCCACAAACTTTTGTTGTTGTTTTATCTCTTCATACTTAGTTATTTAGTTGGATTTTGTGCCATGTATATTGATGTTTATGCCTTTGTTTTTCACTTGCTTGTGTGATTTCTATGTTCCGTAAGGAATTTGATTCCATCTTCTCAAGATGTGAATTTATTAGACCCTAGGTTCTAAACCAAGCATGATAACATTAGTAGAGATCCCTTAATCTCTAACCTTAGGTCCATATTGTATGCTAACATTAGGTGGTTTTCTCTTTATTATCCTAACTTTAGGTCCACATTGCATGATAACATTAGGAGAAACTTCTTTTATCTCAAAAAACTTTAGACCTTTTATCTTTCCTTTTTGCATTTGCATCTTTAAAACTAAAACTTCTTTTTCTTAATTAAAATCTCAAAAACACTTAACAATAAAGAGGGAAACCATATGTCATGAGCCTTAATTATTGGGAGAAGTATGAGGAGGTCCATTCCTACCCTTTTTCTTCCTTTCAGTCATTGTGTTTAAGGTGGTTCAAATCTCAAACCCTTTAAATGAATAAAAAATAAAAATAAAAAATAAAAAAAATAAAATAATAAGTGGATAAGCTCAAGGGTCGTGGGCCATATTATGAACAAGTTTTAAACAAGAAAACATGAGCCTATTTGGAAGAAAAGCAATTTTGATAAATGTTGACTTCATGCACATTTCCAAAATTTGGTCAACTTTAGCAATGTATATCTCTCTCAGTTTTAACCCTAAGAGGGTGTTTTTGAACTTTTTAGAAAGCTTAGGATGTCCTCTAAACAACCCTTTTGGTATAAACTCAATTGGATCTTCCATGTTCATGTAAGGAACTTTGACCCAAAAGGTATTTTTGTTGACTTTTTGAAATGACCTATAATGTATGAACTTGTAACTTTTAATTGAGGCATTTCTTGACCTTGAGGGCTGAAGAGAGGTTATAGGGAATTAGATTCTCTTCAAAATGAGCCTTGGTTGTAAAATTTCTAATAAAGTATGAGAAAGTTATGCCTGGTCAAAGTTTGGTTGACTTTTCTTATAGAAACCCTAAATTGTGATTTTTGACTTTTGATGAGTTGGGAGCGTTTCTTGAGGAATCATGATAAACCCTTGATCAAATGATGGAGATTACTTCAAAATGTAATTTTGACCAAAAATCTTGAAGTTTGACTGTATTTAGGCCACAATTGACTTTTGACCTAATATAGTTGATTTATAGGCATCTGAGCAGTTGATTGAACAAACTTGTTGTGTAAGGAATGAAACTTGACATGGATGATCTTGGGGACATATTAGGGAAATGGAGGACATTTGGGACCCTTGGGACTCAACCATCTTGCTTGAAATTGAAACCCTAGTTTGAGTCTTATTGTCTTAAGAGGGGGATTTGTCTGGTCAATCCTTAGTCCACTTTGAGCAATTGAGGACCTCTAGGAGTATGTCTTGTGTGAAAATGGGATGGAAAATCTTGGGGTACAACAGCTGCCCCTGTTCAATCTTCTTAAACCTGAGGACTTAGATTGGTTTGTCCGCCTTTCATGATCTGAGGGTGGAAGATGATTGAACACTAGAGTGCCTAGAAATTTGCACTCGTCTGAAATGATACTCGACTGTGTAGATAATATCGGGAATGGGCTTATGGATTCCATTTGGAAAATATGACGGAGAGTCGTCAGAGACGGGCTTAAATATGCCATCTATAAAATGTGATGGAGGGTCGTCGGAGATGGGATTAAAGATGCCATCCAGAGTAGATGCTTTCATGAGATATTACTTCGTGATAACTTCTACTCATGTTGTTGAGGACTCCGCTGAGGAATGTTGGTATCTGTCTTGGGGAATAGAGTCTAGGAGCTTCAATTTTCCGTTACTCTACTAGGGAGTCATCTGTTGATTGAAGAGACGGAAGTGAACTGCTATTTGGTCAAGATCTAGGCTTCATAGTGACTTGCTGAGGATGATAAGGCTGATTGCTATCTGGTCGTATTCCAAGCCCCACAACGACATACTGGGGAGATGAGATTAAAATTGTTATCTGGTCAAGATCCAGGCTTCACAGCGTCTTGCATTATTGATTGACTATTATTCGGTCAGTTTCCGGGCTTCATAGCTTCTTTTAACTGGAATAGAAATCTTAGTATCGATTTGATTGAACCAATGAAAGGTCTCAAGTTGTCTTCAACTGGGATAGAAATCTTGGTATCGATTTGACTACACCCAGGAAAGGCCTTGAATTAACTTTGACTGGCATACTAATCAGGAGGATCTTAGTAGCAATTGAAATGACCCAGACGAAAGTCTTGGAGTCTCTTCTACCGGCATAGTAAGCAGAGAGATCTTGGGATAAATTTGACTGGCATAGTAATCAGGAGAATCTTATTAGCGATTCAACTGACACAGACGAGATTATTGGAGTCTCTTCTACCGGAATAGTAAGCAGAGAGATCTTGGATTAACTTTGACTGGCATAGTAATCAAGAAAATCCTAGCAACGATTTAACTAACCCAGACGAAAGTCTTGGAATCTCTTCTACCGGCATAGTAAGCAGAGAGATCTTAGGTTAACTTTGACTGGAATAGTAATCAGGAGAATCTAAGTAGCGATTCAACTGACCCAAACGAAAGTCTTGGAATCTCTTCTAGCGGCATAGTGAGCAGAGAGATCTTGGATTAACTTTAACTGGCATAGTAATCAGAAGAATCTTAGTAGCGATTCAACCGACCCATACGAAAGTCTTGGAATCTCTTCCACTGACATAGTAAGAAACAAGATCTTAGGTTAACTTTGACTGGCATAGTAATCAGGAGAATCTTATTAGAGTTCAACTGACCCGGACGAAAGTCTTGGAATCTCTTCCACCGGCATAGTGAGCAGAGAGATCTTGGATTAACTTTGACTGGCATAGTAATCAGGAGAATCTTAGTAGCAATTCAACTGACCCAGACGAAAGTCTTGGAACATCTTCAACTGGAATGGTAATCCGGGAGATCTTAGTGTCGACCTGTCTGACCCGGGGAAAATCTTGTGAGGACATCTTCTTGAAGAAAATGCTGAAATAGCCTTTGGTTAGACGTAGCTTGTTGATTTGGTCCTTTCCTGAAAGGTAAAGAGTTAGTCATATGCAATGTCATGATGTATGAAATGAATTAAGATTATGTTCTCAAAATAAATGAGATTGTATTGTATGAAATATGTATGTGCATGCCATGATGTATGGATATGGGATGCTATTAAGGCATTTCTTAGTAGGGGAAATAAATCTCGAACTTCTGCTGAAAAGTATTAGGGATCCGAGTTCTTCATTTCCGTTGGGGATGGTTAATGGAGATGACTATGTTGTGGATTTACTCCTTTCTGTTTGCGAATATTCTGCCGGGGAGAGACTCTGCTTGAGAATAACTCCGCGAGGGAATAGCTCTGTTTGCGAGAGGAGATGCTTTGCTGGAATATTTTTCCGATTCGAGGAAATAAATTCCGTCGAGGGATGAACTTTCATAGCTGTAGAAATAAACTCTGTTGGAGATTGAGCTTCTGTATTCAGATAAATAAACTCTGCTCGGGAGAAAACATTATGAACCGCTTGCGATTATAAAATTCGGCTGGGGGATATAGATATTGGTTCTCTGAAGGAACTTTGCTGGGGAAAGTAACTCCTGTTTGGGGAAGCTGATGTCAAAACTTTGGTTGCCTCTACTATGTGGGGAGTGTAGATTTCACGGGGTTGCATGTACTGGTGACTTTGTTTCAAAGCTATCTCTTCTCCTATACCTGCTGGACAGAGTAACTATCGGGATTGACATGGTTTTTAGTCTCTGCCCTTGTTCCTTAAGTCATAAGCAATTGTCTTTTTGTTTCTTATGCAAATATTTATGAATAGAAATCATATTCAAATTCATATGTCAAGAATAAATCATTGGATGTTTTTTCAAAACAAAACAAAAAAGAAAAAAGAATAGTTTTTATGTAGAAATGACTTGTATTGATTTTGAAGTTGGCCTATAACAGGCGTTTTTGTACAAGGAGGCTGAAGCTCTAGTGAAAGAACGTCATCGTGAAAATGAAAGTTATACAATATTGTGTACAGAGAGAAGCAAAAATCTATGTGTAATAATCCCATTGAGTTTCAATTCTGCTATTGTCGTTATGTCTTCGAGCATCTCATCACTTTGCTACTTGTCCAAAACTGACTGGATTGATCGGTGCTGTTTGAGCTTGGTAGTTGATACTGAAGTCTGGTCACAAGGTGATCCAATGGGACATAGTGATACGCTTTAAATTCCTAAATTTTGTTTGGACCGCCCTTTTGGGTCTTCGGTCCACCGGGATACCCTTTTTTGCCCAAGCCGCCTTTTCAGGTTTTCGACTTGCCGGGTGTACATATATTTTTGTTTTCATCCCTAATTTTTGCCCGAACCCTTTTGGTTCGCCGGGAAGCCCTTATTGTTTCCTAGGCCAGTCAGCCTAGCGGGTCTTATTTATGCACCGTATCTTTTCACTATGTCCGCATTGACAGGGTGAGGTAGGTCGTCACCGTCCATGGTGGTCAGGATCATGGCTCCACCAGAAAATATGCTTTTGATCGCAAATGGTCATTCGTATGCGGGAGTCCATTTTCCCCTGGGATCACCTTGCAGCAGTATCATGCGCTTGATCACTAGATCCCTGACTTGATATAATTGGCGTCTGACCTTTTTGTTGAAAGCCTTGATCATCTTTTTTTGATACATTTGACCATGAGAGACAATAGTAAGTCTCTTTTCATCAATCAGATTCAGTTGATCAAGTCGAGTTTGGATCCAATCATCTTCATTCAGACCTGCATCCTTCATGATTCTCAGAGAAGGGATTTGGACCTCGATAGGTAGGACAACCTTCATACCGTATACTAGAGAGTAGGGTGTTGCCCCTATCGATGTTCATGTTGAGGTTCGATAACCATGAATAGAAAATGGTAACATCTCATTCTAGTCTTTGTATGTCACTGTCATCTTCTATACAATTTTCTTAATGTTCTTGTTAGCAGCTTCGGCATCGCCATTCATCTTCGGTCGGTAAGGGGAAGAATTATGATGTTGTATCCTAAATTGTTTATAGAGTTTGGTGATCATCGTGTTGTTGAGATTCGTACCATTGTCAGTGATGATTCTCTCTGGTACACCATACCGACAGATCAGGTTATGCTTGATAAACCGCACCACAACGTTCTTGGTAACAATAGCAAAAGAGGCGGCTTCAACCCACTTCATGAAACAATCAATGGCCACCAGGATGAAGTGATGCACATTGGAAGCGGTAGGTCTAATCTCCCCTATCATGTCAATGCCCCACATTGCAAAGGGCCAAGGAGCCGTCAAGACGTTCAAAGGAACCGGTGGTACATGCACCTTATCAGCATATATCTGGCATTTATGACAAGTTTGGGAATGCTAATAGCAGTCTGCTTCCATAGTGGACCAATAGTATCCTGCCCGTTGGATCTTTTTAGCCATGGTATGTCCACTCAAATGGGTTCCGAAGGTACCTTCATGTAGATCTGCCATAATCCTTTCTGCTTCACTCTTGTCTACGCATCGAAGTAAAGTAGAGTCATGGTTGCGCTGGTAGAGGAATCCATTACTGAGGAAGAACTTTGCGGTGAACCTTCTCATAAACTTCTTATCATTGACAGATGCCCCCTCGGGATACTATTGAGCCTCGAGATATCTCTTTACTTCATAGAACCAAGGTTTGTCTGCTACTTCTTCAGTTTCGATCTCATAGCAGTATGCTGGTTCATCCAATCTCTCAATAGTGATCCGAGGAGCCTCATTGTCCCACCTGACCTTGAACATAGAATACATGGTAGTTAGCGCGTCCGCTAACTGATTCTCCTCTCGTGGAAAATGTTCAAAGGTGACCTCTTCAAAGTGTGGAAGAAATGCCAGCACGTGCTCTTTGTATGGGATGAGATTTAGGTGCTTCGTGTCCCACTCCCCTTTAATTTGACTTATCACCAAGGCTGAATCCCTGAAAATGCTCAAGAAATTGATCCTCTGGTCAATAGAAGCTTTAAGACCCATGATGCATGCTTCGTATTCCGCCATGTTGTTGGTACAGTTGAAGCATAATCGGGAAGTGAAAGGAGTATGACAGCCTTCAGGAGATATAATTACTACACCAATGCCATTACCTAGTGCATTTGAGGCTCTGTCAAAAACCATAGTCCATCGAGATCCTTCTTCAGGTCCTTCATCCGGTCCAGGTTCTTCATAGTCGGTCACTAGCATAATATTCTCGTCCGGGAACTCAAAATTCATGGACTGGTAGTCATCCACGGCCTGATGATCCAAATGATCAACTAATACACTTCTCTTGATTACTTTCTGGTTCGTGTATTGGATATCGTATTCGGTTCAGATCATCTTCCATCTCGCTATTCTTCCGGAGAGATAGGGCTTCTCGAAAATGTACTTGATTAGATTCATCTTAGATATCAGTAAATTAGTGTGGTTCAATATATACTGTCTTAGTCGGAGAGCAGCCCATGCCAAAGCGCAACAAGTTTTCTCGAGCAGTGAGTATCTTGTCTCACAGTCGGAAAACTTTTTGCTAAGGTAGTATATTGCATGCTCTTTTCGACCAGACTCGTCATGCTGCCCCAGCACACACCCCATTGAATTGTCTAACAATGTTAAGAACATTATCAAAGGTCTTCCTTCAATCGGAGGCATCAGAATTGGTAGTTCTTAAAGGTATTCCTTGATTCTTTCGAAGGCAGTCTAGCATTCGTCATTCCATTTTACCACTTGATCTTTCTTCAGAAGCTTGAAGATTGGCTCACAAGTAGCAGTTAAATGGGAAATGAACCTGGCAATGTAGTTTAGGCGTCCCAAAAAGCCTTTGACCTCCTTCTCACTGCGAGGAGCTGACATCTCTTGTATAGCCTTTACTTTTGCAGGGTCTACCTGAATGCTCTTGTCACTGACAATGAAACATAGTAGTTTATGAGATCTTACCCCGAAGGTGCACTTGTTCGGATTCAACCTTATCTTGTATGTCTTCAACCTATCAAACAACTTTTGTAGATGATCAAGGTGATCTTCCTCAGTTTGAGACTTGGCTATCATGTCATCCACATATACCTCTATCTCATGGTGAATCATGTCATGTGTTGTACCCCAAAATTCGCCCTCCCTTTCTTCAGGAAACCATCTTAGATTTTTCAAAATCCCCTGAAACAAATCCAAGTCCTGAGTTATCCTTTTGCCCAAGAAAGTCACTTACAAGAGCAAGATGATCTCACAAACTCCAGAAACAACGCTTTCATCTTGAGGAAAATCAAATTCTAAGTGCTTAAAATGTTTCTATAAAATAAGTGTTTTTAGAAAAATCAGCGCTTCAGAACTTCTGGACCCATTCCAGATGAAGACGGTCAGAAGTTGCAAGTTTGGCTCAGCATGGTCAGAAGTTGGCTCTTCAGCAGCTACATCAGTTCAATCAGAAGTTGTAAACGTGGTTCAGAGTGTAAGCCTCAAACAGAACATGCCCCTTCAGTAGTTACACAAGCTCAGTCAGAACTTGCTAAAGGAATGCAAGAGAAACATGAAAGTATAAAGGCTCCTTCAGAATAGGTTAAAGTCAGAAGATGAAAGGTCAGAGGGATAGGTGTCACATTGATACAGAATCTCTAAGTCCAGGTTGTCCAGAAGTAGATCCAAGGAACGTACCAGAAAACCAGGAGAATCTCCAGAGCTTGCTAAGACAACAGGTAGCCAAGGCCAGAGCATGGTTTACGCTGCTGATTCAACAACCAGAATGTTGGTATTGACAGGTCTTGTCACCATTTAATGCCCATTAATGCCTCCAACCACTCCTGAGCATTCACGTGTGGCTTGGAAAATGCTTTTGCACAGATTCTGGCATGGGTCTTCACGCCACCCCCCATGTACAAATGTGTATCCTCCTCCCCTAACTATTGTAATAGCGTAGGATTTTACATTTCCGCTTCTTATTGCTAGTAATTAGGACGTGTATGACAAGATAAAATCAATGAAATAGAAAAACCTAATTCAAAGAAAAACTCTTGTATGCAATAAAACACACTGGCACACTAACACCCCTAGGGTTATATCCACTTGTTGCCTTTCAAAATTGGGCCATATTGCATGTTAGGTCTCTTTGGGCAAAATAAACACAATTCAAATGATCATAGTCCCTCGATGACGCTTTCGAAAGTTGCCTAAAAAATGATCAAGTCCCTTAAGGAAAATGCCCAAAGATACTTGGCACCATTGCACTTATGGTCTAAACGATGACCCGCGCCTGTCCCTCTCACATCCTAACACAAGATTGTCCACCAAATACAATGGTGGAACAAACTTGTTAAAAGGGTTAAAACATAACAAAACCTTTGAGGAATTTAGGGTAGATCGCTCTTAAGTACTTGTCAAACTTGCAAAATAAAAACACTTGCCTGTTTTTTTTTCACACCTCACAACACTTTCAAAACAAACTTTCAAAAACAAAATGAAAACCTTTTCAAAAGACATACACCTTTGTATACATCCCAACATGGATCATTACAAAGGTTGCCACCACATTGGCCTCTTTTCAAAACATTTTCAAACCCACACACACAAGCACCATTTAAAACAATTGAAAACAAAAGGCAAGTGATCTAAGCAAGTAACTAAGAGCCCATGGATAACCATGGATAGAAAGGGTGCTAATACCTTCCCTTTCTATAATCTACTCCCCGAACCCAAGAAAACATCTCAAAGGTTTTTGCTGTGCTTTTTAAACCTTTCCTTATGATAAAATAAAAAGTCGGTGGCGACTCTTGCTCAACCGAAACATTTGCGAAAACAAACGCAAACCTCAAGTCAGTTCTCCCACCGTATCACAGAACTGGCGACTCTGCTGGGGATTGTATTGAAAGTGGAGTAACCTTAGGGCTTAGATCACCCTCTTGCATGACTAATTGTTTGATTTGCTTGCTTTATACTTTGGCTCTATTGTTTGGGTTTACAATCCTTCACCCGGATTTTGGGAAACATTCATAGATAGCAATACGTTGTGGAAACTGTGCGGGGTATACCGACACGGTCTAAGCAATAGCTATATTAGTGCGACATATTTGTGAGTACCGGTAACCCTTGAGTTCAATCAAGGAGAGTACGGGGCCGCTGAGTGATGTCACTAAGCACTAATGACCTAGAACCTTACTTGACCATCTTGGCCTTTCATTAGGGGTAGTGAGATGACCGGCTTTGGTGCAGTCCGAAGTTGGTAGATACTCGATACTACACTCATTGAGGGTTGTTTTCTTGGAATATTTTGGTCGCTAGTTAAGTGGCTAAACCGAAACAATGAACATTGAAAACAATCCAATGATATTGAGCTCCTTAGAACCCGGTTACTATTTATAGGACAGGTTTTTAAGCCAACTACACTCAAGAGGGTACTTACCTATGAAACCCCATGCAAGCCTGAAACTAGGGTTTGGTGTGATTTACTTGTACATATGTTTTGTGCATACATCATAAACATCATGAAGCATCATATGCATTTACTAACCATTTCAAGGGTTTTGGATCTTCATCTTTGTTCTTGTTTTGCAGGACATGGAGATTCCTCGCAGAAATACCATTCAAGTCAGCCTTGTGAGAATCTCTCCTCAACTCAAGGAGCTCACCTCAAGAATTCCGGAAAATTCATCCTTCAGTGAAAGACATGGTAGACTGCTCAGCCTAGTCAACGCCAACATTGAAGAAGACATGATAAAAGTGCTATTCCAGTTCTTTGACCCTCTTCACCATTGCTTCACTTTCCCTGATTATCAGTTGGTACCCACTTTGGAGGAGTTTTCTCAACTCCTGAGAATTCCTATCCTTAATCAACTACCCTTCAACGGTACGGAGAAGGAACCAAAGCCTGAGGATGTTGCTCGAGCACTACATCTACAACCATCTGAAATCAAGGGGCATTGGGAAACCAGAAGCGGCGTCAAAGGATTCTTAGCCAAGTTCTTGTTTGAGAAGGCACAAGAATGTTGGAACTCATTGGACCTACAAGCCTTTGAAGAGGTTGTGGCACTCCTTATCTATGGGTTGGTCTTGTTCCCGAATCCTGACCAATTGATAGATGTCAACGCTGTCAAAATCTTCTTGTCCAGAAACCCAATACCAACATTGCTTGGGGACATCCTTCACTCATTTTACACACGAACAATGAGAAAGAGGGGTGTTCTCATGTGCTGTACTCCTCTCCTCGCAAGGTGGTTTATTTCGCACCTTCCCCAATCTGTCTTGAAGAATGATCAAGGTACAAGGTGGTCCCAACGATTGATGGCTCTTACTCATTCTGATGTGCATTGGTGTTCTCGGTCTAGAGAAAATATCATAATTATCGATCGTTGCGGAGAATTTCCTAATGTTCCTTTACTTGGAATTAGAGGGGGTATCACCTACAATCCTTGCCTAGCTTTGAGGCAATTTGGATATGCCCGGAGGGACGGCCCTCATGATATGTTGATTCCTAGCTTAGTTTTTGACTTCGACAACGATGCGCAAGGACTTCGTCAAAGATTCATCAGAGCTTGGGGAAAACTCAACAAGGTTGATAGCAAGACTTTGGGACACAAGAACTCCATCCCTCTTGAACCTTATCTCAAATGGGTACGAGCCCGAGCCCAAAGATTGATGATGCCTTATCCTCATATTCTCCCTGTGATTAAAGAGCCCGTCAATGAAGGAGAGATTTCCTACACCATCCTACATCCAGACATGCCTACATCGTGGGAGGAGATGCAGAAAAGCTGGATTCAGCTCAAGGAGGAACGTAATACTTTTGAGGCTAGCTTCTACGCCAGTGAGAAGAAGGTTCTAGAGCTTACCCGCCGACTCCATGAGCAAGAGGTCCTCAACACCTACATCGCACCAAAAAGGATGCGCAATGTCTTTCTACCCTGAGAAATTATTTTGTAATTTTTGACCCATGGGTCATTTATGTACTGACAAATCTTTTCTTATTAAAATGACGTGCGTTCCTTTTGTCTACAACAATTGTGAATTTCCAAAACCCTTGAATGCATTGCATAGATAGCATCTCATGCATCATGTGCATAACAGGTACCCCCTTTTTTTCTACAGGTTGCTTAATCTTCTTTGCTGTTTATTTGGAACAGTCAGTCATCATGAATCCAGACTCATCCAGTGAGCAAGCAATCAAGGCCCTTCAGGCCCAAAGTGCACAGTTTCAAGAGATGGTCCTAAGCCTAGCCCAGGGTCAGCAAGAGTTGAAGACTCTACTCATGAAGAAGAAAAAGAAAAAGAGGACCGCGTTGTTCAACACCGGGCGCAGATTTGGGAACACACTCCATAATGAAGCTGATCCAACTACTTCTTCTGCTGAGAAAAACAGTCCCCAAGGGGGAGGAGCTCCTAGTCCCGCAGTCTCCGACAATGAGACGGACTATAACGATGAACAATACCCACCTGCTGCTGACAGATACAAACAATTGGAGGACCGCTTGAGCGCCATGGAAATTCAGAATGTGCCGGGACTGGACTTCGGAGATTTGGGGTTATCTTCTGGGGTAGTGATTCCACACAAGTTTAAGGCGCCTGCCTTCGCCAAATATGATGGGGTCTCCTGCCCAAAGCTGCATCTGAGGTCGTATGTAAGGAAAATCCGACCTTATACGGCGGATAAGAACCTCTGGATTCACTTCTTCCAAGATAGTCTCTCGGGGTCACAGCTTGAATGGTTCTACCAATTGGATGGAACTAGCATCCGACACTGGGAAGATTTGGCAACCGCATTCTACAGACAATACCAATACAATTCTGATCTCGCTCCTACGCGTACCCAACTTCAGGGTATGTCTCTAGGAACGGGTGAAGGGTTCAAAGAGTACGCCCAAAAATGGAGAGATTTGGCTGGCAGGGTGCAGCCTCCATTGACTGATCGGGAGCTGGTTGATATGTTTCTAGGGACGTTGTCTGGTCTGTTTTTCAATCATTTGGTTGGTAACTCCTCCGCTGGGTTTACAGATTTGATATTGACGGGAGAAAGAATTGAAGCTGGCATCAGGTCAGGAAAGATACAAAAGGCTGCCTCTACAAGTGCTGAGAAGAGGCCGTTTAAGAAAGAAGCAAGTGCCGTCTATGGTCCTAGAAGACAAGTCAAGCCCGAAAGTCGCCAAGCCGTCAATGCTTTGGTCATCTCAAAACCTGTTGCTGCTTCTCAGCAGTACAATCAACAAAGAAGTGAAAGGCCCAAGAGGCAGTATACTCGACTGAGTATGACCTTATCTCAAATTTTACCCCAACTGTTATCCACCAACCTGGTGACCCTTAAAGAAGTTCCTAAGGTCGTCAACACTACGTCTCCTAAGTATAACCCGAATGCCCGGTGTGCTTATCATTCTGATGGTCCCGGGCACACTACTGATGATTGCTGGGCCTTGAGAAACAAAGTACAAGATCTGATCGACGCAAAGGAAATTCAGTTTGAAGCCCCGGAGAGACCAAATGTTGTAACTGCTCCTATGCCCCAGCATAGGGTAAATGCCATTGAGGAAGAAATATATGATGTTTCGGTAGATGAAGTTGTTACCCCTCTGAAGACCGTCAAGAAGAACCTACTGCTGGCCGGTTTATTTCCGGGTTGCAGTGAAGGTTGCCTGCTCTGTGCTATTTCCCTATCTGGTTGTCCCTTGCTGAAGATAGGCATCCAAAGCCTAATGGATAGTAAGGAGATTTTGTTTCAGAAGTCTGTTGTTCAAGTAGTTCCGATAAGAGAAGTTTCTGTGGTTACCATCTTCAAAAATCCAATCAAGGCTCTCCCGAAGAAGCCTGTTCAAATCTTGACTGTCGCACCTGTGATTGTTACTGTTCTGGGGCCTTTCCCCTACGTGTCTGATAAAGCTGTCCCTTGGCATTATGGGGCAGACGTATATGTGAATGGAATCAAACAGGAATTTGACACTGGCGCCAGTATCTGCGATATCACTGGTCCAGCCAAGGTCACCCGCAGTGGCAGGCTCTTCTCGCCTGACATTGCACCGCCCGCCATTCGAAGACCCCTCCTTATAAAACCTGCAAGTTTACCTGTTCCTGCTGCTGATCAAGTTGTTTCCCCTGCTGCCGAGTCCTCAAATGCTCGGGGCAAAGGGATTGAAGAAGAGCCTGCCCGGACGGAGGCACCAATACCCGTAAATGTTGAGGCCTCCCAACAAGAAATGGAGGAGATTCTGAAAATAATAAAGAAAAGTGATTTCAATGTTGTCGAACAGCTGGGGCATACGCCCTCCAAGATCTCCCTGCTCTCCTTATTGCTATGTTCTGAGGCCCATGCTAAAGCCTTGATTTCATTTCTCAAGACGGCCCATGTACCACAGGAGACATCTGCAGTCCAATTCGCTGATTGCGTAGCAAACCTGACAGCAGACAATGGCTTGGGGTTTTCAGATGGTGACCTAACCGCGAAGGGAAGAGACCACAACGATGCCCTGCATGTCTCTATCGAATGCAGGGGCACTACTCTGGCACATGTATTGGTGGATACTGGTTCTTCCTTGAATGTTCTACTGAAAAAGGCTTTAGACCATTTGGATTATGAAGGCCTGGAACTGAAGCCCAGCAATATCATCGTCAGGGCCTTTGACGGTTCAAAAAGGACGGTTCATGGAGAGGTTAACATCCCTATTCGTGTGGGCTCTCAAGTATTTGACTCTACTTTTTATGTGATGGATATACGTCCATCGTACTCTTGTCTACTGGGTCGACCTTGGATCCATAAAGCTAGGGCAGTGACCTCCACCTTGCACCAGAAGCTGAAGTATCCCGTCAGGGGAAAGATTGTCACTGTGCAAGGAGAAGAGGAGTATATGGTGAGCCATTTGAATTCCTTCAGATACATTGAGATGGATGGGGAGTTTATTGAAACCCCCTTTCAGCATTTCGAGGAGGTGCATCCAATTTCAGCAGCAGCAGAGGCAACAGTTGAAGAGAATGTTTCCTTGAAGATGGCTTCCTTAAGGGATGCCCGGGCTGTGGTTCAGAAAGGCAATTATGCAAGCTGGGGTCAGCTTCCCGACTTCACTCAGAAGAACGACAAGTTTGGGCTGGGCTTTACTGCAGAGGCTCAGAGGGTTGTGCGCAAAGAGAAGATCAGAAAGGCTCCGGTGTTTATTTCCAGCTCAAGGGTGAATGCTATCGAGGAGGATGTAGAGGAAGCAGAGTTTGACAGTTGGATCTACCCGACCACCAGCGACGGACCAAGCAACTGGACGGCAAAGGATTTTACCCCTATCACATTTGTCACGCAGTAATTGATTTCTTTTGATTTCCAATTTGTAACAAACAATATGTTAAAACTTTGTTGGCTCGGTGTCCTACCCGGGGCATCGTAGCTCCATTTGTGAGGGCTTTTTTGTATGACATTTTCATATATCATCAATCAAAACATTGGACGTTTGTTGCATTTCAAATCTTGTGCTCTTTTCCTTTCTGTGTTATATATATTGCAAAACAGCTATATTTACACACACTCACTTATACAGGTTTCAATCCACTCTGGATCTCACTGGTAACAGCTCTGCTACCGCCAGTTATGACTTCGAAAATCCGATCAACTTGGCCGAAGATGAAGGTGAAGATGATTGCGAAGTGCCTGGTGAACTCGCAAGACTGCTACTCCAGGAAGAGAGAGCTATTCAACCACATGAAGAGCCGGTAGAGACAATTAATCTGGGTACTGAGACAGATAGGAAAGAGGTCAAGATTGGTGCCAATCTAGAGCTCAGCGTGAAGCAACGGTTGATCCAGATGCTACAAGACTACATGGAGATTTTTGCTTGGTCCTATGAAGATATGCCTGGTTTGGATGCCGACATTGTAGTTCACCACCTGCCAACCAAGGAAGATTGCCCTCCGGTAAAGCAAAAAGTCCGACGGATGCGTCCAGAGATGTCTGAAAAGATCAAGGCCGAGGTTATGAAACAGTTTGATGCCGAGTTCCTTGCAGTGACTTCTTACCCTCAGTGGGTTGCCAATGTGGTGCCAGTGCCGAAGAAGGACGGTAAAGTCAGAATGTGTGTTGACTACAGGGATCTGAACAGGGCCAGCCCCAAGGATGACTTCCCCCTACCTCACATTGATGTCCTTGTTGACAATACAGCTCAACACAAGGTGTTCTCCTTCATGGATGGTTTTTCAGGGTATAATCAGATCAAGATGGCTCCAGAAGATATGGAGAAGACTACCTTTGTAACTCAGTGGGGCACCTTCTGTTATAAGGTCATGCCATTCGGATTGAAAAATGCTGGGGCAACCTATCAACGTGCCATGGTTGCTTTATTTCATGATATGATCCATCATGAGATTGAGGTATACGTTGATGACATGATTGCAAGGTCTCAAACTGAGGAGGAGCACCTTGACCATCTGAGGAAGTTATTTGACCGACTCAAGTTGTACAAGCTGAGATTGAATCCCAACAAATGCACCTTTGGGGTAAGATCCGGAAAATTGTTAGGTTTCATTGTGAGTGATAAGGGTATTCAGGTGGACCCTACCAAGGTAAAAGCCATACAAGAGATGCCGGCTCCAAAAACAGAGAAAGAAGTCAGAGGCTTCCTGGGACGACTGAATTACATTGCCCGATTCATCTCACATCTGACTGCTACTTGTGAGCCAATCTTCAAATTGCTGAAGAAAGATCAAGTAGTACGCTGGAATGATGAATGTCAGGCCGCCTTTGAAAGGATAAAGGAATATCTCCAAGAGCCACCCATTCTTATGCCACCGATGGAAAGAAGACCTCTGATACTATACCTGACAGTACTTGACAATTCAATGGGGTGTGTGTTGGGACAGCATGACGAGTCTGGCCGAAAAGAGCACGCTATTTATTACTTGAGCAAAAAGTTTACCGACTGTGAGTCTCGTTACTCACTGCTTGAGAAAACTTGCTGCGCTCTTGTATGGGCTGCTCGCCGGCTGAGACAGTATATGCTGACTCACACTACTTTATTGATTTCAAAGATAGATCCCATCAAGTACATATTTGAAAAGCCCGCTCTGTCTGGAAGAATAGAGAGATGGCAAATGATCTTAACAGAATATGATATCCAGTATACAACTCAGAAAGCGATTAAAGGAAGTGTACTGGCGGATCACTTGGCACACCAACCTGTGGACGATTACCAATCATTGAACTTTGATTTTCCGGACGAAGACATCATGGTGGTAACTGACTGTGAAGTACCTGGACCGGATGAAGGACCTGAGGAAGGATCCCGATGGTCTATGCACTTCGATGGAGCCTCCAATGCTTTGGGTAACGGCATCGGCGCTGTAATCATATCTCCCAAAGGAACTCATACTCCACTCACCGCCCGATTATGTTTCAACTGCACCAACAACATGGCAGAATATGAGGCATGGGGATCAAATTTCTAAGTGTCTTCGGAGATTCCGCTCTCGTAATCAATCAGATCAAAGGTGAGTGGGATACGAAACACCCGAATCTTATCCCTTACAAGGAGTATGTGTCAACCTTGCTCCCCCACTTTGAAGAAATAACTTTTGAGCACTTCCCAAGAGAGGAGAATCAGCTAGCAGACGCACTAGCTACGATGTCTTCAATGTTCAAAGTTAAATGGGACGATGAGGCTCCCCGAATCATCATCTGGAAGTTGGATGAACCGGCATACTGCTGTGAGCTCGAGGCTAAGAAGGTTATTGAAAAACCCTGGTATCATGAGGTGAAGAGGTACTTGGAAACTCAGGAATACCCGGAAGGTGCATCTGTCAACGATAAAAAGTTCATGAGGAGGTTTGCCGCGAAATTCTTCCTCAGCAACGACATTCTCTACAAGCGGAATCATGATTCAACTCTGCTATGTTGTGTGGATAAGGCTGAAGCAGAGAAGATTATGATGGAATTACATGAAGGCACGTTTGGAACACATTCCAGTGGACACACCATGGCTAAGAAAATCCTTCGGGCAGGATATTTCTGGTCCACAATGGAAGCCGATTGTTACCAACATTCCCGAACTTGTCATAAATGCCAGATCTATGCTGACAAGGTGCATATCCCTCCGGTTCCTTTGAATGTCCTGACGGCACCTTGGCCTTTCGCAATGTGGGGCATCGATATGATCGGTGAGATCCGACCGACGGCATCCAATGGGCATCGCTTCATCTTGGTGGCAATCGATTACTTCACGAAATGGGTTGAGGCAGCATCCTATGCCACAGTAACCAAGAGCGTCGTGGCACGTTTCATCCGGCATAATCTGATCTGTCGGTACGGTGTCCCGGAAAGAATCATTACGGACAATGGTACCAATCTCAATAACAAAATGATCACTGAACTCTGTGAACAATTCAAGATACAGCACCACAATTCTTCTCCCTACCGGCCGAAGATGAATGGGGCTGTAGAGGTAGCCAACAAAAATATCAAGAAAATTGTGCAGAAGATGACAGTGACCTATAAAGATTGGCACGAGATGTTACCATTCGCTCTTCATGGGTACCGCACCTCAGCCAGAACGTCAACCGGGGCAACTCCCTTCTCCTTGGTCTATGGAATGGAAGCAGTCTTGCCAATTGAAGTCCAGATACCCTCTCTCCGGATAATGAAGGATGCAGACTTGAATGAAAACGATTGGATCCAGACTCGACTTGATCAATTAAATCTGATTGACGAAAAGAGGCTCACTGCTATCTGTCATGGTCAAACGTATCAAAAACGGATGATCAGGGCATTTAACAAGAAAGTCAGACCGCGAGAGTATCAAGTTGGGGACCTGGTAATCAAACGCATCATCCTTCCTCAAAGTGATCCCCGGGGCAAATGGACCCCTACTTACGAAGGGCCATTTGTGGTTAAACGAGTGTTCTCAGGAGGAGCCATGATCCTAACCACCATGGATGGTGACGACCTTCCTCACCCCGCCAATGCAGACATAGTGAAAAAATACTACGCATAAATAAAAGACCCGCTAGGTTGACATACCTAGGCAAAAATAAGGACTTCCCGGCGAACCAAAAGGGTTCGGGCAAAAATAAGGGATGAAATGAAAAAATCTGTACACCCGGCAAGTCGAAAACCTGAAAAGGCGGCTTGGGCAAAAATGGGTATCCCGGTGGACTGAAAACCCGAAAGGGCGGTCCAGGCAAAAATTAGGGATGGAGCGTAACACTATGTCTCATTGGATCACATCGCATCCAGAATTCAGTATCAACTACCTGGCTCAGACTTCGGCATCGACCAATCAGCTTCATCTTCAACCAGGCAGCAAAGTGATGAGACGCCCGGAGACATAAAGGCAATAGCAGAGTTGGAACCCAGTGGGATCGTTCACATAGCTGTTTTATTTCCGTTTCAAAATTCTATGTTATTTGGCGGCGTCCTCTTACTAGGATGTCAGCCTCTTGTATAAAAACGCCTATTCACAGGCGAAGTCTAAATCAATACAAATTCACTGGTTCATACAAATTACCATTGTTTTCCTTTTTCTGTTTTGTCTTGCGAAGAACGTCCAATGATCATTTTTGATATATGCATTTGACATTAAATTGCTGATTCATAAATATTTGCATATGAAACAAGAGATTGATTACCGGTGACATCAGAGACAGGGGCAATTGAAGTTGTCTGATGCGGTCGGCTTGCTTTGTCCGCCAAGGTACCAAGGTAGATTCGACTGAAGAATGTGACTAAATCATCTCAACTCCCCGCAGAGTAAGACAAGATTCGGCAATACTTTCCCCAAGCAGAGTTGTTTCCCTATCAATCCTGAAAAAGGCACCACATTCCCCAGCGGAGTATAGGCATTCGTCAGCAAGCATCCCCGACAGTCTTGATCTAAGTTTGTTACCTGGCGAAATACGGACACCCCAGTAGAACCATTTACCAGCACAATTCCAAAAGTTTCCCCAGGAAAGTGGGATTCTTGTCCCCAACAGGTCTTAAAGCTTATCCCCAGTAGATTCTGGAAGCTTATCTCCTGCAAAATACGGACGTCTCTCCCTAACTTTATTCAGAGTCATTCCTCACAAAGGCTTATAACTGGGTTATCCTCAGCTAATCGCCACGGAAGATCGCCCCCAACAAAGTTCTTTCAATCCCCAGCGGATTTTATCTTTCAAATCCCCAGCGGAGTTTATCTTTCAAATCCCCAGCGGAGTTTATCTTTCAAACCACCAGCGGAGTTTATCTTTCAAATCCCCAGCAGATTTTATCTTTGGTATCCCCAGCAGATTTTATCTTTGTTATCCCCAGTGGAGTCCATCATCGAAACCCTCAGCGAAGCTCTCATCAAAACTTCAGCAAAGTATCTCGGCCACTGGGCAACTCCCCAGCCGATCGTCAAAGACCTATTTTCCTAAGACGAAGATACATTCATAAGCATTTCACACTTTCATACATCTTGCTTACATACATGATAAAGTGAATACAACACTATCTCATGTTGAACATCATGACATCATGCATATCATACATCATGACATTGCGTACAACTTATGTTTTTGCCTTTTCAGGGAAAAAGACGATCCCAAAAACAACGTTTCCAGACTCGATTCCTGTATCTAGCCAGGGCACGTCTGAAGAGTTCGAAGATTCGATTCCTGTATCCAGCCAGGGCACATCTATCAACTGTCAGTTTCCAGACTCGATTCCTGTATCTAGCCAGGGCACATCTGAAGAGTTCGAAGATTCGATTCCTGTATCCAGCCAGGGCACATCTATCAACTGTCAGTTTCCAGACTCGATTCCTGTATCTAGCCAGGGCACGTCTGAAGAGTTCGAAGATTCGATTCCTGTATCCAGCCAAGGCACATCTATCAACTGTCAGTTTCCAGACTCGATTCCTGTATCTAGCCAGGGCACGTCTGAAGAGTTCGAAGATTCGATTCCTGTATCCAGCCAGGGCACATCTATCAACTATCACGTTTCCAGACTCGATTCCTGTATCTAGTCAGGGCACGTCTGAAGAGTCCGAAGATTCGATTCCTGTATCCAGCCAGGGCACATCTATTAACGACTATTTCCGGATTCGACTCCTGTATCCAGCCAGGGCACATCTGTGAGCAACCGATTGTAGATTCGATACCTGTATCTAGCCAGGGCACATCTGCACAAGGAGATTGAAGATCAAACACCTGTAACAAGCCAGGAAAACATCCGTCTTTCTCAAATATACAAATTTCTCGCTAAGGAATCTCTTATGCGATCGACACTTCCAAATGGCATCTATAAGCCCATTCCCGACATGGTTCTGTCACGTTTCCAAATGGCATCTGTAAGCCCATTCCCGCCATCACATTGCTGATACTCTACTAAGCGAGTGCAAATTTTCGGGCACTCTGGTGTCCAATCTCCTTTTACCTTCGAGTCGCGAAAGGCAAACTCGCCAATCTAACTCTTCAGGTTCAAGAAGATTGAACAGGGGAAACTGTTGTACCCCAAAATTCGCCCTCCCTTTCTTCAGGAAACCATCTTAGATTTTTCAAAATCCCCTGAAACAAATCCAAGTCCTGAGTTATCCTTTTGCCCAAGCAAGTCACTTACAAGAGCAAGATGATCTCACAAACTCCAGAAACAACGCTTTCATCTTGAGGAAAATCAAATTCTAAGTGCTTAAAATGTTTCTATAAAATAAGTGTTTTTAGAAAAATCAGCGCTTCAGAACTTCTGGACCCATTCCAGATGAAGACGGTCAGAAGTTGCAAGTTTGGCTCAGCATGGTCAGAAGTTGGCTCTTCAGCAGCTACATCAGTTCAATCAGAAGTTGTAAACGTGGTTCAGAGTGTAAGCCTCAAACAGAACATGCCCCTTCAGCAGTTACACAAGCTCAGTCAGAACTTGCTAAAGGAATGCAAGAGAAACATGAAAGTATAAAGGCTCCTTCAGAATAGGTTAAAGTCAGAAGATGAAAGGTCAGAGGGATAGGTGTCACATTGATACAGAATCTCTAAGTCCAGGTTGTCCAGAAGTAGATCCAAGGAACGTACCAGAAAACCAGGAGAATCTCCAGAGCTTGCTAAGACAACAGGTAGCCAAGGCCAGAGCATGGTTTACGCTGCTGATTCAACAACCAGAATGTTGGTATTGACAGGTCTTGTCACCATTTAATGCCCATTAATGCCTCCAACCACTCCTGAGCATTCACGTGTGGCTTGGAAAATGCTTTTGCACAGATTCTGGCATGGGTCTTCACGCCACCCCCCATGTACAAATGTGTATCCCCCTCCCCTAACTATTGTAATAGCGTAGGATTTTACATTTCCGCTTCTTATTGCTAGTAATTAGGACGTGTATGACAAGATAAAATCAATGAAATAGAAAAACCTAATTCAAAGAAAAACTCTTGTATGCAATAAAACACACTGGCACACTAACACCCCTAGGGTTATATCCACTTGTTGCCTTTCAAAATTGGGCCATATTGCATGTTAGGTCTCTTTGGGCAAAATAAACACAATTCAAATGATCATAGTCCCTCGATGACGCTTTCGAAAGTTGCCTAAAAAATGATCAAGTCCCTTAAGGAAAATGCCCAAAGATACTTGGCACCATTGCACTTATGGTCTAAACGATGACCCGCGCCTGTCCCTCTCACATCCTAACACAAGATTGTCCACCAAATACAATGGTGGAACAAACTTGTTAAAAGGGTTAAAACATAACAAAACCTTTGAGGAATTTAGGGTAGATCGCTCTTAAGTACTTGTCAAACTTGCAAAATAAAAACACTTGCCTGTTTTTTTTTCACACCTCACAACACTTTCAAAACAAACTTTCAAAAACAAAATGAAAACCTTTTCAAAAGACATACACCTTTGTATACATCCCAACATGGATCATTACAAAGGTTGCCACCACATTGGCCTCTTTTCAAAACATTTTCAAACCCACACACACAAGCACCATTTAAAACAATTGAAAACAAAAGGCAAGTGATCTAAGCAAGTAACTAAGAGCCCATGGATAACCATGGATAGAAAGGGTGCTAATACCTTCCCTTTCTATAATCTACTCCCCGAACCCAAGAAAACATCTCAAAGGTTTTTGCTGTGCTTTTTAAACCTTTCCTTAGGATAAAATAAAAAGTCGGTGGCGACTCTTGCTCAACAGAAACATTTGCGAAAACAAACGCAAACCTCAAGTCAGTTCTCCCACCGTATCACATCATGCAATAAGGATACCATGGCTCGCTGATAAGTTATCCCAACATTCTTTAATCAAAACATCATCCCTTTGTAGTAGAAAGTGCCCTATTGCGTGACGAAGGTTATCTTCTCCATATCTTCGGGTGCCATCTTGATCTGATTGTAACCATAGAAACCATCCATGAAGGAAAAGATCTTGTGTTGTGTGGTGTTATCAACCAAAACGTCGATGTGGGGGAGCGGAAAGTCATCTTTGGGGCTCACCCTGTTCAAATCTCTGTAGTCCACACACATCCGTACCTTACCATCTTTTTTAGGCACCGGCACCATGTTGGAAACCCATTAGGGATAACAGGTGACATCTAAGAACCCGGTGTTGAACTACTTAATAACCTCTGCTTAGATCTTCTCTAACATTTCAGGGCGCATGCGACAAACCTTCTGCTTTACCGGAGGGAAATCTTCTTTAGTTGGCAGTCGGTGAACCACAATATATGTATCCAGTCCTGGCATGTCTTCATATGACCAGGCGATGATCTCGACATAATCATGCAACATTTGTATCAACCGCTGTTAGACATTAAGCCCCAGATTTGCGCTAATCTTGACTTCTTTTCTGTCTACCTTTGTGCCCAAGTTTATTGTCTCAACTGGATCTTCATGAGGTTGTATAGCCCTTGTAGTTGTTTAGTTATTGGCTTGCATTTTTGGTAAAACCCAAGTGTATGTGTGAATGTCATGACTGATGTCATAACATTCTAGTTTAGTTTGTACTGATTCATTAGGTACCTTTGCAGAAAAATATTGTCATTCAGGTATTGATGTTTATAAGTGTGTATCTGAGCATTTTGCAAAATGATCACATTTTCCTAAATCAGTAGACAGGTTTTTCAGATGTCATAACAGATGTTAAGACATCCTGTTCTGAACTAACAGGTTTGCAGTTTGGTTAATTCTGAGTTTTTTCAGGAAAATGACTCAGTCTTTCCAGAACAGAATCATGCGTTTTCTTTGGGTTAACCTAGCTCAACCCTAACCTGGTTGATAAAGTCCTGTGACCTAGTCTTAAGGTCAAATGGAATTAACCCTAGCTTTTTGTGGAAACCCTAACTGAAGATGCAGCTGCTATATATTCAACAGAGCTGCTGTTTTGCAAGGAATCCCTTTTTGATCAGAAGATCATTTGTAAACTGTATAGGTTTAATTATTGTACTTCAAGCAATTATCATTATGATAAGTGACTTTGAATAGGTTTTTAATTGTAAGGGTTGTATAGCACTCAAAGCTTTGAAGCAAGAGTGTTTGAATGTTTCTTGACTAAAGCTGTGAAGCAGAGTCAAGTTAGGTGTGTGTATCACTCAAAGCTGTGAAGCAAGAGTGGTTGTGTTGCTTGATTAAAAAGCTGTGAAGCTTAATCAAGTGTATGTTTTTGAAGAGTGACTTCATTAATTCATTAGTCAAATTGTTTTATGTATCACTTCTGTGATTGAGGGGGAGTGAGTAGGAACTCAGGTTTAAGTTGTACTTAGATTGAAATTGCATTGGGTAGGTCTTAAGTGAAGGAGATAAACTGGTTGGTTTATTCCTGAATTAACATCTCTTATAGTGGATTTCCTCCCTGGCTTGGTAGCCCCCAGAGTAGGTGTTGTTGCACACTGAACTGGGTAAACAATTGATTGTGTTCTTTACTGTTTTTGTATTTACTGTCTTATAGAAAGTCAGATACAGTGTCATAACATTAAACGTGACATTGAGTATCTACAGCCAGAATTTCAATTGGCATCAGAGCAGGCACCCTGCCTGTATTACTGGGTGAGATCTAGGGATATCACTTTCTGGCATTATGGACAAAGAAGGAGTTTTTGGAAATAGACCACCCATTCTGGATGGAACTAATTATGACTACTGGAAACCTCGTATGATTGCCTTCTTAAAATCTCTGGACAAAAAGGCTTAGAGAGCTGCTGACAAAGGATGGATCCATCCCACCATAACTGAGAAAGATGGGACAATCAGTCTGAAACCTGAGGAAGATTGGAGTAAAGAAGAAGATGAGTTAGCCCTGGGAAATTCCAAAGCTTTAAATGCCTTGTTCAATGGAATTGATAGAAACATTTTCAGACTAGTTCATCAATATGAACTGGCCAAGGAAGTTTGGGACACTCTCAAAACTACTCATGAGGGCACTTCCAAAGTAAAAATGTCAAGGCTTCAGATGTTGACCACCAAGTTTGAGAATCTAAAAATGATGGAAGATGAAACCATTCATGAGTTTCACATGAACATCTTGGAGATTGCCAACACCTCAGGAGCACTGGGAGAAAAGATGTCAGAAGAAAAACTGGTGAGAAAGATTCTCAGATCCTTGCCTAAAAGATTTGCAATGAAGGTAACTGCCATAGAGGAAGCCCAGGACATCAGCAAGTTGAAAGTGGATGAACTTATTGGGTCTCTTCATACTTTTGAGATGGGGATCACTGATAATGGTGACAAGAAGAACAAGAGCATAGCACTTGTATCCAACACTGATGTTGAAAACAAGGAGGATGAAGAAGAAAATATTTCAGAAGCTATAGCCATGCTTGGAAGACAGTTCAACAAGCTCATCAAAAGAATCGATCCAAAGTCAAGGTCTAATGTTCATAACATTCCCTCTGACATTGACAGTTCCAGCAGAAGACCAAGGTCAGAAGAAAAGGGAAACCAAGGCAGAGGCATTCAATGCCATGGCTGTGAAGGATATGGACATATTCGAGCTGAATGTCATACCTTTCTTAAGAAATAAAAGAAAGGAATGACTGTTACTTGGTCTGACTGTGATTCAGAAAGTAATTCTGAAGAAGAATCTGCCAAACTAGTTATTGCTCTAACTAGTGTTTGTACCTCTGACAGTGACACTAGTGATGAAGAAGTGACATTTGAAGAACTGGCTGATACCTACAAGAAATTGTGTATCAGAAGTGCTGAAGTCTGTGTGCAGAATGAGAAACAATCAAAACTCATTATAAAGCTGGAGGCTGAAAAAAGGGCAGATCTTGAAACTATAAGTCACCTAGAAGGGGAAGTTCAATTACTGAACTCACAACTGAACCAAATGACAAAATCTGTCAAGATGTTGACCAATGGATCAGATAAATTGGAAGAGATTCTTCAAGTTGGACAAAATGTGGGAAACAAATCTGGTCTAGGATTTGTGGAAGCTAAGAAATCTGGTGCAGACAAGAAGATCAGGCATGTTAAACAATTGTCAAAGCAGATGTCTCAACACAACTCTCAACATCAAAAATACATGAAGAAAAAATACCAAAGATGGAGATGTCATCATTGTGGGAGGTATGGACACATAAAGCCCTTCTGCTTCAAATTGCATGGATACCCTAATCAAAACTCAGGTGCTAAACCTAAGCCAAAAAGGGTACCACATACTCCTCATTGGAAGAAAAAGGCTACTGCCTTGATAGCCCATACTTCCCTGAGAGTTTCTGCAAAGGAAGGCTGGTACTTTGACAGTGGTTGCTCTAAACACATGACTGGAATAAAGAACATTCTCAATCATGTCAAACCTCACAACACTAGTTATGTGACCTTTGGAGATGGTGCTAAAGGTGAAATCAAAGGAGTTGGTAATTTGGACTGTCCTGAAGTTCCAAGACTGAGTGAAGTCTTGCTGGTAAAAGGGCTGACTGCTAATCTCATTAGTATCAGTCAATTATGTGATCTAGGATTCAAGGTCAACTTCTCAAAATCTGAATGTCTAGTAATTAATGAAAAACTAGAAGTTGTAATGAAAGGAATCAGATCCAAAGATAACTGCTACTTGTGGCAGCCTGAGAACACTAATAACTCCACTATGTGTCCAATTACCAAAGAAGAAAAAGAGATGAAACTGTGGCATCATAAGCTTGGTCATCTTCATCTAAGAAGAATGAAAAGAGCTATCTCTATGGAAGCAGTCAGAAGGACTCCAAAACTACAGGTTGATAATGTCTATGATGTGGCAAATAAACTTGAAGAAGGATGTGTTGTCAGAACCAGAAGTTATCATGACAAGGATGTTGGAAATAACAAGTCTAATAAATTATGTTTCCCTGAAGAAATGAGGCGTGAAGTCTCCTCTCCTATAACTCTCCATCAAAATGGAGTGGACAAAAAGAAAATCATTCAAGAATCAACCAGAACTATGATTCATGTCAAAAGAATGCCTTCCCAACTCTGTGCGGAAATAGTTGCTGCTAGGAATAACTGTTCTCAAAATATCTGGTCAAAACAGATGCTCACTGAGTATAATGTCTCACAAGATGTTGTGACATTGTGTTGTGACAATCTGAATACAATCAATATTTCCATGAACCCTATTCAGCATAACAGGACCAAGCACATTGACTTTGTAGAGAAGAAGTCATTTAAACTGGAACATGGTATCTTTAAGCTTCAGCTGACTGATTCTTCTACCAAGGCTCTTGTTGGAAATAAACTTGAAAACTTGAGGGGCAGGTTGGGTATTTGCCAACATGAGAAATTATAGCAATTAATTTTGCTTAAAACAAGGGTTGAAGGAGTTAATTTTGTTAAGTCTATTTTTAGTGGGTTAATCATATGTTTTCCCAATTCTTTCAAAATCCTTAAGAAGTTGAAAAGACTCTCTTTTGCCTCCTACCTCTCTCGTCTTTGCAACCTGTTCCCTCCTCTCAATCAAAGTTTTTTCTCAAATTGCTACTGGTGCTCTAAGTCAATCAAAATGTCTCAAACATCATCTTCAACCAAGGCGACTTCATCATCATCCTCATCATCTTCATCATCTGACCAAGACTCTAGAGCAATCACCACATGCATAGAATCTGAAGTTCTTGAGGTCACTCCTCTCAGAGAGATGGAAACTGACCCCGCCAAAGTCAAAAAGCTAAGAACTAGACATGCAGGAAGAGCTCAAGCTGCAGCCTCTGGTAATCCTTCTCATCCTTCTTCTTCTGTACCAAATAGAGAAGGATCAGTTCAAGTTCATCAAGCTATTGCTAGGCTTGTTACTAGTATACTAAGCGGAAACCAACCTGTACCGGGGATTTCTGTCCCTTTAAATCAATCAGGAAGCCCAAATGTGGACCTCTCTGAAAATGTAGATGTCTCTGAGAATGTTGTGACACAAAATGACAACATTCAGAACCCTTCAGAAAAGACTGTTGATCCACCTATCATTGATGTGGATGAGGATTACTCAGATAATGATCTGATTGCCAATGTAAACCCTAGCATAGCTAGGAGATTGATGAAAAGAAAGGGTAATCAGAATGATGCAAAATGTGTGTCCAAAGATAAACCTGTTGTTAAGAAATCCAAGGCTGAAGGCATGGCTGAGGTAGAATCTGTGAAAATTATTAAGACCAAAGGGAAGAAGGCCCAGGTGCATGCTGCTAGACAACCAATTTCAAAGAAGAGAAAAGAACCTGAATCTTCTGATTCTGATGAGGAATCAGAATTTGAGATTGATGCTGAAGAAATTCCTATCAGAAGGAAGCTCCCCTCCAGCAAAATTGCTAGAGTTCCTGAAGTCCCAACAGACAACATCTCTTTTCATCATCCTGACAATGCAAACAGATGGAAGTATGTTTGCTTAAAGAGAATAGCTTTAGAAAGAGAACTCAACAATGATGCCATGGAGTGCAAAGACATCATGGACCTGATCAAGAATGCTGGACTGGTGAAGATAGTGATAAAATTTAACAAGTGTTATGAAAATCTGGTCAAGGAGTTTATAGTGAATTTGTCTAATGATTGTGCTGATGGAAGGTCAGCTGACTTTGAAAGTGTTTTTGTTAGAGGAAGAAGGGTCAAGTTCTCTCCATCAGAAATTAACAAATTTCTTGGAAGAACAAATGAGGATTGTCCTGATCTGGAGGTCACTGACAATGAAGTTTGTCAAACCATCACAACAAGGCAAGTGAAGTGCTGGCCCTTGAAAGGCAAGCTGAATGCCAGCAAACTCAGCATGAAATTTGCCATCCTGCACAAGATTGGTGCAGCCAACTGGGTGCCTACAAACCATAAATCAACTATCTCCACAGGATTGGGGAGATTTATTTATGCTGTGGGAACCAAGACTACTTTTGACTATGGCAGGTATATCTTTGAACAAACTTTAAAACATGCTGGTAGTTATGCTGTCAAAGGACCAATTTCCTTTCCCTCCCTCCTTTGTGGAATTATCCTTGCACAATACCCTGATATCCTGGTGGCAAGAGATACAGCCTGCAAAAGAGCTCCTGCCCTTGGGTTGCACTACAAACTGTTTCAGGGATCTCATGCTCCAGATATTGTCATAACATCAGCTGAGACATCGTCTGTGAAGACCCAGTCCAAGACATCTGATGTCATAGCTGTTTTAAAAGAGACCTGCAAAGAGCTGGAAGCTAGGAAAAATACCCTAGAAATCCTAATTGCCAGGTTAGAAAAGGAGGAAGCTGAAGGAAACAGAAGGGAAAAAGGTGTAGAAGCTGAAGGCCATCTCAATATTGAAGAAACTAGCTCCTCTGAGTCTGATGACAGTGCTTAAAGGTTGGTTGTTGTTTGGTGGTGTTTCTGGTTGGTGCTGGTACCTGGTGGAGTTTGGAAGTGTGTTGATTTTTTTCTGCTGCTGCTCTTATTACTTTTTTCTGGATAACTGTATAATTTTTATGAACATGTATCTTTGGCCCATTTGTGGCTAAAGAGGGGGAGAATATTTTGGTACTTGCTTAATTATAAATTCTATTTTTCTGCAGTCATTTCTTTCTGCTGCTATCTATCTCTGATTACTTAGGGTCTTTAGCCAAAAATCTGCCAAAGGGGGAGTTTGTAGTTGTTTAGTTATTGTCTTGCATTTTTGGTAAAACCCAAGTGTATGTGTGAATGTCATGACTGATGTCATAACATTCTAGTTTAGTTTGTACTGATTCATTAGGTACCTTTGCAGAAAAATATTGTCATTCAGGTACTGATGTTTATAAGTGTGTATCTGAGCATTTTGCAAAATGATCACATTTTCCTAAATTAGTAGACAGGTTTTTCAGATGTCATAACAGATGTTAAGACATCCTGTTCTGAACAAACAGGTTTGCAGTTTGGTTAATTCTGAGTTTTTTCAGGAAAATGACTCAGTCTTTCCAGAACAGAATCCTGCGTTTTCTTTGGGTTAACCTAGCTCAACCCTAACCTGGTTGATAAAGTCCTGTGACCTAGTCTTAAGGTCAAATGGAATTAACCCTAGCTTTTTATGGAAACCCTAACTGAAGATGCAGCTGCTATATATTCAACAGAGCTGCTGTTTTGCAAGGAATCCCTTTTTGATCAGAAGATCATTTGTAAACTGTATAGGTTTAATTATTGTACTTCAAGCAATTATCATTGTGATAAGTGACTTGGAATAGGTTTTTAATTGTAAGGGTTGTGTAGCACTCAAAGCTTTGAAGCAAGAGTGTTTGAATGTTTCTTGACTAAAGCTGTGAAGCAGAGTCAAGTTAGGTGTGTGTATCACTCAAAGCTGTGAAGCAAGAGTGGTTGTGTTGCTTGATTAAAAAGCTGTGAAGCTTAATCAAGTTTATTTTTTTGAAGAGTGACTTCATCAATTCATTAGTCAAATTGTTTTATGTATCACTGTTATGATTGAGGGGGAGTGAGTAGGAACTCAGGTTTAAGTTGTACTTAGATTGAAATTGCATTGGGTAGGTCTTAAGTTAAGGAGATAAACTGGTTGGTTTATTCCTGAATTAACATCTCTTATAGTGGATTTCCTCCCTGGCTTGGTAGCCCCCAGAGTAGGTGTTGTTGCACACTGAACTGGGTAAACAATTGACTGTGTTCTTTACTTTTTTTGTATTTACTGTCTTATAGAAAGTCAGATACGGTGTCATAACATTAAACGTGACATTGAGTATCTGCAGCCAGAATTTCAGCCCTCTCTTCTTTTTGTAAGAGCCTGGAAAGTTCTCGGGGTACCTCACAATCTTCCTCACCTTTGTCCTTGGCTTGGTTGATCGGATTTTCGAAGTTATAACTAGCGATAGCAGAACTGTTATCAATGGGATCCAGAGTGGATGTGGATCTGCAGTTTGATACGTGAGTGTGTGTAAGATCATAGCTATATAGACAAAATAAAAGTAGAAAAGAAAAACAGAGAGCGCAAAATTTGTATGCATAAACGTCCAATGCTTTATTAATTCCATATGAAAGTGAAACATGATAACCCTCACAAATAAATTGATGTGCCCCGGGTAAGACACATGGCCATAAATTTATATTGTTTATTACATATCCAAAAAACAAGAAAGACAATTATTTCTGAACAAAAGTAATAGGTACAAAATCCTTTTATGTCCAGTTACTAGGTCCACCATTGGTAGTAGGGAAAATCCAACTATCCATGTCATTGTCACCGTCTTCGTCTTCTATAGTGTTGACCCTGTGATTACTGATGCGTAGGGGAGGTTTTCCAGCACGAGTATGTCGAACAACCCTTTGAGCCCCTGAAGAGAAACCCAAACCAAATTTACCAGACTTGTACAGAATATCAAGGAGTTGACCCCAGATGGTAGACCCACCTTCTTCGACAACCGCTTTTGCATCCTTGAGAGAGGCTATCTTCAAGAGAGGTCTGGTGATCTTTGGCAGTTGGTAATAGTTTCAGTTGCATCCAGAGTCTGAGGTACCTCTTCAAAATTCTGGCATGGAGTCTCGATGAACTCACCCTCCATTTCCACATGTCTGAATGAATTCAGGTGACTGACCATGTATTCTTCTTCACTGCGTACAATGACAATTCTCCCTTTGACCGGGTATTTCATCATCTAATGCAAAATGGACGTAACAGCTCCAGACCCATGTATCCAAGGGCGGTCCAACAAACAAGAATAAGATGGCCTGATATCCATCACGTAGAAGGTAGAGCCGAAAGTCTGAGAACCAACCTTGATGGGGATGTCCACCTCCCCATGCACCATTCTCTTTGATTCGTCAAAGGCCCTCACTACAATATTGTGGGGCTTCAAAGTTAAGCCTTCATAGTCTAGTCTATCCAGCGCATTCTTAGGTAGCACATTTAACAATGAACCAGTATCTACAAGGACATGGGCCAAAGTGGTGTCCTTGCATTCGACAGAGACATGCAACACATCATTGTGCTTCCTCCCTCTAGGGGTTAAATCAGCATCAGAAAAGCCCAAACCATTATCAGCCGTCAAACTAGCTTCATGTTGTACCCCAAAATTTTCCCTCCCATATTTCTCAAAACATCTCAAGCGAGGTCCTCAAATTGCTCAAGAAAGTCCAAGGGTTGACCAGACAAACTCTCTCCTAAGGCAGTCTACCTCAAATTAGGGTTTCAGTTTGCATCAAGAAGTTTGAGTCTAAAGGATCCCAAATGCTCACCATTGTCCTAATATGTTCTCAAGATCACCCATGTCAAGTTCCAAACCTTACAGAGGAAATTTGCTCAGTCAATTGCTCAAAGGCCTGAAAATCAACTATGTTAGGGCAAAAGTTAACTATGGCCCACATACAGTAAAACTTCAATATTTTTGGTCAAAATTATCATTTTGAATTATTATCCATCTTTTGATCAAGGGTTGATCACGATTCCTCAAGGATTGCTCACAATTCATCCAAAACCCAAAAGTTGCTAAATTAGGGTTTTGTAGTAAAAGTCAACTCAACTTTGACCAAGCATAACTTTCTAATACTTTATCATAAATGAACCATCCAAAGCTAATTTTGAAGAGGATGTAATTCCCTACAATTCATCTTCAGCTCCCAAGTTCAAAATATGCACTCACAAGAAGATATAAATTTGGACATCATAGGTCATTTTGAAAAGTCAACAAAAACACCTTTTTTGTCAAAGCTTCATACATGAACATGGAAGACTAAATTGAAATGATACCAAAAGGGTTGCTTAGAGGACATCCTAATCTTTCTAAAAAGTCCAATAACACCTCTCTAGGGTCAAAATTAAGAGAGTTGTGCATTGGCAAAGTTGACCCTTTTTGCAAAATTGCCAAAAGTCAAATGTGTCTCAAATTGCAATTTTTGTCAAATGGGCCCAATTTTTTATGCTTTCATTGAGTTTATATCATGACCCACGACCCATGATCCTTCCCACTTGTCTTTATTTTATTTTTGTCATTCATTTGGATTTTATTTCAATTAAATAAAATAAAATCAAAATAAAATCATGAAAATATCAAAACTAATCAAAGCTTGAGATTTTGTGCATGTTTAGGCCTCTTATACAGCTGGAAAGAGAATCAAATCGTGCAAGCTTCAAATGGACACAAAAAGATTGTATTTTCTCAATTTGGAAAGATTTGCACAAAGGATCCAATCTTGAATCAATGATCATTATTGGAGAAGATTTGAAACAAATTTGTAACCCTAATTGATTCTAGAGTACATATAGAACATTTGCAGCTCAAAAGAGGACAAATTGGAGGCGTGCAAAGGTGAAAACAACTTTCAAAAAAATCAAGAACAGTTGCAAACTATTTTTTCAGTTCCGAGCTTCCTCAAGCCATTCCAGTCATACAAGTCGCTTCCTGAACGTTCTAGGATCCTATTCCAATCCTTAGCAAGCTCCCTCAAGCCCAGAATTGCACTGTAAGCATCTCACGACATCCATGCTTTCTTGAAATTAAATATCACCATTCTGTCACTTTTAGCACGATTTATTTGCATATTCTGCATCCTTGAAACATTTGCAAGCTAATGGTAATACTTAATTGCATTTTTATTGGCTATACAACAAGTTTCCATGTTTAGGGTTTTAGTTTCATTTTTAGGGGTTTTGCTTGCAGGAACAATTAGCCATGGAGAGTGGTACCATGATGCTCGTGAGATTGCAACGAGCTGATTAGTACCACTGGTATTGATTTATCATGTAGGGATAAGGTTTTGGAATGGAAAAGGGTTATACCTAGATCCTTTGTCCGTAGGTAAAAGTTCTGGACTTTTAGCAACAGTGGGAGGAAGAAGAAGGGTAGCGTGGCATCCTGTGACTGGCCAATTCAAACTGCGCACGTTTTATAATCGATCATTTTGTTATTTCCATGTAATCCTATTTTGTCATTAGGTATACATCAAAGCTAGCTAGCTCAGATGGTTAGCGTACAATGGAAAATGACAAAGGGCCTGGGTTCGATCCCCAGGTCCCCATATTATTTCATGATATTTTTTGCATAATCAGGCACACGTGCATACAAGGAGACCACCATACGCCATCATCCTTCAACCACCAGATCTCCAGCACGCCAGATCCAACGCCTATCACATGAGGGCCTATCATGGGCTTGAGTCAAGCCAATGCACAAGGTTTGGAAAAGTCAATAAAGGCCAGAAATTGTTGGGCCTAGAAGTCAGATTGGCACCCCCCTTTCTTGCTATAAAATCAGGCCCATTGCTTTTTCTTTTACATTTTTCATTTTATTTAATTTCATTTATTTAATTTTTTTTTATTTTCTAACACAAATTAATTCTTTTTTACAAAAATCATAAAAATTCATTTTCACAAATTTAGATTTAGGTATTATTTTTTTTATCAAATTTAATTTAATAATTAGTTAAATTTAATTTTAGGGTAATTCTAACCTTTTTGTAAATAATTTAAAATCAATTAGAAAATTAGGTTTTCTTTTGATTTAATTTTTAGTTCTTTTCTCAATAAAGCAAAATACAAAAATAGGTCAAATTAATTATTTTTCTTAATCTAAATTAATTAGTAATTAGGGTTTTTATCTTATTCATTTAAAACTTTATTTTCCTCAAAATAATTAAAAACCACAAAAAATGATTTTTCTTTTAATTAGGCTTAGTGGGGGCCAAACCCTAATTCTCTCGTTTCGATTAATCGCGCGCGTTTATTATTTTTTACAATATTAATGTAACTGCTCATGGTATGTAATAGTTTAATTAGGATTTTTCTTTTATTTATCATTTTGCGGGTTTTTGGCTATGTAATTAATCCCCCTCCCCGAAGCCTTGTAATAGCGTAGTTTTATTTCTCGCATTTTAATTTTCGCAAATATTAACTGTTAGATGTATCATAATAGGATAGGATTGCATGACAAGACTGTATGTTAATTTAAAATGGCTAGAAAACCCTAAATGGGTATACTCTCACTTTGGTTGCCTTTGGTAAACGATCATTAAGTATATGGTGTCTTAGTGGTTGCCCTCTTGTCTAAACAAAGATCAAATGTCCCGTTCGGAAAGGTTGCCTCAGAAATGTTGCCTCAAATATGATCTTAAGACACTAGGGTTATCACTAAGACGTCCTAACATTGCTTTAGTGATCGTACGTCCCTTTCAAATTGACCCTTATAACTCCAACGACGGTGCTACCTACTCATTAATAGTGGGATAACATTATCTAAAGCAAACAAGAACAGAGACATTCTTTTTTCGAGAAGGTAGATGTTAATAGGTACTTGCTCAAAATAAACTTTTCCACACTTACACTCTTTTCGAACAAAGTTTTCAAAAACACTTTGTAACACTCTTGAGGACTGATACAAGGGTTAAAACGAAGTAAAACAAAAACTTTTCAAAACAAACACACACAAGCAATTTTTAAAATGATGAGCAAGTACCTAAGAGCCCATGGAAAACCATGGATAGAAAGGGTGCTAACACCTTCCCTTTCTATAATCTACCCCCCGTACTCAAAATCTCAAAAAAAGGAATTTTTTTGTGCTTTTTTCCTTTCTAGTTGGATAAAATAAAAGTCGGTGGCGACTCTTGCTTACCGCGACATTTTACGAACACAAACGTAAAACGCAAACCAACATTTTCCTAAAACAGTCTGGTTCTGCCACCGTATCACACTACACAATCTTCAAATTGGTCAACAAAAGTTTCCTGAGGCACATGGGCAGTTTTCAGAAACTTCACCAAAGCCTTCGCATGAGCTTCGGGGTACAACAACAAGGCTAGCATAAAGATCTTTGAAGGGGTCTGCCCCAGCTGTTCGACCATGTTGTAGTCGCTTTTCTTGATAAGTTTCAGAATCTCTTCCATCTCCTTCTTGGAAGCCTCTAGAATGGATACTGACTACGCTTTCGTCTGGACAAGCTCAATCAATATGTCTTTACCCCGAGTCTTGGTCGACTTGGTGATAGGGGTTTCATCAGAAGTAATCAAAGGAATTGAAGTAGTAGTAGGAGCAGGAAAAAAAGTAGGAATAATCACAGGACCAGTAACATCTTTCGGAGGAGAAATCTCGGGGGAGAACACTCTTCCACTTCTTGTTATTTTGCTGGTTCCGACAATGTTGACAATGTTGGGATCAGCATTCCTAGAGACCTGCCCTTCATCAGCCAGCCAATCTTTCTTGACGCTGTGGTAGTAGACATCACCCCCATAGTTCCAAGGAACTGTTTTGCCTGAGGAGTATGGGATTGGCCCAGGCGCAGTAATTCTTAGCGGAGTAACTTTTGGAGTAGATGTAATTCTGACGGTTCTTTTGGTGGAGACCCTGGGAGGATTGTCGGAAATGGTTATTATTGAAATATCCTTGTACAGAATGGTTGGAACGGGAGTCTTCTCAAAAAAAATCTCTCCAACATCCATCAGGCCCTGAACACTTGCCTTCAACAAATGACAACTAGTCGATAGAGATAAACAGAAGCGGAAACCTTTGCCACAACCCAGAAATAAACCGGCCTTCAACAAGTTCCACTTAATGGTCATAAGTGGAGTAACAAGCTCTTCAACAGTATCAACAAGCATATCGTCTTCAATAGCATTAACACCACGATCATGCTTGGGCATAGGAGCAGTGATAACGTTTGGCATCCCAAGGGTGTCAAACTCAATTTCCTTCTCCTCGAGAAGCTCTTGTACTTTATTTTTCAAAGCCCAGATGTCGTTTATATCATGACTTGGACTTTCCCAATGATAAGCACAATGGGCATTTGGATTGTAGCTGGGAGAGGTAATGTTGGGATTCTTCGGCGCTTCCCAAAAGGTTACCAGATTGGATCTCAACAAATGGGGCAAAACTTGGGCTAGAGTCATATTCATCCAGGTGAATTGTCTTACCGGCCTTTTTGTTCTCTGCTGATTATTCCTCTATTGAGTGGGTGCAGGCTTAGGGATCACAACAGCCCCTACTGTTGGATGGCATTCAGTTCTGTCCTAACTCGGTTGATGGTGCACAGCACTAACCTCTTTCTTCCCAATGAATGGTTTTCTCACGGCACTGGAGGATGCATCCTTTTGGATCTTTCCATTCTTAAGTCCAGCTTCCACTCTCTCCCCTGTCAAGATTAGTTCAGTGAAACCGGCCTAGGAGCTTCCAATTAGATGATTAAAGAATGGACCGACAGGATATCCAGAAACATGTCCACTAGCTCCCTATCAGAAACGGGAGGCTGGACTCTTCCTGCTAAGTCCCTCCACTTCCGAGCGTAGTCTTTGAAACCCTCGCTCGAACCCATAGCCAAACTCTAGAGTTGAGTATGGGTGGGAGAAAGGTCTGCATTATACTGATACTGCTTATAAAAAGCAGTGGCCAGGTCTTCCCAATCATGGATGTTGGCCCTCTCCAGTTGATAGAACCAATCTAGCTGAGTTCCGGATAGACTATCCTGAAAGAAATGGACCCACAAGTCTCTGTCAGCAGTGTGAGGCTGTATCTTCCTCATATAAGATCGGAGGTGCATCTTGGGACACGAAACCCTATCGTACTTATAAAACACTGGTGCCTTGAACTTTGGCGGAATAAAAATCCCAAACACCAAACCCATCTCTTCAAAGTCCATCCCGGGAACTTTCTGAATCTCCATTACACTCAGACGCTCTTCCAGTTGTTTGTACTTCTCGTCAGCCATAGGATACTGCTCTTCATTGTAATCAGTATCATTATCATATTCCCCCGGACTAGGGTCTTCCTCTCTTGTCTCACCCTCTTGCTTCTCTCTTTCCTTGGATGAAGAGGTCAAATCAACCATTTGCTTCAACGGTCCCTTAAATCTTCTTCCAAGAATTACCATACCAGTTGTCCTTCTTGGTTTCTTAGCCTTTTCTTTAACAATCAGGGCTTTCAATTCCTCCTTCCCTTTGGCTAGAGCCATGATCATTTGTTGGAATTGTGCATTCTGAGTTTGTAAGTCTTTCACAGTTTATTCGAGAGCTATTTCTTGCTGAAATAAACAGCGAAAAAGATGAGAAACCTGTTATAGAACTTGTTTATGCATTGATATGTATGACATGTGTATGTAATGATTTCAAGTACCTTACTGGATTCAAGCTCTTTTTAACAAAACAAAAAGGAAAACCTTTTATTAGCAAGTTTTTAAAGAAACAAAAGATTACATAAGAATAAACATTGAAAGGAAATTCTTAAGTCTCCCATGGATGCTTCCTTTCGGTGTTAAGGTTCCTCTCTTCATGAAGTTGCTTTGTTAATTCTAGCACCTTCTTCTCACTTGCATAGAATTGAGCCTCAAAAATATCTCGTTCTTCCTTGAGTTGGATCCAAGACTTTTGCAACTCTTCGAAGTTGGTTGGCATATCAGGATGGAGAATAATACGGGACTCTCCCCCTTGAACAATAGGTTCTAAGATCACCGGTAAGATGGAATCGTATGGCATCATAAGACTTTGGGCTCTAACTCTCACCCATTTGAGGTAAGGTTCCAAAGGGATGAAGTTCTTACGCCCTAAATTCCTACTATCAGTCTTTTTAACAATGCCCCAAGAGCGGATGAACCTCTGACGATAATTATGCAAATCATCTGAGTAGTTGAACATGATACCCTGGATGAGCATATCCGATGGACCATCTCTCTGTGCATAGCCAAACTGACGTTGTGCTAAAGAAGGATTATAGGTGATGCCTCCCCTAATGCCTAGGAGGGGCACATTAGGAGATTCTCTGCAGCGATCAATAAAAGAAATGTCCTCTTGAGAGCGAGGACACTAATGGATGTCAGAGTGAGAGAGAGAGACATTAGTCTTTGACTCCATCTTAAGCCTAGATAATTTTGAATTACTGACCGAGGAAGGTGCGAAATAAACCACCTATATAGCATAGGGATGCAACACATGAGAGTTCCTCGCTTCTTCAGAGTACGAGTATGGAGAGAATGTAGGATATCCCCGAGCAATGTAGGAATCGAATTGTGAGCAAGAAAGATGTTGATGGCATTCACATCTATAAGTTGATCTGAATTAGGAAACAGGACCAACCCATAGATCAAGAGGGCTAACACATCTTCGAATGCATGATAGCTCATGGCATCCAGTAAAATCTGAGCTTTCTTCATCAGGAAATTTGCAAGGAGACCCTTAACTCCACTTCTTTTTTCCCAATTGGCCTTAATGTCAGATGGTTTCAAGTGCAAAGCTACGACAACATTCTCAGAAGTTGGGTCTTGTTCTAAACTAGTGAAAGGTACTCTCTCCAATATAGGTAAACCAAGTAACTCAGAGAATTCTTCCAGTTCAGGCACCAATTGATAATCGGGGAATGTGAAGCATTGGTGCTTAGTGTCGAAGAACTGGAATAAGACACTCATCAAACCTTTGTCAAACCCGGTGGTAACCAAACTAAGCAAGTGACCATGTCTTTTATGGAATGATGAGTCCCCGGGGACTTTCAAGACTAATTCCTTGAGCTTATGAGGAACTTCTATGAAGTGAATCCAGATGGTTTTTCTGCGACTTGAATTCATGTCCTACAAAACAACCAAGAAGTAAATCCAATGGGTCCGTGAAATGATTAGTATGTATGAATGTCATGATGTTTATGATCTCATGATTATGCTAAAAATCATAGATAAACACCAGCAAATCACAAAATGGACCTTAGGTTCAAAGGCTTGCATGAGTTTTTAAGGTATGTACCCTCTTGAATGTTCAGTTGGCTCAACCAGTCCTATTAATAGTAATCGGGTTCTAAGGAGACTCAATATCACTGACCTTCCCTTCAGAAATTGTTTCAGCTTCGCGCTGAAGTATTGCAGCCAAAAAATCCTGAACGTCCAGCCTCAATGAGTGTAGTATCGAGTATAAACCAATCTTCAGTCAGAACCAAAGCCGGTTATCTCACTACTTCCTAATGGCTAAGATGAGTCAATTAAAGGTTCTAAAGGTCAGTTAGTGCTTAGTGACACTATGAGGAAGCCTGATGTTATCCTTAACTTACTCAAGGAACATTAGTACAATCCAAATTATCACGCTAACATAGCCACCACTTTGTCTGTATCGGTATACGCTGTACAACCTCCATGGTTTATTGCTACTTACCTAATAAGGTACCCCATATCTGGGTATATGATCTTTATAAGAAAACCCCAACAAACCCTCAAAGATAAAGTCGTCAAAGCAAACAGAGAAAGCAATTTAAAATGATCTAGACCCTAAGTTAAACCCCAATTTATATTTTCCCCAGCAAAGTCGCCAGTTCTGTGATACGGTGGCAGAACCGATTGTTATACTGGTTTGAGTTTTTTTCCGCAAATGTCACGGTAAGCAAGAGTCGCCACCGACTTTTATTTTATCCAACAAAGGAAAGGGTGAAAAGAATAGAAAAATACCTTTTTTGAAATTTCTGAGTACGGGGGTAGATTATGGAAAGGGAAGGTGTTAGCACCCTTTCCATATATGGTTTTCCATGGGCTCTTAGGTACTTGCTCATTTTTGAAATTGCTTTTGTATTTGTGGTTTTGAAAAGCTTTGAAAATGCCTTAGTGCGGCGTTTCACTTTATTGTAACTCTTGTATCGGTCCTCAAGAGTGTGATAAAGCATTTTGAAAACTTTTATTTAAAAAGTGTTAGAAAGTGTAAAAGGATTGTTTGGGCAAGTACCTAACAATTATCTACCTACTCGAAAAAAAGATTGTTCTTTTCCTCCTACCCTTTATACCGTGTTACCCTACTATTAGTGAGTAGGAAACCCTAGTCGTTGGATGTTGAGGGACTATCAAAAGGGACGTAATGGTCATTGAAGGCAACATGTAAGGATACCTTAGCATTTCGAAGGGACTATCATCATAAATCATTTCTCGTAGGCAACTCGAGGGAAGTTTAGGGACTATGATCTTTATGATGATTTTAAACTGAGGGTCTTTGATAAGAGTATCCCTACATTTCAAGGGACATGACCATTATTTCCGAAGGCAACCAAGTGAGGTAATACCCTAGGGGTGCAAGTGTGCAAAAGTGTGCTTTTTCATATATATTTTATCTTGCGCAATTAGGGTTATCTAGGTTCAATTAATCATTATCTTTCATACAACCCTATTAAACATTCATCTAAGTAGTTTATCATGCGGGAAAATAAATGGCAGAAAGATAAAATTCCTAACTATTGCAAGGCTTTGGTGCAATTACATAATTAATGATTGAAAAGTAAAAATGCATAATTAAACCCTAATTAAACTATTACAAATCGAGCGCAGTTACATCAATAATGAAAAATAAATCGTATGGAAAAAGTAATTAAGTGCGAGAATTAAAATTGGATAAAGGTGCAAAACCCTAAAAAACATTTAAAATATTTTTTGAACTTTTTTATAAAAAATGATTTGAAATTGACCTAATTTTCTAATTAATTTTAATTAATGAAAATAAATTAAAATTGATTAAAATAATTAATTTTCAAAAAACTAATTTAATAAAAAAAAAAAGCTAAGTCTTATTTTTGTGATGATTTTCTGATTTTATAAAAAAATTGATTTAAAAAGAAATTAAACTAATTAAACAAAATAAAATAATGAAATAAAAAGAGTGAAGGAATGGGCCTGAGGGGTGTAAACCCAAATTTGGGATGGTGTGTTGCTGAATTTGTCCAAAGCCTAAACATGTGGCCCATCACCAGCGCTGGATCCAGTGTTGTTGGGAGCCTAGAGATCCATCATGGGGATGCAGCCTGGAAGCGTGAGATCTGGCCAAGGAACGATCCAAGGGTGGTGAGCTGGAGACTATGGTATGTGCGCTTGTGATGATAGCATATAATCTGCAAGGAAATATTGAGAAAATAGAAAACGTTGGAGGCAGGGTCTAACCCCCGACCTCCCACACATAACGCTTTAACACCCTTCCTGCTTGCCACTGGGCTACTTGGTTATTTGTGATACCAAACAACAACAATATATCTTATTTAATAATTAGTAGTAATAATGAAAATGCGCGCGAGATTCAAATTGTCCAACCAGACTTGGACACGCCATCATCTTCTCCAAAGGGGCTGTCGTTTTAGACAGGACTTTTACCTACGGATAACATGTTGTAACTATAAACCTGTATATTTCAAAAATCACAGTCGCACAATAAAATTGAAATCTAAATACATAGATCAATTGGGTTTGATCTCATGATCAAAATGGTACTCTTCTTTTGGCTTAATTTCACCTGTAATGAAAAACCCTAAAATGAAGCTTCAAACCCTAGCAATGGAAGTTATTCATACAAGCATCAAAACAAACAATTAATTATGCAAACATGTTCTAAATGATTATTCAAACATGAATATGTAGTTAGAATTCATTTATCATGCGTGTATATTCAAAATCAAATTCAAGAAACTAAGGGCAAACTGTGATATTGTATGGGGCGTTTCTGGGTGCTTTGACGCGTGGGAATGATTCAGGTAGCTTCCAAATGCTGCCAGGAATGGATTGCAACCTTCAAAATGCTTTGAACCACCTTGTGGACAAAAACCAGACCACCACTTCCTTGTAAAAAATTTGAGTTTTGTTCTCCCAATTCACATGGACAATCCTGGGTTTTTTGATCTGGGAATATTATGAATATATAGTAGAGTGAATTAGGTCAACAAAACTGAACACAATCTTTAAATATTTTTGAGAAAAGATTTTATTTACATCTTGTACTTTTTATTTCTAAATTTGGCCAAATCATGCTATATTCATCCCAATCATTCCTTGCACGAAAATCTTGATTTTCCAGCTGATTATAGACTCATCATGTGGTCATAAAATCAAATCTTAGATTTTATTTTATTATTCCACTATTTAAATTGATTTATTTTGATTTAAATGAATAAAAAATAAATAAAAAATAATAAAAATAATAAAATGATAAGTGGATAAGCTCATGGGTTGTGGGCCATCTTAGGAATAAGTTTCAAACAAGAAAACATGGGCCCGTTTGGAAGAAAAGCAATTTTGATCAATGTTGACTTCATGCACATTTCCAAAATTTGGTCAACTTTAGCAATGCATATCTCTCTCATTTTTAGCCCTAAGAGGGTGTTCTTGGACTTTTTAGAAAGCTTAGGATGTCCTATAAACAACCATTTTTGTCTCATCTCAATTGGATATTCCATGTTCATGTAAGGAGCTTTGACCCAAAAGGTGTTTTTGTTGACTTTTTGAAATATCCTATAATGTATGAACTTGTAACTTTTGATTGAGGCATTTCTTGACCTTGGGGGATGAAGAGAAGTTGTAGGGAATTGGATTATCTTCAAAATGAGACTTGGTTGGAAAACTTTTGATAAAGTATGAGAAAGTTATTCCTGGTCAAAGATTGGTTGACTTTTCCTGTAGAAACCCTAAATTGCCATTTTTTTACTTTTGATGAGTTGGGAGCATTTCTTGAGGAATAATTATCAACCCTTGATCAAATGACGGAGGTTACTTCAAAATGTTGATGTTGACCAAAAATCTTGAAGTTTGACTGTATTTGGGCCACAATTGACTTTTGACCTAGTACAGTTGATTTCTAGGAATCTGAGCAGTTGACTGAGAAAACTTGTTGTGTAAGACATGAAACTTGACATGGATGATCTTGGGGACATATTAGGGAAATGGAGGACACTTGGGACCCTTGGGACCCAACCATATTGCTTGAAATTGATACCCTAGTTTGAGGCTTATTGTCTTAAGAGGGGGATTTGTCTGGTCAATCCTTAGCCCACTTTGAGCAATTGAGGACCTCTAGGAGTATGTCTTGTGTGAAAATGGCAGGGAAAATTTTGGGGTACAACATTAAGTATCTTTAATCGCGCCAAGATGAAGACTTTAACCTTTATATCGCTTGATAGAAGACACTTAAATAAGGGCAGTTGTCATACCCTAATTTTTGGCGATCTCTTGGTCTTAACATAATAAGCTCGTACATCATTCTCATATAAGTGCATGCATATCATTTGTTCAAATGTTAAGGATCAAGGGTTGTGATAATGGAGTATGTTTCATTCAAAGATGAAAAAATTTGTTATTCAAGAGATATAGGATGAGGATCGCATCATCATAAGTTTCATTTCTCACACAAGTTTTTATTGTTCAAGATTTCTTAAGATTCATCAAACCAATTAAGGTTTGGAGATTGATCATTATCTTCTATCTTAATTGATCTTCAACTAGGATTTTGGTCAAAATCATCCTGAGGTTGACTTTATGAGAAAAAGAAGGTTCCATGGTCCACAAGGCATCTCCAAGCATCTATGTGTGGCTTATTAATCATCACAATTTCATAAAAAGATTCAATTGTGCGGTAAAGATTGAGATTTAAGTGCATCTAAGCAAAAGTCAACAAAAAAGCCAATGATCAGAGGTTGGCCAAAGAGACTTTTTGGTCAACATTGGGTTCAAAATGTCTAAGATGAGAAAATATTTGGTCATTGGTTGAAAAAATATAAAGAAATGGTCAAAATTGAGTTTACTTGCAACATAAGTTATCTTTGGGACTTATAATTTATTCTAAGTATTGGAGATTTTTTCTCTATTTTGCCATCTTTCAAACTTCATATGTCATTCAATTATGTCCAAATATTAGCAAGCTTGTAATCAAGAGAAAGGTAAAGTTTCTTACTACATCTTTGTAGAAGAAAGAATGTAAAAAAATTCCATGGATCATGAGTTATTGGTTGGAGAAGATGGATGTTCAATCAGATTTGAAATTTGATACTTATACAAATTTTGAAACATTTCAATCAGCTTCGTCGTCATGTTTTACAAGCCAAGTTACTATATAATTCAATCCTCATTTTGAGTTGCAATCAAAACCAAATATGTAAAGCTAGCTTCCTTCTTTCTCATGCTACAAAAAGTTTATCATTTGGTTCATTAATGACTGAGATATCATGGTTTAAAGTCAAACAACCAAAGATGTCAAATTGACTTACACTTAGAAACTTTCCCTAAAATGGAAAAGATGCTTTCCACTAAGCCGATTCCACTATTTCTCATGTGCCAACTACTTTATTTCTCTCATCAAAACTCAACAAATACTTCTTCTATACCACACCAAAACGCACATCACAAAACCACTCTCTCACTTTTCTCATTTTTTGAAAACTTAGCTAGCAAGTTCCTTAACCAAAGTTAAGCTTTAACCCCAGCGTCTACTCTATATATAGAGCTCACTATCATCATCCCAAAAAACAAAAGAATAAGAAGTAAGGAGAACAAGTTCCCATTTAAAGAGAGTTTTAGAAAAAGATCTCAAAACTTCTTGACTCTCTCCAAGTCTGCAAGCTCTCTTCTTATCCTTTTCTCATATTATTTTCATCTAAGATATATGAAGAACTTGTGGTAGTTTTCTCTTTATCTTTGCTCGAAGAAGAAGGAGCATTGGACTTTATCTCCCACTTGGTAAGCTCTCTACAATAATTTACTCTCTCATTCTTAGATCTAAAATGATTTAGGATGATATGAACATGTTCATGCATTGCATCTGGAAGATCTTCAAGCATGACATTGGTTAAATTTCTGGAAATTTGATGTTTAGATATTGTTGTTTAAGTTTTACATACATGCCTTTCGTGCCATTTTTCTCTATGATTGATATGTGGTTTTGTTAAACTAATGGTATAGTGATGATCTACCCTTGGAGTACTTCATGTTAGGGTTTTATTTTGTTCGATTTGATGATGATTTGATGATGAAATTTGAGCATGGAGTTTGGATAGAAATATGCATGTTTAGGGTTTCTGGTTCGTTTTTGATTTTGTGTTTCCTTGAATAAGATGATTTTGTGGCGTGTTGTGATTGGCTTATTCCTTTTTTTGTCTTTTAGCCACTTAAGCTCACTTGACCGGTTGATACAATGTTACATGACATTTTGTCACACTTTAAATTGTTTGTTTTTGCAAATAAAATAATGCAATAAGAAAAGGTGGGTTTGGCTCATTTAATTTCCACACACCCTGTTTCCAGACCTAACGGGCCTTTTAAACTATTTTCAGTTCAATTCCATTTTTCTGTTTTACACCCCCTTCATTTAAATTTATTCACATCATTTTCTTTCTCTATTTTAATTTAGTTTTAATGTTTCTTTTGTTCTAAAAAATCGAAAATAATTATTTTTAAAATAATTTAATGTCTTATTTAATTTTCCATATTTTTATTTTTTCATTTATTTCTTATATTATATTCTGAATTAATAATCAAAATGTTTTAAGTGTGAATGCTTTCAATTAGGGTTAGAACTTGATGACTTTTGAACATGATCTTGGGCCAATTTTTCGGATGTGGTTAGACACATGTATGCTTAGAGTTTTGGTGATTCTTTGAAGTACATTTTTGGTCAATTGAGACATGCTTAACTCCTTTCAATAAGTTTCTAAATGCATGTTGATATGTTGAAATGTTGTTGATCTTTGATGATGTTTGGATGAGAACTTCTGAGCGCTCTTTTAGGCCCCATTTAGGAAACTTATTAGTGGTTGACTTTATTTCATTGAGATGATATTTAATTTAATTTTTTAGTCCTCCTAATTGTTCCTTTTGAAGTCCTAAATGCATGATTAAAGGTGTTGTTGATTGCTTGAATTAATTGAGTGTTTAGGGTATGCACTTGTGTAACCATTTGGGTTTTGATTCCCAATTAAAGATGAGTTTTTTACCATGAGGTAATTCCTTAGTTCTCATCTAAATTTGATTATCCAAATTCTTTGCATTGATTATGAATATTAAAAATGTTTGAAGTGATGCTTACTTACTTTGTGATATAGATTTTGGAAATTGTCTTGTGTGTTTGCTCTTGATGTTTGGAAAACTTGAATGACATGAATACCATGATCTTTCCTCTGACTTATTTGGTTTGAATACCTCTTTTAATTTTATTATTTTATCATTTGATTATAATGTTTATGATGATCCATTTAATTTCTTAACCCTCTTGATGTTTTTAAGACATGATAGATATGGAATACATTGTGTATGGTTCTGGTTTGTGTCATCTAAATGATTTATCACATGTTTATTTAATCCTTTATTTTCCATGAATGGATAGTTCCTCTTAAATATGACATTACTTATTGAAATTGCTTAATTGCTTGATCATTGTTTGAATATGGTGTTTGTGTGACTTCTTACAAACTTTGAGACATGTGTTGAATTCATTTCTTACCTAAATTATGCCTTTTAATGTTTCCATATTTGAACCTCATTGTTTCATTCCTTTATGGTTTAGTTCTAGGGACTAGTTTTGTTGTTTGATTAATATTTTGACATAATTCTTGTGTGACCCTTGTGTGAAACTTCTCCCATATTTAAAGCTTGTTTACTTGACTTCTTTAAGGTGTTGCTTTCTAGTTTGTTTAATTATTTATCTTAATTTACTCATATGGTCTTTGTGTGCTAAGTTGTGGTCTTTGCTAGTTGCTTAAAGCCTTGTCTACTTGTGCAATGTTTGTGTGCTTTTGTCTAGGTATTAGAACCTATAATTTTTAAATATTTTTAAGAATCAGCCTTAGGGATTATAGTGTGTACTTTGAGACTTTCCTTTGGTACATCTTTGGTCATTAATTGATAATTTGAAGCATGCGTAGAGTTTAGGCTTTGCTTGCCCACAAACTTTTGTTGTTGTTTTATCTCTTCATACTTAGTTATTTAGTTGGATTTTGTGCCATGTATATTGATGTTTATGCTTTTTTTTGTCACTTGCTTGTGTGATTTCCATGTTCCCTTAGGAATTTGATTCCATCTTCTCAATATGTGAATTTATTAGACCCTATGTTCTAAACCAAACATGATAACATTAGTAGAGATCCCTTAATCCCTAACCTTATGTTCATCTTGTATGCTAACATTAAGTGATTTTTCCTTTATTATCCTAACTTTAGGTCCACATTGCATGATAACATTAGGAGAAACTTCTTTTATCTAAAAAAACTTTAGACCTTTTATCTTTCCTTTTTGCATTTTAATCTTTAAAACTAAAACTTCTTTTTCTTAATTAAAATCTCAAAAACACTTAACAATAAAGAGGGAAACCATGTGTCATGAGCCTTAATTATTGGGAGAAGTATGAGGAGGTGCATTCCTACCCTTTTTCTTCCTTTCAGTCATAGTGTTTAAGGTGGTTCAAATCTCAAACCCTTTTGCAAATAAGCGGAGAAATAGTAGGGGGGCCTGCATTGGGATCCATTTGTTGTTATCCCAACAAAAAGACTCAACCAATTCAAACCTTTATTCCTTCGGGATTTTCTTTTGAAAATATTCTTATAAAGAACATGTTAATTTCTTTATACGACAATTGTGTGAGTCTCCAGAGGTCAAGCTGCAGTAGAATGCAGAAATTTAACACTGTTCATTAAAGAAATACACAACAAACCAAATTATTTTAGAACAACTACAGTGTTATGATTCCTACGCCGGATACGTGGGCACTGAGTGTTAAAATTTGGGTGAACGCAATAATAAAAACTTTTTGTTCTTTAGTAATTCATTCATCCATTCCCTTTTTATGTTTAAGCTTTAGATAACACACCCTTCTGATTAGAACTATCATAGTGGATCTCGTTGAGTGAAACAGATGTTTAGGGTGCTAATACCTTCCCTTTGCATAATCGGCCCCCATATCTTGATCTTTATTTTATTTTGGGTATTATTCTCTCTTTTCCCATTTACTCTTGGAAACAATAAAGTGCGGTGGAGACTTTCACTCTATGAGTTAAGTCAATCAATGGCTTAATCTCAACTTCTGACCGCTACAGGGAGCATGATGTTTGATGTTGATGTCTTAGTGTGTGCTTCTGTTGTTGCTACTGATGCAGCTATTTGTCCAGGATGAGAATGTCTTAACAGACCTTCTAACATCCTATATGTGTGTGTTAAGAATTCTGATGTTCATAATTTGTCTTCTGATGTGGGTTTTTCCTTGAGGGGGAGAACTTATTATGTGTGACAGGGGGAGTACTGTACCTGTCTGATTATGTAGTTGTTGTAACTCTCATATGTATATCTTTTATGAATTTTGATTTACTTGTGGTTTTATTCCTCTCTCCTGAATTTTTGTGCTAAAGTTATTTTAGCCAACATATGCCAAATGGGGAGATTGTTAGTACTATGCTTTTTGGATTGGCATATTTTTTTATAAAACATGGTTTGTAGCTTAATGTTAAAGTAGATGTTTAAAACATGTTTCTCAAGTTCATTTGAGAGAAGATGTTCTGATAGATGTTGTAACATCATGTTCCAACATCAGTATAAGTTGTTTATTCTTGACAGATCTTAAATTAATTTTATGAGATTTAAGTTATTTTTATCTCACTGATTTATCGCAAGTCAAGAATTATAAATATGGAACAAATAATTTATCTCCAGTTTTACACGGGTTGCTATAATTGGTTGATTGAGATAATTTAAGAAACCTTGTGTTTTTGTTCCAAGATTCAAGGAGATTTTCCTGCACAGATTGGTGCAACCCTCACCATAGACACCAATGAATATTTGGGCATAAATGCACGGCCCAAGGATTACTGAGGAGTATTTAAAGAAACTACCTAGACCTAATATCTTCAAGAACTTTGTTAAAAAAAATAAAGGGAAGCTGAATTTTCTTAGTCTTGGGTTTGAGGATTCCTAAATGGAGTTTATGTTGTTATTTGTACGTCCTCATGCATTTCTTGATGCATTTGAGTTGATTGATTTTTACTTGACATTTTGTCATGTTATTTTCTGACTCTAAAGCTTTTAAGCAAGAGAGTTTGATATTTTCTAATTGAAGTGTGATCTTCAATTGTATTTTCTAGTCACTAGTTTGTGGATGTAGGTTCTAGTTATTGGGATTATGGTTGTAGATATCACTGCGGTGATTTGAAGTGAGATGGAGATTTCTCATATCTAAAAGGTGCCTAGGTAGAAGTTGCAATGGGTAGTGATTAAGTGACAAATTGTAAATTGGGATTGTTTAGGCTTAGAATTAATACTGTTGATAGTGGATTTCCTTCCTGGCTCAATGTATAGTTTTACTTTGCTAAATGTTTATGTTTCTTCAGCAGATGTTGTAACATCTATCGTGACATTGTGCTTGTGTGTTGAGACATCAGTCTTCACATCTATTTGTGCGTGTGCCAGAATTTCAGTTGTCATGAAAAGTCTCCACTTAACACCTTGGTGTTTTAAACACCAAGTTATAATTGAAAAGGTCATGGGTTTGACCCCTAGGAACTGCATATTTTTATTTTCTACATTTTGTTGTGCGCGTCATATAGCTGTCGATTTTATTTACAATTTAAGGTAATAAGGTATTTATTTACCTCGGTTTATGTAATAACCGAGGGGTTTAAAATGACGCTTTTTGGCTATATTTATCAATTTCACTGGCCTGTATCATTTTTTGTCTGTATCATTTTCACTGACCTGTATCATATCATTATAATAAATCTATTAACCTGCCAGTATCATTTTTTTTACATAGAAACTACAAAATATATAACAGAATTGGAATATATCATATCATTTTAAACTAAATGTGCAAATTTACATTGTTATCCTCAAGACAAAATACACTCATTTGACATGATCATATTTGTACATCAAAATGGAAAAACCTCTGATCATATACAAAATAAGATTATAGAAGCCAAGAAAAACTATTGTTGTGCTTGTCAAGCTTCATAATGAGATAAGAAGACAATTTCTCAACGTGATCGGATGTCACACTACTACAAAAAGCTCATACAACAACGCCAAAGTCACCACGGTTCTTCCAAATATCGTGGTGACATCTCAAACTCAGGCGCAAACATTTTTTAATTAATAATTTTTAGGATATAATAACGGTTTTTTAACTGACAATGTTGATATATTTAAGCTTTGATTGGTTCGAACCTCAGTCAGCTCAAGTATTTTATTCCTTTAACGTTAAGGTGCGTCTTTTATTTTTCATTTATTTTTAAATAAAAAATAAAAGGAATAACACAATGGTCGGTTAGTTCAACTGGCGCTTCTTTATGAAATTTCATTAAGCAAATAATATATCATTAGGGTTTAGAGTTTTGACGTGGTGATATCTTTTTAAATATTATAAACTTCTTGCTAGCTTGTCTCTTCAGTTTCCATTTTTCCACTAAAAAAAGAAATAAAACAAAACAACCTTAACCTTCAATATTGTGAAACGTTACACGATTTCAACCCTAACACCATTGTTTGCTATTTATCGTTCATTTTTCATTTAATACTTTGATATTTTCACTCTTTACTGGTCATTTTTGTCAAGGAGGTTGACTACACCAACACGGTAGTTGACATCGAGAAGGAAGACAACACGAACACCATCTTCGTTATCGAGAAGGAAGACAACACCAACACCATCGTCATCGTCGGGAAGGGAGAAAACACCAACACCATCACCAACACAATATTTCCCTTTACTTAGCTATCACGTTTATGGTATGTAAAACTTTTTCTCCATGCATCTACAGTAAACTTCATTTGCCATTATTGTGAATGTTGTTGTTGTTATTGATAAAGTAGGTTATTGTTGTTGTTTATGTTGTGGTTGTTGTTTATGTTCTTAATGTTGTTGTGGTGTTGTTCTTGTTTTCTTGTTATTGTTTATGTTGTTGTTGTTGTTGTTGTTATTTTTGAACATTGATGTTGACATTGTCGAATTCTACATCTACTAGCGAAGAAACTCATACAAATGATTCTTGTACAAATGATACTTGTACAAATGATACTCAAACTAAAAGATCACATAGAGGTGTCACAATGATGCCCTAATTCACAAAAGTTTGCAACTCAGGTGACAAAATTACGATCGCGTTTCATTCGTTCTACATAGTAGTTGATTGTGAAAATTACTCTACTTTTAAGAGTTATATTGCGTTCCTTGGACGTAGAAAAGTCAGTATATTGATAGATGATTGGAAACAAGTGCCAAGTGCTATCAAGGATAGCATATGGACAGACGTTAAAGGAATAATTTTAATTTTCATCTATTCGATTTCAGTTTCTAGATAGATTCTAATACATACTTATTAATTTAAATGTAGTTGAGTTTTGAGTTTACCGATGACTCGAAGTAGAAAAAAAGTGGATCACTTATACTGGTAGTGTTGGAGGGGCTTTAATTCACGACTCACGCTAGACTATATTAGGAAGCCTAAGCTCAGTCTTGCTCTTCCATGGATAAGATATAGTTTTATATCGATGAAGAAATGGAAAAAGTTTATGATGTTTTGTGAAATTCAAGGTTAGTAGTAGTCTTATTTATTCGATAATTTTATGCTAATGAGTTATAGATACTAATCATATATATTTGTCACTATGTGAATAACAGGCTAAAGGTGAAATAGGAATACAAAACTGTTAGACGATGACAGCATATCTATAGGGGGTGAATAGATACCCCTTTAAAAATATCTAGAAATATTCTGGTTTTGAAATTTTTTTATCAAAGAGCAACGCGAAAGCTTTTTCAAAATGTCGTCTTTACGAACGTTATTAGAAACTTGGATATAAAAACCTATGATACGGTGGGAGAACTGACTTGAGGTTTTGCGTTTTATCGCAAATGTTACGGTTAGCAAGAGTCATCACTGACTTTTCTTTTATCCAAAAGGAAAGGTGAAAAAGAACAGGAAAGACCTTTGAGATTGTTTCTTGAGTTCGGGGGGGTAGATTATGAAAAGGGAAGGTATTAGCACCCTTTTCATCCATGGTTTTCCATGGGCTCTTAGTTACTTGCTAGATCACTTGCTTTTGTTTGAAATTATGCTTTGTGTGGTTTTTTGAAAACTATTTTGTAAAGAGGCCATTGTTTAGGCAATCTTTGTAATGATTCTCGTTCGTAAGAATGTATACAAAGATGTTTGTCTTTTTTTAAAATGTTTTCAATGTTTGTAAGATGTTTAAAAGTGTGTAGGTATTTGTTTTGAAAATAGCAAGGATGTTTGTTTTGAAATGTAGCAAGCAACTAAAACTAATCTACCTACTCAAATGTCTTTCTTGTTCATTTTCTTTTCCTTTGATATTGTTTTCTTACCATTGATTAGGTAAGCAACCCTATCTTTGGATGTAAACGGGACAGGCGTGGGTTATCGTATAGCCATGATTAGCAATGTTGCAAAGTATCTTAGCATTTTTTTGAGGGACTAAGTTCATTTTGTAAGGCAACTTTGAATAGCGTCATCGAGGGACTATGATCTTGTATTTTTTTGTTTTTGCTAAGACACCTTACATGCGTAATAAGGCCATTTTTATATAAGGCAGCCAAGTGGAGTAACACTAAGGGTGCTTGTGTGCAAGTGTGTCATTTTCATGCTTGATTTTGTTTTGAATTAGGGTTTTCTATTTGATTGGTTTTATCTTTCCATACAAACCCTAATTACTAGCATGTTATATAAAAGCGATAAATTGCGAAATTTAAAGATTACTACGCTATTACAACACTTGGTGGGAGGGGGTATAAAATTTATGAATTGGGATTGCAATAATATAAACCTAATTAATCTATTACAACCAAATTGAAATTGTACAAATATTGGAATAAATAATGTACAAGATAATTTAAATATGCAAAGATATGTAAATGCAAAAGAAGATTTTGTTTTGTTTTTCTATGTAAAAAGTTTTAACCTAAAGCCTAATAAAAAAATCAAGATTAAACTTAAATTAATTAAGAAATGAAATTGTTCTTTAGAAAAGATTTTTGATTAAACCCTAATTCTAATTTAATAAAAGAAAATAAATTTCTTTAAGTGTTTTTGTATTTTTGTCTTGAAAATAATATATGGTATTTAGGATGTACTTTGGTCTTTTTATGTGTTAAAATAAATATTTAATAGGTGTGAAGAAAAAATAAATATTTAACCTAATTCTATTTTAATTTACAAGTTTATTTGATAAAAAATAAATAACATATACTAAATAAAAATATTTTATGTGATAAAAATAAAATAAAACAAGTCAAAATTTAAATCTATCATTTTTATATTTTTGTGATTTTTTATATTTAATAAATATATTTAATAAAATAAAATAAAAGGGAAAAATAAATAAATAAAATTAATATGGGTCAGGGGTGCTGCAAGTAGATAGGAAGTAAGAGGTTAGTAAAAACATAGGGCCCAATGTCCAGAAGCCCATGTTGCCAAACAAAAAAAAATGCTGGAAAAAATATGAAAAATTGCAAAAAGGCAGCGCCAAGGCTCGAACCCATGACCTATGGGTTTTTTGCGTGCTGCCTTACCACTGGGGTGGCTGTATATCCGTTCATATAAACAAAGGCATAAATATATATTATAAATTGCCCCCTGAAGGCAACTTCATCTTCAACCTTGAGCCATGGCCAGACCACCTCTATCTCTCTCATTTCTCCATGAAAATGGAAACTCCAAACATGAAAGTAATAGTATTTCTTCCCACGATTTCAACCATATAACTCATGTAAACTAAAAGTCAAAGATCAAAGCTAATTTTACTGGCCCTAATTTAAAACCTAATTTTTACAGAAATTTCAAATCCAAAATTCACTATACACAATGAATATAAATGAAATCTAAGAACATGGTTGGCTTTAGTGCAAGGATATCTACATTTTGTTTTCAAAAATCAAGACCAAAGGTTGCCTGTATGAAGAGATAGAAGTTTGAGTTTTTACCAATTTCAGTTGAGATCGTGAATGGAGTTTGAGCAAATTTTGAGAAGGCCCGAGGATCTGTTTAGCTTGCCTGGACCTCCCTGATTGTGTTCTAACCCTTACTTTTCCTTGAAAGTTCCTGAATCTCCCTACTCAAGTCAACCTGCAAGCTTGAAATGAAAAAATGGCAGATGAATAAGAAGGAGTTATAGTGAGCGAATAATGGTCTGGAACACTTAGATATGATGTATATTAAGTGTTTAGGTGGTTAAAACTCAAAACGCATGAGTGGTTTTTTATATTGCTATGCAAGGTGCAAAACTGCAAGTTATGGCAGGTTTTCTGTGATAGAGAGTCTGGGAGAGTTTCTGAGCTTTAGCCATTGTGTTCTAGATTTTAATGTAATTGTGTATAAGTATAGAAAAGGTTTTGGATCAATTCCACACCAGGTTTTTGAGTTATAGCCTTTTGGCTCTATAACTTGCTTTTGAAGCAAAGTGAGGAGACAAGTACCTAAGTGTTGTACCGACATGGTCTGTTTTGGTAGAGGCTTCAGGCAAGTTGCTCTTTGTTGTGGCTTTGCTTGTGTGCATAGAAAACAAGTGCAAGGCTCAAGGAGTGAAAATTTGCAAAAGTTGTGCTTTATCAAAATGGAAATGGCACCTTTGTGCCAAAAATGGAATTGTTCATGTATAATGCATTTAATGTTTGGCTTAAAGCTTCCAACATCTGTGAAAACATTTAATTAAGGAGTGAGAAACAAGTTAGGAGCCTGCGAAGCAAGATTTGTTCAGCATGCTTGAGGATTTGAATTTTTGTTCTTCATGAAATGGCTTGAAATCAAAGTGAGAAATTGCCAACTTCATCGCTTTGATTCTCCCTACTCAAGAATGATCTCAAGGATTTATTGGACATTTTGGAAAGCTTGTAATGTTATCTACAACCCATCTTTCAAATTATTTTGAAAATTACTCTTGGAACTAGGTGAAAAGTTGCCATGAAGTTAGGTCAAAAACCTGACTAACTAGGTCAAAATTTCACTAAGTTATTTTAGTTCATGAGCATGTATTCACAAAATTATATCTTGAGATCCAAGCATCTTTAGGAGAAATTGTGTGAAGCAAAGTTGTAGATTTCATGGATATCTACAACTTTCATGTTGGGAACTTCCTTTGAATCATCTTGTATCATGGTTAAAATTTAGCCCAAAGTTGAGAAAAAATAAGAAATTTTCTATACTTAGAAAATTTTCGAAGTTAAGAAAATTTCAAATTTTAAAACAAAATCTTCAATCCTTGATTTCTTGATGAACAAGTTTCACATTTTGACATGTTTTGATTAATTGTGGTCCTTGGCACTTGAATTTGACCAAAAAGTCAAAGTTTGACTTTTCAGTGTACAGTTGACTTTTGATCAGTTGACTGAAAAAATTCATTTGTCAATCCAATGGATTTGCAATGTTTCGAACCATGTCATTATGTCAAGATGATGCAATTGAACTCTTGAAATCGTTCTTCAAACCAATTGATCATTTTCTAGGTCAAAAATCAGAAATTGCCCTTTCTCAGTCAAAACCCTAATTTTGACCATTTTTCCCTTTTGATAATTTGATCAAATTTCTTGAGAAATTATGGTCCAAACTTGATCAAATGATACATATGAGTCTAAGATGTGTATGTGGATCAAAAATCATGAATTTTGAATGTAAATTGGCCATGGTTGACTTTTTCCCCAATACAGCTGATTTTTAGGTCAACTGTCCAATTGACTGATCAAAAATATGATTCAAGGCTTGAAACTTGGCATGAGTAATCTTGGGGGTCCATAATTGTCCTTGAAAGTCATATGAAGCATTTATGGTAAAAAAAATCCTTGTTCAAACTCAAACCCTAATTTTGGTCATCAGTGCATGAGGAAGTGTCTTGAGCTGGTCAAACCCTAATCCAGTCTTGAGTCCAAGAGATCTTGTGAGGAAATCCTTGATAAGTGAGAGGGAAAATTTTGGGGTACAACAGTTGCCCCTGTTCAATATTCTTAAACCTGAAAAGTTGGACTGGCGAGTTTTTCCATTCGTGACTCGAAGGTGGAAGATGATTGGACACTAGAGTGCCCAGAAATTTGCACTTGGCGATATGATGATAAGAGGAATGGGCTTAAAGTTGCCATTTGGAGAAGTGATAGAATATTGTTGGAGATGGGCTTGTAGATGCCATCCAAGAGTGATTGTTGAATTGTAATTTGTAAGCTGAAAGAATGAGTATCAGAATGGCGTCCGTGTCTGGAGCGTATCTGAGCTGTATCTGGAAGATGATTTTGCCTGAGTATCAGAATGGCATCCGTGTCTGGATCGTATATGAACTGTATCTAAAAATTGCATCTGAATGAGGATCAAAATGGTGTCTGTGTCTGGAGCGTATATGTACTGTATCTGAAAGTTGTATCTAAATGAGTATCATAATGGAATCCGTGTCTGGAGTGTATATATATTGTATCTGAAAGTTGTATCTAAATGAGTATCAGAATGGAATTCGTGTCTGGAGCGTATATGTACTGTATCTGAGAGTTGAATGAGTTTCAGGATGGCATCCGCGTCTGTAGCGTATCTGAACTGTATCAAAAGTTTGAATCTGAATGAGTATCAAGATGGCATCCGTATCTGGAGCGTATCTAAACTGTATCAAAAGGTTGAATCTGAATGAGTATCAGGATGGCATCCGTGTCTGGGGCGTATCTGAACAGTATCTGAAAACTCTGAACATTGTTAATGATAGTTGTTAATCTTATCCTGAAAAGGGTAAAATGTTAGCTTAAAATGCCAAGTCATGATACATGAAATGTATGCATAATGGGATTATGTTGTATGCATTCGTTTTTATCAATGTTTATGATATATGAATGCGATGTATGCGTTTGTGAGTTGATTTGTTGCATTGTTGTTTGATTTAGGGGAAAAAATCCCTGACTGCTGCTGAGGATATGTAAGTCTTCACGTCTTGAAGTTGAAGTATTAGCGAGTTTCTTCCGAGAGAAATAAAATCTTTCGTAAGGGCAATGCCATGTACCACTTGTAAAATCCTATTGGGGAATCCTGAGAAATTGGACGACTTCTACTGGGGATGAATAATCTGAAACTTTGTTCCGCTGAGGATTTAAATGGTGTACTGTAGGGGATTACTTATGGAATATCCTAGAGACATTTTCCTATTCTTTTAACCTATCAGTAATTGTCTATCCCATTTTGTTTATTTGTAAACAGTAATTATATTCAAATGCATATGTTCAAAAATCAATCATTGGACGTTTTTGCAAATAAAACACAAGCGAAAGAAAATAAAGACCAATAATTTTTGCACTTTCAAAGGGATATTTTGTATTGACTTTGAGCAAATGTTTTTGTACAAGGGGACAAACATTCTAGTAAGAGAATGTTGTCATAAAACAAGAAAAATTTGATACAAAGAAAGATAGCTATGTGTAATAATCCCATGGGGTTCCCATTCTGCTATAGCCTTCGTATCTCTGAGCATCTTGTCTATCTGTTGCCTCGTCCGAAGATGACTGAATTGATTAGAAACTCTGAGTTTGTCAGTGGAAGTCAAAGGTTGTTTGTAAAGTGATCTGACGGGACATAGACATACACCTTAATTCCCTAACTTTTGCTTGGACCGCTCTTTCGGGTTTTCAGTCCACCGGGAAACCCTTTTTTGCCCAAGTCGCCCTTTCGGGTTTTTAACTTGTCGGGTATACAATTTTTTTTGTTTTATCCCTAACTTTTTCCAGAACCTTTTTGGTTCTCCAGGATGCCCTTGTTTTCCCTAGGTATGTCAACCTAGCAGGTCTCTTATGCATAGTATCTTTTGACTATGTCCGCGTTCGCAGGATGTGGCAGGTCCTCGCCATCCATGGTAGTCAAGATCATTGTCCCATAGGAGAAAATGGTTTTGATCACAAATGGTCCTTTATAGGTAGGATTCCATTTGCCCCTGGGATCACTTTGTGGCAAGATGATGCGTTTGATCACTAGATCCCCAACTTGATACACTTGGCGTCTGACTTTCTTGTTAAAGGCTCCGTTTTTGATACATTTGACCATGGCAAACAGCAGTAAGTCTCTTCTCATCAATCAAGTTTAGTTGATCAAGTCGAGTTCGGATCCAATTGTCTTCATTCAACCCTGCATCCTTCATAATCCTCAGAGAGGGGATCTGTACCTCAATAGGCGATACGGCTTCCATGCTATATACCAGAGAATAGGGTGTTGCCCCAGTTGATGTGCGAGCCGTGGTACGATACCCGTGGAGAGTGAATGGTAACATCTCGTGCCAGTCTTTGTATGTGACTGTCATTTTCTGTATGATCTTTTTAATGTTCTTATTCGCAGCTTCGACAGCACCATTCATCTTTGGTCGATAGGGAGAAGAATTGTGATGCTGAATCTTGAATTGCTCGCATAGTGCGGTGATCACAGTGTTGTTGATATTTGTACCATTGTCAGTGATGATCCTTTCCGGGATACCGTACCAACAAATAAGGTTTTTCTTGATGAAACAGGAAACAAGATTCTTGGTAATGGAGGCGAAGGAGGTTGCTTCAACCCACTTTGTAAAATAGTCAATGGCCACTACGATGAAGCGGTGTCCATTGGAGGATGTCGGCTTGATTTCCCCAATCATATCAATTCCCCACATAGCAAAAGGCCAAGGAGCTGTCAAGACATTCAGAGGAACCAGAGGTACGTGCACCTTGTCAGCATAAATCTGACACTTATGGCAGGTTCGAGAGTGTTGATAGCAATCTGCTTCCATGGTAGACCAGTAATAGCCTGCCCGTAGGATTTTCTTTTCAATCGTATGCCCACTGGAATGAATACCAAAGGTGCCTTCATGCAATTCATCCTTGATCCTTTCAGCCTCAACTATATCTATGCACAGAAGCAACACAGAGTCATGATTGCGTTTGTACAGGATGTCGTTACTAAGGAAGAACTTAGCAGAGAATCTCCTTAAGAACTTTTTATCATTGATTGAAGCTCCTTCTGGATATTCTTGAGCCTTGAGATACCTCTTGACTTCGTGAAACCAAGGCTAGTCCAATACTTCTTCAGTATTAATCTCGTGACAATGTGTTGGTTCATCCATTCGTTCAATGGTGATCTGGGGAGCCTCGTTATCCCAATTAAGTTTAAACATAGATGACATTGTGGCTAGAGCGTCCGCTAGCTGATTTTCTTCTCGCGGGAAGTGCTCTAAGGTAATCTCCTCAAAATGTCGGAGAAATATCAAAACATGTACTTTGTAAGGGATAAGGTTAGGATGTTTGGTGTCCCGTTCCCCTTTGATCTGACTGATGACCAAAGCTGAATCTCCAAATACATCCAAGGATTTGATCCCCAAGTCTATAGCAGCTCTGAGACCAAAGATGCACGCTTCATATTCCGCCATATTGTTCGTACAATTGAAGCAGAGTCTGGAAGTAAAGGGAGTATGACACCCTTTAGGAGATATGAGTACAGCGCTAATACCATTACCAAGTGCATTGGATGCTCCGTTAAAGAACAGGGTCCATCGGGATCCTTGTTCAGGTTCGTCATATGGCATGATTTCTTCGCAGTTGTCTAATGTCATGATGTCTTCATTCGACAATTCAAACTTCATGGACTGATAGTCTTCTACAGCTTGGTGAGCAAGGTGATCAGCTAATACATTACCCTTTATAGCTTTTTGGGTAGTATATTGTATGTCGTACTCTGTCAGGATCATCTGCCATCTCGCTATTCTCCCAGAAAGAGCAGTCTTCTCGAAAATGTATTTTATCGGATCCATTTTAGATATCAATAAAGTAGTATGAGTCAGCATATACTGTCTTAGCCGGCGAGCAGCCCATGCCAGAGCGCAACAAGTTTTATCGAGCAGTGAATATCTGGTTTCACAGTCGGTAAAATTTTTGCTCAGGTAGTAAATAGCGTGCTCTTTTCGGTCAGACTCATCATGCTGCCCTAATACACACCCCGTTGAGTTTTCTAAAACAGTCAGATACATGATCAACGGTCTTCTCTCGATTGGTGGCATCAATACAGGAGGCTCTTGTAAGTATTCTTTGATTTTATCAAAAGCGACTTCATCATTCCATTTGACTACTTGGTCTTTCTTCAAGAGCTTGAAGATTGGCTCACAAGTAGCTGTCAGGTGAGAAATGAATCTGGCAATATAGTTCAAACCTCCCAAGAATCCTCTGACTTCCTTCTCAGTACGAGGAGCAGGCATCTCTTGTATTGCTTTAACTTTGGCAGGATCGACCTCAATACCTTTGTTACTGACGACAAATCCTAGGAGTTTGCTAGACCGTACCCCGAATGTGCACTTGTTTGGATTCAGCCTTAACTTGTACTTCTTCAGTCTCTCAAACAGCTTTTTTAAGTGATCAAGATGCTTTTCTTCTTTTTGAGATCTGGCTATCATATCATCCACGTAGACTTCTATTTCGTGATGTATCATGTCATGAAATAAAGCAACCATGGCGCGCTGATAGGTTGCCCCAGCATTCTTCAGTCCGAATGGCATTACCTTGTAGCTGAATGTGCCCCACTGTGTGACAAATGTTGTTTTCTCCATGTCCTCAGGTGCCATTTTGATTTGGTTGTAACCTGAGAATTCGTCCATGAAGGAAAACACTTTGTGTTGTACCATATTTTCAACTAGGATATCAATGTGGGGAGTGGAAAATCATCTTTAGGGCTCGCCCTATTCAAATCTCTATAGTCCACACACATTCGTACTTTGCCGTCTTTTTTAGGTACGGGAACAATGTTGGCAACCCATTGAGGGTAGGAAGTGACAGCCAAGAATCCATCATTGAATTGCTTCATAACCTATACTTTAATCTTTTCTGACATATCAGGCCTAATGCGGCGAACCTTTTATTTTACTGGTGAACAATCTTCTCTTGTAGGCAAACATTGTACGACAATGTCTGTATCAAGTCCCGGCATGTCTTCATATTACCAGGAAAATATTTCAACATAGTCATGTAACAACTGAATCAGACGCTCCTTGACACTGGGTTCTAAATTGGCACCTACCTTGACCTCTTTTTTGTCTTCTTCAGTACCCAGGTTGATTGTATCCACGGGTTCCTCGTGAGGCTGAATGGTTCTTTCTTCTTGTTGTAGCAGTCTGGCCAGTTCCCCTGGTACTTCACAATCTTCCTCACCTTCGTCTTCGGCTTGGTAGATTAGATTCTCAGAGTCACGAAAGGCCATAGCAGTATCGTTACCCATGGGATTCAGAATGGATGGATACCTGCATTGTTAGTGTGGGTGTGTGTAAGGGTATAGCTATCTTTGAAAGAAAATAAAATGTAAAAGAAAAAAAACAATGAGCACAAAAGTTTGTATGCGAAAACGTCCATGATTCATTGATGTCATATGAAAATGAAATAATAACCCTTACAAATGGACCATTGTGCCTCGGGTAAGACACAAGGTTTTAAGAGTGCGAATTGTTTTTAAATATTACAGGTCCAACAAAACGTAAAGATAAATTACTGTGGGATAAAAGTGATTGGTACAAAGTCTCTAGCCTCCCAATTGCTGAGCCCTCCATTGACAGTAGTAAAGATATAATCCTCCAGGTTGCAATCATCTTCACATCTTCTACCGCGTTGACCTCGCGGTTGCTAATCTTCAAGGGTGGCCCTCCAGCACGGGCACGGTGTACATCCTTTTGAGCACTTGAATTGATACCTAGGCCAAACTTGTCAGACTTATACGGGATATCCAGAAGTTTCCCCCAGATGGTGCATCCACCTTCCTCCACCACTGCTTTGGCGTCCTTTAGAGATGACATATGGAGTGGAGGTCTTGTAATCTTGGGAATCTGGGACACAGTCTTGGTCACTGCCACCTCTTGGGGGACCTCTTCGAAGTGTTGAAATGGAGTTTCAATGAATTCGCCGTCAAATCCCACATATCTGAAGGAATTGAGATGGTTGATCATGTATTCTTCCTCTCCATGGACAGTGATAATCTTCTCTTGAACCGGATACTTCAGCATCTGGTGCAATGTAAAGCTAACAATGCTGGCATTATGGATCCATGGCCGTCCTAGCAGACAGGAGTAAGAAGGGCGGATATCCATTACATAAAAGGTTGAATTGAAAGTTTGAGTCCCAACCTTTATGGGGATATCCACTTCCCCGTGCACCATCCTCTTCGAGCCATCAAATGCCCTTACTACTATGTTGCTTGGCTTTAATGTTATCCCCTTGCAGTCAAGTCTGTCAAGAGCTATTTTCGGTAATACATTCAAAGATGAGTCAGTGTCCACCAAAACATGGGCCAGAGTTGTGCCCCTACATTCCATAGAGACATGCAAGGCCTCATTGTGCTTGCTTCCCCTCGGAGTCAGATCAGCATCCGAGAAGCCTAGGTCGTTATCCGCTGTCAAGCTGGCCACACAATCTTGGAATTGATCAGCAGACGTCTCTTGAGGCGCATGGGCTGTTTTTAGGAACTTCACCAAGGCTTTTGCATGTGCCTCAGAAAACAATAGTAACGCCAGCATGGATATCTTGGAGGGAGTTTGCTCCAATTGTTCAACTACATCGTAGTCGCTCCTTTTTATAATTTTTAGGATCTCTTCCATTTATTTCTTAGATGTATCAAGGATAGTCAGTGATTGAGCCTTCATCCGGACAGCCTCTACTTGAATACTCTTTCCTCGAGTTTCAGCAACAAGAGTGTTGGTAGGAATGACAACATGGGTTGTAACGTCTTTGTTAATAGGAGCATTTCCAGAGATGATTATGGGAACAGAAGTAACCTTTGGAGCAGCCACAAGTATGATTACGGGTCCAGAAACTGCTTTTGGGGGAGAAATTTCTGGAGAAAAGATCCTACCTTTTCGGGTAATTTTACTAGTTCCGAAAATATTACTGATGTCAGAATCTTCTTCTTCAGAGTTTATCTCTTCGGCGGCTGACCAGTCTTGTTTGATGCCATGGTAGTAAATGTCCCCTCCGTAATTCCACGGCACAGTTTTGTCTGATTCATATGGGACTGGCCCAAACATTGTGTTTATTAAAGGAGTTGCTTTCGGAACTGATGTAATTCTAACGGGTCTTTTGGTGGAGAACCTGAAAGAATTGGCGGAAATGGTAATGATAGAAACATCTTCAACAGGAGTAGGTGAAACAGGAGTACTTTCAAACAAAATCTCTTTGTTATCTATCAGGCGCTGAATGAATGCTTTCAACAAAGGGCAATTAGTTGGTGAGGACAAGCAGAGATGGAAAACTTCATTACAGCCCGGGAACACATCGGCTCTCAACAAGTTTATCTTAATGGTTGGAAGTGGAGTCATGATTTCGTCAAATGTGGTAACAAACAAATCTTCTTCAACAACATTGGTATTGTGACCATGTTTGGGCATAGGAGCAAAAATGACATTTGGCTTCTCAGGCGCATCAAACTCAATTTATTTTGCTTCAACGAGGTCTTGTATTTTGTTCTTCAAGGCCCAACAGTTATTAGTATCATGACCAGGACTTTCAGAGTGATATGCGCAACGGGAATTGGGGTGATAATGAGGGGATGTTGTATTAGGGTTTTTCGGAGCTTCTTTCAAGGTTGCCAAGTTGGATCTCATAAGATGCGATAATACTTGAGACAGAGTCATGTTAATTCTGGCGAATTTCCTGACTGGCCTTTCCACCCTTGGTTGATTACTTATTTGTTGATCATACGTAGGCTTTGGAATCATAACAGCCCCCACCATTGGTCGGCATTCGGCCCTCTCTTGGTTTCTTTGTGGATATACAACAGCTATCTCTTTCTTCCCGATAAAAGGCTTCTTTACAGCTGTAGAAGAAGATGAATCCTTCTGAATCTTTTCACTTTTTATGCCAGCTTCCACCCTCTCTCCGGTTAATATTAGTTCAGTAAAGCCTGTAGATGAACTTCCAATTAAATGGTTGAAGAAGGGGCCATATAAGGTGCCTAAGAACATGTCTACCAATTCCCTTTCAGACAAAGGGGGTTGAACTCTTCCAGCCAAATCTCTCCATTTTTGTGCGTAATCCTTGAAACCTTCATTGGAAGCCATGGCCATACTCTGGAGTTGAGTACAGGTAGGCGCCAAATCGGCATTGTATTGATATTGCTTGTAGAAAGTTGCGGCAAGATCTTACCAATTGTGGAAGTTGGCTCTTTCTAGTCGGTAAAACCAGTCGAGTTGTGTTCCAGATAGGCTGTCTTGGAAAAAGTGCACCCATAAGTCTTTATCAGCGGTATCGGGTTGAATTTTTCTCACATATGACCGGAGATGCATTTTAGGGCATGACACTCCATCATATTTTGCAAACATAGGCACTTTGAATTTCGGAGGGATCACAATCCCCGACACTAGTCCCAATTCTTCAAAGTCTAAGCTCGGCACCTTTTGTATTTCCATCGCACTCATACACTCTTCCAGATGTTTGTACTTGTCATCAGCTGGAGGATATTGTTCCTCATAGTAGTCTTCCTCTTCTTCCTCCTCTTATTCTGATTCTGACGGGACAATTGTTTCCTTGCCTTTCCCTTCTCCTTCACCAGATGTTGTTGCAAAGTTCAAAGTCCTTCTTGTCTGTCCCTGAAACCTTCTCCCCATGTTTAAGACTCCAGTTACCTTATTTGTTTTCTTTTTCCTCTCTTCAGCTAGAAGAGTCTTCAATTCTTCTTTCCCCTTGGCTAGGGTCATGAGCAACTGTTGAAACTGCATATTCTGGGCTTGGAGATCTTTCACTGTTTGCTCGAGATCCATCTTACTGAAATAAACAGTAGAGAGATGAGGAGACTTGTTGCAAAATACTTGTTTATGCTATTATGAATGATATGTGTTTATGCGATGTTTTCAAGGATTTCAAAGATTCAATTTTGTTTTAGACAAAAAGAAACACATGTTATATTAATAAGATAAAGTTTGAGTACATCAATTCCCCTTGTACAAAATAATACAAAACTCTAAGATAAAAAAGTAGTGCACATCCTCTTTGGTGCAATGTAGGCATTCAAAGTCCGCTCCTCATGAAGTAGCCTAGTGAGTTCCAAAACCTTCTTCTCGCTTGCGTAGAATTGGGCTTCGAAAGTATCTTGCTCTCCTTTGAGCTGTATCCAATCCCTTTGTAGGTATTCAAGAGATGTAGGCATGTCAGGATGTAGGGTAGTGTATGGAACATCTCCCTCCTTGACAGGCTCAATGATTACCGGAAGAATGGAGGGGTAAGGCATCATAAGACTCTGAGCACGAGTTCGTACCCATTTGAGGTAAGGCTCAAGAGGGATGGAATTCTTGTGCCCCAAAGTCTTGCTATCCACCTTGTTTATCATCCTCCAAGCTCGGATAAATCTCTGGTGAAGCCCTTGATCATCGTTGTCGTAGTCGAATACCAAACCTTGAATCAGCATCTCGTGCGGGCCATCCCTTCGGGCGTAAAAAATTGTATTAAGGATAAACATGGGTTGTAGGTGATGCCTCCCCTAATGCCAAGTAGGGGGACATTAGGGAATTCTCCACAACGGTCAATAATGATAACATTCTCTTTGGATCGGGAGCACCGATGAATGTCTGAATGTTTTAGCGTCATTAACCTTTGTGACCACCTTGAACCTTGCTCATTCTTTAAGACTGATTGGGGAAGATGAAAAATAAACCATCTTTCCAGGAGAGGAGTGCAACACATAAGGACACCTCTTTTCCTCATTGTGCGAGTGTGAAAAGAGAGTAGGATATCCCCTAGAAATGTAGGCACCGGGTTGCATGATATGAAGATTTTGACGGTGTTCACATCTATGAGTTGGTCAGGATTTGGAAACAAAACCATCCCATAGATGAGGAGAGCCACAATTTCCTCAAAGGCTTGCAGATCCAAGAAATTCCAACAACTTTGGGTTTTTTCAAATAAGAACTTTGCTAGGAATCCTTTGACACCACTCCTTGTTTCCCAATGAGTTGAAACATCAGATGAGTGCAAGTGTAGAGCTTGAGCAATCTCTTCTGGCTTTGGGTCTCTTTCTGTACCGTTGAAAGGTAGTTGATTGAGAATGGGAATCCTCAAGAGTTGGGAGAATTCTATCAAAGTAGGCACAAGTTGATAGTCGGGAAATGTGAAGCAATGGTGTAAAGGATCAAAGATCTGAAAGAGAACCTTCATCATATCCTCATCTGTATTGGAGGTGACCAAGTTGAGTAGGAGACCATGTCTCTCGGTAAATGGAGAGTTTTCAGGAATCCTTGAAGCTATCTCCTTAAGTTGTGGAGGGATCTGCATAAGGTTGACTTGAATAGTTTTCCTGCGAAGTGAATCCATATCCTACAAAACAAGAACAAAGATGAATCCAAAAATCCTTGAAATGGTTAGTGGATGTATATGATGTTCATGATGTTCATGATGTCCATGATGTTATGTACAAGTATGCATATACAACAAAGAAAACAAGTTCTTAGTTCAGGCTTGCATGGAGTTTTATAGGTAAGTACCATCTTGAAGTTTAGTTGGCTTAAACTTGTCCTAGTAATAGTAATCGGGTTCTAAGGAACTCAATATCACTGGATTTTTTCCTTGGTCATTGTTTTAGCTCAAGCCTCTTTAATGGAGACCGAAATATCCCAAGAAAACCAAACCTCAATGAGTGTAGTATCGAGTATCTACCAACTTCGGACTGCACCAAAGCCGGTCATCTCACTACATCCTAAAGGCCAGGTTTGTCAAGTAAAGGTTCTAGAAGTTCATTAGTGCTTCATGACATCACTCAGCGGCCCCGTATTATCTTTGATTAACTCAAAGGATACCTGTACCCACAAATATGTCACACTAACATAGCTATTGCTTAGACCATGTCGGTATACCCCACACAGTTTTCACAACATATTGCTACTTACCTATAATGTATCCCAAATCCGGGTAGAAGATTCAAACCCAAACAAAGAACCATAATGTAAAGCATACAAATAAAACAATGTAAGCAAGTAAATGTGATCTATCCCTAAGGTAACCCCACTTTTATAATTTTCACCAGTAGAGTCTCTAGTTCTTTGATACGGTGGGAGAACTGACTTAAGGTTTTGCGTTTTATCGCAAATGTTGCGGTTAGCAAGAGTCGCCACCGACTTTTCTTTTATCCAAAAGGAAAGGTGAAAAAGCACAGGAAAGACCTTTGAGATTGTTAGTTGAGTTCGGTGGGTAGATTATGAAAAGGGAAGGTATTAGCACCCTTTTCATCCATGGTTTTCCATGGGCTCTTAGTTACTTGCTAGATCACTTGCTTTTGTTTGAAATTGTGCTTTGTGTGGTTTTTTGAAAAGTATTTTGTAAAGAGGCCATTGTTTAGGCAATCTTTGTAATGATTCTCGTTCGTAAGAATGTATACAAAGATGTTTGTCTTTTTTGAAAATGTTTTCAATGTTTGTAAGATGTTTGAAAGTGTGTAGGTGTTTGTTTTGAAAATAGAAAGGATGTTTGTTTTGAAATGGAGCAAGTAACTAAAAGTAATCTACCTACTCAAATGTCTTTTTTGTTCATTTTTTTTCCTTTGATATTGTTGTCTTACCATTGATTAGGTAAGCAACCCTATCTTTAGATGTAAACGGGACGGGCGGTCATCGTATAGCCATGATTAGTAATGTTGCAAAGTATCTTAGCATTTTTTTAGGGACTAAGATCATTTTGTAAGGCAACTTTGAATAGAGTCATCGAGGGACTATGATCTTGTATTTGTTTGTTTTTGCTAAGACACCTTACATGCGTAATAAGGCCATTTTTCTATAAGGCAACCAAGTGGAGTAACCCTAAGGGTGCTTGTGTGCAAGTGTGCCATTTTCTTGCTTGATTTTGTCTTGAATTAGGGTTTTCTATTTGATTGGTTTTATCTTGCCATACAAACCCTAATTACTAGCATGTTATATAAAAGCGATAAATTGCGAAATTTAAAGATTACTACGCTATTATAACACTTGGTGGGATGAGGTATACAATTTATGAATGGGGATTGCAATAATATAAACCTACTTAATCTATTACAACCAAATTGAATTTGTACAAATATTGGAATAAATAATGTACAAGACAATTTAAATATGCAAAGATATGTAAATGCAAAAGAAGATTTTGTTTTGTTTTTCTATGTAAAAAGTTTTAACCTAAGCCTAATAAATAAATCAAGATTAAAACTTAAATTAATTAAGAAAGCAAATTGTTCTTTAGAAAAGATTTTTGATTAAACCCTAATTCTAATTTAATAAAAGGAAATAAATTTCTTTAAGTATTTTTGTATTTTTGTCTTGAAAATATTATATGGTATTTATGAAGTATTTTGGTCTTTTAATGTGTTAAAATAAATATTCAATAGGTGTGAAGAAAAAATAAATATTTAACCTAATTCTATTTTAATTTACAAGTTTATTTGATAAAAAATAAATAACATATAGTAAATAAAAATATTTTATGTGATAAAAATAAAATAAAACAAGTCAAAATTTAAATCTATCATTTTTATATTTTTGAGATTTTTTATATTTAAGAAATATATTTAATAAAATAAAATAAAAGGGAAAAATAAATAAATAAAATTAATATGGGCCAGGGGTGCTACAAGTAGATAGGAGGTAAGAGGTTAGTAAAAACATAGGGCCCAATGTCCAGAAGCCCATGCTGCCAAACAAATAAAAAAAGCTGGAAAAAATATGAAAAATTGCAAAAAGCAGTGCCAAGGCTCGAACTCATGACCTATGGTGTTTTTGCTCGCTGCCTTACCACTGGGGTGGCTGTACATCCATTCATATAAACAAAGGCATAAATATATATTATAAAACGCCCCCTGAAGGCAACTTCATCTTCAACCTTGAGCCATGGCCGTACCACCTGTATCTCTCTCATTTCTCCATGAAAATGGAAACTCCAAATATGAAAGTGATAGTATTTCTTCCCACGATTTCAACCATATAACTCATGTAAACTAAAATTCAAAGATCAAAGTTAATTTTACTGGCCCTAATTTAAAACCTAATTTTTACAAAAATTTCAAATCCAAAATTCTCTATACATAATGAATATAAATGAAATCTAAGAACATGGTTGGCTTTAGTGCAAGGATATCTATATTTTTTTTCACAAATCGATACCAAAGGATGCTTGTATGAAGAGATAGAAGTTTTTGTTTTTACCTCTTTCATTTGAGATCGTGAATGGAGTTTGAGGTTGTTTTGAGAAGGCCTGTGGATCTGTTTAGCTTGCCTGGACCTCCCTGAGTGTGTTCCAACCCTTACTTTGCCTTGAAAGTTCCTGAATCTCCCTACTCAAGTCAACCTGCAAGCTTGAAATGCAAAATGGCAGATGGAGAAGGAGGAGTTACAGTGAGGGAATAATGATCTGGAACACTTAGATATGATGTATATTAAGTGTTTAGGTGGTTAAAACTCAAAACGCACGAGTGGTTTTTTAGATTGCTATGCAAGGTGCAAAACTTCAAGTTATGGTAGGTTTTCAGTGATAGAGAGTTTGGGAAAGTTTCTAAGCTTTAGCCATCGTGTTCTAGGTTGTAAAGTAATTGTGTATAAGTATAGAAAAGGTTTTGGATCAATTCCACACCAGGTTTTTTAGTTATAGCCTTTTGGCTCTATAACTTGCTTTTGAAGCAAAGTGAGGAGACAAGTCCCTAAGTGTTGTATAGGCATGGTCTGGTTTAGCAGAGGCTTCGGGAAATTTTCTCTTTGTTGTGGCTTTGCTTGTGTGCAGAGAAAACAAGTCCAAGGCTCAAGGAGTGGAAAGTTGCAAAAGTTGTGCTTTATCAAAATTGAAATGGCACCTTTGTGCCAAAAATGGAATTGTTCATGTACAATAAATTTAATGTTTGGCTTAAAGCTTCCAACATCTGTGAAAATATTTAATTAAGGAGTGAGAAACAAGTTAGGAGCCTGCAAAGCAAGATTTGTTCAGCATGCTTGAGGATTTGAATTTTTGTTCTTCATGAAATGGCTTGAAATCAAAGTGAGAAATTGCCAACTTCATCTCTTCTATTCTCCCTACTCAAGAATGATCCCAAGGAGTTATTTGATATTTTGGAAAGCTTGTAATGTTCTCTATAACCCATATTTGAAATTATTTTGAAAATTCCTCTTGGAACTGGGTGAAAAGTTGCCATGAAGTTAGGTCAAAAACCTGCCTAACTAGGGCAAAATTTCACTAAGTTATTTTAGTTCATGAGCATGTATTCACAAAATTATATCTTGAGATCCAAACGTCTTTAGGAGAAATTGTGTGAATAAAAGTTTTAGATTTCATGGAGATCTACAACTTTCATGTTGGGAACTTCCTTTGAATCATCTTGGATCATGGTTAAAATTTGGCCCAAAGTTCAGAAAAAATAAGAAATTTTCTATACTTAGAAAATTTTCTAAGTTAAGAAAATTTCAAAGTTTAAAACAAAATCTTCAATCCTTAATTTCTTGATGAACAATTTTCACATTTTTACATGTTTTGATGAATTGTGGTCCTTGGCACTTGAATTTGACCAAAAAGTCAAAGTTTGACTTTTAAGTGTACAATTGACTTTTGATCAGTTGACTGAAAAAATTCATCTGTCAATCCAATGGATCTGTAATTTTTTGAACCATGTCATTAGGTCAAGATGATGAAATTTAACTCTTGAATTCATTCTTCAAACCAATTGATCATTTTCTAGGTCAAAAATCAGAAATTTCCCTTTCTTAGTCAAAACCCTAATTTTGACCATTTTTCCCTTTTGATGATTTGATCAAATTTCTTGAGGAATTGTGGTACAAACTTGATAAAATGATACATATGAGTCTAATATGTTGATGTGGATCAAAAATCATGAAGTGTGATTGTAAATTGGCCATGGTTGACTTTTTCCCCTATACAGCTGATTTTTAGGTCAACTGTCCAATTGACTGATCAAAAATATGATTCAAGGCTTGAAACTTGGAATGAGTAATCTTGGGGGTCCATAATTGTCCTTGAAAGTCATATGAAACATTTATGGTCAAATAAATCCTTATGCAAACTCAAACCCTAATTTTGGTCATCAGTGCATGAGGAAGTGTCTTGAGCTGGTCAAACCCTAATCCAGTCTTGAGTCTAAGAGTTCTTGTGAGGAAATCCTTGATAAGTGAGAGGGAAAATTTTGGGGTACAACAAAACCTAAAAACAAATTCAATATGGAATAAGTATAACACTTGAATTAATATGCTTGAATCACTTTACAGCTTATTTCATGTTTATTGCAAGTTACTAGTAAAGCTATTTTCAATGGCAATATTAAAAGAACAAATAGTATAAATTTATCAAAAACTTGTTGATACACAAAACCATTTATAATCAAAAAGGATTATAAGCTATATCAACACTTGATTTAGAATCAAAAACAGTTTGGAAAATTTCTTACAATTCAATTGATAACGCAATGTTATTTAAAAATTTTATCAATGAATATCAAAGCAAGTAAAAGCAAAAATAAAAGAGACACAAGGAATTTGTCTTCACTGTTCCCCACTGTTGTCCTCACGTATGGGTACGTTTGCGCCTAATTCCAATGGAATTAGGATAATTCTTACTATGAAAAAAGTTGATACAAGAGAAGTGTTCAAGAGCAATTCCATAAACCCTAATGCTTGTTGTTGATTCAACCATGTCTCCTCTTTTTATCTTGAGAAAGACCAAGACACAATAGATGAAAGTTGACTATCTGGATCTTGCTACTCCTTTGTGTTCTTTATCTACAAAGCTTTCACGTATTTTCAATTTCAAACTATTGCAACACAAGACTTCAATTGTAATACGTTGTTCTCTCGCTACTTCCTTTATTTTCTTTATTTCCAAAGGATCCCTTGAGTTCTTTATCTCTAAAGGACTTCACTTGAACGCAATTAACTCTTGAACATCTTGCACAAACACCCCAAAATCAACCAATGATCTTGGAGGACAAACCCGTTGTTTTTCCCGAATGAAGACACCTACAAAGCTCAACCCAATACTCAATTGGACACTATGAATCCTCGTCTAGATGGCACCTTAACGAAACATCATCACAATGTAATGTTAGTGCGTATGCATAGATTGGAGGTTGAAGGTGAATAAAAATGTAGGCTAATTTTAATGTATCACCAAGTTATGAATGATGCATGAATGAGTACTTATAGTTTTGGAACTTTTAGGGAAAAAAGGACAAATTAGGAATTAAAAAGATTTGAAAAAATTGACCAAACAATCAATATGTGTCGACCTATACATCGTATGTGTCGACATGTACTTAATTTGTATGTTGTATGTGTCGACTTGTATAGGTCTATGTGTCGACTGAACTGAAATAAAAGCTATAAGCTTTAAAATGCTAACAAATATGTCGATCTGAAAAAACGGATGTGTCGACACATAAAATAAGAATTTATGCAATTTCAAAAGTGCTTCAGTATGTGTCGACCTATACAATATATGTGTTGACCTAAGACTTACAAACGCTATAGGCTTCAAAAATGATTTACATGTGTCGACCTGAAAAGCGCATGTGTCGACACATGTAGTGGAAAATCATTCAGAAACTTGTTTTTAATGACTTGGATCAATTTCAAAATTCTTTTTAATGATTCCTAAGACCTCTAATATAGAGGAGTGCTACAAGACATAAGGATATCGTCTAATATACATAAGTGCTAGCTTTTCCCAATTTTGACATCATGCAAAATATTTGATGACGAAGTTCTACTCACATACTCCCTCTTTTTGATGATGGAAAAACTTGCAACGATGCATTTCTTGTATTAAAAGGCTCCCTCTGACTTTGTGCTTCAAGGGTCAGCAGTCTTTCTTGATATGGGCAGAAGATTCAAGGGTCCAGTTAGAAGGGCTTTAGATTTTGAGGTCCCTATAAATGAAGAAGATAACCAAGATAAACATGACGAAAGTGTGAAAGATGAAGAGAATAATAACCTTGGTTCTGGCCAAGATTCTGATGAAGACTATTCCGCTGAATAGTATCCTCCTACTGACGACAGATACAAGCAGCTGGAAGATCACTTCAAGGCCGTGGAAATCTAGAAAGTGCCTAGATTGGATTTTGAAGAGCTGGGTCTTATTCTGAGGGTAGTTATTCCTCACAAGTTCAAGGTCCCAGTTTTTGTAAATATGATGGTGTTTCTTGTCCCAAACTTCATCTGAGATCTTATGTTTGGAAGATCCAACCCCATACTGTTGACAAAAAGTTATGGGTTCACTTCATTCAGGAAAGTTTGTCTGGTACACAACTCGAGTGGTTATATCAGCTGGAAGGAACCAACATTCATACTTGGGAGGACGTGGCAGCTTCTTTTTACAAGCAATATCAATACAATTCTGACCTTGAACCAACTCGTGTGCAACTACAAAGTATGACTATGGGCTCGAATGAAGAGTTTAAGGAGTATGCCCAAAAGTGGAGAGATCTGGATGGAAGGGTGCCACCTCCTTTATCTGATAGGGAGCTGGTGGATATGTTCATGGGCACTTTGACAGGACAATTCTTTAACCATCTGACTGGAAGATCCTCATATGGTTTCACTGAACTGATTCTGACTGGAGAACATGTCGAAAGTGGTATCAAGAGTGGAAAAATTCAAGTGGTTGCGTCTTCAACTGCTATGAAGAAGACATGCAGTGGTAAGAAGGAAACCAATGTTGTTTATGGCTAGAAGGGTCGTGTTAAAATTGATTACAATAAGTCTATCGGAGCGCTGTTAATTTCTAATCCTGCACCTGTTCAACAATAACAATAGGGAAATCAGCATAGGTCAGATGCTCCAAGAAAGTAGTTTACCAAGATCAGTATGCCACTGTCTCATGCATTGCAACATTTACTAAAAGCAGAGCTGATAACATTGAGGAAGCCTTTTTAGAACCCCAACACCTCCTCTCCTTGTTATTAACCAAATGCGAAGTGTGCCTAGCATTCTAACAATCCTGGGCACGATACCAACAACTGTTGGGCCCTAAAAAACAAAATTTAGGACATGATTGACAACAAAGAGATTGAGTTTGATCTTCTGGAGACCCTGAATGTGATTACTGCACCTATGCCGAAGCGTGAAAAAGGCATAAGTTCTATTGATGATGTTCTCTATGTTCTAGTGTAAGTGAATTGGTTACTCCCCTACCAGTAATCAAGAAGAATATGTTGTAGGCCGTTTTATTTCTGGGTTATATTGAAAAATGTTACTGTTGTGCAGCCCAACCCAATGGCTGCAAGTTGCTGAAGGAAGGCGTTCAACTCCTAATGGACAATCACATAATTTTGGTTGAGAAGGTGTCGTCTGCTGAGAATATGTTTCAAGACATATCCTTAATATTCAGCACTCATGTCAGGATTATCTCTAAAGGTCATGTAAGAGTTATTGCCAATCTGAAAGCTGCTCCTTTGATCATCACCACACCCGGACCTACCCCATATTCTTTGGATAAAGATATTCGTTGGAACTATGGATCCGACGTCTACTACCATGGCGTCAAGCATGAACTACTGAATGTTGAAAATGAATTTACTGAAGTTGTTGATCCCGACATTGACAATATCGTTGTCGTACCCCAAATTTTCCCTGTCTCTTTATTTTTTATCTAGCTTTGAACTTTGCATTCAATTTGCATTATTTTATTATTCAATCATTTGCATATCCCGCATCTCATGGAATCAGACGCTTTAGTTTAAAGTTTTAGGGTTGCTCCCTCTTTATGTCTAATCTTGTTTTGAGGTTTTCTTATCAAGTAAAAAGGAAGCGCATCTGGTTCTCGATTAGCGGATCATGTAACGAATTTTGTCATCACGTTACAAGGTTGGTTCTCGCTCAATTTTATCAGATCCTGGATTAGGGTTTATTTCCCTATGTTTGCTGGTCAAGATGCTAGGGTTTCGGGTCTTTGGTTTCTCGGAAGATGTTTCTCTCGCCTGCCTCGGAGATGGCTCAAAGCTCAGTGCATTAGGTCAAGAATTTCACCTCCTCGCATTTCAAGTTTCTTCTCAAAGTCTCCAAGCCATGAAGTCGAGAATTTGAAGTTTGGATTGACAAATGTGAAGTTTGGGCACAGGAAATGAGGCTAAGGGTTCATGATAATCAAGACATGTTTTTGGGTTACTTAGCTTGCAAGTTATTCGCGATCTGAACGTCAAATTTAGAGTCCTGTTTAAGAAATGCAAGTTTGGTTCAAGCGTGGTTTGAAGATCAAGGTTCAAAGCGACCGGTGTTTTGGGTTCGAATTAACCAGTGGAATTAAATTCTTAAGCATTTATTTTGTTTGAGAGTTTGATTGGATTTTGAAATATAAGACGTGTGTTTTGTTTGGGATACAAGTTGTAACGATTGCTCACAATTTCTTGAGGTTTAAGTTACAAAGTCCAAAGGGTGCATTCAAATCATTCATGTGGGAATTTCCATTTTCAATCAAAGATCGAGAGTTGTTTGATTTCCATACAAGAGAATTCATTCAAAAAATATATCATTCAAGCTTTCGTGTTCATTACATTTTTTGGACAGATTACAGAGCGTATGAAAAATAAATTACAATTATTGGAATACAAATTAAATTTGTTTTGTTTACAAAGAAAAGAGAAAATTAATTTGTGTTTCTTCAACTCTTCACCTTCAAGTCTTCATCTTCACTCCTCGCCATGGTATTTTCATCGTTCAATCTCGCTTTGGACCGTCCAATAATCGTGCTCATGAAACAAGAAAAAAGAAAAGTTAGTGATCAAACACATAAATAAAAAATTCAAACAAGAATTAATTGATTGATATCTCATCATGAGGGTTTGCCTTTTGGAATCAGTCAGGGAGTTATTTTTATCATGGTTTATTTTCTCCCAATTGCAAATCACAAAAAGAGTTTTTCTCTTTGGTTCACAAAAAGGAAAAAAGAAAAAGATTGCAAATGTTTCCTGTTGCTAAAGCAAAAAAACCAGCAGCACTACTAAAAAATAGCAAGGAAAAGTCCAGAACAGCAAAAAATATACAAACATCATAAATACATAAGACAAGGCAGCACAACGTCCAAGCCAAACAAACAGCATAGCAGGCTAGCAAACAATGTAACAGCAGCCCAAGGCAGCATGGCAACCAACAAGCCAAAGCAACAAAAAGCAATTCAATTATGACAAAGCAAATGCAGCATCATATTAAACAAAACAATAGTGTAAACTAGCAATAGCTTACAATACCCTATGTCATCATTTTCCACAAGAGGCAAACCCTTCAGAATTTTCAGAGAAAAAAGCACAAAAGCTTTATATCACAGAAAGATGAAAGAGGAAAGATATAACCTGCTGCAATTCAGCCCAAACCAGTCCAAAATTACTGTTATAGCTATTCTGCAGAAACAAGCCAAACAGTCCAAGAAAACTACCCACAAACACCAAAACAGACAAAAACAAAACCTACATTCTAAAGCCACAAGACAGCATACCAACATTGTTCAAAATTTCCCAAATTCCCCCCCCCCCCCTGATTTCCACCCCTGTTGCACTATAAATAAACACACTATTGTTTCATTGAAGAGGGTCGGGACACACAACTTAAAACACAACAAAGGATTCTTTTTTGAAACAAAACAGTATCAGCCAAAACCAAAACAAACTGTCAAAAACAGCATCAGTCAAAACCAAAACAAACTGTCAAAAACAGCATCAGCCAAAACCAAAACAAACTATCAAGAACAACATCAGCCAAAACCAAAACAAACTGTTAAAACCTCCAAAACCAGCCCTGCACATTGTTGTCCCAAAACCGGTCAGAAGGGATCGATTACACCAAGAACCTGATAAGGAAACTTCAACCTAAACAACTCTTTCACCACCTTTAAAATCCCTTTCTAGATTAACCCTACATACAAAAATTTCACAGAAAAAATTTCATAGAAAAAGATCACAGAAAAATACAAGCTCATAACCATCACCATAATACCCCAATCGATAACCTTAAACTAGTAGGTTCCCTCCTCTCTATTCAACCAACCCGGATCTGAAATAAAAACTTGCAAGAATCTTACTACAAACAACAACAGAAATAATAACACCAAATTAGAATAAGGGCCGAAGAAAATCAAAAGCGAAAAACATATACCTGAGCATCTAAAGTTTGTCCACTATCTTCATAATCGCAGTCAGAAAATCACCGGACTTACCTCCGGTAGGTAAGCCTAAATCTCCCTCATTTACTTACTATTGTACCCTAAAATTATCCCTCTCATATTTCTCAAAACATTGCAAGAAAAATCTCCAAGTGGCTCAAGGTTGCTCAAGAGTTGGACAGACAAGCTATCTCCTAAGGCAGTCTACCCCAAATTAGGGTTTTGTGTTGCATCAAGATCTTTGAATCCAGATGACCTCAAGTTCTCCCAAATTTCCTAATATGTTATCAAGATCATCCATGTCAAATTTCAAGCCTTGTAGAGGAAGTTTGCTCAGTCAATTGCTCAAAGGGTCCAAAATCGACTATGCTAGGGCAAAAGTCAACTGTGACCCAAATACAGTCAAACTTCAAGATTTTTTGCCAACATCCTCATTTTGAAGGATATTTCATAATTTTATAAAGTTTTGATCATGATTCATCAAGGATTTCTCAAAATTCATCAAGACTCAAAAGTTGCTAAATTAGGGTTTTGTAGGAAAAGTCAACTCAACTTTGACCAAGTATAACTTTCTCATAATTTATGGGAAATGACCCATCCAAAGCTCATTTTGAAGAGGATGCAATTTCCTACAATACATCTTCATACACCAAGATCAAAAAATGCACTCACAAGAAGTTATAAATTTGGACATTATAGGTCATTTTTGAAAGTCAACAAAAACACCTTTTTTTCCAAAGCTTATAACTTGAGCATGGAATATCAAAATGAGATGATACCAAAAGGGTTAGTTATAGTACACCTCAAGATTTCTGAAAAGTCCAATAACACTTCCAAAAGTTCAAAATTGAAGAAGTTATGCATTGTTGAAGTTGGACTTTTTGCAAAATTGCCAAAAGTCAACTATCCCTAAAACATCAATTTTTGTCAAATGGGCCCATTCTTTTCCACTTGATTTGAGTTTGCATCGTTGCCCACGTGTCCTAGCTTCATCCATGAGCCCATATTTTATTTATATTATTTAATTTGATTTTTAATTGAATTTATTCATTTTAAATCAAATAAAATCATATAAAATCCAATACTTTGATAACACAAGATCTTTTGGCTATTTCAGGCTTTGATTACAATCATTAACATCATCAAAATCAAATCAAACAAAATCATGTGCAAAAAGATTGAAATTAGGCCAAATTGGCAAGTTTGTAAAGGGAGATAAAATCAAATATGCAAGCATTGATAGAAGAAGATTTGGATCAATTTTGTTGACCTAATACACTGAGCATTACATAAGCAAGCCAAGGGATACGAGATCAGGGTTGAAAAGGGCAGGGAGAGGCAGAACAAGATTGGAAAAATACACAAAAAATCTTGAGATCGAAATCATAGTTAGAGGTGTTTTCAAGAGCTGAGACATATCTCAATCGATTCCTGGGCATTCACTCAATCTACCTGGATCAAAACCAAGCATCTTCAGACCCCATAACGTGCTGTAAGTGTCACGAAACATACCTCTATTCTTGAAATCGAAACTCACCATTCTTGCATCCATTGAATGAAATAACTGCATATTTGTAATCCTCACATCATTTGTAAACTTTTGGCATCATTTAATTTCGGTTATCTAACTTGTAATGCAAAACGCCATAGTTAGGGTTCTTGGAAGCATTTTTGGGGTTTTCTATTTCAGGAACAATTGATCCACAAGAAGGGGATGGTTTTGATCAGGAAGCCAGGATGAGTCAAACCATGTTCTTGGAATGGATTTATATGACCTAGAAAAGTTTTTTGGATAGGCTTGCGTTTTTAGCTGCGGATTCAAATCCGCAGGTATGTTTTTTGTAGATTCCAAGACAGGGACGATGAGGAGTCCCCTGCCCATTGGCCCTTTCAAATACCGCGCGCGTTTTTTTAACTTTTTGGCCATTGACTTGTTTTATTATTTTATGTACTCTTTGCATTATACTAACAAACAAACCATCACAGCATAGTGGCAAGCGTGCACGTGCAAACTTCTTCAGGACCTGGGTTCAAATCCCAGGTCCCACACTTTCTCCATATTTTTTCTTTTCAGGTGATTGTATGCGCGTTTCAGCTTGCAGTGCACCATACTCCCTCATACATCCAAGAGACAGATGGCCAATGGCCAGATCTGAGGGCTAGGGATTGAAGGACTACCAAGGCATTGGTCAATGCATGCGCACTAGATCTGCAAAGTCAAAACAAGTCAAGCACTAATGGGCCTTCCAATTGCTACTAGCACCCCCATAATTCAGGCCCAATACTCCTGTTTTCTATTTTATTTATTTTGTCTTTTTAATTGTTTTATTATTTTTTATTTAATTTACTAACCAATCACAAAATTCCTTTTTATTAAATAAAATCACAAAAATATTTCTTATATTTAATTAAACTTTAAACTTTTATTTTTCTTAATAAACACTAATTAATTAATTTAGGGTTTTAATTCTAGAATAACTTTAACCTTTTTTTAAGTAAATAATTAATTAGATTTAATTAGGTACTAACCATTAATTAAATTAATTTCGTTTTCTTTCTTAAAATCAAAAAATCAAAAAATATGTAATAATTTAATTTTTCATTTAATTAATTTTAATTTAATTTAGTAATTAATTTAGGTAATTTCTTTCTTAAAATAAAAAATCAATAAAAAGATATTTCTTTAACCAAAAGGGTCAAAACCCTAATCATGTGCTCGATTTAATTTCCCGCGCGCGTTATTTATTTTTATCCAATAACGTACTTGCTCCCGGATTATAATAGTTAATAGGACTTTTAATTATTTTTACCGCTTTATTTTATTTTTCAAAGGGTTTGTCTTTGGCGATGTAAATACCCGACGCTTTGTAATTTTAATTCCGCACTTTTAACTGTTTGATGTTTGATAATAGGGTTGCATGACAAGACTGAATGTTTTAACCTAAAATCAACTTAGATCACCCTTAACATGTACAAAGATAAAAATAACTGAAAAACGACACACTCGCACATGCGCATTCTTAGGGTACACCCCACTTGGTTTCCTTCGTACACGGTCATTGAGTATAAGTCACTTTAGATGTCGACCTCTTGTCTAAAAGATCATAGTCGCCTCGAAACGGTTGCCTCAGATATTATTGCCTCTAACAAATGATCTAAGACATTAGGGTTACCGCTAAGGCGTCCTAACATTGCTTTGGTGACCGTAAGTCCCTAATTCAAATTGACCCTCAAACTCCAACGACGGTGCTACCTACTCATAAATAGTAGGATAGCATTGTCTAAAGGAAATTAGCATAGAATGATTCCTTTTTCGAGTAGGTAGATGGTTCTTAGATACTTGCTCTTTCAAAAAACAAAATCTTTTTCACACTTACACTCCTTTTCGAACAAAGTTTTCAAAAAAACACTTCATACGCTCTTGAGGACAGAAGCAAGAGTTAAATCGAAGTTTTCAAAACAAAAACTTTTTCAAACCCACAAGCACAAAGAAATAAATTTTTGAAAATGATTGAGCAAGTACCTAAGAGCCTGTGGATAACCATGGATAGAAAGGGTGCTAATACCTTCCCTTTCTATAATCTACCCCCGTACTCAGAAATATCTCAAAAAAGGAATTTTTCTGTGCTTTTTTCCTTTCCTTGTTGGATAAAATAAAAGTCGGTGGCGACTCTTGCTTACCGTGACATTTTGCAAACAAAAAACGCAAAATGCAAACCAGCATTCCAGAAAACAGTCAGTTCTTCCCACCGTATCACAGAACTGGCGAATCTACTGGGGATATCTATAAGTGGGGTGTACCTTAGGAGTAGTTCATAATGTTTTCAATTGCTTGACTTGTATGCTTTATATTTGTGGGTTGAATCGGAGTTACTATAGATCCTAACCCGGATCTGGGGGATACCTTTTAGGTAAGTAGCAATAAACTGTGAGGGAACTGTACGGCTTAGACCGATATGGTTGAAGCAGTAGCTAGGTTAGTGTGGCACTTTAGTATGTACCGATATCCCTTGTGGCGCAACGAGGAGAATATGGGTCTGCTAAGGGGTCATTAAACACCAACTGACCTTAGAACCTTTAAATTGACCAACTTGGCCATAGAACAGTAGCAGTATGCTACACTCATTGAGACTAAACTTTTGCGATAATTCTGGCTGCAAGAAAAGGTTGCTAAACTGGAATTATGATCGATCGAGGGTAGTCAGTGATATTGAGATCCTCTAGAACCCGGTTACTATTTTTAGGACAGGTTTGAACCAACTGAACTGGAAGAGGGTAGTACCTAGACTCCTTGTCAGCCTGAAATCTAAGGGCTCTCTGCGTGACTTGTGTGCCTTTACCATGTTTGCTATTTGTGGATACTTGTGGTGTGTTTTCTATCATGACATCATGACATTGCATGCATCTTGCATTGGACTAACCTATTTCAAAGACAGGAGGGATTCATCTTTGTTCTGTTTTTTAGGTCATGGCACCCATGCGTAGAAACACCATTCAGATCAACTTTGTCCAGATTCCCACTCAGCTTAAGGAATTGGTTGAAAAGGTTTAAGATACTACCTCCTTCATCATAAGACATGGGAACCTTCTTGGTTTGGTCACCTCCAAGATGGATGAACGGATGATGAGTGTCTTAGTCCAGTTCTTTGATCCACTATATCATTGCTTTACCTTTCCGGACTACCAGTTGGTCCCCACTCTGGAGGAGTTCTCTGATCTGCTTGGTATCTCTATTATGGAGCAGACCCCGTTCACAGGTTGGGAGAAGGTTCTTAGACCGAAAGAGATTGCTTCAACCCTCCATCTGACAAAGGCTGATGTAATGTCTAATTGGGAAACTCGTAGTGGAACAAAGGAATTCTTGACTAAATTCTTGGTTGGCAAGGCTAATCAGTTCTGGGACAGTCTAGACTTCCAGGCATTTGAACAAATTTTGGCTCTTCTCATATATGGTTTGGTGTTGTTTCCTAACTCAAATTCTTTCGTCGACGCGAATGCAGTGAAGATTTTCATATCCGGTAATCCAGTACCCACTCTCTTGGGAGACATCCTGCACTCTCTTTATGCCCGTACTTCTCGGAAACGGGGAACCCTTATGTGTTGTGCACCATTGCTGGCGAGGTGGTTTATTTCTCACCTCCCCAAATCAGTTTTGAAGAATAAGGAAGGCATGGGATGGGCCTATAGGATTATGTCTCTCTCTCATAATGACATCATTTGGACTATCAAGGGCATGGAAGATGTGGCCATTATTGATCGATGTGGGGAATACCCCAATGTTCCACTGATAGGAACCAATGGAGGAATCACTTATAACCCGTGCTTGGCCTTACGTCAATTTGGGCGAGCTATGAGGGAAGGACCTCATGAGTTGCTAATGCCAAGTATTGTCTTTGATTTCCAAGGAGATAGTGACGAGCAACGCCGCGGGTTCATAAGAGCTTGGGATAGAGTACACAGGTCTGATTCACATGAGCTGGGTGCAAAGACTTATCTTCTGATGGAGCCATATCTCCGATGGGTTTGAATCCGTGCCCAAAAGCTGGGAATGCCGTACGAAGCCGTCTTGCCTATAATTGTTGAGGTTGCTGATGAAGAAGGGGTTCCTCCTACCATCCTCCATCCATATATGCCTACTGACATTGGGGCATTAAAGAGATCTTGGATGCAGCTGAGAGAAGAGCGGGATACTTACAGAGAAAAGTATCATGAGCAAGAGCAGAAGATTCAGAAGTTGATAAGGCAGCTGGAGAACGAGCAGATCCTTAATGACTATGTCCGCACCGACAAGAAACGACCATGGGAGCACTGATTGTCTTTTGATTATTTCTAGTTTTGATTTACTTTTTAGATTTTCATTCTTGTAACGCCTTAAAGGCATCTATTGAACAATTGATTTCAAAGTTTATCTAATAAAAGTGTGTTTCATTTTTTGGTTTACGAATTTGAATCTCTCGACGTCTTTGAAATCATATCATACGCATTTCATTCCATGCACCTCATGACAGGTACCCTTACAGGTTTCTCATCTTCTTCGCTGTTTATTTCAGCATCATGTCTTCTGAAACATCAACTGATCAAGCAATCAAGGCTCTGCAAGCTCAAAACGCCCAGTTCCAGGAATTGTTCATGAGTTTGGCTAAGGGTCAGCAGGATCTGAAGACCCTTATTTTGAAAGAGAAGAAGAAGAAGAAGAAGAAGAAGAAGACAGTCCTATTTAATATGGGTCGCAGATTCGGAAACGATTTGCGAGAAGAGGTTGATTTGACCCACTCATCTGGAGGGGAGATAATCAGGAAGAAAGGAGGGCTTCTAGCCCTGTGGTTTCAGACAACGAGACCGACTTTGACAAAGACCAGTACCCTCTTGCTGAGGATAGATATAAACAGCTTGAAGACCAGTTAAGTGCGATGGAAGTTCAGAAAGTGCGTGGTCTGGACTTTGGCGACTTGGGTTTGTCATCTGGGGTGGTAATTCCCCATAAGTTTAAAGCACCGATCTTTGCTAAATACGACGGGGTTTCTTGCCCAAAGATGCACCTCCGTTCGCATGTTAGGAAGATTTAGCCATACACCGCTGACAAGAACCTCTGGATCCACTTCTTTCAAGACAGTCTCTCAGGGACTTAGCTTGAATGGTTTTACCAGCTGGAAGGAGCTAATATCCGTAATTGGGAAGATTTGGCCGATGCTTTCTACAAGCAGTACCAATACAATGCCGACCTCGCTCCCACGCGTATCCAAATCCAGGGTATGTCTATGGGTGCGGGCGAAGGTTTCAAAGGTTATGCTCAGAAGTGGAGGGACTTTGCTGGAAGAGTGCAACCACCTTTGGCTGATAGGGAGCTAGTGGATATGTTTTTGGGGACCTTTTCTGGTCCGTATTTCAACCATCTGATTAGAAGTTCTTCGTTTGGGTTTACGGAGCTGATTATGACTAGGGAAAGGATTGAGGCCGGTATCAAATCTGGCAAGATACAGAAGGGTGCTTCATCAGGCACCAAGAAGAAGCCTTTTAAGAAGGAGTCCAGTGTTGTTTACAGTTCAAAAAGTCAGAATAGACCTGAACGCCACCAAGCTGTTAATGCAGTGGTTATATCAAGACCTTCTGGTGCTCCTCGGTGCAACAATCAATCAAGGGTCGAAAGGCCACAAAGACAATTCACCCAGCTCAACATGAATTTATCCCAAATTCTGCCGCAGTTATTGAAAACCAACTTGGGTGATTCCGAGGGAGGCCCCAAAGAGTCCAAATACTACATCACCCATGTACGATCTGAATGCCCACTGTGCTTTTCACTCTCATAGCCTGGGGCATGATACGGATAACTGTTAGGTCTTGAAGAATAAAGTACAAGACTTGATTGATGCTAAGGAGATTGAGTTCGAAGTGCCCGAAAGACCTAATGTTGTGACTGCTCTTATGCCCAAGCATGGAGTGAATGCTATAGGTGAAGACTCGTTTGTGGTTTCTGTGAAATACATTGTTACTCCCTTGATGACTGTGAAGAAGAACCTTTTGTTAGCCGGTTCATTTCCGGGCTGCAACGAAGGTTGTCGTATGTGTTTTGTCCTACCTACCGGTTGCCATCTTTTGAAGTCAGGTGTCCAACGCCTGATGGATAATAAAGAAATTTTGTTTGAGAAGACTTTTGTTCCTTTGGTTCCTGCTGAAGAAGTTGCTATAATCACCATTTTCGAAAATTCTTCCAAGGCTTCCTCGAGAAAGCCTGTTAAAATTACACCCGTTCCAAGAATTGCACCACTGACCATCACCATTCCTGGGCCTATCCCCTATACATCAAATAAAGCTATCCCGTGGCATTATGGGGCTGACGTATATTATCACGGAGTTAAACAAGATTTGGATGCTGATACTGACGTCAGCAATATTGTTGGATCTAGTAAAGTCAACTGCAGTGGAAGACTTTTCTCCCCTGAGATCTCTCCACCAACTGTCCGGAAGTCTGTTGTTATTACACCTACTAGTACACCTGCTACTGTCCCTGTTCATGTTCTAATTCTTACCCCTGTTTCCGAGTCATCTGACACTCGGGGCAAAGGGACCACCGGTGAGCCTGCCCAGACGGAGGCGCCGAAGACCATTACTGTTGAAGCCTCTAGACAAGAGATGGAGGAAATTTTGAAGATCATCCAAAAGAGCGACTACAATGTAGTCGAGCAGCTGGGGCAAACCCCGTCCAAAATCTCTATGTTGTATCTATTACTATGCTCAGAGGCCCATGCCAAGGCTCTGATTGCTTTCTAGAAGACTGCACACGTACCGCAAGAAACATCAGCTGATCAGTTTAAAGATTGCGTGGCTAGTCTGACTGCTGATAATGGGTTGGGTTTCTTTGACGCCGACTTAACTGCTAAGGGGAATAATCACAATGATGCCCTGCATGTCTCTTGAATGCAGGGGCACTACTCTTGCTCACGTGTTGGTAGATGCTGGATCTTCATTGAATGTGTTACCCAAGAAGGCTCTAGACCGGTTAGACTCTGAAGGGTTGGAGCTGAAACCAAGCAACATTGTAGTCAGGGCTTTTGATGGGTCCAAGAGAATGGTACACGGAGAAATGGATATTCCGATTAAGGTCGGTTCTCAGGTTTTCGCATCTACATTCTATGTGATGGATATTCGGCCATCTTATTCTTGTTTGCTGGGTCGCCCGTGGATCCACAAAGCTGGGGCAGTAACCTCAACGCTCCACCAGAAGCGAAAGTACCCGGTGAAAGGGAAAATTGTGACAGTGCAAGGAGAAGAGGAGTACATGGTGAGCCACCTCAACTCTTTCTGATATGTAGAGATGGATGGGGAGTTCATTGAGACCCTTTTTCAACATTTTGAAGAGGTTCCCCAGACGCTGGCATCAACTGAAACTATTGTTGAAGATCCTCCAATGAAGATGGCTTCCTTCAAGGATGCCCGGGATGTTGTTGAGAAAGGTGGGTGTGCGAATTGGGGCTAACTCCCTGATTTTGCACATAAGACTAATAAGTTTGGTTTGAGTTTCACTGCAGAAGCTCAAAAGGTTGTTCGGAGTGCACGGATCGGAAGACCTCCCCTGTTTATCAGCAATTCAGGAGTAAATGCCATTGAAGATGATGTTGAAGAATCTGAGTTCGACGGTTGGACCTATCCTACTACTGGTGGTGGACTAAGCAATTGGACGACAAAGGACTTCATCCCAATTTCTTTTATTACCTAGTAATGAGACCTTTGATTTGAATTTGTAACAGACAATGTTTTAAACTTTCCGGCCCGGTGTCTTACCCGGGGCACCGTGGTTTCATTTGTGAGGGCTTTATGTGTGTCATCTACATATATCATTAATAAAAGCATTGGACGTTTCTTGCATTTAAAATTTTGTGCTCTTTGTTTTTCTTTTATTATATATTGCAAAACAACTATTTTACACACACTCACATATACAGGTCTACATCCACTCTGGATCCCATTGATAACGACTCTGCTACTGCCAGTTATGACTTCGAAAGTCCGATCAACTTCGCCGAAGACGAAGGTGAAGATGATTGTGAAGTGCCTGGTGAAATTTCTAGACTGCTACTTCAGGAAGAGAGGGTTATACGGCCGCATGAAGAGCCGGTGGAATAAGTAAATATGGGTACAGAAATGGACAAGAAAGAAGTCAAGATCGGTGCAAATCTAGAACCTAGTGTCAAGCAACGGTTGGTTCAGATGTTGCATGACTATGTTGAGATCTTTGCCTGGTCTTATAAAGATATGCCTGGGTTGGATACTGATATTGTGGTTCACCACCTTCCTACCAAGGAAGACTGTCCTCCGGTAAAACAGAAAGTCTGTCGAATGCGCCCGGAGATGTCTGAGAAAATCAAGGCTGAAGTTATGAAATAGTTTGACGTCGGTTTTCTAGCGGTTACTTCTTACCTGTAGTGGGTTGCCAATGTGGTTCCTGTGCCGAAGAAGGATGGTAAGGTTCGAATGTGTGTCGACTATAGGGACCTGAACAGGGCAAGTCCCAAGGATGATTTCCCTCTGCCTCATATCGATGTTCTAGTTGACAACACTGCTCAGCATAAGGTATTCTCCTTTATGGATGGTTTCTCCGGTTATAATCAGATTAAAATGGCTCCCGAAGACATGGAGAAGACAACCTTTGTTATTCAGTGGGGTACCTTTTGCTACAAGGTCATGCGTTTCGGATTGGAGAATGTTGGGGCAACATATCAGCACACCATGGTCGCCTTGTTCCATGACATGATCCATCATGAGATTGAGGTATACGTTGATGACATGATTGCAAGATCCCAGACTGAAGAAGAGCATCTGGACCATCTTCAGAAGTTATTTGACAGGTTGAAGTTGTACAAGCTGAGGTTAAACCTGAACAAGTGCACCTTCGGGGTAAGATCTGGTAAGCTGTTGGGTTTCTTCGTAAGCGATAAAGGCATTCAGGTGGATCCTGCAAAGGTGAAAGCTATACAGGAGATGCCATCTCCTCAAACAGAAAAAGAGGCCAGAGGCTTTCTGGGACATCTGAACTATATTTCCCGATTCATCTCGCACCTGACTGCTACTTGTGAGCCAATCTTCAAGCTACTGAAGAAAGATCAAGTGGTAAGATGGAACGATGAATGTCAGGCTGCTTTCGAAAAGATCAAAGAATATCTCCAAGAGCCTCCTATTCTGATGCCTCCAGTTGAAGGGAGACCTTTGATCTTATACTTGACAGTACTCGACAACTCAATGGGGTGTGTGCTGGGTCAGCATGACGAGTCTGGCCGAAAAGAGCATGCTATTTATTACCTTAGCAAAAAGGTTACCGACTGCGAGACCCGATACTAGTTGCTCGAGAAAACTTGTTGCGCTTTGGCATGGTCTGCTCGCCGGCTGAGACAGTATATGCTGACTCACACTACTCTATTGATATCAAAGATGGATCCAATCAAGTACATCTTCAAAAAGCCTGCCTTATCCGGAAGAATAGCAACATGGCAGATGATATTGACTGAGTATGACATCCAATACACAACCCAGAAAGCAATCAAGGGAAGTGTATTGGCAGATCATCTGGCACATCAAGCAGTGGATGATTACCAGTCTATGAACTTTGAATTTCTGGATGAGAATATCATGATAGTAACCGACTGTGAAGAACCTGGACCAGATGAAGGACCTGAGGAAGGATCCCGATGGTCTATGTACTTTGGTGGAGCTTCGAACGCTTTGGGCAATGGCATCGGCGCCGTGATCATATCTCATAAAGGCTCTCATACTTCGTTTACCGCCCGACTATGTTTCAACTGCACCAACAATATGGCGGAGTATGAAGCTTGCATCATGGGTCTTCGAGCAGCAATTGACCTAAGGATTAACTTTCTAAGTGTTTTCGGAGATTCTGCTCTCGTGATCAGTCAGATCAAAGGCGAGTGGGATACGAAACACCCAAATCTTATTCCTTACAAGGAGTATGTATTGACATTGTTTCCCCACTTCGAGGATATAACCTTTGAACATTTCCCTAGAGAGGAGAATCAGTTAGCGGATGCGCTGGCTACTATTTCCTCTATGTTCAAAGTCAATTGGGATAACGAGGCTCCCTGGATTATCATTGAAAGGTTGGACAAACCTGCGCATTTCAATGACATTGAGATTGAAGAGGTAATAGAAAATCCCTGGTTTCATGAGGTGAAGAGGTATCTTGCAGCTCAGGAGTACCCCGAGGGTGCATCTGTTAATGATAAGAAGTTTCTGAGGAGGTTCACAGCGAAGTTCTTCATCAGCAATGACATCCTTTACAAACGTAACCATGATTCAACCTTACTGCGATGTGTGGATAAGAATGAGGCAGAAAGGATCATGGAAGATTTACATGAAGGTACCTTTGGGACTCATTCCAACGGACACACCATGGCAAAGAAAATCCTACGGGCAGGATACTATTGGTACACAATGGAAGCCGATTGTTATCAGCATTCTCGGACCTGTCACAAGTGCCAAGTCTATGCTGATAAAGTGCACATACCTCCAATTCCTCTGAACATCTTGACAGCTCCGTGGCCTTTTGCAATGTGGGGCATTGATATGATCGGCGAGATCAGACCTACAGCGTCCAACATGCATCGTTTCATCCTAGTAGCAATTGATTACTTTAAGAAGTGGGTTGAAGCAGCTTCCTTTGCTACCGTAACCAAGAACGTCGTGGCACGGTTCATTCGGCACAATCTGATCTGTCGATATGGTGTACCAGAGAGGATCATTATGGACAATGGTACAAATCTCAACAACAAGATGATCACCAAGCTCTGCAAGCAGTTCAAGACACAGCATCACAACTCTTCTCCTTACCGGCCGAAGATGAATGTGGTTGTAGAAGCGGCTAACAAGAACATTAAGAAGTTTGTGTAGAAAATGACGGTGACATACAAAGACTGGCACAAGATGTTACCATTTTCTCTTCACGGGTACCGCACCTCAGCGCGGACGTCAACAGGGGAAACCCCCTATTCCTTGGCATATGGTATGGAGGTCGTGTTGCCCATTGAAGTTCAGATACCCTCTCTTCGGATTATGAAGGATGCAGGTTTGAGCGAAGATGGCTGGATCCAGACCCGACTTGATCAACTGAACTTAATCGATGAAAAGAGGCTTACTGCTATTTGTCATGGTCATACGTACCAAAAACGTCCAAGAACACCTCCAAAAGTTCAAAATTGAAGAAGTTATGCATTGTTGAAGTTGGACTTTTTGCAAAATTGCCAAAAGTCAACTATCCCTAAAACTTCAAATTTTGTCAAATAGGCCCATTCTTTTCCACTTGATTTGAGTTTGCATCATTGCCCACGTGTCCTAGCTTCAGCCATGAGCCCATATTTTATTATTTTATTTTATTTTATTTTTAATTGAATTTATTCATTTTAAATCAAATAAAATCATATAAAATCCAATACTTTGATAAAACAAGATCTTTTGGCTATTTTAGGCTTTGATTACAATCATTAACATCATCAAAATCGAATCAAACCAAATCATGTGCAAAAAGATTGAAATTAGGCAAAATTGGCAAGTTTGCAAAGGGAAATAAAACCAAATATGAAAACATTGATAGAATAAGATTTGGATCAGTTTTGTTGACCTAATACATTGAGCATTACATAAGCAAGCCAAGGGATACGAGATCAGGGTTGAAAAGGGCAGGGAGAGGCAGAACAAGATTGGAGAAATACACAAAAAATCTTGAGATCGAAATCATAGTTAGAGGTGTTTTCAAGAGCTGAGATATATCTCAATCGATTCCTGGGCGTTCACTCAATCTACCTGGATCAAAACCAAGCATCTTCAGACCCCATAACGCACTGTAAGTGTCACGAAACATACCTCTGTTCTTGAAAACGAAACTCACCATTCTTGCATCCATTGAATGAAATAACTGCATATTTGTAATCCTCACATCATTTGTAAACTTTTGGCATAATTTAATTTCGTTTATCTAACCTGTAATGCAAAACGCCATAGCTAGGGTTCTTGGAAGCATTTTTGGGGTTTTCTATTCCAGGAACAATTAACCCACAAGAAGGGGATGGTTTTGATCAGGAAGCCAGGACGAGTCAAACCATGTTCTTGGAATGGATTTATATGACCTAGAAAAGTTTTTTTGAATAGGCTTGCGTTTTTAGCTGCGGATTCAAATCCGCAGGTATGTTTTTTGCAGATTCCAGGACAGGGACGATGAGGTGTCCCCTGCCCATTGGCCCTTTCAAATACCGCACGCGTTTTTTTTAACTTTTTGGCCATTGACTTGTTTTATTATTTTATATACTCTTTGCATTATACTAACAAACAAACCATCACAGCGTAGTGGCAAGGGTGCACATGCAAACTCCTTCAGGACCTGGGTTCGAATCCCAGGTCCCCCACTTTCTCCATATTTTTTCTTTTCAGGTGATTGTATGCGCGTTTCAGCTTGCAGTGCACCATACTCCCTCATACATCCAAGAGACAGATGGTCAATGGCCAGATCTGAGGGCTAGGGATTGAAGGACTACCAAGGCATTGGTCAATGCATGCGCACTAGATCTGCAAAGTCAAAACAAGGCCAACACTAATGGGCCTTCCAATTGCTACTAGCACCCCCATAATTCAGGCCCAATACTCCTCTTTTCTATTTTATTTATTTTGTCTTTTTAATTGTTTTATTATTATTTATTTAATTTACTAACCAATCACAAAATTCCTTTTTATTGAATAAAATCACAAAAATATTTCTTATATTTAATTAAACTTTAAACTTTTATTTTCCTTAATAAACACTAATTAATTAATTTAGTGTTTTAATTCTAGAATAACTTTAACCTTTTTTGTAAGTAAATAATTAATTAGATTTAATTAGGTACTAACCATTAATTTAATTAATTTCGTTTTCTTTCTTAAAATCAAAAAATCAAAAAATATGTAATAATTTAATTTTTCATTTAATTAATTTTAATTTAATTTAGTAATTAATTTAGGTAATTTCTTTCTTAAAATAAAAAATCAATAAAAAGATATTTCTTTAACCAAAAGGGTCAAAACCCTAATCATGCGTTCGATTTAATTTCCCGCACGCGTTATTTATTTTTATCCAATAATGTACTTGCTCCCGGATTGTAATAGTTAATAGGACATTTAATTATTTTTACCGCTTTATTTTATTTTTCAAAGGGTTTGTCTTTGGCGATGTAAATACCCGACGCTTTGTAATTTTAATTCTGCACTTTTAATTCCGCAAATTATAACTGTTAGATGTTTGATAATATGGTTGCATGACAAGACTGAATATTTTAACCTAAAATCAAATTAGATCACCCTTAACATGTACAAAGATAAAAATAACTGAAAAACGACACACTCGCACATGCGCACTCTTAGGGTACAACCCACTTGGTTGCCTTCATACACGGTCATTGAGTATAGGTCACTTTAGATGTCGTCTTCTTGTCTAAAAGATCATAGTCGCCTCGAAACGGTTTCCTCGGATATTGTTGCCTCAAACAAATGATCTAAGACATTAGGGTTACCGCTAAGGCGTCCTAACATTACTTTGGTGACCGTAAGTCCCTAATTCGAATTGACCCTCAAACTCAAACGACGGTGCTACCTACTAATCAATAGTAGGATAGCATTGTCTAAAGGAAATTAGCATAGAATGATTCCTTTTTCGAGTAGGTAGATGGTTCTTAGATACTTCCTCTTTCAAAAAACAAAATCTTTTTCACACTTACACTCCTTTAAGAACAAAGTTTTCAAAAAAACACTTCATACGCTCTTGAGGATAGAAGCAAGAGTTAAACTGAAGTTTTCAAAACAAAAACTTTTTCAAACCCACAAGCACAAAGAAAGCAATTTTTGAAAACAATTGAGCAAGTACCTAAGAGCCCGTGGATAACCATGGATAGAAAGGGTGCTAATACCTTCCCTTTCTATAATCTACCCCCCGTACTCAGAAATATCTCAAAAAAGGAATTTTTCTGTGCTTTTTTCCTTTCCTTGTTGGATAAAATAAAAGTCGGTGGCGACTCTTGCTTACCGCGACATTTTGCAAACAAAAAACGCAAAACGCAAACCATCATTCCAGAAAACAGTCAGTTCTTCCCACCGTATCACACTTACCTTTTACATCAAGGTTGTGACCATGTTGTGTGTCTTTACTAGCTGAGTAATACCCCTAATGTTTCAAGATTCAGATCTGTACCCTTAGCTTTTAAATTTCAGTACGAACTTCCTAGATTTTTCAAGGTTTTGTTTGGATTTGAGGAGACAATGCATGAAAGAATCAGGGGAAGGAACTTCGACGGTGGATTAAGATAAAGGGGTGCCTGAATCATAAGGCGGATATTTGGAAAACAGGAGAAGGCAAAGAACAGAACATAGAGATTGAACAAATGATGGAAAACCGAGTGAGAGGTTGAGAGAATATGTTGTTGTGTTCAATCAACGGAGAGTTGAATGGTTATCGAAAGAGAGAACAAAGGCAGAAGGTTATTTTCATTAAGGTAAAATTATTAACAGGGACCGGAGAAGAAGAATAAATAGGTTTTGGTGTTTTTGTTCGGGCGTGGAACAGAGAATATGGGATAGGTTTATACGGTTGAGAAGCAGAAACATGGGGTTATCGTTCTAGATGAGAAGATGTAGTTTTGTTGTCAATGGTTGATTATTCTTGAAACCAAAGAGAGAGAGGCCATGATATTTGAGAAGAATAAGCGATTGGCTTTTTTTGTGTTTTAATTAGGTTGGTTGAAATATTAATTACAAATCTTTTCCCCTTTAGGTAACCAGCGGCCACCCTTTCTTTGTCAGGGTTTGCAACAAATTGCACTTCTTATGGGCCTTGTCCTTAAGCCCATTTGCCCCATTTCAATTTAGGTCTAACTTTGTTCTTGGCAGATAACCCCTTCTTTTTTTCTTTTTTTTTAAAAAAAATTCCAACAAGTAATTAAAAAAACCTGATTGGGCTTTACCATTAAGCCCACAGAATCATTATCTCCTCATCACCACTTTCTACTTTATACCTCCCATACTAACTTAATTTTTTTTATTTCTTTCACTAATTTTATTTAGTTTTTATTATCTAGATTAGTTAGTAATTAATTAAATAGCAATGTTTTTTTTGTTAGATGATTTCATTAGTTAGATTAGCTTTAAATTAATTTATAATTCTTGTGAGTTTACTCTAAAAATTGTTTTAGTTTACTTTTAATTCACTATTTATTTAACTTAATAAAAACCAAAAACCATTTAGAATTTAAGTTTCTTTATTTGTTCGTTCAAACCTTGATACCGCACTCCCTTAGTTACCTCCATGAGGTGATTAAACTTCGTTTCAATCGCTTTATGTCGAAATAGACTTTTAGCTCACTTGTATATAACAAACAAATAGGTTTTAATTCCCCACTTAACCTTTTCTTCTTTTGTAATTAAAACTTAACATTCACAAATCAAAAATTCAAAAACGCTCTTTTAATTATTACTTGAATTTATTTTAAAACTCGCAAAACATTCAACCAAGCAAAACTCCCCCGAAGGGCATGTTATCTCTATTCTATCGCGATACCGATCGTGCCTATTGCTGGAATGCATACGTTAACGTCGCCCACTAAAAAACACAAACAAAACAACCTTTTTCTAGAGGAACTACGGTGTTCTGATTCCTTCATTGGATACGTAGGCAAAGGGTCGCAAAACCCTCACGACCGCAATAATAAAAAATAATCCATTTCCCTTTAAGCAAGCATAGTTGTAGATAAACACACCCTTTAAGACAAACAAACAAAACGGATCCCGTTGAGTATAACGGATGTGAGGGGTGCTAATATCTTCCCCTCGCATAACTGACTCCCTTACCCTTTCTCTTGGTCGTAAGACCATCTTATCCATTCCCTTGTGGTTTTATCGATATTTCCCCTTCCTTCGGGATAAATAAAGTTCGGTAGTGGCTCTGTGTTTTCTGCCGGTGGCTTCAGCTGGCGACTCTGCTGGGGAACTTTAGCGAGTCTCTCCTAGTTTTGTTTATTTGTCTTTTTGGGTGTTTATTTATTTGCTTTATCTTGCTTTACTGTTTTATTTCTTTATTTGTTTTATTCTTTTGTATATATTGCATGTATTGTTGCTGCTCACATATTCTGGATACATTGTGATGTTGCGTTTGGTGATTACTTTTGATAAGTCCTATACCCGGACTTGGGTTACACATAGGATTAGGACGGGTGGTATAGTCATGTTAACTTTGAGGGAGTAATCCTGAAGAAGGAGGCATGAAAATCCCCCACTCAGTGGAGGTCCTCTTGAAAGTAATGGTGTTTACCGAGTAATCGGGAAGACGTCATTGCTTTCGACCTGGGAACTCGAGAAGCTGAGAGCCGTAGAACCATTAATCCATCCTGGCCTTTTAGGTGCAATGCGGAGACTGTAACGGAGTAATCCAGAAGTAGTTGTCACGCGATATTGCACTCGGACGAGTTTTTCCTGTGAATATTGCTGATTACCAAGTAATTGGGACGTTGGTAATATCTGAAGGAAGAGCGTAGACTTCGATAACTCTTTAGAACCTTGTTTGGCAGGTGATAAACCCCTAGTACATACCTCGTGGGTGGTTACTTTGACTCCATGCCTGTAACGTCGAACTTTTGATCCTGTTACTTTTCAGCCTGTGCAACGGACTATGCAATGGTTATCCAGAATATGTGGAGCTGAGACTTCATGCCATAGCATACCATGACATCATATCATCATGTATATATATCTCATATCTAGAGAAATCCAAAGACAAGTCTTGTTGATATAGCTTTTCAAAAAAAAATAGAAATTTTAAAAAAGGATAGACGAGTTTTTGGGTCTCCTCAGAAATGAAGATAAAGCATTCATCCATATTACCATGCATTCATTTTTTCACAACAAAAACTCATTGGGGTCCCCTTTATCATAATCCAGTAAATAGCAAAGACAACTCATCCACATCCTTACCGTACCAGAGGCGACCAGCAAAGGCTAATGGATCTTTTTGAAGAGAATCAGAATGCACTCCATCGGGATATGGACACTATGGGTACTCGCATGGATCAACTCATGGAAACTCTTCATGTTGTGATCAAGGGTCAAGAAGAACTACATCAAAGTGTTGCCAAGCTTACTACTTCTGCTCCTTCCACTTCTGCTAATGGGAGAAATGACAATGCAAATGTTAAGACTCCTACCGGTGCTCCTAGGAATGATTTTGACGATCATCATGATGTTATTGATCTTGATGAACCCCAAGTAAACCTTGTTGTCGGGGTTGCTGAAACTGCAAAAATGTATCATGCTCTTGAAGAGAGACTTAGGCACATGGAGGGTATCAAGGCTTCCGGATTCAATACTGCTGCAATGTGCCTCGTGCCTGGGGTGGTTATTCCTCCCAAGTTCAAAGTCCCAGAGTTTGACAAATACAAAGGCACTTCTTTCCCAGAGACTCATCTTCGTTCTTATTATCGCAAAATGGCGGCCTATGCTGAAAATGAACCATTACTCATGCATTTCTTTCAAGACAGTTTGACCGGGGAATCGTTGGATTGGTACATGCAATTGGAAAGATCTCATGTCAGTACTTGGGGAGAGCTTGCTGATGCTTTTTTGAAACATTACCATTACAATACTTCCATGGCTCCAAGCCGTACTCAGCTCCAGGGGATGGTACAAAAGTCTGAAGAGTCTTTCAAAGAATATGCTCAGAGGTGGCGTGAACTAGCTGCAAGGGTTCAACCTCCTCTCTTAGATCGAGAATTGATTGATCTGTTTATGGGTACTCTACGAGGCCATTATCTCCAGCATATGCTCAGTAGCACTTCCACTTCTTTCTCGGATACGGTCATTATTGGTGAACATGTTGAGACGTGCATTAAGGCTGGAACGATTTAATGTGTTCCTAACAATGCTAACAACAATGCAGGCATTAATAGGAAACCATTTTCTAGTTTTGTCAAGAAGAAAGAGAGCGAGACCAGTGCCATCACCGTCAACCAAGGAAGATCTCCCACATTTCCTCAAGTCTGATTCCCTTATTTTCTTACACCTGCTGTTGTTTCTAACCAATTTGTTCCTCAAGTATTTGCTGCTACAACTCCAGCACCCTGGATGGTCCAACAACGGCCTTTCTCTCCGCAACCACATTATGTTCTGCAACAACAGTTTGCACCTCCTACAACTTATCAATAACCGAGTCAACATCTCCAAGGCCCAAGAGCTCCTCAAAGACAGAGAGCCCCTAAAAGAAGATTTGATCTCATTCCCATGTCCTACGCTCAGCTTCTCCCACAGTTACTTGCTAGTCAAATGGTTCAATTGCGCGAACTCGGTCCACCGCTAAATCCTCTCCCTAGGGGATATGATATTAATGCTCATTGCGAATTCAATTCTGGTGCCCCAGGCCATACAATTGAAAATTGTAGAGCATTCAAGTTCAAAGTTCAAGATCTCATCGATGCAAAAGCCATCAACTTCAACCCTGTTGGTCCGAATATTCAAAATAATCCCATGCCTCCTCATCAAGGGGGATCGGTCCATGCTATTGAAGAAGTTAATGAACAGGTTTTGGTATCAAAGGTTGATGAAATTAAGATATCTTTGGAGACTGTCAGAAAACATTTGTTGAAGCATGAAGTGCTACAAGAACTCCATGACTTCTGCTTAACATGTTCTTCCAAACCAGAAGAGTGTGCTGAGTTGAAGACGGCCATCCAACAGTTGATCGATGAAGGTGTCTTACAGATAGAGAAAGTATTCTGAGAAGAAGAGATTGATGTCTTGGAAATCCCCTACTATCCGAGAAGATTTTCAGCCACCCCTGGTATCCCGTTAACAATCCAGGTTCCTATTACCCCCACAATGATTCAAGCTCCTATTCCTCCTACAAGCAACGACTCGTAGGCAGTTCCATGGGAGTATAATGTAGTCTATATTCATGGAAAGAGGTATGAGTTCCCTCTGGTTGGTGACAAGAATGTTACCAACATTACGGGAACAATTAACATGACTCGCAGTGGTCGGATCTGTTCTCCTCCACCACCACCTCCTAAGGAAACCAGCAGTGAAGCTCCAGCTAAGGCTAGGGGAAAGAAAGTGATGGATAATCAACCCGAACTTTCTGAAGGACAAGAAGCGGAGAAACTTTTGAGAATTCTCAAGCGGAGTGATTACAAAGTAGTGGACCAGCTCAACCAGACACCATCCAAGATTTCCATATTGTCTCTCCTTTTGTGTTCAGAGGCCTACCGCAACGCCTTATTGAAGACCTTATGTTCTGCTCATGTTACCCAAGACATCTCTGTGGCCCAGTTTGAAGGAATAGTCACCAATATTGTTATGGGAAATTGTTTGGGTTTATGCGATGATGAACTCCCAATTGAAGGCAGAGCCCACAATAAAGTGCTGCATGTTTCTATGAAGTGTTTGGACACTGTTTTATCTCGAGTTTTGGTGGATACAGGTTCTTCGCTCAATGTGATGCCTAAGGTTACTTTTTTTAAGCTGAATATGGACGGAGTAATGATGAGGCCCTCCACTCTAAATGTCCGAGCGTTTGATGGTTGGAGAAGATCGGTGGATGGAGAAGTTGATTTGCTTGTCAAGATTGGTCCCCGCACTTTCTATTTGTCATTCTATGTTATGGACATCCGTCCATCCTATACTTGCCTTTTGGGTCATCCATGGATTCATGTAGCAGGAGTTGTGACATCTACCTTTCATCAACGTCTGAAGTTCATTGCGAATGACCAAGTTGTCGTCGTTTGTGGGGAAGAAGACATAGTGATTAATAATATGACTACCTACCGTTATGTGGAAGTGGAAGGCGAGGTACAAGAGTTTCCCTTTCAAGCTCTGGAGATTGTTACTGTTGACAAAGTCCCTGTCATGGAATGTAAGAAGTCTGAGATACCCCTGGCCTCTTTGAAGGATGCCAAAGCCCTCATAGAAGCTAGACCTCCCCATGACAGTTGGGGAAAATTGATTGAAGTTCCAGAGAAGAGAGATCATTTTGGTCTTGGGTATCAGCCATCATCCTCTGTGCAAGCTGGTTGGGTTCCTCTCAAAGGACAGCAGGTTCCCCCAATTTATGAAGTGTTCGTCAGTGATGGTGTAAGCAAAGAAGGACAAGTACTCTCCATAGATGTTGAAGGTGACGATGAAGATATTTCAAGATTTATCTATCAAGTTGCATCGGACCAGGAGCTCAGCAATTAGACTACCATGGACATCCCTGAAGTTGTTTTCCTTAATGTGTAATTTTATGTTTCCATTTTAAGTCGTATGTCCTGCCCAAGGCATACTGACATCTTGTAGAAGGGGCCCCTTATGTTTCAATCTCCGTTTAACATTGAATGAAAAATCTCACTTTCGCATACAATTTTGTTCTCTGTCATTTCTTTTACTTTTACTTTTTCAAAATAAAATGGCAATAGTTTTCTTTTCATATTCTAAATATTCTTTTGCACTTTCTAAAAATAAAACATAAAATCATCGATCATGCATATCCGTCTAGGACTCCGTTGGAAATGATAATGCTATGGCTCTTTATATCGTTGAGAATTCAGTTGATCATGCTAACGAAGATAATGAGGAAGATTGTGAAGTCCCTGAAGAACTAGCCAGGCTCTTGAGATAAGAAGAGAAGGTCATTCAACCGTATAAAGAAGAAACAGAAGTCGTCAATCTCTGTACTGAAGAGGTAAAGAGAGAAGTCAAGATAGGGGCCGCCTTGCAAACTGAAGAAAATAAGGGGTTGATTGAATTGCTTCAAGAGTATGCTGACATCTTCGCCTGGTCGTATAAAGACATGCTCGGCTTAGACACTGATATATTAATGCATACATTGCCACTCAAGCCAGAATATCCTCTTGTAAAGCAGAAAGTAAGAAGGACCAGACCGACATGGCTTTAAAGTTCAAAGAAGAGGTTCAGAAACAGCTCGAAGCAGGTTTCCTATCTGTGATAAATTACCCTCCTTGGATTGCTAACATTGTGCCCATACCTAAGAAGGATGGTAAGGTAAGTATGTGTGTTGACTACTGAGACTTGAATAGAGAGAGCTCGAAGGATGATTTCCCATTGCCTCATATTGATGTATTGGTTGATAACACTGCTCAGTCTTTGGTGTTTCCTTTATGGATGGGTTCTCTGGCTATAATCAGATAAAGATGGCTCTAGAAGACATGGATAAAACAGCTTTCACAACTCCTCGGGGTACCTTTTTCTATAGAGTCATGCCTTTTGGTCTTAAAAACGCTGGTGCGACATATCAGCGAGCTCTGGTGACTCTCTTTCACGACATGATTCATAAAGAGGTTGAGGTGTATGTGGACGACATGATTGCAAAGTCACGGACTGAGGAAGAGCATTTGGTTCATTTGAAGAAGTTGTTTGATCGTTTGCAAAAGTTCAGGTTAAGACTTAATCCCAACAAATGCACCTTTGGGGTTCGATCGGGTAAGTTACTTGGTTTTATCGTGAGTCAACAAGGAATTGAAGTAGATCCAGACAAAGTAAAAGAAATACAACATATGCCGGCGTCGAAAAATGAGAAGGAAGTACGAGGTTTCCTTGGAAGGTTGAATTACATAGCCATGTTCATTTCCCATCTTATTGCTACCTGTGAACCCATCTTTAAATTGTTATGCAAGAATCAGGATGTCTGTTGGGATGAGAGTTGTCAAGAAGCTTTCGAGAATATTAAGCAGTATCTTCAAGAACCACCAATACTCATACCACCAGTTCCCGGGAGACCTCTCATTATGTATTTGACTGTGCTTGAAGGATCTATGGGTTATGTGCTCGGACAACATGATGATACTGGGCGAAAAGAACACGCCATTTACTATTTAAGTAAGAAGTTTACTAATTGTGAATCAAGGTATTCCTTACTTGAGAAGACTTGTTGTGCTCTTACGTGGGCAGCTCAACGTTTGAGGCAGTATATGTTGACACATTCTACACTTCTGATATCCAAGATGGATCCGACAAAGTACATCTTCGAGAAACCAGCACTTACAAGCAGATTGGCTCGGTGGCAAATGCTTTTGTCTGAGTATGACATCCAGTACGTCACACAAAAGGCTATTAAAGGTAGTGTTCTTGTTGATCATCTCGCTTACCAACCATTGGAAGAATATCAGCCCATGAAGTTCGATTTTCCAAACAAGGATATTATGAAACTTGATGACAATGAAGGACCTGAACTAGGGGAGCAATGGACTCTCACGTTCGATGGTGCACCAAATGCTATAGGTCATGGTATTGGGGCAATTCTAACCTCTCCACGCAACACTCACATACCTTTCACTGCCAGATTATGTTTTAATTGCACGAATAATGTCACTGAGTACGAAGCTTGTGTGATGGGCCTTGAGGCAGCCATTGATTTGAAGATCAAGATTCTTGAAGTTTATGGGGACTCTGCCTTAGTGATACATCAAGTACGGGGTGATTGGGATACACGGCACCCTAATTTAGTTCCATACAGGGATTACATAGTTGAGTTGTTGCCCGCTTTCGATGAGGTCACTGTTGTACCCCAAAATTTGCCCTCCCATATTCTTCAAGGTTTATCAAGAATCATCTTCAACTGGTTCAAGACTACTCAAAGGTTGCACAGTCAAACCACCTCCTACGCCAGTCAAAATTAGGGTTTTGGTTCTTACAAGGAATTTGAGGTTTTCAGTAGCTCAATCAAGTCTCATAGGCCTATATACATTCTCAAGCATCTACATGCCAAGTCTCAAGACTCACAGTGCCAATTTGCACAGTCAAAAGCTTCATTTGACCTACAGTCAACTACAAGGGCAAAATGGTCATTTTGCAGTCAAAAGTCAGAATTTTTGGTCAACATCTTATTTTGAGCTCACAATCATCATTTCATCAAGTCTTGATCATGATTCCACAAGGATAGCTCAAAAATCATCAAGATGCAAAAAGTTACTATTTTTGGACAGTAGAAAAGTCAACTGTATCTTGACCAAGGCATAACTTTTTCATGGTTCATCAGAAAAATCCCATCCAATGCTCATTTTGAAGGGGATGACATTTCCTACAATCCATCTTCACACTGCAAGTCCAAGAAATTCTCTCACAAAAAGTTATCAATTTCTACATTATAGGTCAAATTCAAAAAAAGTCAACAAAAATGCACTTTAAGTCAAATACCATAACTTGAGATTGGTAAATCCAAATGACATGGGACCAAAGGCCTTGGTTAGAGGACTTCAAGACCTTTCCAAAATGTCCAAGAACATGTTTATATGATCAAAATTGAGCAAGATATGCATTGGAGAAGTTGGGAAATTTTTGTGAATTTGCAAAAGTCAACTTTGCTCAAAACACCTCATTTTTGCTAATGGGCCTCAAATTTCTTCTTGAAACTTTATCCATGACTTATGCACGACCCATCAAGCTTAATTGAATTATTTTCTTATTTTTTATTAATTAATTGGATTTTTAATCAATATTAATTCATTTAATTAATTTAAATTGTAGGAAATACAAAGATTTGATTTTTCAATCTTTTTGTGAAGCAAGAATGACCTAAAAAGGCTGGCAATTTCGTGTACAAATCAAGGATATCAAAAACTCCAAAATTGGCAACTTTTTCCAATCATGAAGATTCAAAAATATTTGATTTTTAATCAAATATTCAATCATCATTCCAAGGGATTTTTGTGCAAGATTCTGACCTAATTCCCTTCCTCTATAAATATGCAAGCTAACCCTAATCATGCACACGTGAAAGCACTGCAGGAAAAGCCATAAGCATATTGAAAAAATTCAAGAAAACTTGAAAATTGTTTTCTATATTCCAGGCCAATTCAAGGACTTTTGTTGACTCTAATACCTTGCAGGAGTTCTCAGGAACGTGTAACAATCAAAACCAAGCGCTAAAGCTCAAGAAATCATCAAGAACAGACCCACGGTTTGCACATTATTTTCAGAATCGTAACTCTAAATTCATGAGCATTTAACGTGATTTTTTGATTGTTTTGTATTACTTGAATCCATATGAAGCTAATGGCATAAGTTAATTGAATTATGGTGTACAGAATCAAAAGTTGCCATGGTTGAATTTTAGGGTTCATAAGCTCTCAAATTAGGGCTTTACAATCTAGGAACAATTAGGGTTCATAATGCATATGGTTGGAATCGTCAAGGCCAGACGAACACACAGGGACCATCGCGAAATATTTATATTCATCATAGCCCTAATCGCTATTATTCGTCATTGCATATTGTGGGGGTTAAATACCCCCACTATCTGATTTGTTTTTACAGGCATCAGCGAAGAAGATGATGAGCTGTTGATGTCTCATTGGTCCATTTGAAAAGAAGCGCGCGTTTTTATGGTTACAACATATTGAATGATTTCTTAATATATTAATTGTTGGTTATTTTATTAACGAATGAAACGCGTTAGTGGAGTGGTTAAGGCAAGCATTCAGAAAGCATTGGGACCTGGGTTTGAATCCCAGGTCCCCCACAATACTTGTTATTATTTTTCTTTGCCTAATGCCATGCAGGTTACAAAAGTAGGTTTACCATGTACTTTCAAATATCCAGGTGCCATGTGTCTAAGACTCAAATCCAATGGTCCAAAGTTTGATGACCATCTTACTCCTGGTCAACCCACGTGTAGACAATCATTAAAGTCAAACAGGCTTGAGAGATTAATGGGCCAGAATTGCTAACAAACCTCCAAAGCTGGCCCATCACCCCCTGGTTTCTTTATTCTTTTTCTTTTATATTTCTATTTAATTATTTTACTAACTATTATTATTATTATTATTTAATTAACTTTTTTTTAATAATAAAATTCAAAAAACTAAAAATGTAATATTTTTCATTATTATTATTATTTATTAATTTCACCTTTAATTTATTATTTTTGTAAATAAATACTAATTAACTAACTTAGTTTTAATTAGGTTAACTTTAAATTTTTTGCAATAAATAAAATCCTTGTAGAATTAGGTTTTTGACAACTTTTAATTTCTTCTATTTTTATTTTCCTTAAGACATTAAAAAACTAAAAAAATACTCTTTTTCTTTTAATTAATTAATTAATTAGTTTTTAGGGTTAATTTAACTAATTGCAAAATAATGACACAAATTCCTTCTTTCTTTCTCAAAACCCTAGGACTCCTCCAATTCAATTTCTATTCGCGCATATTATTTTTTTGATTATATTTATGTAATTGCTTCGAGGATGTAATAGCGTAATTAGGACTTTTTATCGCTTTCTTTATTTTCTCGCAATTTACTTTTTTCCAAGGGTTTGTTTTTGGCGATGTAAATACCCGACGCCTTTTAATAGCGTAGATTTACTTTCCGCAATTTACTTTCCGCACAATTATTAACTGCTATGCATGACAAGACTTATCTGAAAATTAAAATCAAAACGTAGCTCACCATAACATGTACAAAGATAACATAACTGAAACCTGACACACTCGCACATGCCACATCTAGGGTACGCCTCACTTGGTTGCCTCGACGTGGTCATTGAGTATAGGGTGTTTTAGAGGTCGCCCTCCTGTCTAAAGATCCAAGTTTCCTCGAAACGGTTGCCTCGGATAAAAAGGATCTAGGACATTAGAGTTACCGCTAAGGCGTCCTACTATTGCTTTGGTGACCACATGTCCCTATAATCGAATTGACCCGAAACTCCAACGACGGTGCTACCTACTTCTCAATAGTGGGGATAGTACTGTCTAAAAGGACATTTACACAGCTTAATTTCTTTTGAGTAGGTAGAGGTTCTTAGATACTTGCTCTTTCAAAAAAAAAAACAACTTTTCGCACCTACACTTTTCTGACAAAAGTTTTCAAACAAACACTTCATGACACTCTTGAGGACTGATACAAGAGTCAAAATGAAGTTTTCAAAACAAACTTTTTTCAAAACCCACAAACACAAGAAAAGCAAACATTTTTGAAAACATAGTGAGAAAGTACCTAAGAGCCCGTGGATAACCACGGATAGAAAGGGTGCTAACACCTTCCCTTTCTATAATCTACCTCCCGAACCGAGAAACATCTCAAAAAGGAATTTTGCTGTGCTTTTGTCCTTTCCTTATTGGAGAAAATAAAAGACGATGGCGACTCTTGCTTACCGCGACATTTCGCAAACCAGCATTAAAAACAGTCAGTTCTATTTCCACCGATCACAGAACCGGCGACTCTGCTGGGGAACATCTTTTATAAGTGAGGTGTACCTTAGGATTAGACCACTCTTGTTTTCAATTGCTTGCTTTGTTTGCTTTAATATTGTGGGCCTGTTTTGGAGTTTCATAGATCCTAACCCGGATCTGGGGGATACCCTTTTAGAAGTAGCAACAAACTGTGAGGGAACTGTGCGGGGTATACCGACACGGTTGAAGCAGTTGCTACATTGATGTGGCACTTTGGTAAGTACTGGTAACCCTTGAGTCAAGTCAAGGAGAGTACGGGGCCTCCGCGTGGTGTCGTGAAGCATCAACTGACCTTAGGAACCTTATTTGACCATCCTGGCCTCTTTAGGGGTAGTGAGATGACCGACTTTGGTGCAGTCCGAAGTTGGTAGATACTCTATACTACACTCATTGAGGGTTGTTTTCTTGGAATATTTTGGTCGCCAGTTAAGTGGCTAAATCAAAACAATGAACATAGAAAACAACCTAATGATATTGAACTCCTTAGAACCCGGTTACTTTTGATAGGACAGGTTTTGAGCCCACCAACTTCAAGAGGGTAGTACCTGAACTTCATGCTGGCCTAAACTCTAAGGGATGTCTGGTGTGACTTGTGTGCCTTATCATGTTTGCTTTTTGTGAATACTTGTGGTGTGTTTTTATCATAACATCATAACATCATAAAGCATCATATGCATTTACTAACCACTTCAAGGGTTCGAATCTTCATCTTTGTTCTTGTTTTGTAGGACATGGAATCTCTCCGTAGAAAGACAATTTAGGTCAACCTTGTAAGGATCCCCCCGCAGCTTAAGGAGCTTACATCCAGGATTACTGAGAACTCTTCCTTCAGTGAAAGGCATGGTAGACTCATCAGCTTGGTCAATACCAACATTGAAGAAGACCTGATAAAAGTTCTCTTCCAGTTCTTTGACCCTTTGCACCACTGTTTTACTTTCCCGGATTATCAATTGGTGCCTACCTTGGAAGAGTTTTCTCAACTTCTGAAAATTCCTATTCTTAGTCAACTACCCTACAACGGTACGGAAAAGGAGCCAAAACTTGAAGAGGTTGCTAAAGCATTACGTCTACAACCATCTAACATCAAGGGACATTGGGAAGTTAGAAGTGGTATCAAAGGATTCTTGGTAAAGTTCCTGTTTGAGAAAGCACAAGAATGTTGGAATTCCCTTGACCTACAAGCCTTTGAAGAAGTTGTGGCACTCCTTGTCTATGGGTTGGTGTTGTTCCCGAATCCGGATCAGCTTATAGATATTAATGCTGTCAAGATTTTCATGTCCAGGAATCCTATACCTACGTTGCTTGGGGACATCCTCCACTCATGTTACACTCGAACCATGAGAAAAAGAGGTGTTCTCATGTGCTGCACTCCTCTCCTGGCAAGGTGGTTTATTTCACACCTTCCACAATCAGTTTTGAAGAACGAGCGGGGTTTGAGATGGTCACAATGATTAATGACTCTTACACATGCTGATATACATTGGTGTTCTCGGTCCAGAGAAAATGTCACTATCATTGATCGTTGTGGAGAGTTTCCTAATGTTCCTTTACTTGGAATCAGAGGAGGCATTACTTACAACCCGTGTTTGGCTTTGAGACAGTTTGGATATGCTCGAAGGGATGGCCCTCATGACATGTTGATTCCTGACATAGTTTTTGACTTCGACAACGATACGCAAGGACTTCGCCAGAGGTTTATCAGAGCTTGGAGGATGCCTAACAAGGTGGATAGTAAGACACTGGGGCACAAGAACTCCATCCCCCTTGAGCCTTATCTCAAGTGGGTACGAGCCCGCTCCCAGAAGCTAGTGATGCCATATCCTCACATTCTCCCCGTGATCAAAGAGCCAGTTATGGAAGGAGAGGTTCCGTAAACCATTCAACATCCTGACATGCCAACGTCTTGGGAAGAAATGCAAAACAGCTGGATCCAACTCAAGGAAGAGCGGAATTCTCTTGAAACCAGTCTACATGCCAGTGAGAAGAAGGTCTTGGAGCTCACCCGCCTACTTCACGAGGAAAAGACTCTCATCACTTACATCGCTCCAAAGAGGATGCGCAGTGTCTTTTGGGATTAAGTATTTTGTAATATTTCGCCCACGAGGCATTGATGTACTGAACAGATTATTCCTTAATATAACGTGTGTTCCTTTTTTGTTTACAACAAATTTGAACTTTCGAACCCTTGAATGCATTGCATAAATAGCATACCATGCATCATATGCATAACAGGTACACTTTTTACAGGTCACTCATCTTCTTCGCTGTTTATTTCAGCAATCATCATGTCTTCTGAACCTACTACTGAACAAGCTATCAAGGCCCTCCAGGACCAGAATGCCCAGTTCCAAGAGTTGGTCATGAGCTTAACCCAGGGTCAACAGGAATTGAAGACTCTGCTTTTGAATAAGAAGAAGAAGAGAACTGTGTTGTTCAACACTGGACGGAGGTTTGGGAATACACTGCAAATGAGGCTGATCTGGCTACTTCCTCTGTAGGGAAAGATAGTCCCCAAGGGGGAAGGGTTCCTAGTCCCGTGGTCTCCGATAACGAGACAGATTACAATGATGAACAGTACCCTCCTGCTGAGGACAGGTACAAACAGCTGGAGGACCGCTTAAGTGCGATGGAGATTCAACATGTGCCTGGGTTGGATTTTGGAGATCTAGGTCTATCCTCTGGGGTGGTGATCCCCCACAAGTTCAAGGCACCTGCTTTTGCAAAGTACGACGGAGCTTCCTGTCCTAAGTTGCATCTCAGATCATATGTGAGGAAGATCCAACCGTATACAGCTGATAAGAATCTATGGATCCATTTCTTCCAGGATAGTCTTTCAGGGACTCAACTCGAATGGTTCTATCAGCTGGATGGAACTAGTATTCGTAACTGGGAGGACTTGGCTATTGCCTTTTATAAGCAGTATCAGTATAATTCTGACCTTGCTCCCACGCGTACCCAACTCCAGGGTATGTCACTGGGGACGGGTGAAGGATTCAAGGAGTATGCGCAGAGGTGGAGAGACTTGGCTGGAAGGGTGCAGCCACCTTTGAATGACCGTGAGCTCGTTGATATGTTCCTGGGGACCTTGTCTGGTCCGTTCTTCAACCATCTGATTGGGAATTCTTCTGCTGGGTTTACAGATATGATCTTGAATGGTGAGAGGATAGAAGCTGGTATCAAGTCTGGGAAGATACAAAAGGGTGCCTCCTCGAGCTCTGAAAATAAACCCTTCAAGAAGGAATCTAGTGTTGTTTACTGTTCAAGGAGACAAAACAAACCGGAACGCCGCCAAGCTGTCAACGCGGTGGTAATTTCAAAGCCTGCTGCTGCTCCTCAGCAATATAACCAACCAAGGGGTAAGAGACCCAAAAGGCAGTACACTCGGCTTAGTATGACCCTGTCTCAGATATTGCCACAACTATTGTCAACCAATCTGGTAACTATAAAAGAAGCTCCGAAGGTAGTGAACACAACATCTCCAAAGTACAATCCTAACGCCCGCTGCGCTTATCACTCTGACAGCCCGGGGCATACTACGGATGATTGTTGGGCTCTGAGGAATAAGGTTCAGGACCTTATTGATGCTAAAGAAATACAGTTCGAGGCGCCCGAAAGGCCCAATGTTGTGACTGCTCCCATGCCCCAGCATGGAGTGAATGTTGTTGAGGAAGACCTGTATATAGCCTCTGTGGATGACATTGTTACTCCGTTGTTGACTGTCAAAAGGAACCTGTTGCTAGCCGGTTTATTTCCGGGATGTAGTAAAGGTTGCCATCTATGTTCTGTTTCACCTGCTGGTTGTCCTTTGTTGAAGTCAGGCGTCCAAAACCTGATGGATAACAAAGAGATCTTGTTCGAGAAGATTGATGTTCCTGTTGTCCCTATTGAAGAAGTCTCCATTGTTACTATTTTCAATAACTCTCCTAAGGCTCCCTCAAAGAAGCCCGTCAAAATCATGTCTACTCAGAAGATTGCTCCTATCATCATCACTGTTCCGGGGCCCCTCCCCTATACATCTGACAAAGTTGTCCCGTGGCACTATGGGGCAGACGTTTATGTGCTTGGAGTTAAACAAGAGTTTGATACTAGTACCGGCGTCAGTAACATCACCGGTCCTGCTAAAGTCACTCGTAGTGGTAGGCTCTTCTCACCTGATATTGCGCCACCAGCTATTCAGAGGCCTATTGTCATTACACCTGCAAGTGTGCCTACTTCCCTGCCTGACTGAGTTCCTATTTCTACCACTGCTGCCGAATCATCTGATGCTCGGGGCAAAGGGATTGCTACTGATGTGCCTACCCAGACAGAGGCACCGAAGACAACCAATGTTGAAGCTTCCAAGCAAGAGATGGAAGAGATCCTCAAGATTATCAAGAAGAGTGATTTCAATGTAGTTGAGCAGCTGGGGCACACCCCATCAAAGATTTCTATGCTATCACTGTTGTTGTGTTCAGAGGCCCATGCCAAGGCCCTGATTACTTTCCTGAAGACGGCCCACGTGCCACAAGAGACATCTGCTGATCAATTTACCGAGTGTGTGTCCAACTTAACTGCTGATAATGGTTTGGGTTTCTCCGACGCTGATCTGACTGCTAAAGGGAAGAACCATAACGATGCCCTGCATGTCTCCATTGAATGCAGGGGCACTACTCTTGCCCATGTGCTAGTTGACACTGGTTCCTCGTTGAACGTATTACCCAAGAAAGCCCTAGACAGACTGGATTGTGAGGGTTTAGAGCTCAAGCCAAGTAACATTGTTGTCCGGGCCTTTGACGGGTCCAAAAGGATGGTACATGGTGAAGTTGGCATTCCAATCAGGGTTGGTTCGCAGGTCTTTGATTCAACATTCTATGTGATGTACATCCGACCATCCTACTCTTGTTTGTTGGGTCGTCCTTGGATCCATAAAGCTGGAGCTGTGACCTCCACATTACATCAGAAGCTGAAATACTCAGTCAGGGGGAAAATTGTGACAGTTCAGGGGGAGGAAGAATATATGGTCAGCCACCTTAATTCGTTCCGATACATAGAAATGGATGAGGAGTTCATTGAAACCCCCTTTCAGCACTTTGAAGAGGTTCCTCCAACACTGGTGTCAGTAGAGACTGTGACTGAAGAAGATTCTCCTTTAAAGATGGCTTCCTTAAAGGATGTCCGGGCTGTGATTGAGAAGGGTGAGTGTGCAAACTGGGGCCGACTTCCTGATTTCACTCCGAAGACTGACAAGTTTGGTTTGGGTTTCACTGCAGAAGCTCAAAGGGCTGTTCGGAAGGCAAGGATTGGAAGACCTCATGTGTTCATCACCAACCCGGGAGTGAATGCTATTGAAGAGGACGTGGAGGAATCTGAATTCGACAGCTGGATCTACCCAACGACCAACAGTGGACCAAGCAACTGGACGGCCAAAGACTTCACACCTATTACTTTTGTCACTCAGTAATGAACTCCTTTGTTTTGAATTTGTAACAGACAATAATTTGAAACTTTATGGCCCGATGTCTTACCCGGGGCACCGTGGCTTCATTTGTGAGGGTTTATTACTTGTTATTTTCATATATCATTAATAAAAGCATTGGACGTTTTTTGCATTTCAAATCTTACGCTCCTTGTCTTTCTTTATTATATATTGCGAAACAACTATATTTACACACACTCACCTATACAGGTTCCAATCCACTCTGGATCTCACTGGTAACGACTCTGTTACTGCCACTTATGACTTCGAAAGTCCGATCAACTTAGCCGAAGAGGAAGGTGAAGATGATTGCGAAGTGCCTGGTGAGCTTGCAAGACTGCTACTCCAGGAAGAGAGGGTCATTCAGCCACATGAAGAGCCAGTGGAAACGGTAAATCTGGGTACTGAGACAGACAGAAAGGAAGTCAAGATTGGTGCCAATCTGGAGTCTAGTGTGAAACAACGGTTGATTCAGATGCTGCATGACTATGTGGAAATCTTTGCCTGGTCTTACGAAGACATGCCTGGGTTGGACACCCACATTGTGGTTCATCACCTGCCTACCAAGGAAGAATGCCCTCTGGTAAAACAGAAGGTCAGCCGTATGCGTCCAGAGATGTCCGAGAAAATCAAGGGTGAGGTTATGAAACAATTTGATGTCGGGTTTCTGGCAGTGACTTCTTACCCTCAGTGGGTCGCCAATGTGGTTCCAGTACCGAAGAAGGATGGTAAGGTCCGAATGTGTGTTGACTACAAGGATTTGAACAGGGCCAGCCCTAAGGATGACTTCCCTCCGCCTCACATCGACGTTCTAGTTGACAACACTGCTCAGCACAAGGTATTCTCCTTCATGGACGATTTCTCTGGTTATAATCAAATCAAGATGGCTCCTGAAGACATGGAGAAGACCACTTTTGTTACTCAGTGGGGCACCTTTTGCTACAAGGTCATGCCATTTGGGTTGAAAAATGTTGGGGCAACTTACCAACGTGCCATGGTTGCTTTGTTTCATGACATGATCCATCATGAGATCGAAGTATACGTCGATGATATGATTGCAAGGTCCCAAACTGAGGAGGAACACCTTGACCATCTGCAGAAGCTGTTTGACCGTCTGAAGTTGTACAAGCTGAGGTTGAACCCAAACAAGTGCACCTTCGGGGTGAGATCTGGTAAACTGCTAGGTTTCGTCGTGAGCGACAAAGATATTCAAGTGGACCCTGCCAAAGTGAAAGCCGTACAAGAGATGCCAGTTCCCAAGACAAAGAAAGAAGTCAGAGGCTTTCTAGGACGTCTGAACTACATTGCCCGATTCATCTCACATCTAACTGCTACCTGTGAACCAATCTTCAAGCTACTGAAGAAAGATCAAGTAGTATGTTGGAACGATGAATGTCAGGCTGCTTTCGAAAGAATCAAAGAGTATCTCCAAGAGCCACCCATTCTTATGCCACCGGTTGAAGGGAGACCTCTAATCTTATACTTGACAGTATTGGACAACTCAATGGGGTGTGTGCTGGGGTAGCATGACAAGTCTTGCCGAAAAGAGCACGCTATTTATTACCTTAGCAAAAAGTTTACCGACTGTGAGACCCGATACTCACTGCTCGTGAAAACTTGATGCGCTTTGGTATGGGCTGCTCGCCGGCTGAGACAGTATATGTTGACTCACACTACTCTGTTGATTTCAAAAATGGATCCAATCAAGTACATATTCGAAAAGCCTGCTTTTTCCGGAAGAATAGCAAGATGGCAGATGATCTTGATAGAATACGACATCCAGTACACGACTCAAAAAGCAATCAAGGGAAGTGTACTGGCAGACCATTTTGCACACCAAGCAGTGGACGATTACCAGTCAATGAACTTTGAATTTCCAGACGAGAACATCATGGTAGTGACTGATTGTGAAGTACCTGGACCGGATGAAGGACCTGAGGAAGGATCCCGATGGTCTATGCACTTTGATGGAGCCTTAAACGCTTTGGGTAATAGTATTGGCGCTGTGATCATATCTCCTAAAGCACTCATACTCCACTTACCGCCCGACTATGTTTCAACTGCACCAACAACATGGCAGAGTATGAAGCATGCATCATGGGTCTTCGAGCTACAAATGACCTAAGGATCAAGTTTCTGAGTGTCTTCAGAGATTCCGCTCTCGTGATCAGTCAGATCAAAGGCGAGTGGGATACGAAACACCCAAACCTTATTCCTTACAAGGAGTATGTACTGACATTGATCCCCCATTTCGAGGAAATAACCTTTGAGCACTTCCCAAGAGAGGAGAACCAGTTAGCGGACGCGCTGGCTACGATGTCTTCTATGTTCAAAGTCAAATGGGACAACGAGGCTCCCCGGATCATTATCTGGAAATTGGATGAACCTGCACATTGTTGTTATCTTGAGGCTGAAGAGGTAATAGAAAAGCCATGGTATCATGAAGTGAAAAGATACCTGGAAGCCCAAGAATACCCCGAGGGTGCTTCCGTTAATGACAAGAAGTTTCTAAGAAGGTTCGCGGCAAAGTTCTTCCTCAGCAACGGCATTCTGTACAAACGAAACCATGATTCAACCTTACTGCGTTGTGTGGATAAAACTGAAGCAGAAAGGATCATGGAAGAGCTGCATGAAGGTACCTTCGGAACGCATTCCAGTGGACATACCTTGGCAAAGAAAATCCTTCGGGCAGGATATTACTGGTCCACAATGGAAGCCGATTGTTATCAACATTCTCGGACATGTCAAAAATGCCAGATCTATGCTGATAAGGTGCACATTCCTCCAGTTCCTTTAAATGTCTTGACGGCACCTTGGCCTTTTGTAATGTGGGGTATTGATATGATCGGCGAGATCATACCTACGGCATCCAATGGGCATTGCTTCATCCTGGTAGCAATTGATTACTTCACGAAGTGGGTTGAAGCAGCTTCCTACGCTACCGTAACCAAGAATGTCGTGGCACGGTTCATTCGGCACAACCTGATCTGTCGATACGGTGTACCAGAGAGGATCATTACGGACAATGGTACCAATCTTAACAATAAGATGATCACTGAGCTCTGCGAGCAATTCAAGATACAGAACCACAACTCTTCTCCTTACCGACCGAAGATGAATGGGGCTGTAGAAGCAGCTAATAAGAACATCAAGAAGATTGTGCAGAAGATGACAGTGACCTACAAAGATTGGCACGAGATGTTACCGTTTTCTCTTCATGGATACCGTACCTCGGCACGGACGTCAATAGGGGCAACACCCTTTTCCTTGGTCTATGGCATGGAGGCAGTCTTGCCTATTGAAGTTCAGATACCCTCTCTCCGGATAATGAAAGATGCAGGTTTGAGCGAAGATGACTGGATCCAGACTCGGCTTGATAAATTAAACCTAATCGAAGAAAAGAGACTCACTGCTATTTGTCATGGTCAGACGTACCAAAAACGAATGATCAAGGCATTTAACAAGAAGGTCAGACGACAAGAGTATCAAGTCGGGGACCTGGTAATCAAGCGCATCATTCTACCTCAAGGTGATCCCAGGGGCAAATGGACCCCCACGTATGAAGGGCCATTTGTGGTTAAGAACATCTTCTCAGGAGGTGCAATGATTCTAACTACCATGGATGGTGACGACCTTCCTCAACCCGCCAATGCAGACATAGTAAAAAGATACTACGCATGACTAAAGACCCGCTAGGCCGACTGGCCTAGGCAAAAATAAGGGCTTCCCGGCGAACCAAAAGGGTTCGTGCAAAAATAAGGGATAAAATGAAAAAATCTGTACACCCAGCAAGTCAAAAACCTGAAAAGGCGGCTTGGGCAAAAATGGGTATCCCGGTGGACTGAAAACCCGAAAGGGCGGTCCAGGAAAAAATTAGGGATTAAAGCGTAATACTATGTCTCATTGGATCACCCTGCATCCAGACTTCGGCATCAACTATCAAGTTCAGACGACACCAATCAATCAGCTTCATCGTCAACTAAGCAGCAAAGTGATGAGACGCTTGAAGACATAAGGGCGATAGCAGAGTTGGAACCCAGTGGAATTCTTTGTTCACATAGCTGTTTTGTTTTCCTTTTCACAAAATTGTATAAACACTATGTTGTTCGGCGGTGTTCTCTTACTAGGACGTCAGCCTCTTGTACACAAAACGCCTATTTACAGGCAAATTTCAAAATCAATACAAGTTTCATTTTTCCAGACAAATTGCCAACTGTTTTTCCTTTATCTGTTTTGTTTTGCCAAGAACGCACAATGTTCATTTTTGATATATGCATTTGACATTAATTGCTAATCATAAATATTTGCATACGAAACAAAGGACTAATTACAGGTGACATCAGAAACAGGGGCAATAAGAATTGTCTAAGCGATCTAGTTGCTCTGTCCACCAAGGTACCAAGGTAGGTTCGGCTGAAGAACGTAACCAGGATACCTTCACTCACCGCAGAGTAAGACAAGATTCAGCAGTACTCTCCCCTAGCAGAGTTGGTCTCTCCTCAGCCCTGAAAAGGCACAGTATCCCTAGCAAATCAGCAACACTCTCCCCGAGCAGAGTTAGTCTACTGTCAGCCTTAAGGAAGTTGGATATCCGCAGAAGATCTCAATGTTCCCCAGCGGAGTATACAGATGTTCCTGAGCAAGCATCCCCGGCAGTCTTAATATAAGATTGTTCCCCGGCGGAATACCAGACATCCCAGTGGAGCCATTCCCCAGTGCAGTCTCAAAAGTTTCCCCAGGAGAGTTGAACCATCTCCCCAGTAGATTCTAGAAGCTTATCCCCAGTAGATTCTGGAAGCTTATCCCCTGCAGAGTACGAATGCGTCCCCAGCCATATTCAGAGGTTATTCCCCACCAGAGCCTAACTGGGTTATCCTCAGCAAATTACAATGGAAAGATCGTCCTCGGCGAAGTTCTTCTTATCCCCAGCGGAGTTCATCAAACCCCTCAACAAAATTTATCAACAGGAATCCCCAGCGGAGTTATCATCAAAATCTCAGCGAAGTATCTCTTCCCACAGAGTAATTCCCCGCAGAGTAATCTCTTCACCAAGTTTATTCCCCAACGAAGTCATCTTCTCCTACCGGTTTATTCTTGCAATCATCATCCCCAGCGGAAACAAAGAACTCTACTCTTCGAATATCAGCCCAGGATTCAACAAGCTCCCGGCATTCGTCAAGGATTTATTTTCCTAGACGAAAATACATTCATAGACATTTCACATTTCATACATCCTGCTTACATACATGATAAAGTGCATACGACATGATCTCATTTATTTTTGAGAACATCATGATATCATGCATTTCATACATCATGACATTGAATACAACTAATGTTTTGCCTTTTCAGGAAAAGGTCAATCAAAGGATATTACCATCAACTTTTAAAGTTCCAGATTCGATACCTGTATCTAGCCAGGGCATGTCTGCATGAATAGTTTGAAGATCAACCCCTGTAACAGGCCAGGAAATTATCTTTCATTCTCAGGTCAGAGGTCTACGCCTGTATCCAGCCAGGAAAGCTATCTCGACCAACCTTTTGGAGTTCCATATTCGATACCTGTATCTAGCCAGGGCATATCTATGGACGACTAATTCAGATTTGATACCTGTATCTAGCCAGGGCATATCTGTGGACGACTAATTCAGATTCGATACTTGTATCTAGCCAGGGCATATCTGTAGACGACCAGTTCCAGATTCGATACTTGTATCTAGCCAGAGCATATCTGTAGACGACTAATTCCGGATTCGATACCTGTATCTAGCCAGGGCAAATCTGTGAGCAACTGATTAGAGGTCTCCGCCTGTATCCAGCTAGGAAAGCTATCTCGATCAACCTTTTGAAGTTCCAGATTTGATACCTGTATCTAGCCAGGGCATATCTGTGGGCGACTAATTCCAGATTCGATACCTGTATCCAGCCAGGGCATATCTGTAGACGACTAATTCTGGATTCGATACTTGTATCTAGCCAGGGCATATCTGTGAGCGACTGATTAGAGGTCTACGCCTGTATCCAGCTAGGAAAGCTATCTCGATCAACCTTTTGAAGTTCCAGATTCGATACCTGTATCTAGCCAGGGCATATCTGTGGGCGACTAATTCCAGATTCGATACCTGTATCCATCCAGGGCATATCTGTGGGCGACTAATTCCAGATTCGATACTTGTATCTAGCCAGGGCATATCTGTAGACGACCAATTCCAAATTCGATACCTGTATCTAGCCAGGGCATATCTGTAGATGACCAATTCCAGATTTGATACCTGTATCTAGCCAAGGCATATATGTGGACGACTAATTCCAGATTCGATACCTGTATCTAGCCAGGGCATATCTGTGAGTGATTGATTGTAGATTCGATACCTGTATCTAGCCAGGGCAGATCTGCATGAAGAGTTTGAAGATCAACACCTGTAACAGGCCAGGAAATTATCTTTCTTTCTCAGGTACGCAAGTTCTCGCTAAGGAATCTCTTACACGATCGACACCCCTGGATGGCATCTTTAAGCCCATCTCCACAACTATCCATTACATTTCCAAATGGCATCTATAAGCCCATTCCAGACAAGATTCTGTTACATCTCCTGATGGAATCTATAAGCCCATCCTCCTATCCATCATATCTCCAAATGGCATCTGTAAGCCCATTCCCGACATCACACTGCTGATACTCCACTATGCGAGTGCAAATTTCTGGGCACTCTAGTGTTCAATCATCTTCCACCTTCGGATCACGAAAGGCACGCAAGCCAATCTACATCCTCAGGTTTAAGAAGATTGAACAGGGGCAACTGTTGTACCCCAAAATTTGCCCTCCCATATTCTTCAAGGTTTGTCAAGAATCATCTTCAAATGGTTCAAGACTACTCAAGGGTTGCACAGTCCAAATACCTCCTAAGCCAGTCAAAATTAGGGTTTTGGTTCCTTCAAATAATTTGAGGTTTTCAATGGTTCAATCAAGTCCCATAGGCCCATATACATTGTCAAGTATCTACATGCTAAGTTGCAAGGCTCACAGGGTCAAATTACACAGTCAAAAGCCCTATTTGCTTCACAGTCAACTGCAGGGGTAAAATGGTCATTTTGCAGTCAAAAGTCAGAATTTTTGGCCAACATCTTATTTTGAGCTCACAATCATCATTTGATCAAGTCTTGATCATGATTCCACAAGAATGGCTCAAAAATCATCAAAGATGCAAAAGTTACTATTTTTGGACAGCAGAAAAGTCAACTGTATCTTGACCAAGGCATAACTTTTTCATGGTTCATCATAAAAATCCCATCCAATTCTCATTTTGAAGGGGATGACATTTCCTACAACTCATCTTCACATTCCAAGTCCAAGAAATGCTCTCACAAAAAGTTATCAATTTCTACATTATAGGTAAATTTCAAAAGTCAACAAAAATGCACTTTAAGTCAAAGACCATAACTTGAGACTGGTAAATCTAAATGACATGGAACCAAAGGCATTGGTTAGAGGACTTCAAGACCTTTCCAAAATGTCCAAGAACATGTTCATATGATCAAAATTGAACAAGATATGCATTGGAGAAGTTGGGAAATTTTTGTGAATTTGCAAAAGTCAACTTTGCTCAACACACTTTGTTTTTGCTAATGGGCCTCAAATTTCTTCTTGAATCTTTATCCAAGGCTTATGCACGAACCATTGAGATTAAATTGAATTATTTTCTTATTTTTTATTAATTAATTGAATTTTTAATAAATATTAATTCATTTAATTCATTTAATTGTAGGAAAATATCAAGATATGGTTTTGCAATCTTTTCATGAAGCAAATATGACCTACAAGAGCTGGCAAATTCGTGTGCACATCAAGGGGACAAGAATCTCTCAATTTAGCAAGTTTTCTCAATCAAAAAGATGCAAAAGATATGATTGAAAATCAAATATTGAAACCATTATTCCATGGATTTTTGGTCAAAGATTTAACCTAAATTCAGTCCATTATATATACAGAAGCTAACCCTAATGCATTACACGTGAGAATTGCTGCAGAAAGCCATATGCAACATTGAAAAAATCAAGAAAAACTTGAAAACTGTTTTCCATAATTTAACGTGATTCAAAGCTTTTAATTGTTTCTAACACCTTGCAGGAACTCTCAGAAACGTATTGGAATCAAAACCAAGTGCTAAGGCCTAAGAAATCACTCTACACGAACCCACGGTTTGCATACTTTTGCCATAATCGAAACTCATGATTCATAAGCATTTGATGTGATTTATGGTTTGTTTTATATTGCTTGCATCCATAGAAAGCTAATGGTATTAATCAATTGGATTATAATGCACAGAATCGTGACTTGCCATTAACGAATTTTAGGGTTCTTGAGGTTTTGAATTAGGGCTTTACTATCCAGGCAAAATTGGAACCTTTAATGCACAGGGTTGAATTCGTTGAGACAAGACGAACATGTTGAGACCATCGCGCCATATTTATGTAGCCTAGGATTCTATTCGCTATTTTTCCTCGTTCCATATTGTGGGGGTTAAAAACCCCCGCTATCTCTTTGTCTTTTTTTCAGGTAAATGAAGAAGACGATGAGCTGGTGGTGTGTTATTGGTTCATTCAAATATAATAGCGCGCGTGCCTGTTTCCAGCATAATGGTTGATTTTATATATTATAATTGATCATTATCATATTAACAAAGACGTTTAGCTGGCGTAGTGGAAGATGAGCTGTCTGGTAACCATTGGGACCTGGGTTCGATTCCCTGGTCCCCCAAACCTTTGTTTCTATTTTTTCTAACATGATTACATGCAGCGTTCCAGAAAGAGTCCATCATGCACCTCAAGCAATCAGGCGCCAAATGGCCACATGCTTAAATCCAATGGCCAGGAGATGATAACCATCATGATCCTCAGTCAACGCTTGCATAGCTGATTCCAAAGGTCAACGTGGCTGATTGGCTTAATGGGCCACCAATTTCCAGAACACACCTCCATCAGGGCCCAACACCCCCCTGGTTCTTTCATAATTTTCTTTGTGTTTTCTTTTTATTTTTATTTTGCTTTTGCTAATTATTATTATTAACTATTATTATCATTTAATTACCTCATAAACTAATATTTTTATAATAAATTCAGAATTAAAAAATGTAAGTATTTTTATTATTTTTATGCATTAATTTCATTATTAATTATTATTTTGTAAATAAATTCTAATAAATTAATTTAGTTTAATTAGGTTTAATTTTGACTTTTTCATAATAAATAAAATAAATCTAGAATTAGGGTTTTTCTTTTGACAATTTTAATCCTTGTTTATTTTATTTTCATTAAAAACATAAAAAACACAAAAATACTTGTTTTCTTTTAATTATTTAATTAATTAGTAAATTAGGTTTAATATTAATTAATTGCAAAAAGGACCATAATTCCATTCTTTTCTCAAAAAGGGTCAAAACCCTAAGACTTTTCCCGATTCAATTTTATTTCGCGCATGTTTATTCTTGATTATTATTTTGATCATATTCATGTATCTGTTCCGAGAATGTAATAGATAATTAGGACTTTTATCGCTTTCTTTTATTTTCTCGCATTTATTTTTCAAGGGTTATGTTTTTGGCGATGTAAATACCCGACGCCTTGTAATAGCGTAGATTCACTTTCCGCAATTTATTTTCCGCACAATTATTAACTGTTAATTTTGTATGAAAAATAAAATCAACCCGTAGCTCACAATGATGCATGTTCAAAGATAATTTAAACATTGAAACCTGACACACGCGCACATGCCACTCCTAGGGTACGCCTCACTTGGTTGCCTCGACGTGGTCATCGAGTATAGGGTGTCTTAGAGGTCTCCCTCCTGTCTAAAGATCCAGTTGCCTCGAAATGGTTGCCTCGGATAAAAAGGATCTAGGACATTAGGGTTACTGCTAAGGTGTCCTACTATTGCTTTGGTGACCACACATGTCCCTAATAATCGAATTGACCCGAATAACTCCAACGACGGTGCTACCTACTTCTCAATAGTGGGATAATACTGTCTAAAGGACTCTTACACAACTTAATTCCTTAGAGTAGGTAGATTTCTCCTGGGTACTTGCTCTTTCAAAACAAAACAGACTTTTCGCACTTACACTTTCAAAAAGTTTTCAAACAAATACTTCATACACTCTTGAGGACTGATACAAGAGTTACCTAGAAGTTTTTCAAACTAAACTTTTTCAAAACCCACAAACACAAGAAAAGAAAACAATTTTTTTGAAAACATAGTGAGCAAGTACCTAAGAGCCCGTGGATAACCACGGATAGAAAGGGTGCTAACACCTTCCCTTTCTATAATCTACCTCCCGAACCGAGAAATATCTCGAAAAGGAATTTTGCTGTGCTTTTGTCCTTTCCTTGTTGGAGAAAATAAAAGACGGTGGCGACTCTTGCTTACCGCGACATTTCACAAACCAGCATTAAAAATAGTCAGTTCTATTTCCACTGATCACAACAATTATTAACTATTATGCATGACAAGACTTATCTGAAAATTAAAATCAAAACGTAGCTCACCATAACATGTACAAAGATAACATAACTGAAACCTGACACACTCGCACATGCCACTGCTAGGGTACGCCTCACTTGGTTGCCTCGACGTGGTCATTGAGTATAGGGTGTTTTAGAGGTCGCCCTCCTGTCTAAAGATCCAAGTTGCCTCGAAACGGTTGCCTCGGATAAAAAGGATCTAGGACATTAGGGTTACCGCTAAGGCGTCCTACTATTGCTTTGGTGACCACATGTCCCTATAATCGAATTGACTCGAAACTCCAACGACGGTGCTACCTACTTCTCAATAGTGGGGATATTACTGTCTAAAAGGACATTTACACAGCTTAATTTCTTTTGAGTAGGTAGAGGTTCTTAGATACTTGCTCTTTCAAAACAAAAACAACTTTTCGCACCTACACTTTTCTGATAAAAGTTTTCAAACAAACACTTCATGACACTCTTGAGGACTGATACAAGAGTCAAAATGAAGTTTTCAAAACAAACTTTTTTTCAAAACCCACAAACACAAGAAAAGAAAACATTTTTGAAAACATAGTGAGCAAGTACCTAAGAGCCCGTGGATAACCACGGATAGAAAGGGTGCTAACACCTTCCCTTTCTATAATTTACCTCCCGAACCGAGAAACATCTCGAAAAGGAATTTTGCTGTGCTTTTGTCCTTTCCTTATTGGAGAAAATAAAAGATGGTGGCGACTCTTGCTTACCGCGACATTTCGCGAACCAGAATTTCAAAACAGTCAGTTCTATTTCCACCGATCACAGTCACCTTTGAGCATATTTCTAGAGAAGCGAATCAACTGGCCGACGCTCTGGCCACTTTGGCAGCAATGTTCAAAGTCAATTACCCGAATCATGAACCCAGTATAAGGATCTGTCGTTACAAGGAGCCAGCACATATTTTCCCTTCTCATTGTCTCACAACTGAAGATGTGTCAGACGAAAGGCCGTGGTATTTCGACATCAAAAGATATCTTGAGAAGCAAGAGTACCCCGAAGGTGCTACGATTTGTGATAAGCAGACTCTCCGAAGGTTGGCGTCTAAATTTTTATTTTCAGGAGACGTTCTGTACAAGAGAAAATATGATTCGGTTCTGCTCAAATGCTTGGATAGACACAAGGCAGAATCCATTGTAAGAGAAATACACGAGGGCTCTTTTTTGACTCATTCCAGTGGGCATTCCATGGCCAAGAAAATCCTACGAGCAGGTTATTTATAGATGACGATGGAAAGTGACTATTGTGTATATGCCAAAATGTGCCATAAATGTCAGGTTTACGCAGATAGGATACATGTCCCTCCCACTCCTTTGAATGTGATGACTTCACCATGGCCCTTTGCAGTGTGGGGTATCGATATGATTGGACGCATCGAGTCGAGCACTTCAAATGGACACAGGTTTATCCTCGTTGCTATTGACTACTTCACCAAGTGGGTGGAAGCGGCTTCGTACAAGAATGTGACCAAGCAAGTTGTCACTCATTTCATCAAAAGAGAGATCATATGCCAGTACGGAACTCCTAACAAGATCATCACTGATAACGGGTCAAATCTCAACAACAAGATGATGAAGGAAATGTGTGAAGAGTTCAATATCGAGCACCATAATTTGTCGCCTTATCGACCAAAGATGAATGGGGTAGTTGAAGTCGCTAACAAGAACATAAAGAAGACCGTCTAGAAAATGGTGAGAACATACAAGGATTGCAATGAGATGTTTCCTTTTGCCCTGCACAGCTATCGAACTTCGGTGCGTACTTCCACTAGGGCAACTCCATTTTCACTAGTTTATGGTATGGATGCGGTACTCCCGGTCGAAGTGGAGATTCCTTCCTTAAGGGTTCTGATGGATACTAAACTTGATGAAGCAGAATGGATTCAAATGAGACTCGACCAACTCAATCTCATCGAAGAAAATCGCCTGGCAGCCATTTGTCACAGTCAGTTATACCAACAGCGTCTCAAGAGGGAATTTGACAAGAAGATTCGGCCTCAAGAGTTCCACACAGGTGACCTGGTCTTAAGAAAGATTCTCCCAATCCACACTGATCCAAGAGGTAAGTGGACTCCCAACTATGAGGGACCGTACATCGTGAAGAAAGCTTTCTCAGAAGGTGCTCTAATCCTGACAAACATGGATGGGGAAGACGTTCTGCTTCCAGTCAATTCAGACTCAGTCAAAAAATACTACGCACGAAAGGACCCGCTAAGTCGAAAACCCGAAAGGGCGGCTTAGGTAAAAATTAGGGACAGAAAGCGAGAGATTGTCGTCTGAAGATTCTTCACGTACACTCTCCTAATTTGGGATGGATCAATCTAGCTATTATCCTTTGGAAGCACGGCACTAGGACGACCCGGGATATGAGAACTATAGCAATATCAGTTTTAACGGAAGTTTGAGATTTTCTTATTGCCATTTTACTCGTTGTATTTCTTTTCTTTTCCCCAACGTCCTCATTTAGGAGTTGTTTCTATGTATGAATGCCCATTCACGGGCCAAACTCATTAATGAAAATTTTCCCTTCCATTAAAAAAATCTTTGTTATGTTCTTTTACTTTATTTTTCGTATGTGAATCATGATTTAAATTCTTTGTTAAGCATTGCATTAAAAACAATAAGTCAATAATAATCACGAGCTAAGATATGAAACACTACATTACATGGATATGAAGGTATCCCAAGGGAATATTGTTTCATTCAAGTGTTCATTCTTCTGTGCAGGTAGCAAGTCATAACGGTCACCTGGACCAAGATTTCATCCTCGTCGCCTCCTTACAATTGATCGAGCGCCCAATTCTCCCCCATGGAGAGACTTGGGGCATTGTTTGGGATCAACGTCTCTTTTTCAGTCATTCACATAAGTCTAACACGTGAAGGAAGTCGGATCAAGTCTTTTCTCCTAAGCAAGATTTAATTCCCCAGTGAACTCGACAAGACTAAATCTTTCTTCTCAAGTTTTAGGCACCAGTCCATATTGGTACCTCAAGATGACGAGCAACAGATCCCAATGAGTTTTTAACATTTTGCATACAATAATCATCACGACATACTGCATTGCATCCTCAAACGCATAGCATATCCATGGATCATCATGTCACACTTCAAATGCATATGAAGCATGAGCCAGATCAATCCCAAATCAACAAATCATCCTCATAAAAAAATTTAATTCTCATAATTCCCAGTTAACATCTTTTATTACACTACCAACTAAAATAAGCCAGGGTGTTAGTATGTCATGCTCCCCAACTCTCAATACTCACTTTATCTCTTTTAGGGTCGTAGATCGTCCGTAGATCTTACCTTCGCTTTATCTTCCTAGGGTCGTAGGTCGTCCGTAGACTTTACCCTCTTCTCATCATCTTTTTTAAGGTTGTAGATCGTCCGTAGATCTTACCGTCGCTTTATCTTTCTAGGGTCGTAGATCGTCCATAGATCTTACCTTCGCTTTATCTTCCTAGGGTCGTAGGTCGTCCGTAGACTTTACCCTCTTCTCATCTTTTTTTTAAGGTTGTAGATCGTCTGTAGATCTTACCGTCGCTTTATCTTTCTAGGGTCGTAGATCATCCGTAGATCTTACTGTCGCTTTATCTTTTTAGGGCCGTAGATCGTCCGTAGATCTTACCTTCACTTTATCTTCCTAGGGTCGTAGGTCGTCCGTAGAATTTACCCTCTTCTCATCATCTTTTTTTAAGGTCGTAGATCATCCGTAGATCTTACCATTGCGTCTTTTTTTTTAGGGTTGTAGAATGTTCGTAGATATTACCATCACGTTATGTTTTTAAGGTCGTAGATCGTCCGTAGATCTTGTTGTTGCGCCATATTCTTAGGGTCTTAAGTCTTCCGCAGAATTTACCTTCGTGTTATCCTTAAGTTTCTTACTTCCAGTCACCGCGATATTGTTAACCATATTCTTTCAGTCACTTTACCGCCCACTCCCTCATGAACCTTACATTGGCACCGTTACCCTAGTACAAGCTACCCTTTTTCAACCATGTTTTATCCATCATGACTAGTCCACCAGACGACCAGTTTGTCTTTCCCCAGCAGACATTCATACCAGTGAATAACACTCACACCATCTATCCAGGGAAAATTCTGGGTCCTGGTATTTAATCATCTCCCACCTTGAACTTACGAAAGGTCGACGCCAATCTCGCGTTCAGGTTTAAGACGATTAAATAGGGGCAGCTGTCGTACCCCAAATTTACCATGTCTCTTTATTTTTTATCTAGCTTTGAACTTTGCATTCCATTTGCATCATTTTATTATTCAATCATTTGCATATCCCACATCTCATGGAATCGGGAGCTTTGGTTTAAAGTTTTAGGATTGCGCCCTCTTTATGTCTAATCTTGTTTTGAGGTTTTCTTATCAGGTAAAAAGGAAGTGCATCTGGTTCTCGATTAGTGGATCATGGAACGAATTTTGTCATCACGTTATAAGGTTGGTTCTCGCTCAATTTTATCAGAGCCTGGATTAGGGTTTATTTCCCTATGTGTGCTGGTCAAGATGCTAGGGTTTCAGGTCTTTGGTTTCTGGGGAGATGTTTCTCTCGCCTGCCTCGGAGATGGCTCAAAGCTCAGTGCATTAGGTCAAGAATTTCACCTCCTCTCATTTCAAGTTTCTTTTCAAAGTCTCCAAGCCATGAAGTCGAGAATTTGAAGTTTGGATTGACAAATGTGGAGTTTGGGCACATGAAATGAGGCTGAGGGTTCATGATGATCAAGACATGTTTTTGGGTTACTTAGTTTGCAAGTTATTCGCGATCTGAACGTCAAAGTTAGAGTCATGTTTAAGAAATGCATTTTTTGTTCAAGCGTGGTTTGAAGATCAAGGTTCAAAGCGACCGGTGTTTTGGGTTCGAATTAACCAGTGGAATTAAATTCTTAAGCATTTATTTTGTTTGAGAGTTTGATTGGATTTTGAAAGATAAGACGCGTGTTTTGTTTGGGATACAAGTTATAACGATTGCTCACAATTTCTTGAGGTTTAAGTTACAAAGTCCAAAGGGTGCATTCAAATCATTCAAGTGGGAATTGCCATTTTCAATCAAAGATCGAGAGTTGTTTGATTTCCATACAAGAGAATTCATTCAAAAAAATATCATTCAAGCTTTCGTGTTCATTACATTTTTTGGACAGATTACAGAGTGTATGAAAAATAAATTACAATTATTGGAATAAAAATTACATTTTTTTTGTTTACAAAGAAAAGAGAAAATTGATTTGTGTTTCTTCAAGTCTTCACCTTCAAGTCTTCATCTTCACTCCTCGCCATGGTATTTTCATCGTTCAATCTCGCTTTGGACCGTCCAATAATCGTGCTCATGAAACAAGAAAAAAGAAAAGTTAGTGATCAAACACATAAAAAAAATTCAAACAAGAATTAATTGATTGATATCTCATCATGAGGGTTTCCTTTTGGAATCAGTCAGGGAGTTATTTTTATCATGGTGTATTTTCTCCCAATTGCAAATCACAAAAAGAGTTTTTCTCTTTGGTTCACAAAAAGGAAAAAAGAAAAAGATTGCAAATGTTTCCTATTGCTAAAGCAAAAAAACCAGCAGCGCTACTAAAAAATAGCAAGGAAAAGTCCAGAACAACAAAAAATATACAAACAACATAAATACACAAGACAAGGCAGCACAGCGTCCAAGTCAAACAAACAGCATAGCAGGCTACAAATAATGTAACAGCAGCCCAAGGCAGCACGACAACCAACAAGCCAAAACAACAAAAAGCAATTCAATTATGACAAAGCAAATGCAACATCATATTAAACAAAACAATAGTGCAAACTAGCAATAGCTTACAATACCCTATGTCATCATTTTCCACAAGAGGCAAACCCTTCAGAATTTTTAGAGAAAAAAGCACAAAAGCTTTATATCACAAAAAGATGAAAGAGGAAAGATATAACCTGTTTCAATTCAGCCCAAACCAGACCAAAATTTTTGCTACAGCTATGATGCAGAAACAAGCCAAACAGTCCAAGAAAACAGCCCACAAACACCAAAATAGACAAAAACAAAACCTGCATTCTAAAGCCACAAGACAGCATACCAACATTGTTCAAAATTCCCCAAATTCCCCCCCCCCCCTGATTTCCACCCTTGTTGCACTATAAAGAAACACACCACTGTTTCATTGAAGAGGGCCGGGACACACAACTTAAAACACAACAAAGGATTCTTTTTTGAAACAAAATAGCATCAGCCAAAACCAAAACAAACTGTCAAAAACAGCATCAGCCAAAACCAAAACAAACTGTCAAGAACAGGATCATCCAAAACCAAAACAAACTGTCAAAACCTCCAAAAATAGCCCTGCACATTGTTGTCCCAAAACCGGTTAGAATGGATCGATTACACCAAGAACCTGATAAGGAAACTTCAACCTAAACAACTCTTTCATCACCTTCAAAATCCCTCTCCAGATTCACCCTACATATAAAAATTTCACAAAAAAAATTTCATAGAAAAAGATCACAGAAAAATACAAGCTCATAACCATCACCTTAATACTCCAATCGATAATCTTAAACTAGTAGGTTCCCTCCTCTCTATTTAACCAACCCAGATCTGAAATAAAAACTTGCAAGAATCTTACTACAAACAACAACAGAAATAATAACACCAAATTAGAAGAAGGGCCAAAGAAAATCAAAAGCGAAAAACATATACCTGAGCATCTAAAGTTTGTCCACTATCTTCATAATCGCAGTCAGAAAAACACCGGACTTACCTCCGGTAGGTAAGCCTAAATCTCCCTTATTTACTTACCTTTCACATCAAGCTTGTGATCACGTTGTGTGTCTTTACTAGCTGAGTAATACCCCTAATGTTTCAAGATTCGTATCTGTACCCTTAGCATTTTAATTTCAGTACGAACTTCTTAGGTTTTTCAAGGTTTTGTTTGGATTTGAGGAGACAATGCATGAAAGAATCGGGGGAAGGAACTTCGATGATGGATTAAGATAAAGGGGGGCTTGAATCATAAGGCGGATATTTGGAAAATAGGAGAAGACAAAGAAAAAAACATAGAGATTGAACAGATGAGGGAAAACGAGGTCGAGGTTGAGAGAATATGTTGTTGTGTTCAATCAACGGAGAGTTGAATGGATATCGAAAGAGAGAACAAAGGCAGAAGGTTATTTTCGTTAAGGTAAAATGATTAAGAGGGACCAGAGAAGAAGAATAAATAGGTTTTAGTGTTGTTGTTCGTGCGTGGAACAGAGAATATGGGATAGGTTTATACGGTTGAGAAGCAGAAACATGGGGTTATCGTTCTAGATGGGAAGATGAAGTTTTATTATCAGTGGTTGATTATTCTTGAAACCAAAGAGAGAGAGACCGTGATATTTGAGAAGAAGAATCGATTGGATTTTTTTGTGTTTTAATTAGGTTGATTGAAAAATTAATTACAAATCTTTTCCCCTTTAGGTAACCAGCGGCCACCCTTTCTTTGTTAGGGTTTACAACATATTTCACTTCTTATAGGCCTTGTCCTTAAGCCCATTTGCCCCATTTCAATTTAGGTCCAACTTTGTTCTTGGCAGATCACCCCTTCTTTTTTTCTTTTTAAAAAAAAAATTCCAGCAAGTAATTAAAAAAACCTGATTGGGCTTTACCATTAAGCCCACCGAATCATTATCTCCTCATCACCACTTTCTACTTTATACCCCCCATACTAGCTTAATTTTTGTTATTTCTTTCACTAATTTTATTTAGTTTTTATTATCTAGTGTAAGTGTTTAGTTATTGGCATGTATTTTTGGTAAAACCAGGTGTATAAATGTCATGACTGATGTCATAACATTCTGGATTATTAGGTTCTTTTTGCAGAAAAGTATGGCACACAGTAGCTACTGTGTATGAGTGTGCATCTGAGCATTTTGCAAAAGATCACATTTATTGCCTTCTACCAAAATCAGTAAACAGGAATTCTGATGTCATAACAAATGTTAAGACATCCTGTACTGATCTAACAGATATGCAGTTTGGTTAATTCTGAGATTTTTCAGGAAGATGGCTCATTCTTTCCAGAACAGAATCTCACGTGGACTTTAGGTTAACCTAGCTCAACCCTAATCTGGTTGATAAAGTCTTGTGACCAAGTCTTAAGGTTAAACCTAATTAACCCTAGCTTTTTATGGAAACCCTAACTGAAGAAACAACTGCTATATATTCAACATGATTGTTGTTTGGAAAGTAACTCTTGGACTGAAGACCAATTAGGAGCTGTATAGTTTTAACTGCTGTAATCCAAGCAAGTATCATTGTGATAAGTGACTTGGAATAGGTTTTGATTGTAAGGGTTTTTGTATCACTCAAAGCTTTGAAGCAAGAGTGTTTTGTGTCTCTTGACTAAAGCTTTGAAGCAAAGTCAAGTTAGGTTTATGTATCACTCAAAGCTATGAAGCAAGAGTGTTTGTGTTACTTGATTAAAAAGCTGTGAAGCATAATCAAGTGTATGTTCTGAAGAGTGTCTTCATTAATTCATTAGTCAATTATTTTAAGTATCACTGTTGTGATTGAGGGGGAGTGAGTAGGAACTCAGGTTTAAGTTGAACTTAGATTGAAGTTGCATTGGGTAGGTCTTAAGTGAAGGAGATAAACTGGTTGGTTTATTCCTGAATTAATATATCTTATAGTGGATTTCCTCCCTGGCTTGGTAGCCCCCAGAGTAGGTGTTGTTTCACACTGAACTGGGTAAACAATTGACTGTGTTCTTTACTGTTTTTATTTACTGTCTTATAGAAAGTCAGATACGGTGCCATAACATTCATTGTGACATTGAGTATCTGCTGCCAGAATTTCAATTGGCATCAGAGCAGGCACCCTGCCTGTATTACTGGGTGAGATCTAGGGATATCACTTTCTGGCACTATGGACAAAGAAGGAGTTTTTGGAAATAGACCACCCATTCTGGATGGAACAAATTATGACTACTGGAAACCTCGTATGATTGCCTTCTTAAAATCTCTGCACAAAAAGGCTTGGAGAGCTGCTGACAAAGGATGGAACCGTCCCACCATAATTGAGAAAGATGGGACAATCAGTCTGAAGCCTGAGGAAGAATGGAGCAAAGAAGAAGATGAGTTAGCCCTGGGAAATTCCAAAGCTTTAAATGCCTTGTTCAATGGAATTGATAGAAACATTTTCAGACTAGTACATCAATGTGAACTGGCCAAGGAAGTGTGGGACACTCTCAAAACTACCCATGAAGGCACATCCAAAGTAAAAATGTCAAGGCTTCAGATGCTGACTACAAAGTTTGAGAACCTAAGGATGAAGGAAGATGAAACCATTCATGAGTTTCACATGAACATCTTGGAGATTGCCAACACCTCAGGAGCATTGGGTGAAAAGATTCTCAGATCCCTGCCTAAAAGATTTACAATGAAGGTAACTGCTATAGAGGAAGCCCAGGACATCAGCAACTTAAAGGTGGATGAACTTATTGGGTCTCTTTAGACTTTTGAGATGGGGATCAGTGACAATGTTGACAAGAAAAACAAGAGCATAGCACTTGTATCCAACACTGAAGATGAAAACAAGGAGGATGAAGAAGAAAATATTTTAGAAGCTATAGCCATGCTTGGAAGACAATTCAACAAACTCATCAAGAGAATGGATCCAAAGTCAAGGTCAAATGTTGAGAACATCCCCTCTGACATTAACAGATCTTATGACTCCAGCAGAAGACCAAGGTCTGAAGAGAAGGGAAATCAAGGCAGAGGAATTCAATGCCATGGTTGTGAAGGATATGGGCATATTCGAGCTGAATGTCCTACCTTTCTTAAGAAACAAAAGAAAGGTATGACTGTTACCTGGTTTGACTGTGATTCAGAAAGTAATTCTGAAGAAGAATCTGCCAAACTAGTTACTGCACTAACTGGTGTTTGTACCTCTGAAAGTGACACTAGTGATGAGGAAGTGACATTTGAAGAACTGGCTGATACTTACAAGAAATTGTGTATCAGAAGTGCTGAAGTCTGTGTGCAAAATGAGAGACAAACAAAACTCATCATAAAGTTGGAGGCTGAAAAAAGGGCAGACCTTGAAACTATAAGTCATCTAGAAGGGGAAGTTCAAATGCTGAACTCAAAATTGAACCAGATGACCAAATCTGTCAAGATGCTGACAAATGGAACTGACAAATTGGAAGAAATCCTTCAGGTTGGACAAAGTGTGGGAAACAAGTCTGGACTAGGATTTGTGGAAGCAAAGAAATCTGGTGCAGACAAGAAGATCAGGTCTGATAAACAAATGTCAAAGCAGATGTCACAACATAACACTCAACATCGGGAACAGAGAAATATGAAGAAAAAGTACCAAAGATGGAGATGTCATCATTGTGGGAGGTTTGGTCACATAAAGCCTTTTTGCTTCAGATTGTATGGATACCCTAATCAGAACCCAGGTGTTAAACCTAAGTCTAACAGGGTTCCACATACTCCTCAATGGAAGAAAAAGGCTACTGCCCTGATAGCCCACACTTCCCTGAGAGTCTCTGCAAAGGAAGACTGGTACTTTGACAGTGGGTGTTCTAAGCATATGACTGGAATCAAGAACCTTCTAAATAATGTTAAACCTCACACCACTAGTTATGTGACCTTTGGAGATAGTGCTAGAGGTGAAATCAAAGGAGTTGGTAATTTGGAATGCCCTGGAGTTCCAAATCTGAATGAAGTACTATTGGTAAAAGGCCTGACTGCTAATCTCATTAGTATCAGTCAATCATGTGATCTAGGATTCAAGGTCAACTTCTCAAAATCTGAATGTCTTGTAATTAATGAAAAACAAGAAGTTGTAATGAAAGGAGTCAGATCTAAAGACAACTATTACTTGTGGGAGCTTGAGAACACTAATTACTCCACTTTGTGTTCTATTGCCAAAGAAGAAAAAGAGGTGAAACTGTGGCACCAAAAACTTAGCCATCTTCATCTAAGAGGAATGAAAAGGATTATCTCCATGGAGGCAGTCAGAGGGATTGCAAGACTGCAAATTGATGAAGGGAGAGTTTGTGGTGAAAGTCAGGTTCGTAAGCAGACTAGGATGTCACATCCAAAGTCAAGGCATCTGACCACCTCTAAGGTTCTAGATCTTCTTCATATGGGACCAATACAGGTGAAAAGTCTTGGTGGAAAGAGATATGCCTATGTTGTGGTGGATGACTTTGAAGAACTATGCAAAAGAATTCAAAGAGAAGGGTGTATTGTCAGAATCAGAAGTGATCATGACAAGGAATTTGAAAACAACAAGTTTAATAAGTTCTGTTCCTCAGAAGAAATTAGTCATGAATTCTCTTCTCCTATAACTCCTCAACAAAATGGAGTTGAAGAGAGGAAAAATAGGATCATACAGGAATTTGCCAGAGCTATGATACATGGCAAAAGACTGCCCTTTCATTTTTGTGCTGAGGCTGAATACGTTGCATCTGGTAGTAGATGTTCTCAAATTATCTGGATAAAACAGATGCTCACTGAGTATAATGTCTCACAAGATGTCGTGACATTGTACTGTGACAATCTGAGTACAATCAATATTTCCAAGAACCCTATTCAACATAGCAGGACCAAGCACATTGACCTTAAACATTACTTTATCAGAGACCTTGTAGAGGAGAAGACAATTAAATTGGAACATGTTGCCATTAAGCTACAGCTGGCTGACATTTTTACCAAGGCTCTTGATGCAAATCAACTTGAAAACTTGAGGGGCAAGTTGGGTATTTGCCAACATGAGAAATTGTAGCAATTAATTTTGCTCAAAACAAGGGTTGAAGGAGTTATTTTTGTTAAGTCTATTTTAAGTGGGTTAATCATATATTTCCCCAATTCTTTCAAAATTATTAAGAAGTTGAATAGACACACATTTGCCTCCTTCCTCTCTCGACTTTGCAACAACTCCCAATCTCTCAATCAAAGTTTTCTCTCTAGTTGGTACTGGTTTTCTAAGACTATCAAAATGTCTCAAACATCATCCTCATCCAAGACGACCGTTTCATCTTCATCATCTGATCAAGATTCTCGGGCAATCACCTCATGCATGGATTCTGAAGTCCTGGAGATTACTCCTCTTAGAGAAATGGCAACTAACCCTTCCAAGGTCAAAAAGCTGAGAACAAGGCATGCAGGAAGGTCTCAGGCTACTTCATCCGGTAATCCCTCTCAACCTTCATCTTCTGTACCAAATAGGGAAGGATCAGCTTATGTACATCAAGCAATAGCTAGGCTTGTTACAAGAATCCTGAGTGAGAACCACTCTGTACCGGGGATTTCTGTTCCATTAAATCAAGAATCAGCAAGCCCAAATGTTGAAGCAAATCCAGGTGTCTCTGAGAATGTTGAGACACCAAATGACAACATTCAAAAATCATATGAAAACCTTGATGATATTCAGAACCCCTCAGAAAAGAATGTTGAACCACCTGTTATTGATGTGGATGAGGAATAATCAGACAATGACCTGATTGCAAATATCAACCCTAGCATAGCTAGGAGAATGATGAACAAGAAGGGTAATCAAGATGCTGGAAAATGTCTGACCAAAGAGAAACCTGCTGATAAGAAAACCAGGTCTGAAGGCAAGACTGGTACTGTGAAGACTGGACTGTCCAAAGGGAAGGTGAAAGCCCAAGTGCATACTGGGAGTCTCTCAAAGCCTGCAAGACAACCAATAACAAAGAAGAGAAAAGAACTTGAGCCTACTGATTCTGATGAGGAATCAGAATTTGAAATTGATGATGAAGACATTCCTCTCAGAAGGAAACTCCCTTCCAGCAAAATGGCTAGAGTTCCTGAAGTCCCCACTGACAACATTTCATTTCACCACCCTGAAAATGCCAACAGATGGAAGTATATTTGCTTGAAGAGAATAGCCTTGGAAAGAGAACTAAACAATGGTGCCATGGATTGCAAGGAAATCATGGACCTGATCAAAGCTGCTGGACTAATGAACACTGTGGTAAAATTTACCAAATGCTATGAAAATCTGGTCAAGGAATTCATAGTGAATTTGTCTGATGAATGTGCTGATGGAAGGTCAGTTGACTTTGAATGTGTATATGTGAGAGGAAGAAGGGTTAATTTCTCTCCATCTGAAATTAACAAATTTCTTGGAATATCAAATGAGGCTTGCCCTGAACTGGAAGTTACTGACAATGAAGTTTGCCAAACCATCACAGCAAGACAAGTCAAGTGCTGGCCCTCAAAAGGCAAGCTAAGCATAAAATTTTCCATCCTGCACAAGATTGGTGCAGCCAACTGGGTCCCTACAAACCATAAATCAACCATCTCTACAGGATTGGGGAGATTCATTTATGTTGTTGGTACCAGGACTGAATTTGACTATGGCAGGTACATTTTTGATCAAACTTTAAAACATGCTGGTAGCTATGTTGTTAAAGGCCCAATTACCTTTCCCTCCCTCCTATGTGGAATCATCCTTGCTCAGTACCCTGATATCCTGGTGGAAAGAGACACTGCTTGCAAAAGAGCTCCTGCTCTTGGGTTACACTACAAGCTGTTTCAGGGATCTCATGTTCCTGACATTGTCATAACATCAGCTGAGACATCATCTGCAAAAACTCAGTCCAAGACATCTGATGTTATAGCTGTATTGAAAGAGACCTGCAAAGAGCTGGAGACAAGGAAAAAGACTCTAGAAAACCTAATTGCCAAATTAGAACAGGAGGAGACTGAAGGAAACAGAAGGGAAGAGGGTGTTGTTGAAGATCAGCTCAATGCTGAAGAAAGTAGCTCCTCTGAAGGTGACAGTGCTTAAAGTTTGGTGGAATTGACAAGCCTGATGCTGATGCTGTTGATGCAAGTGTCTTCATATTTTATTTGTTGTTCTTATTACCTATTTTGGATAATTGTATAACATTTAAGTACATGTATCTTTGGCCCATTTGTGGCTAAAGAGGGGGAGATAATTTTTGTGTTAATTACTTGGTAGACCTCATATTTTTTCTGCAGTCATATTCATTCTGCTACTCTATATTATTCTCTGATTGCTTAGGGGTTTTAGCCAAAAATCTGCCAAAGGGGGAGTTTGTAAGTGTTTAGTTATTGGCATGTATTTTTGGTAAAACCAGGTGTATAAATGTCATGACTGATGTCATAACATTCTGGATTATTAGGTTCTTTTTGCAGAAAAAGTATGGCACACAGTAGCTACTGTGTATGAGTGTGTATCTGAGCATTTTGCAAAAGATCACATTTATTGCCATATACCAAAATCAGTAAACAGGAATTCTGATGTCATAACAAATGTTAAGACATCCTGTACTGATCTAACAGATATGCAGTTTGGTTAATTCTGAGATTTTTCAGGAAGATGGCTCATTCTTTCCAGAACAGAATCTCACGTGGACTTTAGGTTAACCTAGCTCAACCCTAATCTGGTTGATAAAGTCTTGTGACCAAGTCTTAAGGTTAAACCTAATTAACCCTAGCTTTTTGTGGAAACCCTAACTGAAGAAACAGCTGCTATATATTCAACAGGATTGTTGTTTGGAAAGTAACTCTTGGACTGAAGACCAATTAGGAGCTGTATAGTTTTAATTGATGTAATCCAAGAAAGTATCATTGTGATAAGTGACTTGGAATAGGTTTTGATTGTAAGGGTTTTTGTATCACTCAAAGCTTTGAAGCAAGAGTGTTTTGTGTCTCTTGACTAAAGCTTTGAAGCAAAGTCAAGTTAGGTTTATGTATCACTCAAAGCTGTGAAGCAAGAGTGTTTGTGTTACTTGATTAAAAAGCTGTGAAGCATAATCAAGTGTATGTTCTGAAGAGTGTCTTCATTAATTCATTAGTCAATTGTTTTAAGTATCACTGCTGTGATTGAGGGGGAGTGAGTAGGAACTCAAGTTTAGGTTGAAGTTAGATTGAAGTTGCATTGGGTAGGTCTTAAGTGAAGGAGATAAACTCGTTGGTTTATTCCTGAATTAATATCTCTTATAGTGGATTTCCTCCCTGGCTTGGTAGCCCCCAGAGTAGGTGTTGTTTCACACTGAACTGGGTAAACAATTGACTGTGTTCTTTACTGTTTTTATTTACTGTCAGATACGGTGCCATAAGATTCACTGTGACATTGAGTATCTGCTGCCAGAATTTCATCTAGATTAGTTAATAATTAATTAAATAACAATGTTTTTTTATTAGTTGATTTCCATTAATTAGATTAGCTTTAAATTAATTTATAATTCTTGTGAGTTTACTCTAAAAATTGTTTTAGTTTAATTTTAATTCACTATTTATTTAACTTAATAAAAACCAAAAACCATTTAGAATTTAAGTTTCTTTATTTGTTCGTTCAAACCTTGATACCATACTCCCTTAGTTACCTCCATGAGGCGATTAAACTTCGTTTCAATCGCTTTATGTCGAAATAGACTTTTAGCTCACTTGTATATAACAAACAATTAGGTTTTAATTCCCCACTTAACCTTTTCTTCTTTTGTAATTAAAACTTAACATTCATAAATCAAAAATCCAGAAACGCTCTTTTAATCATTACTTGAATTTATTTTAAAACTCACAAAACATTCAAGCAAGCAAAACTCCCCCGAAGGGCATGTTATCTCCGTTCTACCGCGATACCGGACGTGCCTATTGCTAGAATGCGTGCGTTAATGTCGCCCACTAAAAAACACAAACAAACCAACCTTTTTCTAGAGGAACTACGGTGTTCTGATTCCTTCATTGGATACGTAGGCAAAGGATCGTGAAACCCTCACGAACGCAATAATCAAAAACCATCCATTTCCCTTTAAGCAAGTGATCGCGACTTTATCGTCTAAATTAATCGGGAGACTGCAAGTATACAGCCCTATCACGTAGTTTTAAAAGATATCGAACCTAAGGGACTATAAATCGAACTAACGTAACCTAAACTACTGTGTAAAGCTATAGCTATCGAATAATTGATTAGGAGAATTTTTGGGTAATAAAACTTAATTCTAATTGAAATAATAATAATGCGAATATCGGTATGTACTTCGTTAACATTTAAAGAATCCGGCTTTCCACTGGCTTATTTTCAAAAATGATAATAATATCTTTTTCAGCAAAAAGTATTTATTCAAAAATCTATTCTCAAACTTTCGCTCTATTGAAGTAAATTATAATTTTAAACTCTGATGTATGCTTTCGCTATCCCATTGATTTTAAAATTACTTTTTGAAAATAAATAAAGTTTAATTGGTTTTAAAACGCTGTCGCAGTCTTTAAAAACAATACCTAGTATCTACTATCTGATTCTAAACCTCAAACTGTCGCTCTATTGGTTTCTAATCTTAGTCGGTTTATTAACCTCAAACTTTCGCTCTGTTGATTTCTAAACCTTTTTAACAAAATAAACTAGATAACTAAATCAGAAAAAGTGTTTATTTTATAAAATATAATCAAGCCTGTTTATTCCGGATCCATTCAAATTAACTCGTTACATACCGATATTTAAATAATTTAGCCAGACATACTCATAAAAGCAGACATGGATACATTAAAGGAATTAGCATTCATAAATAAATTCATGGATAAATAAATATTCTCATGCAAATAATTAATTAAAGCGATGTAAATAAGGAACCTGAATTAAATAAATGCTGGAAATAATCCTTGAAGCTTGAATCAATTCGTACAGAATCTCGGTTCTTCAACGGAAATAAAATCTAAGTATTCGAAAAGGAAAAGGAGTTGGCTGGAAAATAACTACTGGAAATTGAATTACAATGGAAACTAGTAATGCGATGAAAGTAAAAATTCTGAAACTGGAAAAAATCTAAGCAAAAACGGTCCAATTTTGATTTCCTGATGTCCTTTTATAGTGGTAGAATGTAACCACTTTTGAGATATTTTCGTACCACTTATCCTCTAATTTCTCGTTCTAACTTGAACACGTTGAGACGGGCGCCTCAATTGACCACGTCCTCAATTGACCACGTTGAGACGGGCGCCTCCCACTAAGGGGAAAGTCCAAGGCGGGCGCCTCAATTGTAGGAGAAGAGATGAGACGTGCGTCTCACTCTTGCATGTGACTTTAGGGTTCTCTTGCTTGCGTGGGTCTGAATTCGTTTGGGCCCGGTTTGGAGATGATAAACCTTTTGGTCCATCATTATTGCTTTGCACACCCCTTTTCTTCATTTCTTGCATATTTAGTCCAATAACTCTCTTAATTTCTTCACTTTGCTCAATTTGTCTAATTAAAATAAAATACCTGAAACAATAAAAATACCGGCGTAATATGGAAATAAAATGAAATAATTAAATAAAAATACTAACATTATCTATGAAAATTAAATCAAATATACTATATAAAATTGTGTTATCAAACTCCCCTATACTTGAACCGTTGCTTGTCCTCAAGCAAAAGTAAAAAGGTGAAAATCACTGACGCGCAATTAAACACAGATATAAGAACATACCTCACTTCGTACTAGGTTGCAAGTTGAATTTTTCGTTAGAGAATTTAAGTCGAACTTAAACACCAAAGTTACCGTAGGAACACTGGACAACCCCATTTAAGAAGACCAATTTAAGTCATGTCATAATAGCTTAACCCAATACTATGTTTTATTTCACCCGTTTTCATTCTAGTGCAATCACATTAAGCCCTTTACCTTACACGCACATAGTGGAGTAACTGGTTAGTGAATTTGATCTTAGTAAGCCAGCTAGGAGTTCTGGTAATTTAATCATATGGTACTCCCTTTTTCCAAAAAAATTGCGGGGGATCGAACCGTAATTCGCCCTACCAAGTTCAGCACCAGGGACCACTGAACCAATTTATAATGGATTATTATGCATTTAAATTTATAGTTTCTGCAACTGTTGGATTAAATGATCTGGTAAGGACCATCTAACTTAATAAGTGCATCTTCAGATAAAAGCAATTTCTTAAGAATATTTGATCAATCACTTATATTCATCAGCTCCCCATGTAGTTTGTGTTTATGGCGGTGCCGACTGCTTAATAAACTACTCGGGGCTAATCTAAAACTAAGTTTTAAAGGTTTTGGTATAATAAGTACTTAAATCGATCCAACATATCGGGGGTTTTGAAGTGTTAAGACGATAGCAATTTTGCTAAGTTGCTCGAATTCTTATTTATAATAGGCAACCTTAATACTAGTTGAATGATGTTTTATAAATGCGTGTTAAAATTGTTTTATTTTATTCGTTATGGCTCAAGAAATAGGGGGAATTCGAGTAAGCACAAATTTTTGCATAAGAGTTTAAAATTTGCATAAATAAGTATTTTATTGAATTGAAATTTTGCAATACAAGAAAAGAAATAAAAGGAAAAATACTACAAAGAGAGCAAAGGAAATGGAAATGAACAAGGAAATGATCTGACTCCCCTATACTTAAAAGGAGCAATGTCCTCAATGCGATAAAAACAAAGGAGAATCAGATGAAAAGAGAAAGGCGATCACTCGTTGCTTTGAGAATCATGATTTCTTGTTCTTCGTCCTCTAGTACGAGGTCTTCGTTGTACGTCAGAATTAGAATCATTAAGATGAAGTGCGTCTGCTATGCGAGCTTGCAAAGATTCGAGGTTACGATCATGGCGAAAGGCATATTGTTGTTGTTCGCGTCACATCTCTTGTTGATCACGTTGTACTTCTTGTACGAGACGTAAAGTCTCAGCTTGGTTTTATTGCATGGCATGGATCAACTGATCTTGACGAAGCATATGAGCCTGCATGGCTGCGAAATTTGCAGCGGGATTATCTGGTTGTTGGGCGGCAGGTGCATCAAGAGCATAACGCCAATTTGTGCGGACTCGGACATCGATACGATTCAGACAAGGCAACACAAAATCAGGAATTGGACGACGATTTATCACTAATGTAAACCGGCCAAATGCCGATAAGAAGAAAAAAACATAGAATAGAAAGAAATAAGACAAAGAGGAGAAATATAATGAATAGATAAAGAAAAGAAATAGATATATTTTTGTTTTTTTTTTTGTTAAAAATAGACTAAAGAAGAAATGAAAAATAAGAAGAAGGAAATATAAAAAAAACGGTGGGTTGTCTCCCACAAAGCGCTTTGTTTTATGTCGTAAGCTCGACAAATAAAACTAAAGACTAGGCTTCTAATCAAGCGTGTGGCTCGTCTAGATTTATCGTTTGAGAATTTCCCTCGAGTTCAGTTAGATGGTAATGTTTTAAACGCTGCCCGTTTACCATAAACGGTTCAATCGAAGGTCCCTTAATCTCTATCGCACCACTTGGATAAACTTGAGTAATTTCAAAAGGTCCGGACCACCTAGATCGTAATTTTCCAGGAAATAATTTCAATCGTGAGTTAAATAGTAATACCAAGTCGCCTATGTTAAAATTCTTCCTAGATATATGCTTATCGTGCCATTTCTTTGTGCGCTCTTTGTAAATCTTAGCATTTTCGTACGCATCCTGTCTAAGTTCTTCCAATTCATTAATATCCAGGATACGCTTCTCTCCAGCGGCAGTGTAACTTAAGTTCAGATTCTTAATGGCCCAATAGGCCTTGTGTTCTAACTCAACTGGGAGATGGCATGACTTACCATAAATAAGCTTGAAAGGAGTAGTACCGATGGGAGTTTTATAGGCAGTTCTATAAGCCCATAAAGCTTCGTGAAGTTTAAAGGACTAGTCCTTTCTGGACGTAGCGACAGTTTTTTCAAGGATTTGTTTTATCTCGCGATTTGAAACTTCAACTTGTCCGCTAGTTTGAGGATGGTAAGGTGTAGCTATGCGATGTCGAACTCCATATTTTCCTAATAATTTTTCAAAGATTTTGGAAATGAAATGAGATCCACCATCACTTATAACGAGTCTGGGTACACCGAACCTAGGAAAGATTATGTTCTTGAACAGCTTAAGTACCACTCGGGTGTCATTTGTTGGAGAAGCTATAGCTTCGATCCATTTTGATACATAATCCACAGCCACGAGTATATACTTGTTACCAGATGAAGATGGAAAGGGTCCCATAAAGTCTATCCCCCACACATCAAAGATTTCGACTTCTAAAATGCCTTTTTGTGGCATTTCATCACGTCTAGATATATTACCGGTGCGTTGACACCTGTCGCATTTTAAGATGGTGGCATGTACGTCTTTCCATAAATTAGGCCAATAGAGGCCGAATTGTAAGATCTTTGCACAAGTTTTGGATGTACTCGCATGTCCTCCGTAAGGTGCAGAATGACAGTGTTTTATAATGTTTTCAATCTCTTCTTCTGGCACACATCGGCGGAAAATTCCATCGGGACCTCTCTTGAAAAGTAAAGGTTCATCCGAATAATACTGTTTAAGATCATGGAAGAATTTCTTCTTCTGTTGGTAGGTAAGTTCAGGTGGTAAAACGCCTGCAGCGAGGTAATTTACGAAATCGGCATACCAAGGCACCGAGGAGACGACTAAGGTGGTTTCCATGAGTTTATCTGGTTCTGTGTCTTCTAAGTGGGCAATCAGTTTATCATACTGAAATTCATCATTGATCGGCACTTGTTCATGTTTAAGATTTTCCAGTCTAGAGAGATGATCTGCTACCACGTTTTCGGTTCCTTTCTTATCTTTGATTTCTAAATCAAACTCTTGCAGTAGCAATATCCATCTCAGGAGTCTAGGTTTAGCGTCCTTTTTGGTTAGGAGATATCTAATAGCAGCATGATCAGTGTATATGATTATTTTGGATCCTACTAAGTAGGAACGAAACTTGTCTAATGCGAAGATCACTGCTAAGAATTCTTTCTCGGTTGTAGCATAACTCATTTGCGCTTCGTCCAGGGTTCTGCTTGCATAATATATGACGTGGAGTCTTTTATCCTTTCGCTGTCCTAAAACAGCTCCTATGGCATAGTCACTTGCGTCACACGTTATTTCAAAAGGTTCATTCCAATCTGGAGTTTGCATGATAGGCGCAGAAGTTAATGCTTTCTTAAGTGTTTGAAATGCTTCTAAACATTTTTCGTCAAAGATAAATTCAGCGTCTTTCATTAATATCTCAGTTAGGGGTTTAGTTATCTTAGAGAAATCTTTAATGAAACGTCGATAAAAACCGGCGTGTCCCAAAAAGCTTCGGATTTCTCTAACAGTTTTTGGAGGTTGAAGGTTCTCAATAACTTCGATTTTAGCAGAATCGACTTCAATTCCTCTTTTGGATATAATGTGTCCTAAAACAATTCCTTCTTGTACCATAAAATGGCATTTCTCCCAATTAAGCACTAGATTAACCTTCACACAATGTTCTAATACCCTTTCTAAATTTTCTAAACATTCTTCAAAGCTTTGTCCACAAACGGAGAAATCGTCCATGAAGACTTCCATAATATTGTCCAGAAAATCAGCAAATATTGCCATCATACATCTTTGAAAAGTTGCAGGAGCATTGCATAAACCAAATGGCATTCTTCTATAAGCAAAGGTTCCAAAAGGGCATGTGAAAGTTGTTTTCTCTTGGTCATTAGGATGAATAGGTATCTGAAAGAAACCTGAATAACCGTCCAAGAAGCAGAAATGAGAGTTTCTAGCTAAACGTTCCAACATTTGATCAATAAATGGTAAAGGGAAATGATCTTTTCTGGTGGCTTTGTTAAGTTTTCGATAATCGATGCACATTCTCCATCCAGATTCGACTCTTTTAGTTATGATTTCTCCTTTCTCATTTTCGACTACTGTGACACCTCCTTTCTTAGGTACAACATGCACAGGGCTAACCCATTTTCTATCAGATATAGGATATATGATTCCTGCTTCTAACAACTTCATAACTTCCTTTTTCACAACCTCGCTCATAATCGGGTTTAGTCTCCTCTGGTGTTCTCTTGAAGTTTTACAATCTTCTTCTAGCATAATGCGATGCATACAGATAGAGGGACTTATTCCTTTAAGATCAGTGATATTATATCCTAAGGCTGTTGGATATTTTCTCAGAGTTTGTAAAAGTTTTTCAGTTTCGGTTTCGCCAAGTTCTACGTTGACTATCACTGGTCGTTCGAGTTCGGGATCTAGGAATTCATATCTTAGATTTTTAGGGAGTGTTTTGAGTTCTAGGGGTGGTTTCCTTAAACATTGTGTAGGATCTGGTGCTATAGCTAAGCATTCACTTAGATTACTACTCAGATTTTCATCGAGATTGTCTTCATTTTCAAGCTCAGCTTCTTTTCTACATTCATCGATGATATCCATGAAGTAACAAGTATCTTCAATTGCAGGTGCTTTCAGGAATTGAGAGAGGATAAATTCGATTTTCTCTTCACCTACTTCAAAAGTAAGTTTTCCTCTTTTTACATCTATAATTGCACCGGCTGTAGCTAAGAAAGGCCTTCCGAGAATGATTGGGGTAACTTCGTCCTCCCTTATGTCCATAATAATGAAATCGGTTGGTATATAGAATTGGCCAATGCGTACAGGAACATTCTCGAGAACTCCTGCAGGATATTTAATTGACCTATCTGCTAATTGAACAGACATTTTGGTTGGTCTGAGTTCTCCCATTTCAAGTTTCTTGCATATAGATAACGGCATCACACTTATACTGGCTCCAAGATCACATAAAGCTTTATCTATGACAAATTTGCCAATTACACATGGAATAGAGAAACTTCCAGGGTCTTTGAGTTTAGGAGGCATTATGTCTTGAATAATTGCACTACATTCAGCAGTAAGCATGATAGTTTCATTATCCTCTAGCTTTTTCTTATTGGATAGAATCTCTTTAAGGAATTTAGCGTAGGAGGGCATTTGAGTTATAGCTTCGGTAAAAGGAATTGTAACATTAAGTTGTTTCAGAAGATCCACGAATTTCTTGAATTGACCCACATTCTTAGTTTTAGCTAACCTTTGAGGGTATGGGATAAGAGGCTTATAAGGTGGTGGGGGTACATAAGTTTCATCTTTTTGCGTGGTATCTTCATTATTATCTCTCTGATTTTCCTTTTCTTCTTTATCTTTAGTTTCAGATTGTTTATCATAATTTTGTTGCATAGCTGGGCTATTATTTCTGGGATCTACAGGTCCATCATACTTTGTTCCGCTTCTTAAGATAACAGCATTTGCATGTCCTTTGGGATTAGGTTGAGGTTGTCCAGGAAATGAGCCAGCAGGAGCAGCAGAAGCCGCTTGTTGTTGAGCTACCTGAGAGATTTGTGTTTCTAACATTTTATTATGTGTAGCTAAAGCATCAAGCTTGTTAGATAATTGCTTAATCTGCTCATTAATGTGTATATTCTGATTTTGAACATCCTTATTAGTCTGGGATTGAGTATTATTGGTTTGGGATTGAGTAGCGATGAAATGCTCTATCATGACTTCCAAATTAGACTTCCTATGAGCATTAGACGTGTTAGGACCATTATTAGTATGATTTGGGATAGCCTTAGGGTAACCAGGTGGTGTAGCAGGAGCTTGTCCAGGTGCTTATAACGCGTTGTTACTCTTGTATGAAAAGTTAGGATGATTCTTCCAGCCAGGGTTATATGTGTTGCTGTAAGGATTACCCTGTATGTAATTCGCTTGTTCAACTGGAACTCCTGTTAAAAGTGGGCATTCTGGAGCAAGATGTGATTGAATACCACATAAGTCGCAAGTTTGAGCAATTGCAGCAACAGTAGTTGCGGGAGCGGTGGTAAGATTCTCGAGCTTTTGAGTGAGAGCTTCCACTTTAGCGTTGACTTGATCCAGACTATTCACTTCAACCATGGCACCTTTCGTTTGAGATTTCTCTACGCTAACTCTCTCCGTACCCCATTGGTAATGGTTTTGAGCCATGCTTTCGATAAGTTGTCTTGCTTCAGTATATGGTTTATTCATCAGTGCGCCACCAGCTGCGGCGTCTATAGTCAATCTCGTATTATACAAGAGACCATTGTAGAACGTGTGAATGATCAGCCATTCTTCTAAACCATGATGAGGACAAAGTCTAAGCATGTCCTTATAACGTTCTCAAGCTTCAAAGAGTGATTCATTGTCTTTTTGTCTGAAACCATTGATATTGGCTCTGAGCATAGCAGTTTTGCTTGGAGGAAAATATCTAGCCAAGAAGACTTTCTTCAACTCATCCCATGTGGTGATTGAGTTGGAAGGAAGAGATTGGAGCCATGCGCGAGCTCTGTCTCTGAGAGAAAAAGGAAATAGGCGCAATCGTATCGCCTCGGAGTTAACACCATTCGCTTTCACAGTGTCTGCGTACTGCACAAACACTGACAAATGAAGATTCGGGTCGTCAGTAGGAGCTCCAGAAAACTGGTTCTGCTGAACGGCGGAAAGAAGCGAAGGTTTTAGCTCGAAATCGTTTCGAGCGATAGCAGGAGCAGCAATACTATTATGAGGCTCTGCTTGAGAAGGAACAGCGTAGTCCTTAAGAGGACGAGGAGCAGGAGCATCAGGATCAGCCATCTTCTTGAGTTCTTCAACGTCAGGAAGTTTGGTCGGAGGAAGGTTGTTGCATTCTAAATACTCTTGAATTCGTCTCCTTAATCTAAGGTAACGCTCGATATCGTATATAGGTATATGCAAAGGCGCGCCTTGAGAGCGAGTATTTGGCATACACAGAGGGAAAAGAAATAGTTGCTATAGTCTATACTTCGTAATAAAATTACGATATCAACTTAAATAGTCCCCGGCAACGGCGCCAAAAACTTGATCGTGACTTTATCGTCTAAATTAATCGAGAGACTGCAAGTATACAGCCCTATCGCGTAGTTTTAAAAGATATCGAACCTAAGGGACTATAAATCGAACTAACGTAACCTAAACTATTGTGTAAAGCTATAGCTATCGAATAATTGATTAGGGGAATTTTTGGGTAATAAAACTTAATTCTAATTGAAATAATAATAATGCGAATATCGGTATGTACTTCGTTAACATTTAAAGATTCCGGCTTTCCACTGGCTTATTTTCAAAAATGATAATAATATCTTTTTCAGCAAAAAGTATTTATTCAAAAATCTATTCTCAAACTTTCGCTCTATTGAAGTAAATTATAATTTTAAACTCTGATGTATGCTTTCGCTATCCCATTGATTTTAAAATTACTTTTTGAAAATAAATAAAGTTTAATTGGTTTTAAAACGCTGTCGCAGTCTTTAAAAACAATACCTAGTATCTACTATCTGATTCTAAACCTCAAACTGTCGCTCTATTGGTTTCTAATCTTAGTCGGTTTATTAACCTCAAACTTTCGCTCTGTTGGTTTCTAAACCTTTTTAACAAAATAAACTAGATAACTAAATCAGAAAAAGTGTTTATTTTATAAAATATAATCAAGCCTGTTTATTCCGGATCCATTCAAATTAACTCGTTACATACCGATATTTAAATAATTTAGCCAGACATACTCATAAAAGCAGACATGGATACATTAAAGGAATTAGCATTCATAAATAAATTCATGGCTAAATAAATATTCTCATGCAAATAATTAATTAAAGAGATGTAAATAAGGAACCTGAATTAAATAAATGCTGGAAATAATCCTTGAAGCTTGAATCAATTCGTACAGAATCCCGGTTCTTCAACGGAAATAAAATCTAAGTATTCGAAAAGGAAAAGGAGCTGGCTGGAAAATAACTACTGGAAATTGAATTACAATGGAAACTAGTAATGCGATGAAAGTAAAAATTCTGAAACTGGAAAAATCTAAGCAAAAACGGTCCAATTTTGATTTCCTGATGTCCTTTTATAGTGGTAGAATGTAACCACTTTTGAGATATTTTTGTACCACTTATCCTCTAATTTCTCGTTCTAACTTGAACACGTTGAGACGGGCGCCTCAATTGACCACGTCCTCAATTGACCACATTGAGACGGGCGCCTCCCACTAAGGGGAAAGTCCGAGGCAGGCGCCTCAATTGTAGGAGAAGAGATGAGACGTGCGTCTCACTCTTGCATGTGACTTTAGGGTTCTCTTGCTTGCGTGGGTCTGAATTCGTTTGGGCCCAGTTTGGAGATGATAAACCTTTTGGTCCATCATTATTGCTTTGCACACCCCTTTTCTTCATTTCTTGCATATTTAGTCCAATAACTCTCTTAATTTCTTCACTTTGCTCAATTTGTCTAATTAAAATAAAATACCTGAAACAATAAAAATACCGGCGTAATATGGAAATAAAATGAAATAATTAAATAAAAATACTAACATTATCTATGAAAATTAAATCAAATATACTATATAAAATTGTGTTATCAGCAAGCATAGTTGTAGATAAACACACCCTTTAAGACAAGCAAACAAAATGGATCCCGTTGAGTACAACGGATGTGAGGGGTGCTAATATCTTCCCCTCGCATAACCGACTCCCTTACCCTTTCTCTTGGTCGCAAGACCATCTTATCCATTCCCTTGTGGTTTTATCGATATTTCCCCTTCCTTCGGGATAAATAAAGTTCGGTGGCGGCTCTGTGTTTTCTGCCGGTGGCTTCAATCGCCAGGACCGGTAAGGTTACTAGAAGCGGGAGGGTTATCTCCCAATAAATCTCCCCAAAGATTGTCACTACACCTGTTAGAGTTACCGCTACTGAGTCAACTGCTAAGGCTCGAGGCAAAGAAAAAATAACGGAGCTTGCCCAAATGGAGGTGCCTAAAGAAGTTACAGTTGAAGACACCTCTAGACAAGAGTTGGAAAAGGTATTGAAGATCATCCTTAAGAACGACTATAAAATTGTTTACCAGCTGGGGCAGACCCCATCCAAAATCTCCATGTTATCCCTGCTACTGTGTTATAAAGCCCATGCATAGGCTTTAGTGAAATTTTTGAAGACTACTTATGTGCCACAAGAGATTTCTGCCGATCAATTTGGAATTTATGTTTCTATCTTAACGATTGACAATGGATTAGGTTTCTCTGATGCTGATCTGACTCTGGAAGGAAGAAATCACAATAAAGCCATGTATGTCTCCATTGAATGCATGGGCACTACTATGGCTCATGTATTAATTGATACTGGTTCCTCATTAAATGTTCTACCGAAAGGCGCTCTGGATAGACTTGATTGCAAAGTGGTTGTACTGAAACCCAGTGATATTATAGTCCAAGCCTTTGACGGGTCAAAAAGGATGGTACACGAAGAAGTGGATCTTCTGATCAAGGTAGGTTCGCAAGTCTTCGAATCTAGCTTCTATGTAATGGACATTCGGCCAACTTATTCATGCTTACTGGGACGCCCCAGGATACATGGGGCAGGAGCTATTACATCGACCCTACACCAGAATTTAAAATATCATGTGAACAAAAGGATTGTTACTGTCTGCAGTGAAGAAGAGTATATGGTTAGCTTCTTGAACTCTTTCCGATATGTAGAGATGGACGGAGAATTCATCGAGACTCCCTGTAAGACATTTGAAGTTATACCTCCAGCTACTACTGAAGATGTCTCTGCCATTCCCAAAGTTACCAGGGTTCCTCCCACGATGGCTTCATTGAAAGATGCTAGAGCTGTTGTGCAAGAAGGTGGTTGTACTACTTGGGGTCAGCTTCCTGACATTCCCTATAAATCTGAAAATTTTGGTTTGGGTTTCACTGCAGAGGGTCAGAATGTTGTTCGTCACACTCGTGCTAGAAGACCACCATTCTGCGTCAGCAACAACGGAGTTAATGCTATAGACGATAATGATAGTGATTATGACCTTGACAGCTAGATCTTTCCTACCATTGGCAACAGACTCAGCAACTGGAAGGCCAAAGACATTATCTTTATCTCCTTTAGTCAAGAGTAATAGCTATATTTCTGTTTTTATTTCTTTCAAGTTTTGGCTTTGTAATATTTAAACAATGACTTTAAGCCTTGTGCCTTACCCGGGGCACAACGGTTCGTTTGTTAAGGGTTGTCATTTTATAAAAATATTTTTATTTAATAAAAGCATTGTATGTTTTGCATTCAAATTTTGTGCTCTTTGTCTTTCTTTTTACTTTTGTCATTTTTAAATAGCTATATATTCTTACACATACCCACACAATAAATTGCATATCCACATCCACTCTGGATGCTGTTGATAACGACTCTGCTATTTCCACTTATGACTTTGAAAATCCGATCTACCAAGCCGAGGACGAAGGTGAGGAAGATTTTGAAATACCTGGAGAACTTTCCAGACTGTTAGTGCAAGAAGAAAAGGCTATACAACCGCACGAAGAGCCGATCGAGGTTGTAAACTTGGGTACTGAGACAGACAGGAAAGAAGTCAAGATTGGCGCCAACTTAGAGGGTGGTGTCAAGAGCAGGTTAATCCATATGTTGAATGAATATGTTGAGATCTTCGCTTGGTCATATGAAGTCATGCCAGGGCTCGATATTGATATTGTGGTTCACCGACTGCCGAAGAAAGACGGTTGTTCTCAGAGAAGATCAAGGCCGAAGTTATGAAGAAATTCAATGCAGGTTTCTTAGCAGTGACATCCTATCCTCAATGGGTTGCAAATGTAGTTCCGGTACCAAAGAAAGACGACAAGGTGCATATGTGTGTAGATTATCGAGATCTGAACAGGGTGAGCCCCAAAGATGACTTCTCACTCCCACATATTGATGTTCTGGTTGAGAACACTGCTCAACACAAGGTATTATCCTTCATGGATGACTTCTCGGGTTATAATCAGATCAAGATGGCACCTGAAGACATGGAAAATACTACTTTTGTTACACAATGTGGAACTTTCTGCTACAAGGTTATGCCTTTTGGGTTGAAGAACGCCGATGCAACATATCAGCGGCTATGGTAGCTTTGTTCCATGACATGATTCATCACGAGATAGAGGTCTACATCGACGACATGATAGCTAGATCACATACTGAAGAAGAACATCTTGACCATCTACACAAGTTGTTTGAGAGACTGAAGAAGTACAAGCTAATATTGAATCTGAACAAATACACATTTGGGGTGAGATCCGATAAACTCTTTGGTTTCGTTGTCAGCGGTAAAGGTATTGAGGTTGATCCCGCTAAAGTCAAAGTTATTCAAGGAATGCCCATTCCCCATAATGAGAAGGAAGTTAGAGGTTTCTTGGGATCCAAAAAGCCGGCTTTGGTGCAATCCGAAGTTGTTTGATACTCGATGCTACGCTCATTGACATCAGACTTTTGGGATATTTCGGTCGCCAATAAAGAGGCTTGCGCTAAAACAATTCCTGATGAAGAAAGATCAGTGATATTGAGATTCCCTAGAACCCAGTTACTTTCTAGGACAAGTTGAACTAACTAAATTTCAAGAGGGTACTTACCTATGAACCTCATGCAAGCCTAAACCTAAGGACTTCTTTACTTTGTGTGTTTATGTTTGTTTGTACATAACATCATGACATCATACCATAACATTTTCAATAACCATTTCAGGGTCTCAAGGTCCTGTGATGTAGGGTTGTATCAAACCAAACGTCTATCAAGGGACAAGAGGATTTATTTTCCTCTAACCAAACGCTCTCAAAGACCAATGCACGGTAACTTGAGTCAAGGGCTATGACCCACTTGACATTGTGAGCTTGATTCTCATAGAAGGACATTCAATGATGCGAAAGCTATAGTCAAAATTCAGCTTCTAACATCTTCTTGTATTTACCCTGCGAGATCCTTGAAAACATTGCATTTATATATCATGCATGTCACCATAACAGGTTTTCCCCACACAGGTCTTCTCATATGCTTACTGTTTATTTCAGTTGTGTTGGCTTTAGAACATACTATCAAAGATCTTCAGAACCAAAATGCTCAGCTTCAAGAAGTGTTATTGAACTTATCCAAGGGGCAACAAGAAATGAAATCACTCCTCACTAAGAGCATGACCAAAAAGAATCCTGATGACAACAGGGATGACCAGTTGGAACGGTTGCAAACTGAAATGGAAAAAATGATAATCCAGATGATGGGTCAGATGGTAGGTCAGATAGCTCTTATCCAAAACTTATCTCTGGGATAAGAAGAGTTGAGATCCCTCGTCAACAAGATTCATCAAGACGGGTGCAACCATATGGAAAAAACGTCTAGATTTGGGGATCGAGTCATTAATCAACCTTCGATAGGACAAGAAGTTGGTTTGGTCGAGAAAACACCTTTCAAAATGGCTTCTACACCGCAAGTCTAACAACGACCTCGCCAACCATGACAAGGTGGTCAGCGCAAGCAAGATACACCCAAAAGACAATTTATCGAGATCAACGTGTCCTTGGCTCAAGCATTGCATCATATGTTGGAAGCCAAACTAGTTGCATTAAGGGAGCCTTCTCAAAAACCTAATACTTATGCTCCTAGTTACCATCCCAATGAAAGGTGCGCATACCATTACAACAGTCAGGGACACAACACTAACCACTGTTGGGAGTTGAAGAACAAAATTGAAGATCTTATCAATGAAGGAATGTTGGAGTTTACACAAGATGGTCAATTGGAGTTTTTTTGTCACCCTTCAAAGACACACCATCTGAAATGAGAAATTTAGGCGAAGAAGCTTTCAGTCATTCGAATTTTTAGTTGTAATTTCTTTGTTTGCTTAAACATTTATCTTTATGTCAGACTTTGGTTACTTTCATTAATGCATTGCATATGTTTGTCTTGAATTAATCCATTCGTTTCCGCTATATTCAAACTGTATTTTTTATTCCATTTTTGTGATATTCAACTATCGTTAAAAGTTGTAAACCTTTAGAGGGAGGATGAAGAAAAAATAAAACCATGATCTCATACAGTATGCTTTTGGACAAACCTTGATGACGATGTACATGCGTTCTTTCAATTCCCAATTTTTGGAGTTATAAGGAAGATAATCCCTAGTCAACCTCTTTGAGCCAATGAAGTAGGAGTTTCCTTTTTCGCACAAATTGAAACCTTTAATCAGAACCTGGGGCAGGGTAGTCTCTTAGTTAATTCAAGTGTGCGTCAGTCGCAAGCTTTCACTTCGTACACAATGAATGACATCAAAAAACATCCTTCTGAATCAAAAGATAGTGATGGTTCCCCATAAATAGGAAGTCATTATCTCTCACAAGAAAAGCCCACTGAGTCAAACCTACGAAGGAGACTTAAGAAAAACTGGGGCATCCCGCTGACTGTGATCTCAAAACAAAAACAGTTAGGAAAACATTAGGTATAGTAGATAAAAAAGGGGAGTTCACTACAAATCCTCGACAACATGAAAAATGTTACAAAAATGACTTCCTTCACAAATAAACTTAACTTATCTTAAGCATCACTAAAATATCATTCCAAATTCAATAGGAATTCAAACGCATAATTAACTGAGTCTAGGACTATAGAACATCATGAAAAACGGGTAGGTACAAATGATACTTTGAGCCTTATCCTTTGTTTCTTAAACCGTGAACCAAGCCACGTTACGACCCCTTAAAAGTCCTAATTGAAGCATGGGTTAGTTCGAAAGCATACTGTTACAAAAGGTATCCTGACTCCTGTGAGGCTCATTGTAAATCCTGAGTCGAATCCAGATTCTTACAAAATTCTTTTATCTTCTAAAAAATTCATTTTCTAAACTTCAAGACAAACATAAACTTTGCATTGTTTGAATACCGTTGTTTTCATATAGCTAATTGTTTGACGACGGAGAAATTCACACGACGAATATCTAACGAACGAAAAATCTCTCTCAATAAACAGAATCACTTAAAAATGGAAAGACACTTCTAATGACAAACCCTCCATAACCAAGGGGCATAAAATGATTATTGTCCAACATATCTGGGGCAGTAAAGTCATGATTCCAAGAAATCTCTCATAGTCGGGGGCAGGTCTCCATACGAATCACTTAGGGCATCAAACATGAATTCCAGTAAAAGGTCACGCACGACCAAGCAAAAAATTTCTGGTAGTGAAACAACACTTATTACTATGGACAATGACAAATACTCACGAAGTCCCTTTCATAAGGTGATCCCTAGTGAAGTCGCCAGAGCCCCCTCTATAAGATTATTCCCACAGAATAATATTCACGGATAAGGGTCCAAACACCACAAGGCCAAATTCATGGATATCTCAACAGAATTATCCCTACAAAGTTGGATTCATACAATCCCCAGCCAGAGCTTCAATCTCCGGAAAACACAATCCCCAACCGAGTTGGTCTTAAAAGAAAAAGCCTTACGAAATTCTACCTAAAGAAGTCACCTCCCCAGCAGGTCGTCAAAATACTTTCTTCAACAGGGTTCATTTCCCCAACAAACTACAAATTCCCCAACTTGAGTTGACCTCTCATACTATTATAAATCAATATACAAAATCCCTTAACATCCGATTAAGTCAGTACAACCCCCAACGGAGTCATTACTATCACAAGAGGTTACTGTAAAGCCTGGACCCGACCAGATACCAGTTAACCTTAAGATCAAATGGCTGAAACTTGGACCCGACCAGATAAGAGTTTGAGTTGCTGAAACCTGGACCCGACCAGATAACCGTTCGAGTTACTACGAAACCTGAATCCGACTAGATAATAGTTTAACTTCTTCAAATCACTAACAAAACTCCTCTCCCCTAGTAAAGTTTTCCACTATCCCCAGTGAGTTTCTGCAAAGCCTAGAAGACGATCAGATAACAGTTAACTTCTTTATCCCTAACAAGTTGTTAACTTCCATTCTCTCCAATCAAGAGTATAACTCCCTAGTAGAGCAACAGACAACTAAAACTCCTGTACTCTTTTCCCCAAGCAGAAATCAACACTCTCCACAGAGTTTCCCTCAAGCAAAATTGACGTCCCCCAACAGATTTCTCCTCAAACAACAAAACAGGAATCCCCAGTGGAAACATTCTAAACAAGGTTTGAAAATTTGCATACTCTTCATCCCCAACAAAATTTTGGGATTTAACTTCCCAAAGCTCCCCAGCACTTGTCAAGGATTAATTTTCTAAAGCAAAGATACACTTCAATAATATCTCACATTCACTCATCATATTACATATATGATAAATGCATACAATATAATCTCATTTATTTTGAGAATATCATCAAGCCATGCATACATCTGCATGCAACTAACCCTCTTCCTTGCAGAAAAAGTCAATAAAAAATCCTCTTTTAGAAAACACCGCCAACATTTCTCAAAAGGTCAAAGATTAATTTCTGAAACAAGCCAGGGTAACTATCTCTGCGACCAACAAAAAGCGGGTTTCGGATTAATACCTGAAACAAGACAGGACAACTATCTATGAACAATTGATTGTAGATTAATACCTGAAACAAGATAGGACGACTATCTACATAAGAATATAGAAGATTAACTCTCGAAACAAGATGGGGAAACTATCTTTCTCTCTTTTTGGTGAGATAAAGATTAATTCCTGAAACAAGCCAGGGCAACTATCTCTATGATCAATAAAAAGCGGGTTCCTGATTAATACATGAAACAAGACAGAACAATTATCTGTGAACAACTGTTTATAGATTAATACTTGAAGCAAGACAGGACAACTATCTACATGAGCAGATTGAAGATTAACTCCTGAAACAAGACAGGGAAACTATCTTCCTTTTTTTTGTCAGATATAGATTAATTCCTGAAACAAGCCATGGCAACTATCTCTACGACCAACAAAACGTGGGTTCTGGATTAATACCTGAAATAAGATAGGACAACTATCTATGAACAATTGATTATAGATTAATACGTTAAACTAGACAAGACAACTATCTACATGAGCAGATTGAAGATTAACTCCCGAAACAAGACATGAAACTATATTTCTTTCTTTTTGGTCAGATAAAGATTAGTTCCTGAAACAAGACAGAGTGACTATCTACACGGCTAGACGAAGCAATCTGACACGAATTCCTTCTTATAATTTCCAGATGCAGTTTTACACAGACTCATCTCGAAGCAGCCCTACACATGCTCATTCTCGTACATTTCCAGATGCATTTTCACACGGACTCATCCCGAAGTAGCCTTACATAGGCTCATTCTCGTACATTTCCAGATACAGTTTCACACGGACTCATCCCAAAGAAATCTTACACAGATTTCTTCTCATATACCTCTAGATGCAGCTTCACACGAGCTCATCCAGAAGCAATCTTACACATATTCCTTCTAATACATTTCCAAACACGGCTTAACACGGGTCCATTGCAGCATATCATTCAGAATTAAATCGACCAAAGATTTATTCTAATACTTCTCCCAGTTATAGTCAAGCTTAGACTTAGTCTAATTTCTATCAACAATCACCTTTGGATGGCATCTATAAGCCCATCTCCGAAAAAATCTTCATCACTTCTCCAAATGGCATCTTTAAGCCCATTCCCAAAACAATCAATCAACACATCATTGAGTGCAAATTTCTGGGCACTCTAGTGTTCAATCATCTTTCACCTTCAAGTCACGAATGGCGGACCCGCCAATCTAACTCTTCAGGTTTAAGAAGATTGAACAGGGGAAGTTGTTGTACCCCAAAATTTTCCCTCTCATTTCTCAAGATATTTTCTACAAAGATCTTCAATAACTCAAGCTTGCACAAGTATTGACTGGGTCAAGACGTCTCATCAACACCGATGCCTCAAATTAAGGTTTGAGTTTGCGCAAAGACAGTTGGACTCCTAACATTTCAAATGACTTTCATGCATCATTATGGACCCTCAGGATCACTTCTGTCAAGTTTCAAGTTTGAATAACAATTTTCCAAGAACGTCATTCAAATTACCAAAAGGGCAAAATGGGCAAAATTAGGGTTTTAACTGAAAATAACTGAACTTTGATTTTTGACCTAATACCTGACTTATTGGTTGGAAGCATGACCTCAAGGATCCGAGCGCGTCATTTTGACCTAATCACATATTTCAGTTCATCTCCCGAGATCAGTGGATTGATAGATGAAATTTGGTCAACTGGTGGAAAAAATCAATTGTGCACTAAAAAATCAAACTTTGACTTTTTGACCAAAATTGAGTCCCAAAAATCACATTTCATCAAGACATCCAAAATATGAAATTTTGATCATCAAAAATCAAGAGAATAAAAAATCCAGCTTTGCAAGACTTAGAAATTTTTCTAAGAATTTGTATACTTGTTAGTTCCATTGCTTCAGGACATCTTTTCACTATAATTCAAGACGTTACAAATAATTCAAGGTGTTACAAAAAATTAAAGTTATAACAAGATTGAATTTTTGCAAGATTACAAACCCTAAGCTTTGTCTTGTTTGAATTTTTCCCTTTGACTCAATGTCCAAACCTTGCCACTATGCTGCCCACAAACATGCTTTATCTTTGTTACAATTTGCATAAATTTCTCCATAAACCAGATTTTGTACCATGATACAGTATGCTTCCAAGTACAAGCCTTCTTACTACAAGCTCAAAATCATGTTTAGAGGACAGTCTGCTATCCTGAACAAAACATCCCTGCTATGTTATCTCTAAACACTGCCACAACACTCCAAAACTGCTGCAAAACAGCGTTGTTATGCTACTACCAACCCAGTCCAAGCCTGCATTATCTCAGTCCCATATTTGCACCAAATTTGCATATGAGAGCTGCATCTAAAAGGCAATGATACAGCATACCTAAACTGTTCAAAAACTTATTTGTTTCCCCCCTAATCTCAGCCAAACTTCATCTATAAAATAAGTTGTTCTCACAACATACAAGGGGGGCTTTTAGAGAGAGAGAAAAAAGAGAGAAGAGAAAAAACAAAAGTCTTTGTAACCTTTGTTCATTCAAAAAACCAGATCTACTTTCATTCAAAACATAAAACCCTCAACCCATTATTCCATCTTACAAACTCTCCCATAAACCAACCAGCCAAACACTTTACATCACATAGAGATTATTGAAACACAAGAACAGTCTCTGTAGTGCCATAATCTTCACCTTCCAAACACAAAAATTGTATTGTACAACTTGACTGAGTTGGTATGATTCAACAGCTTGGAACAACTTCTTGGAGGTTCACTGAAGCCATCACAACATCTTGAAAAGTATTCAGACTCAAAACACCAAGTGCAATCTCAAGTTAAGTCTCCTTGACTTTGCATTTTTCATACATCACTAATGATTCATTTTTGAAGATAAAATGTAGTAATCATTGCCCCTTGAAGCTAACAATTTACTTGTTGTTTATTTTTATCAATCATATGCTGTGAACTGACTTGTACAGACCATAAAACAATGTTAGAACAAAAAAAAACTGCAACATGAGTCGACACATACTCACATGAGTCGACTCATTCTAGTGACAAAACAGGGTATGAGTCGACACATGGTCTTATGCATCGACTCATACTGTTATCCAGGCCCCAAAGCAAAAGGATGAAAGATGCATGAGTCGATACAAAACGCATATGTGTCGACACAAACAGGTGCATGAGTCTACACAACCCATTATGCATCGACTCATACTTAGTTTATTTTGTTTTACAGGAGTAGGAAGAGTTATGTGTCGATGCATAGCAGCATGTGTCGACACATAATAGTTCAAAATGCAATTTTTCTTTCTTTTTACACTGCCTTTACATTTTTCACATATTTTCTTCATTACTGTCCAGCTATTCGATATGGTTGTAATAATTAGACATTTACTTCATCCCCATTTGTAAATTGTACCCTCACTTCCCTAATGATGTAATAGTGTAGGATTTTAATTTCCGCAAATTTATCGCTTTTCATATAATTGTTAGTAATTAAGGTGTGTATGGCAAGATAAAATCAACCGTTAGAAAACCCTAATCTCAAAGATAATGCATGCAATCAGACACACTATTCACACGTGCACCTCTAGGGTAACCTTGCTTGTTGCCTCGAAAAAAGTCATGTCCATCGAATATGGGCATTTTAGAAAAGACCCTCGATTAAAAAAGATCGTAGTCCATCAATGTCCCTCGATGTTGCCTTTGGTAAACGATCTATTCCCTTACAAAAATTGCTAAAACGTCTCATAAGTTGTCTTCTATGACTATAAGTTTGATCCACGTCCATCCCTTCACATCCAATGATGGGGCTTCTTACCAATCAATGGTAAGATAGCAACATCTAAAGGAGGAGGAAAAGAACAAAGACCATTTGAGTAGGTAGGACGCTCGTAGTCTCTTGCTCACAAACTAAAACCATTTCCGCACTTACACTTTCAAAACATCTTCAAAAAACAAACACCTCTTTGAAATATTTTTCAAAATCAACACTTTTTATGCATTCTTATAGAGGCGAGAATCATTACAAAGTTTTCCGCAACAAAGGCATTTTCAAAATATTTCCAAACTTACACCAATCACAAACACATTTCAAACAAAGCATTTTCAAAGTGATCAAGCAACTAACAGCCCGTAGATAACTACAGATGAAAAGGGTGCTAACACCTTCCCTTTTCATAACCTACCCCCCGAACTCAAGAAAATATCTCAAAAGGTTTTTCCTATTATTTTCACCCTTTCCTTATTGGATAAAAGAAAAGTCAATGGTGACTCTTGCTATCCGCAACATTTGTGATAAAACACAAAACACCCAAGTTAATTCTCCCACTGTATTACACTATGCATGAAAAAGAGACCCGTTAGGTTGATTGACCTAGGCAAAAATAAGGGTATTCTGACGATCAAAAAGGGTTCGGGAAAAAATTAGGGACATATAAATAAAATTTTACACCTGGCAAGTTGAAAACCTGAGAAGGCGGATTGGGCAAAAAAGGGTATCCCGATGGACTGAAAATCTGAAAAGACAGTCTAGGAAAAAGTTAGGGATTAAAGCGTACGACTATGTACCATTATCTCATCACTTGTGTACCACTCTGATCAGCATTTACTAAAGACTCTAGGAGTTTGGATAATGTTCAAGTCATCCACAAATCCCCATAGAGAAATCTCCATGGAACTATCTCTACAGAGCTATCTTCACAAGCTCATCCCCAACAGAGATATATTCCCCAGCAAGTCTAATATGCCCTCAGACAGAAATTGGGGCATCTTCCAATAGTTCACCTCCATATCCCTGATGGATAGCTTGACATGTTCATCTTCCCCAATAGGTCCCCTAGCATATAAGAAAGTTTTATCATTTCCTCAGCATACAGTGGAGACTTCCTCAACACATCCTATGAAATTATAATCCCCATCAGAGTTAATTTCCTAAACATGGTCTACAGGATTTAATTTCCAAACAGAGTTTATTTCTACAATGCCGTAAATCCATAACAAAATTCTCTTCTCCAGCAAAGTTTAATCAAAGTTGTCATCCCCAGAAGAGTTGCTACGGTATCTGAAACCTGGTCAGATATTGCGTTCGAGGAATATCCGTCTATTTTATCCCCAGTTAGGGTACATAAGAATCCTAGAATGCTTCTATCCCCAAGCAGAAGCCGAACATCCCCAGCGTAGTATTCTCAAACAGAAAGCGGAAATCCCCAGTAAGGTCGTTCTAAATAAAATTTAAAAATTACTTTCCTCGCCCCTAGAAACAATCAGGGATTTATTTTCCCCAGCTAGACGTTGTTACAAGAAGCTACCATACGCTTCAATTACATATTGCATCCATACATCATTTACAAAATGTCATAACATATGCATACGAAACACATATAAAATTCTCATTCATTTTGAGAGCATCATTACGCAATGCATTACATGCATCATGCTATTGTATAAAACTAACTTTGTCTTTTCAGGTTAGTTCCCGAACAGATAGAGATTGTCAATAGTTTATCATCTTTCAGATACAATCAAGCAATGATTCATTCTGATAAACACATTTTTCAAATATAATTAATCGAAGATTCTCTTCCAGATACAATTCAGATGCAGTCTAGATATAGATTCATTCTGACACTCATTCCATATCATCTTCTAGATACAATTCAAATATTTAGACATAGATTTATTCTGAAACTCATTCCAGGTAATCTTCCAGATACAGTTCAAATACGGTCAAGATGCAGATTCATTCTGATACTTATTCCAGTACATCCTCTAGATACGGGTCAGATGCGATCCAGATATGGATGTCATTCTGATACTCATTCCAGTACATCTTCTAGATACGGGTCAGAGACGATCCAGATATGGATGTCATTATAATACTCATTCTAGTACATCTTCTATATACGGGTCAGATACAATCCAGATATAGATGTCATTCCGATACTCATTCCACTACATATTCTAGATACGGGTCAGATACGATCTAGATATGGATTTCATTCTGACACTCATTTCAGATTCTCTTCTAGATACAGTTCAGATACGATCGAGATGGATTTCATTCTGATACTCATTCTGATATATTCTTTAGATACATCCAAGACATAGACTCATTCTAGAACACCATTTAGATACAATCAAGACATAAGATTCATTTTGACACTCCCCAGCACAATCTTCTAGATACAGTCGAACACAGACTCATTCTAGTATACTTCTCAGATACCATCGAACATAGACTCATTCTAATACTCATATCAAAAGTTACTTTGGATGGAATCTATAAGTCCATCTCCAAAGAGACTCTGTCAATTTCCCGAATGGCATCTTTAAGCCCATTCAAGCAATATAATCAACCAACAACATTACTTCGTGCACCGACGAGCACAAATTCCTGGGCACTTAAGTGTTCAATCCTCTTCCACCTTCAGACCATGAATGGCGAGCATACCAATCTAACTCTTCAGGTTTAAGAAGATTGAACAAGGGCAGTTGATGTACCCCAAAATTTCCCCTCTCATTTTCAATATAAATTATTTCAATAGGTCTCCTTATACTCATGAAGGTCTCAAATACTCAAGACTTATCAAGGATTGATCAGATTGACTCTTCTCCTAAGCAATTGACCTACAACCAGGCTTTTGTTTTTCTCAAGTAAAATTGATCTTATAAGGCCTCAAGTGGATTTCATAGTTCCTCATATGCTTCAAAGAATCCTTATGTCAAGTTTCAAACCTTACATCACAAATTTGTTCAGACAATTGCTCAGATGATTGAAAACTAACTATATTGGATAAAAAGTCAACATTGGTCAACTTATAGTTAAACTTTAAGATTTTTGGCCAACATCAATATTTTGAAGTCACATTCATCATTTGATCAAGGGTTAATCATGATTCATCAAGAAAACTCAAGATTCATCAAAAGACAAAAGTTACCAAATTAGGGCTTTCTTAAGGAGAAGTTAACTAAACTTTAACCAAGCATAACTTTCACATGCTTCATCAGAAATTCGTCAACTAAAGCCTTTCTTGAAGGAAATTCAATTCTCCACAACTTTGTCTCTCTAAGCTCAAGACAAAAAATGCTTCATTTGAGAGATATAGGCCAAAATATTACAGGTCATTTTAAAAGTCAACAAAAAGACACCTTTTGTCAAAGCAATTTACGTCAAGTTAAAGACTTCAAATGAAAACGTGACCAACATGAGAGTTGTAGGGGTGATCTTGAGATTTTCAAAAAGTCCAAGATCACCTTCATATAATAAAATTTAAGAGAGTTATGATTGGTGCAAGTTGAGCAATTTTGAGAAAATGCATGAAACCACAATTGAGCAATTTTAGACTTTTAGGCTAATGGGCCTAACTTTTTAAGTTCAAACGTGTTTATGACATGTTTAGGGACCCCTAAGTCCATTCATGTATTATTTTAATTTTTTATTTCATTTATTTTGATTTTATTCATTTAAATTCAAAATTAAATAAATATTAAATAAATGTACAAGGCATGCGAGCTTTTGTTTTGGATCATTTTGAAGCCCAAGATCACATATCCAACATAACAAAACCATGAGGGATGAAGAACGAAAGAGATCTTCATGTTTTGGAAAGTTTTGCAATTATTTGGAAATAAATAATGATTTTGATTGCACATATTTCCTTCCAAGAATGTTAACTTAAAAAGTTATCCATTATAAATAGAGGACACACTCCATAAGACAAGGACACAGATTGACTGTCATAGAAATAAGTTCTCAAACACAAATTTTTTGAAGAATAGGTGCAAATCATATCCCAGTTTTCCAGCCATTCTCAACTGAAGCGAGGCCTCGAATCATCATCCCGACATCCCCAGGAACCTCCTCAAGTCCATAACCACGCTCAACTGTACCAGAACTCCTCCCCTCAATCACACCGGTGGTAAGGATATTCTAATTTCAAATTTCTTAATCCTTGTGTTATTAATAAGTTTCATATGTCCAGATGTGTTAAACAAGAAACATAGAACGGGTTGGAATCAAGCGTGTGAACAGAAAGGAGGGGTTCGAACCACAGCGATGCCAAAACCCTTTTTGCTTTACTTTCTTCATTTCCCTTGTTTTTATTAGTTATTTTATTATTAATTAAATTTTTTTAATCAAAACTTATACATAAAAAAATCAGAAAGAAGTCATATAATAAAATCAATAAAAAAATTAGTTTTAGGGTGTAAATTAATTAATTGATTTTTTGGACAATTATATTTTAGGATTTTTATTAATTAAAATCAATTAGAATTAGGATTTTAATTATTATTTATTGACACTTAAATTATTTTCATAAAAACACAAAAAATATGAACTTAGATTTTTAGAGCATTTAAACTTTTTTTCCAACATTTTCTTATTTTATTTGCTATTTATTTTCTTAGACAATTGTATAGGTCGCACAGTTTAATGTAATACTTTAGATTTACATTCCTACATTTTTCTAATTATGTAACTCTCTCAAAGCTCTGCAATAGCGTAGATTTACATTCTCGCTTTATCTTTTGCCTTTATATATATATATATATATATATATATATATATATATATATATATATATATATATATATATATATATATATATATATATATATAACTGCTAGTAAATTGACTTGTATGATAAGAATGAAATAAAACATAGATAACCTTAATTTTCAAGATAACATAACTGAAACCAATACGCTTTGCACACTTTACCTCTAGGGTAACCTCTCTTTGTTGCCTTGCGATACTAATGGTCACTGTTGTACCCCAAAATTTGCCCTCCCATATTTCTCAAAATATTTCAAGAAAAATTCACAAGTCCAACCCGGCGCGTCATATTCAGGTATTCTTTCGCCAAGATATCTCTGATAACGTATTCTCAAATTCAGGTTCGGCTCAAGAGTCAATTCTTTAAAGAAGGTATCCGAGTGTGTGAGTTTTCTCGAAGAAATATGGTGAAAAAAGTGTGCTGAAAGTGCAGTTTTTACGCGCTAAAAAATTCATAACTTGAAGATCGTGGCTCGTATTGAACCCGTTCTGGTGGCCAAAATTTCGTCTTGACATTATCTACATTTTCATCTCTCACGGCTGGAAGCCAATTTCGATCAGAAGGTCTTCAAAAATGTGGATTTATCAAGTATTTTCGTGCAGAAAATTTGTGACAGAAGTTTATTTGCGTCATGTTCAAAAAATCATAACTTGGTCGATTTTCATCGTATCGAGCTGGTTCCAGCGCCAAAATTTCACAAATTGAGTTGGCTACATTTTCAAAGAAGGTATTGAGTTCAAACGGTATTCAAAAGGCCTTCGTTTTTTGCTCAGAGTGTGTGACACGCTGAAAATCCTGAATGCTGAATATTATTTCAGCTGGGCCGAAACTTCGAAAATTCATAACTCGGTCAATTTTTATCGGATTGGACTCATATTTTTACACAAGGTCACTGACTCATAGATCTACAACTTTGCTTCAAAAGTCGAGACCAAATTATGCACCGATCAATACCAGTTTTTTATTGAAGAACGTGTCAGAGTCGACACTGAAGCCCAAAATAAGTTTGTCTGAGCTGAAACTTCAAAAATTCATAACTAATTCACCGTTTATCCGATTGAGTTGATTTTCGGACAGGAGTTAGTTCTCGATGTCGGCTACATTTTGTTTTCACATTTCAACTTCAAAAAATGCACTTAAGTCCCTGCGATTTAGCCTGGAAAGTGACGAATTCAAGTGAATATTGGAGGCCCAATTGCACATTCAAAGCCCATTTTCTTTACCCTAATTTCCACTATATAATCACCTTCTTGTCACACAAACCAGAGAGGAGAGAGGGAGGAAAAAAAGAGGGGAAGAGAAAAAGAGAGAAAAAACCTTGCCACAACACTGTTGGAATATCAAACTCTTTCAAGAACCCTAAAACCTTGAAATCCTTATTACAAATCCCTCTCTCACTACAAACAAGCCATCACAGTTACAAACCAATACCTCACTATTTCTTCAGTAAGTATAAGGCTGGCTTGATCTCCATGATCCGAATTTTCCAGTAAGGCATAAAAACATTCAGGTCACTAGTTTTCCAGTAACGGTAAGATTGATTTGATCTCCATGATCAAAAGGGTATAATCATTCATACATGCCATATTGTGCATAAACATTAAATTTCTTCATATGTTGGTTTTATTTGAATTTTTATGATTTTATTTAATGTGTTCATGAGGTATGATTTTATTTAATGTGTTCATGAGGTTGCAGATTTAGACAGGATCTCATGCAGGTTCATTAAGGAACGTTGAGGCCAAAAGCCAAATGGCCAAAAGCCAAAAGCCAAATGGCCAAAGTAGAACATTTTATGCATGACACCAATACATGGCGAGGCAGACATTAAGCCAGACATTAAAGGAACATTGAAGCCAGAACACAAATGGCCAAAAGCCAAAAGCCAAAAGCCAAATGGCCAAAGTAGAACAACTTATGCATGAAACTCAATCCAATGGCCAAAGAATGCAGACCACGGTACTCAGGAGTCAATACTTCAAAAAACCTCCCCTTGGGCCAGACACCCCATATGGTTTGCTCAATTTTTAATTTTTATTTGTTTTTCCTTTTTATTCTTTTAATTGTTTTTTAATTGTTTTCTTTTAATTCCATAAAATAATTTTCATAATAAATATAAAATACAGAAAAATCAAAAAAATGTTTATTTTATTAATATTAATTTTACTATTATTATTTTTGTAAATAAACTTTAAACAATTAATTAGATTAATTTAGGTTTCAAAACTTTAATATTTTTCTTAATAAATTAAATATGTAGAAATTAGGGTTTTTAACTTTTTCATCATTTTTTTTAATAAATAATTTTCTCATCATTATTATTATTATTAACTACTAATTTATTTTGTAAATAAACATGTACATAAATTCTTTAGTAAATTAAGTTAAACTTTAACATTTTTCTCAAATAATTAAAAATAACTTAGAATTAGGGTTTCTTTTAATTTTAATTTTAATTTTCTTATTTCATAAATACAAAAAAAACCTAAAAAACACTTCTTTTATTTCAATAAATAATTAATTAATTTTTAATTTCATTTAATTTCTTTAAAGGGTCCAACGCCCTCGAACGTTCTATTTTTATTTCTTTCGCACATTTATTTTCTTTCAAATATTATGTAATTGCTCAAGCCATGTAACTCGGACATTTTATATTTCCCGCATTTTATTTCTTTATTTTATGTCAAATCGGGTCCTGGTTTAATTTGGCGATGTGGACCCGCGCCTTTGTAATAGTTTAGGAATTTTATCTTTCCGCACTTTTTAACTGTTAAATAAATGCATGCAAGAATGAATGACAAAAATAAAAACAAAACGTTAGATCACCAATAACATGAATAAGACAAAATAACTGAACATGACACACAAATCACACACCACCCCTAGGGTACGCCTCACTGTTGCCTTGCCTTGAAAGGTGATCGTCGAGTAGAGGATGTCTTAGTAAGTCCTCATGATCCGGGAACCTGGCATGAGGGTAGCTTCTAAGGTATCTTCCCATTGCTCTGGTGATCACCATGTCCCGAACCTCGAATTGACCTGAACACCTCCAACGATGGTGCTACCTACCTCTCAATGGTGGGATGGCACTACTTCAAGGACATTTACACAGACAAATTCCTTAGGGTAGGTAGACGACTCTAGATACTTGCTCTAAATTCAAAACAAATTCAAAAAATACTTTTCACACCGACACCTTTTCAAAAAGCTTTCGAAAGCAATTTTTCAAACACTCTTGAGGACCGATACAAGAGTCGAACTGGAATTTTCAAAGAAACTTTTTAAAACCCACAGTTGAAAAGCAAACAAACAATTTTGAAAACACAATGAGCAAGTATCTAAGAGCCCATGGATAACCATGGATAGAAAGGGTGCTAACACCTTCCCTTTCTATAACCTACCTCCCGAACCGAGAGCAATCTCTTTAAGGAATTTTTCTGTGCTTTTGTCCTTTCCATTTGGAGAAAAAAAAAGACGGTGGCGACTCTTGCTTCCGCGACATTTCGTGAACCAGCGTTAAACAGTCAGTTCCAGATCCACCGATCACAGAACTGGCGACTCTGCTGGGGATAAACTTTTAAAGTGAGGTGTACCTTAGGATTAAGATCACTGTGTTTTCAATTGTCTTCTTTGCTTGCTTTATTATTGTGGGTTGCTTGGGAGTTCTATAGATCCTAAACCCGGATCTGGGGATACCTTCTTAGAAAGTAGCAACAAGGCTGTGAGGGAATTGTGCGGGGTATACCGACATGGTTGAAACAGTCTGCTACGTTGATGTGGCACTTTGGTGTGTACCGGTAACCCTTGAGTTCAGTCAAGGAGAGTACGGGGCCTCCGCGTGGTGTCATGAAGCATCAACAGACCTTAGGAACCTTAATTGAACTATCTTGGCCTCTTTAGGGTAGTGAGATAACTGACTTTGGTGCAGTCCGAGGTTGGTTGATACTCGATACTACACTCAATTGAGGGTTGCTTTCCTGGAATATTTCGGTCGCCAGTTCAGTGGCTAAATCGAAACGATGAACAGTGAAAGCAATCCCGTGATATTGGGACCCTTAGAACCCGGTTACTTCTAATAGGACAGGTTGAGCCCACCAACTTCAAGAGGGTAATACCTAGACCCCATGCTGGCCTGGACCCTAAGGGTTTCTCTTGTGTGACTTGTGTGCCTTCGTACTTGACTACTTGCATGCTTGTTATCTGACACTTGAGTTTTCTTGCAGGTTTGTTTATAGTCCTTAATAGGGACTCATAACAGGGTATACTAAGTTTCTTGCAGGTTTTGTTTATAGTCCTTAATTGGGACTCATAACAGGGTTTACCGAGTTTCTTGCAGGTTTTGTTTTTAGTCCTTAACTGGGACTCATGACAGGTTTTACTTGAGTTTCTTGCAGGTTTTGGTTTGCAGTCCTTAATTAGGACTCATAACAGGGTTTACCGAGTTTCTTGCAGGTTTTGTTTTTAGTCCTTAACTGGGACTCATGACAGGTTTTACTTGAGTTTCTTGCAGGTTCCTGTTTATAGTCCTTAATAAGGGCTCGTAACAGGGTTTATTCATATTACCCTATGCATCATGACATCATACCATTGCATACATCCTAACCCATTTCAAGGATCTCAAGGGCTTGTGATGCAGGTCATGATGAATCAAACATCTAGCAAGGGGCAAAGAGGGTTTATTTTCCTCTAGCCAAAGTTGTCAGGGGCTATGACCCACTTGATATGGTGAGCTCTGACTCTTGAAGAAGGTTCCCCTAACCAAGGTTGTTTGGAAATCAAAACCAGACATGATGACTAAAGTCAGGGGCTATGACCCACTGGATATGGTGAGCCTTTGACCCTTGAGGAAGGACTCTCTACAATATGCAGTTCCTTCAATCAAGCTACCGGACCCAAGTTCTAACAAATTTTCTTGTTTACCCCGCGAGGTCCTTTGAAAGCATTACATGCATGTCATACTCATCATTGCATAACAGGTATCTTTGTTGCAGGTCACTTACCTTTCTCGCTGTTTATTTCAGCAATGGCCTTCCAATCAGATAACCAGGACCTTCACACTCAAGAGACTCAGTTCAAGGAGATCTTCCTAAGCCTATCCAAGGGGCAGGAAGAGTTGAGGACACTCCTCATGGGGAATCTGATCAGAAAGAGTCCTGAAGAGGACAAGGACGAGCAGCTGAAGCGTCTACAAGCTGAGGTAGACACATTGAAAACCCAGATGCTGGGGCAAAGGGCCCTCATTCAAGGTTTAGCCCAGGAACAAGGAGAGCTGAGGGCCATGATCAGTCAGCTTCCTCAAGGCATGAAGCAACCAGCCCAAATCAGGGACCAGGGCATGGAACAGCTTCCAAGAAGGCAAAAGTCGGGTCCAATGAATAGACCTCTCCGAGTTGCTACTACTTCTCAGGGCCAACAACGACCTCGCCAAGAACAGCGGGTTGATCAGAACAGGTCGGACGAGCCTAGGAGGCAATTCACCCAGCTCAACATGTCGTTGTTCCAAGCTTTACAACGCCTGTTAAGATTGAATCTGATCACATTAAGGGCTCATCCCCGGAACCAGAACACAGCATCTTCTGTCTATGATCCCAATAAAAGGTGTGCCTACCACTCTGCCTGTCCAGGACATGATACAAACGAGTGTTGGGCTTTGAAAAACAAGATCCAGGACCTTATTGATGAAGGGGCACTGGAAGTCACACAAGATGGTCAAGCTGAATTTTTCTACCATCCCTCCAAGGCTCACCACTTGAAGTGACAAGCCCTGAGACTGGAAAACTTTTGTTCATTCGAATGTTCAAGTTGTGTTGTTCTTTGATTGTTCAAACATTTGTTCATTGTTAAACATTATTATTTCATTAATGCATCGCATATGTCTGTTTTGAAGCAATATATTCGTATTCACTAAATGCAAATTATTTTCATATTTTTTCTGATGTCAGCTCTTAATCTAAAATTCTAAGCCTCTTGAGGGAGGATGACGAAAACGATACCATAATCTACAGTATGCTTTTGAACGGACCCCACTGATGAGGTACAGGCATTGTTTCAATCCCTAAACACTGGAGTTATAAGGATGATAATCCCTCGTCAACCCCTCTGAGCCAAAGCAGTAGGAGTTTTTTCTTTTCGAAATTTAAAACCCTTAATCATAACCTGGGGCAGGGTAGTCTCTCAGTTGATCCAAGTGCATAACGAATGGCACCAAAGAGATCCTTACGAAAAAAGACAGTGATGGTTCCGAACAATCGTAAAGACAGGCAGTCATTATCAAAAAATTCATAAATGAAAAGCCCAAAAAGTCAAAACCTATAAAGGGGACTTACGAAACTGGGGCATCCCGCTGACTGTAATTCCAAAAAGGAAACAGCTCAGGCAAAAAAAAAACAGGGATAACAAAATCAAAAAGAAAGAGGTCTTACAAACCCTCAACAAAAAAAAGGGAAATGACTGCCTATTCCAAATAAATCATCAATATCCGAATCATCACCGGAAAATCAGAGCAAAGACTCAAACAAGGTCTAACGTATGATCAACTGAGTTTAGGTTTGGAGAACATCACGAAGAGCGGGTGGGTACAAATAAAATTTGAGCCTTTATCTTTTGTTTCTTAAACCGTGAACCAGACCACGTTATAACCCTTAAAAATCCTAGCTGAAGCATGGGTTAGTTCGAAAGCATACTGTGACGAAAGGTATCCTGACTCCTTAAGGCTTGCTATAAAATATTGAGTTGACATCACGTTTTACAAACATTCATTTGTTTTATGAAAAAGGATGCATTTTCAAAATCTCCAAGACAGACATAGGCTTTGCATTTTTAACATAACTTTGTTTGCATAGGACTTTTTGTTTGAACAGCAGGAAAATTCGCACGATGAATACCTAGTGAAAAAAAGCACTTCCAATCAAGGGGCATGACATGATCATGGTCCATCATCTGGGGCAGTCCAATCAAGATTCGTAGAATCTCTCAAAGGCCAAATAGCCTGGGGCAAATCCCCGCCTGAGTCACTTGGGGCATTCCAACAACGAATCTTGCCTGATCAAATACCTTCTGGTGGCATGACAAAACACTTCTAACAGGGGCAACTCCCTACTTTCTGAGAACGGACATAGTCGAAAAGATACTACGCAAAATCAAAGACCCGCTAGGTTGACACACCTAGGCAAAAATAAGGGCTTCCCGACGAACCAAAAGGGTTCGGGCAAAAATAAGGGATGAAAAAGGAAAAAATTGGTACACCCGACAAATCGAAAACCTGAAAGGGCGGCTTGGGCAAAAATGGGTATCCCGGTGGACTGAAAACCCGAAAGGGCGGTCCAGGCAAAGTTAGGGATCAAGGCGTACGACTATGTCCTGTCATCCTGTCACTGGCCTATCAGAAGAAGAGTTTGTCCATCAACAACTATCAGCACCTCACAAGTCTTCCTCTCCCACCTCAGAAACAGGGGCAATGATGAGCTGCCCAAGCAATCTGATTGTTCTGTCCTCCAAGGTATCAAGGTAGGTTCCGTGGAAGAACATAACCAATACAGTTCAATACTTCCCCAAGAGAGTCCAATCTAGTTCCCCAGGAAAGTTGGAATTATCTCCCCAAGCAGTAAGCTTATCCCCAGTAGGTTCTGGAAGCTTATCCCTCGCAGAGCACGAGCGCGTCCCCGGCTTTATTCAAAGAGTTATTCCCTTAACAGGATATAACTGGGTTATCCTCAGCCAAAAGCCACGGAAAGAGCGTCCTCGACGAAATCCTCTTATCCCCAGCGAAGTCTATCAACACTTCCAACACGACAATGGTATCCCCAGCGGAGTTATCATCAGCATCTTAGCAAAGTACCTCTCTTTCCCCACAGAGTTACCTCCCCGCAGAGTAATCTATTCGCCAAGTTTATTCCCCAACGGAGTCATCTTCTCCTACCGGTATTCTTGCAATCATCATCCCCCAACGGAAACGAAGAATCTCACTCTTCAACATCAGCCCAGGATTTGACTTCCCGGCATCCGTCAAGGATCTATTTTACCAGACAAAGATACATTCATAAACATCACATTGTTATACATCATGGTACATGCATATACGCATCATATCATACAATCTCATGTGTCGAGAACATCATTGCTTGATTCATATCATGCATTGCATATGACTGACCTTTACCTTTCAGGAAGGATACAGTTAAATGATCAGCTATGTAGACGAATACAGTCAAAAGAGACCAACCCAGTCAAAGAATACAAATCCAGTTAAATCAATGCCTAAAGATTTCTCTGATACAACCCGTCGTTATAGACACTCGTCGTTATAGACACTCGTCGTTATAGACACTCGTCGTGATAGACACTCGTCATTATAGACACTCGTCGTCATAGACACTCGTCGTCATAGACACTCGTCGTCATAGACACTCGTCGTTATAGACACTCGTCGTTATAGACACTCGTCGTTATAGACACTCGTCGTTATAGACACTCGTCGTTATAGACACTCGTCGTTATAGACACTCGTCGTTATAGACACTCGTCGTTATAGACACTCGTCGTGATAGACACTCCTCGTCATAGACACTCGTCGTTATAGACACTCGTCGTCATAGACACTCGTCGTTATAGACACTCGTCGTTATAGACACTCGTCGTTATAGACACTCGTCGTCATAGACACTCGTCGTCATAGACACTCGTCGTCATAGACACTCGTCGTCATAGACACTCGTCGTTATAGACACTCGTCGTCATAGACACTCGTCGTTATAGACACTCGTCGTCATAGACACTCGTCGTCATAGACACTCGTCGTTATAGACACTCGTCGTCATAGACACTCGTCGTCATAGACACTCGTCGTTATAGACACTCGTCGTTATAGACACTCGTCGTCATAGACACTCGTCGTCATAGACACTCGTCGTCATAGACACTCGTCGTCATAGACACTCGTCGTCATAGACACTCGTCGTCATAGACACTCGTCGTCATAGACACTCGTCGTTATAGACACTCGTCGTTATAGACACTCGTCGTTATAGACACTCGTCGTTATAGACACTCGTCGTTATAGACACTCGTCGTCATAGACACTCGTCGTCATAGACACTCGTCGTCATAGACACTCGTCGTCATAGACACTCGTCGTCATAGACACTCGTCGTTATAGACACTCGTCGTCATAGACACTCGTCGTCATAGACACTCGTCGTTATAGACACTCGTCGTTATAGACACTCGTCGTCATAGACACTCGTCGTTATAGACACTCGTCGTTATAGACACTCGTCGTTATAGACACTCGTCGTTATAGACACTCGTCGTTATAGACACTCGTCGTTATAGACACTCGTCGTTATAGACACTCGTCGTTATAGACACTCGTCGTTATAGACACTCGTCGTTATAGACACTCGTCGTGATAGACACTCGTCGTTATAGACACTCGTCGTTATAGACACTCGTCGTTATAGACACTCGTCGTTATAGACACTCGTCGTTATAGACACTCGTCGTTATAGACACTCGTCGTGATAGACACTCGTCGTTATAGACACTCGTCGTTATAGACACTCGTCGTGATAGACACTCGTCGTTATAGACACTCGTTGTTATAGACACTCGTCGTTATAGACACTCGTCGTGATAGACACTCGTCGTTATAGACACTCGTCGTTATAGACACTCGTCGTTGAGGACAACCTGTCAGTAGAGACAACTCACCAACCTTACTAATTCCAGATCCGATTCCTGTATCTTGCTAGGGTGTGTCTGAAGAGTTCGAGGATCCGATGCCTGAATCTTGCCCGGGTGTATCCGTTGAAGACTAACATTACCAGATCTGATTCCTGTATCTTGCCAGGGTGTGTCTGAAGAGTTCGAGGATCCGATACCTGAATCTTGCCAGGGTGTATCCGTTGAAGACTAATATTACCAGACTCGATTCCTATATCTCGCCAGGGCACGTCTGAAGAGTTCGAAGATCCGACTCCTGTAACCAGTCAGGACACATCTATACAAAGCATCTGAAGACCAGATCCTGCAACATGTCAGGTACTCATTTTTCTCTTGCAGGTATACAAGTTCTCGCTAAGGAATCTCTTACGCGATCAACATCCAGATGGCCTCTATAAGCCCATCCACCTTCCATCATCTCTTAGCATGGCATCTATAAGCCCATCATCCTATTCATCAATCTCTAAATGGCATCTATAAGCCCATTCCACATCACACTGCTACTATGTGAGCGCAAATTTCTGGGCACTCTAGTGTTCAATCATCTTCCACCTTCGGATTACGAAAGGCAGGTCAGTCAATCTGCATCCTCAGGTCTAAGAAGATTAAACAGGGGCAACTGTTGTACCCCAAAATTTTCCCTCCCATATTTCTCAAAATATTTCAAGAAAAATTCACAAGTCCAACCCGGCGCGTCATATTCAGGTATTCTTTCGCCAAGATATCTCTGATAACGTATTCTCAAATTCAGGTTCGGCTCAAGAGTCAATTCTTTAAAGAAGGTATCCGAGTGTGTGAGTTTTCTCGAAGAAATATGGTGAAAAAAGTGTGCTGAAAGTGCAGTTTTTACGCGCTAAAAAATTCATAACTTGAAGATCGTGGCTCGTATTGAACCCGTTCTGGTGGCCAAAATTTCGTCTTGACATTATCTACGTTTTCATCTCTCACGGCTGGAAGCCAATTTCGATCAGAAGGTCTTCAAAAATGTGGATTTATCAAGTATTTTCGTGCAGAAAATTTGTGACAGAAGTTTATTTGCGTTATGTTCAAAAAATCATAACTTGGTCGATTTTCATCGTATCGAGCTGGTTCCGGCGCCAAAATTTCACAAATTGAGTTGGCTACATTTTCGCAGAAGGTATTGAGTTCAAACGGTATTCAAAAGGCCTTCTTTTTTTGCTCAGAGTGCGTGACACGCTGAAAATCCTGAATGCTGAATATTATTTCAGCTGGGCCGAAACTTCGAAAATTCATAACTCGGTCAATTTTTATCGGATTGGACTCATATTTTTACACAAGGTCACTGACTCATAGATCTACAACTTTGCTTCAAAAGTCGAGACCAAATTATGCACCGATCAATACCAGTTTTTTATTGAAGAACGTGTCAGAGTCGACACTGAAGCCCAAAATAAGTTTGTCTGAGCTGAAACTTCAAAAATTCATAACTAATTCACCGTTTATCCGATTGAGTCGATTTTCGGACAGGAGTTAGTTCTCGATGTCGGCTACATTTTGTTTTCACATTTCAACTTCAAAAAATGCACTTAAGTCCCTGCGATTTAGCCTGGAAAGTGACGAATTCAAGTGAATATTGGAGGCCCAATTGCACATTCAAAGCCCATTTTCTTTACCCTAATTTCCACTATATAATCACCTTCTTGTCACACAAACCAGAGAGGAGAGAGGGAGGAAAAAAAGAGGGGAAGAGAAAAAGAGAGAAAAAACCTTGCCACAACACTGTTGGAATATCAAACTCTTTCAAGAACCCTAAAACCTTGAAATCCTTATTACCAATCCCTCTCTCACTACAAACAAGCCATCACAGTTACAAACCAATACCTCACTACAAACAAGCCAGAACACAAATGGCCAAAAGCCAAAAGCCAAAAGCCAAATGGCCAAAGTAGAACAACTTATGCATGAAACTCAATCCAATGGCCAAAGAATGCAGACCACGGTACTCAGGAGTCAATACTTCAAAAAACCTCCCCTTGGGCCAGACACCCCATATGGTTTGCTCAATTTTTAATTTTTATTTGTTTTTCCTTTTTATTCTTTTAATTGTTTTTTAATTGTTTTCTTTTAATTCCATAAAATAATTTTCATAATAAATATAAAATACAGAAAAATCAAAAAAATGTTTATTTTATTAATATTAATTTTACTATTATTATTTTTGTAAATAAACTTTAAACAATTAATTAGATTAATTTAGGTTTCAAAACTTTAATATTTTTCTTAATAAATTAAATATGTAGAAATTAGGGTTTTTAACTTTTTCATCATTTTTTTTTAATAAATAATTTTCTCATCATTATTATTATTATTAACTACTAATTTATTTTGTAAATAAACATGTACATAAATTCTTTAGTAAATTAAGTTAAACTTTAACATTTTTCTCAAATAATTAAAAATAACTTAGAATTAGGGTTTCTTTTAATTTTAATTTTAATTTTCTTATTTCATAAATACAAAAAAAACCTAAAAAACACTTCTTTTATTTCAATAAATAATTAATTAATTTTTAATTTCATTTAATTTCTTTAAAGGGTCCAACGCCCTCGAACGTTCTATTTTTATTTCTTTCGCACATTTATTTTCTTTCAAATATTATGTAATTGCTCAAGCCATGTAACTCGGACATTTTATATTTCCCGCATTTTATTTCTTTATTTTATGTCAAATCGGGTCCTGGTTTAATTTGGCGATGTGGACCCGCGCCTTTGTAATAGTTTAGGAATTTTATCTTTCCGCACTTTTTAACTGTTAAATAAATGCATGCAAGAATGAATGACAAAAATAAAAACAAAACGTTAGATCACCAATAACATGAATAAGACAAAATAACTGAACATGACACACAAATCACACACCACCCCTAGGGTACGCCTCACTGTTGCCTTGCCTTGAAAGGTGATCGTCGAGTAGAGGATGTCTTAGTAAGTCCTCATGATCCGGGAACCTGGCATGAGGGTAGCTTCTAAGGTATCTTCTCATTGCTCTGGTGATCACCATGTCCCGAACCTCGAATTGACCTGAACACCTCCAACGATGGTGCTACCTACCTCTCAATGGTGGGATGGCACTACTTCAAGGACATTTACACAGACGAATTCCTTAGGGTAGGTAGACGACTCTAGATACTTGCTCTAAATTCAAAACAAATTCAAAAAATACTTTTCACACCGACACCTTTTCAAAAAGCTTTCGAAAGCAATTTTTCAAACACTCTTGAGGACCGATACAAGAGTCGAACTGGAATTTTCAAAGAAACTTTTTAAAACCCACAGTTGAAAAGCAAACAAACAATTTTGAAAACACAATGAGCAAGTATCTAAGAGCCCATGGATAACCATGGATAGAAAGGGTGCTAACACCTTCCCTTTCTATAACCTACCTCCCGAACCGAGAGCAATCTCTTTAAGGAATTTTTCTGTGCTTTTGTCCTTTCCATTTGGAGAAAATAAAAGACGGTGGCGACTCTTGCTTCCGCGACATTTCGTGAACCAGCATTAAACAGTCAGTTCCAGATCCACCGATCACAGTCACATCCCATGAAAATGGGAATACTTTAGCAAAGACCCTCGGTTAAACAATATCATCATGGTCCTTTTCGAATAAAGATCATAATCCCTCGACGACCCTTCGAGTTTCCTACAAAATGATCTAGTCCCTTCGATGGCCCTACGAGTAAAATGATGATAGTCCCTTCGAATTTCTAAAGTATCCTTACATGTTGCCTTCTATGATCATACGACAACCCTACGCATGTCCCTTCACATCCAATAGATAAGGCTACCTACCAACTAATTATGTGGATAGTACTATCTCTAACGGAGAAGGAAAATAAAAATATCGACCTTTAGTGGGTAATACTCAACAAATTGCTTGCTCATAACAATTTCAAACAAACAAATTCATTTTTACACCTCACGTTTCAAAACAAATATTTAAAAAAAAACACTTTGTATACATTCTTGAGGACTGATACAAGAATTATTATAAAGTCTGCCTCACAACTGGCATTCAAAATATTTTCAAATCACACACACACAAAGCAAGTTTAAAGTGAACTAAGAAATTAAGAGCCCTTAGATAACTACGGATGAAAAGGGTGCTAACACCTTCCCTTTTCATAACTTACCCCCCGAACTCAAAATCTATTAAATGTCTTTCCTGTTCTTTTCACTTTTCCTAAATATTGGATAAAATAAAAATTGGTGGTGACTCTAGCTATCCGATACATTTGCGATAAAACGCTAAAACAAGTCAGATCTCTCACCGTATTACACTTCGATTTTTGTAGAAAATTGAGGGGTTAAAATATATCAAATAAAGTATTAAAATAATATTTTGAAATTAGTATTATGAAATTGTTAAATGAAAAATATATTATCTCTCAGTTGGACCCTACAGCCGAGGCACATACAAATGGAACAAAGACGAAAAATAAAAATGAATTGGAAATGCGCCAAGTGAGAAATATTAAATAAACAATTGGAAAAAAAAATATGTAATGCAATAATTGGGTGTCGAAGCGAGTTCCTTTATTGCTATTTTCCCTCAGTTTTATTAAATATATGAGGTCTAATATTTTTTTATTAAAAAAGAAATAATAAAACATGGCGCTCCCAGACCTATACTCTCATTTTTTTCATTGTTCGGGGTGTAAATTTCGTCATGAAAAGCGTTATTTGTTGTAGTGAAACTTTGATTAAGGTAAGGGGGAATTTCTTAATATATGGTGATTTTTAATCAGTAGGGTGAAAAGGGTTCCCTTGCCCTCTCACTAGCGCTATTTGTATTGTAATATGTATGTATGTATGTTGCGTTGTGTGAATTGTATTGCGTCAAATCAAAATATAATTTTTTGAGATCAACCATGTGAGGTATACCCCAAAACCCATAAGGTCATTTATATTTTATGTATAATCATCTATATCCATGTATGAATTTGTGCAATTAATGTTGATGATCTATTGTTTTATCGGTTTGTGGCCAAATGAAATTTTTTCCCATTCGGTCCAAAATTGGATAATCCCATTTGACCACTGTAACCAAATTTTGACGAAGAAATGTGGATTTGTGGTGTTGGGGAATGGGATTTGGCTTTTGTGAATTTTAATAATAACACGAAAAAAATAAATTAAAACATTTTGATCATCGAAATTCCAAATGCAAATTTGAAACAACTTTTTTTTTTAAAGAAAATGTTATCGATCGTTGGGTAAATTGGTCTAAGAATCTAAGTTGGTATGGAACTGTACAAAACTGTACAAATTTCAAAGAAAAGTCAAGAAATCAAAATTTCGGGAAAGTTGATAAAAATTGAAATTTTGGCGAAAAATCGACAAGTCGGTAAAAATCGGGAAAAGTCAAGAATCGACGGCGGCCGGCGTCAGTTGGCGGATTTCTAGTCAGGGGTATTTTCGTAATTTATGACCAAGGGCATTTTCTTAATTTTTGCAACTTTTGAAAAAAAATTATTTTGAACTACTTTTTTTTTTTATGTTTTTGGACAAACTGGTGTAAACTCACTTTTATAAACCACGTGAAAGAAATTTATAAATTAAAAATAAAAATTCTATTATAATATCAAAAACCTAAGAAGACCCAAGAAGCCAAATCAGGTGGGAAAGTTTTTGCTCTCAATGGTGCAGAAGTTTCAAAGTTCGATAATCTGATTCGAGTTACTCGCTTTATTAATGGTATTCCTTTAATTATTATCATTAATACTGGTGCTACTCATTATTTCATATCCACTAATTGTCTAAAGAGGTTAAATATTATTCTATCTCCTATGGGTGGAACTATGATTATTGATACTCTAGCTAATGGGTTTATGAAAACATCTTTAGTTTGTTTGAATTACCCTCTGACAATATATGGTAGGGACTTTGGTGTCGACTTAGTCTGTTTACCGTTGAGTCAGCTTGATGTCATTTTAGGCATGAACTTTTTAGAGTTCAATCATATGTATATCAACTGTTACACAAAGGCAATGTTATTTCCTGAGTTTGTAGAAGAAAAATAACTGTTATTTATATTGGTCAGACAGGTGAAATATTCTTGGAAGATGATGCTCAAGTATTTGTAATGTTTGCTTCTTTACAAATTGGAAGTAAGACATCAGTGGTTGATCTACCACTGTTGAAAGAATTCCCTAAAGTTTTTCCAGATGATATCACTGATTTTCCTCCAAGAAAGGAAGTTGAGTTTTTTATTGATATGTTACCCAGCACAAGACCTATTTCAATGGCACCTTACAGAATGTCTCCAGCAGAATTGAGTGAACTAGAGAAACAACTAGAAGATTTGCTTGAGAATAAATCCGTTCGACCAAGTGTCTCTTCTTGGGGAGCTCTAGTATTGTTAGTCAAGAAGAAAGATGACAACAATAGATTGTGTGTCGATTATCATCAGCTGAACAAAGTCATTATTGCAAATAAATACCCTTTCCCCATAATCGATGGTCTTATGGACCAGTTGGCGGGAGCATGTGTATTTAGTAAACTTGATTTGAGATATCGCTATCATCAAATTCGGGTGAAAGATGAAAATATTTCAAAAATTGATTTCAGAACACGGTACAGACACTATGAATACTTGGTGATGTCATTCGGATTTTCTAACGCACCTGGTGTATTTATGGAATATATGAATAAAATCTTTGATCCCTACGTGGATAAATTTGTGGTAGTTGTCATTGATGAGATCCTGATCTATTCCAAGATAGAAGTAGATCATGCAGAGCATCTCCAGATTGTGCTTCAAGTTCTGAAGGAGAAACTATTGTTTGCCAAGTTATCTAAATGTGAGTTTTGGTTGCGTGAAGTCTCTTTTCTTGGTCATGTGATTTCCAGTGGTGGGATCGTGGTTGATCCTTTAATAGTGGATGCAGTTTTGTAGTGGGAAGCGCCGAAGATAGTTACTGAAATCAAAAAATTTCTTGGACTAGCTAGTTACTATCAAAGGTTTATTGAAGGATTCTCAAAATTGGTTTTACCATTGACTTAGTTGACTAGCAAGGGTCAAGCATTTGTGTGGGACATGCAGTGTGAAGATAATTTCAGAGAATTAAAGAAGAGGTTGACGACAACACCAATCTTAACTTTACTTGATCTAAAGGAGCCTTTTGTTGTGTACTGTGATGCATCCAAGATGAGTCTAAGTGGTGTGCTTATTCAGAATAGATAGGTGGTGGCTTATGCTTCTCGACACTTGAACATTCATGCAAGGAATTACCCGACTTACGATTTGGAGTTAGATTTTGTGGTTTTTATACTGAAGATTTGGAGACACCATTTGTATGGTTCCATATTTGAAGTTTTTAGCAATCATAGGAGTTTGAGATATTTATTAAATCAGAATAAGCTTTAACATGAGACAGAGAAGATGGTTAGAGTTTTTGAAGGACTATGACTTTGGCCTAAATTACCACCCAGGTAAAGCCAATGTTGCAGCAAAAGCTTTGAGTCCGAACACGATGCACATGGCTGCTTTAATGGCGAGAGAGTTAGATTTGATCAAGAAGTTCAGAGACTTGAGTCTAGTATGAGAGGTGACTGCTAGTAGCGTGAAATTAAACATGTTGAAGCTAACCAGTGGCTTCCTTGATGAGATCAGAGAGAAGTAGAAAATGAATGTTGTATTGGTTTACCGCTTATCTTCAGCTAACCGGAGTACTGATGATGACTTTAAAGTTGATGAAAATGAGATTCTAATGTTCCGAGGCAGAGTTTGTGTATCCGATGCACCAAAACTGAAGAAAATGATTTTAGAAGAGAGTCACCAAAGCAGTTTAATTATTCATCCGGGAGCTACCAAGATGTACCAAGATCTAAAAAAGATAATCTGGTGGCCGAGAATGAAGAGAGATATTGCACAATTTGTTTATTCTTGCTTGACTTGTCAGAAGTCAAATATTGAACATCAGAAGTTGTTGTACCCCAAAATTTACCCTCCCATTTCCTCAACATTTTCTCATCACAAAACCCTTGGAGCTCAAGATCCAGTTAGGGTTTCCTCTGCTCAAGACTTCTCCTTGCACTGTGGACCCAAATTAGGGTTTGTGTTTGAACAAAGATGTTTTGACCTAAAATGCCTAAGATGACTTTCATGCTTCATTTTGGACTCCCAAGTTTATCCATACCAAGTTTCAAGTCTTGATTCCAAATTTTGCCCAGTCAATTGGACAGTTGACCTAGAAATCAGCTGTATTGGGGAAAAGTCAACTATGGCCAATTGACAGTCAAATCTCATGAAAATTGACCCACATCAACATTATGAACTCATATGAACCATTTGGTCAAGTTTGGATCACAATTCCACAAGAAATTTGATCGGATCACCAAAAGGGCAAAATGGTCATTTTTAGGGTTTTGACTGCACAAAGGCAATTTTTGACTGTTTGATCTAGCCAATGGCAAACCAAACTCACATATGGACTCAAGGACCCCATGGAATTGTCTTGACATACTCAACAAGTTCAAAAGATCCCAAATGCACAAGATTGACAGTTGAATTTCCCAGTCAATTAATCAATTTTGACTGTATACTGAAAAGTCAAACTTTGACTTTTTGGTCAAAATCAAGTGTCAAGATTCATTTTTCATCAAAACATGCCAAATCATGAAACTTGTTCATCAAGAAATCAAGAATTGCAAATTAGGGTTTGAAAATTTTTCTAAGTTATGAAAAACCCTAATTTTTTCCTAACTTTGTCCCACTTTCTCACCAAGATTCATTTGGATTCAAGCAAAAGTCAAAACATGAAAGTTGTAGCCTATTGCAAAATCTACAACTTTGATTCACAAAGTTTTCCCAAAAGAAGCTTGTATCTCAAGTTACAATTTTTGGAACAAGGGTACCAAACCATTCTTAACTTAGAGAAAATTTGACCTATTTTAGGCAAGGTTTTTACCTAACTTCAAGACCATTTTTCACATACTTCCACTTGGAATTTCAATTTTCATTTCAAAGATGGATTGTAGTACACATTCCAAGCTTTCCAAAATGTCCAAGAACTCATCAAACAACCTCATGGTTAGGGAGAATCGAATTTGGCAAGTTGGGAAAAACTCACTTTTGATTTGGCCAAGTTACATGTTCATACATCTAGGCCATTTTGAAACCAGCTTGCACAACTTGGTTACAGGTCCTATATCCCTTTTGCACTCATAAATTTAATGCAAACTCATTGTGCCAAGACCATATTTGATGTGTTCAAGCATTACATAAAGGTTTAGTCCCAAAATAGGAAAAGCATAATGTCCTTTTTTGCAAAAGTAAACTTTATGTCAATTAGCAATCCAAGCAAGTACAGTGAAAATCTCTTTGGCACAAGTTTATGAGCTAATTACACTGATCAAGGCCAAGGTATGCAGCACATTAGGGGGGCCTCTATCAGTCTAAAAACTCAAGTGGACATTTGTTGCTTAAAGTTGAAGAAACATAGCATAACCATACACAACTCTCATCTCAGCCAACAAGAACTTAAGCAAACTTGTAAAACACATTCTAAACATCCATCCTGACCTGCGACATGAGCCTATCATCTCCAATACCTCCCCATTCACAGAATCACCCTCAAACTGCCAAAACAGGGGACCTGCTGCAGATTGAGTTCCATAACTCATTCCATTCGTGCATTCTTGCTAAAAACACTTCAAACACATCCCACAACATCCCTTGAAGCTATTCTAAACCTCAAACACGACCTGTGAACCTCCCATTCAACATCACCATTTTCATTTTTCTGTTTTGCAGGTGGAGTTCTATAACTCGATTCAGCTAGTTTCAAAGCAAAGTAAAACTTGGAATAGCATCCCTGGACATCAAGGAAGCTGTACCAATCATCACCTTGCACTGAAAGTGCCTCCATCACCAGATACGATTCCAACTGAACAGGTAAGTTCATGAACTCATATCTCTCTATCTAGGCATTGTTAGCTTTAGGTTTGTGAAGAAAATATGTCACATTCATAGCCCTGAACATGCCCATGTAATTAGTTTTCATTTATATTATGTGTGCTGTGAGAATTTAATGTCTGAACATGGAACAAAAACTAGGTCAGGAATTGGGGGAGAAGAAATTGTCTCTCATCTTAGAGAGTTAAGTCAAGTTCTTTATATGTCTGGATTCATCTCTTAATGCTCTACATTTTTTATGTTGTGAGTTTTGCTTGAAAGTCCAGGAATTGGGAGATAGAAAACGCGTGTTGATTGTTGTTCATACAGGTTCAGAGGTTGAAGAAGGACTTTTTGGGCTGGGCTTTGTTTCAGTTTCCTATTTGCACCCTTTTGTTACTTTTAAACCCCCTTGGCCCATTATGCTTATTTTCATGATTTTTTGACCTTTCCTTTTTTGTTCTGACTTATTTATTTTTCCTCACAATATTAAAAATATAAAAAAATATTTTTACACCATTTTTATATTTATTAGGCTTTTATTTGTTTAAATTGATATTTGTACATAAATAAATACTTATATACTATTATTTTAAAATACTAAAATTAATACCAATACATTTTATTTTTCTGATTTTTATTTTATTTTATCTTGTGAAAATATTTTATGAAAATATACTTTTCTTGTAAATATTAAATATTTTATTTTTATACATGTTTAATATATTTATCATATAATATAAATACATACATATTTATTAGCATATTTAGAAAAAAATACAAAATATATACATTTTTATTCTTATTAATATTTAATATTAAAAATACCTTTTTTACAAATATACTTCATTTTTATTTTATTTTTGTATATAATAAATAAATATTGTACATATTAAATAATTAATACTTTTATTTAATAAATTAGGGTTTTGCCCTAAATACATAAAAAAATCCAAAAATTAATACTTTTTCTATTTTTGTTTGTTTGACACATAAAAAAATACCTTTTGTTCATACACATAAAAAAAACATTTTTTTTTTGCATCTTGCATATTTATTCCATTTTTTATTTAATTATTGTATATTAAATAATTTGTATAATTCAATATTTGATGTAATAGTCTAGGTTTAAATTCCTTGTCAAAATACCCCCCATTTGAACATTTGTACCCCCTTTCCCATATATTGTGTTGTAATAACTTAGGAACTTTATTTTTCGCACTTTAATGCTTTCTAATTATACCATGCTAGAATTAGGGTTTGTATGCAAATCAATCAACCAAAAATAGTTTGACCTAATTTTAAGATAAACAAGCATGAAAATGGACAACACAAATCACACTTGCACCCCTAGGGTATTCCACTTGTTGCCTTCAATAATGGGTCATATTGCATGTTAGGTCTCTTTGGGCAAAACAAAACAAATCAAATGATCATAGTCCCTCGATGACGCTTTCGAAAGTTGCCTAAAAATTATCAAGTCCCTTAAAGGAAAAATTGCCCAAAGATACTTGGCACCATTGCAATTATGGTCTAAACGATGACACGCGCCCGTCCCTTTCACATCCTAACACAAGATTGTCCACCAAATGCAATGGTGGAACAAAATTGTTAAAAGGGTTAAAAGCATAGGAGAAATCTTTGAGAAATTTAGGAGTAGATAACCTCTTAGTTACTTGAATCAAACTTGCAAAACAAAACACTTGCCTATTTTTAAACCACACCTCACAACACTTTCAAAACAAACTTTCAAAAACAAATGAAAACCTTTTCAAAATACGTACATCTTTGTATACATCCCAACATGGATCATTACAAAGGTTGCCACCACATTGGCTTCTTTTCAAAACATTTTTAAACCCACAAAGCACCATTTCAAACAATTGAAAATTAAGGCAAGTTGATCTAAGCAAGTAACTAAGAGCCCATGGATAACCATGGATACAAAGGGTGCTAATACCTTCCCTTTCTATAATCTACTCCCCGAACCCAAGAAAACATCTCAAAGGTTTTTTCTGTGCTTTTTAACCTTTCCTTAGGATAAAATAAAAAGTCGGTGGCGACTCTTGCTCAACCGAAACATTTGCGAAAACAAACGCAAAACCATAGTCAGTTCTCCCACCATATCACAGAACTGGTGACTCTGCTGGGAAATATTGAAAAGTGGAGTAACCTTAGGGCTTAGATCACCCTCTTGCATGACTAATTGTTTGAATTGATTGCTTTATATCTTGGCTCTCTTGTTTGGGTTTGCAATCCTACACCCGGATTTTGGGAAACATTCATAGATAGCAATACGTTGTGGAAACTGTGTGGGGTATACCGACACGGTCGAAGCAATAGCTATATTAGTGCGACATATTTGTGAGTACCGGTAACCCTTAAGTTCAATCAAGGAGAGTACGGGGCCGCTGAGTGATGTCACTAAGCACTAATGACCTAGAACCTTACTTGACCATCTTGGCCTTTTATTAGGGGTAGTGAGATGACCGGCTTTGGTGCAGTCTGAAGTTGGTAGATACTCGATACTACACTCATTGAGGGTTGTTTTCTTGGAATATTTTGGTCGCTAGTTAAGTGGCTAAACCAAAACCATGAACGATGAAAACAATCCAATGATATTGAGCTCCTTAGAACCCGGTTACTATTTATAGGACAGGTTTCTAAGCCAACTACACTCAAGAGGGTACTTACCTATGAAACCCCATGCAAGCCTGAAACTAGGGTTTGGTGTGATTTGCTTGTACATATGTTTGTGCATACATCATAAACATCATAAAGCATCATATGCATTTACTAACCACTTCAAGGGTTTAGATCTTCATCTTTGTTCTTGTTTTGTAGGTCATGGAAATTCCTCGCAGAAAAACCATCCAAGTTAACCTTGTGAGAATCTCTCCTCAACTCAAGGAGCTCACCTCAAGAATTCCGGAAAGCTCATCCTTCAGTGAAAGACATGGTAGACTGCTCAGCTTAGTCAACACCAACATTGAAGAAGACATGATGAAAGTGCTATTCCAGTTCTTTGACCCTCTTCATCACTGTTTCACCTTCCCGGACTACCAGTTGGTGCCCACTTTGGAGGAATTTTCTCAACTCCTGAGAATTCTTATCCTCAATCAACTACCTTTCAACGGTACGGAAAAGGAACCAAAGCCGGAAGATGTTGCTCGAGCATTACATCTACAGCCTTCTGACATCAAGGGGCATTGGGAAACTAGAAGCAGCGTCAAAGGCTTCTTAGCAAAATTCTTGTTTGAGAAGGCACAAGAGTGTTGGAATTCATTGGACCTACAAGCCTTTGAAGAAATTGTGGCACTCCTTATCTATGGGTTGGTCTTATTCCCAAATTCTGACCAATTGGTAGATGTCAACGCCGTCAAAATCTTCTTGTCCAGAAATCCAATACCAACATTGCTTGGGGACATTCTTCACTCATTTTACACACGAACAATGAGAAAGAGGGGTGTTCTCATGTGTTGTACTCCTCTCCTTGCAAGGTGGTTTATTTCGCACCTTCCACAATCTGTCCTGAAGAATGACCAAGGCTCAAGGTGGTCCCAACGGTTGATGACTCTTACTCACTCTGATGTACATTGGTGTTCTCGGTCCAGAGAAAATGTCATCATCGTCGACCGTTGTGGAGAGTTTCCTAATGTTCCTTTACTTGGAATCAGAGGAGGTATCACCTACAACCCTTGCCTAGCTTTGAGGCAATTTGGATATGCACGGAGGGATGGCCCTCACGACATGTTGATTCCTGACCTAGTTTTTGACTTCGACAACGATGCGCAACGACTTCGCCAAAGATTCATCAGAGCTTGGGGGAGGCCCAACAAGGTTGATAGCAAGACTCTGGGACACAAGAACTCCATCCCTCTTGAACCTTACCTCAAGTGGGTACGAGCCCGAGCCCAGAGTCTAATGATGCCTTATCCTCATGTTCTCCCTGTGATTAAAGAGCCCGTCAAGGAAGGAGAGGTCCCCTACACCATCCTACATCCTGACATGCCTACATCGTGGGAGGAGATGCAGAAGAATTGGATCCAACTCAAGGAGGAACGGAACACTTTTGAAGCCAGCTTCTACGCCAGCGAGAAGAAGGTTTTAGAGCTCACCCGCCGACTCCATGAGCAAGAGGCCCTCAACACCTACATTGCGCCAAAGAGGATGCGCAACGTCTTTTTACCTTGAGAAGTTGTTTTTGTAATATTTGGCCCATGGGGCATTTATGTACTAACAAATCTTTTCTTATTAATATGACGTGCGTTCTTTTTGTTTGCAACAATTGTGAATTTCTAAAATCCTTGAATGCATTGCATAGATAGCATCTCATGCATCATGTGCATAACAGGTACCCATTTTTCTACAGGTTGCTTAATCTTCTTCGCTGTTTATTTGGAACAGTCATCATGATTCCAGAATCATCCAGTGAGCAAGCAATCAAGGCCCTCCAGGCCCAGAGTTCCCAGTTTCAAGAGATGGTGATGAGCTTGGCCCAAGGTCAGCAAGAGTTGAAGGCTCTGCTCCTAAAGAAGAAGAAGAGAACTGTGTTATTCAACACTGGACGCAGGTTTGGGAACACACTCCATAACGAGGCTGATCCAACTACTTCCTCTACAGAGAAAGACAGTCCCCAAGGGGGAGGAGCTCCTAGTCCTGCGGTCTCTGACAACGAGACGGATTACAATGACGAACAATACCCACCTGCTACTGATAGATACAAGCAATTAGAGGACCGCTTGAGCGCCATGGAGATTCAGAATGTGCCGGGGCTGGATTTTGGAGATTTGGGGTTATCTTCTGGGGTGGTAATCCCACACAAGTTTAAGGCGCCTGCCTTTGCCAAATACGACAGGGCTTCCTGTCCAAAGCTGCATCTAAGGTCGTACGTAAGGAAGATCCAACCTTACACGGAAAATAAAAATCTTTGGATCCACTTCTTCCAAGATAGCCTTTCGGAGTCACAGCTTGAGTGGTTCTATCAACTAGATGGAACTAGTATCCGACATTGGGAAGATTTGGCTACCGCATTCTATAGACAATATCAATACAATTCTGACCTTGCTCCTACGCGTACCCAACTTCAGGGTATGTCTCTAGGAACGGGCGAAGGGTTCAAAGAATATGCACAAAAATGGAGAGATTTGGCTGGCAGGGTGCAGCCTCCATTGACTGATCATGAGCTGGTTGATATGTTTCTAGGGACCTTGTCTGGTCCATTTTTCAATCATCTGGTTGGCAATTCCTCAGCTGGGTTTACGGATTTGATCCTGACGGGTGAAAGGATAGAAGCTGGCATCAGGTCAGGAAAAATACAGAAAGCTGCCTCCGCAAGTACTGAGAAGAGGCCTTTCAAGAAGGAAGCTAGTGTAGTCTATGGTCCTAGAAGACAAGTCAAGACAGAAAGCCGCCAAGCCGTCAATGCCTTAGTGATTTCAAAGCCTGTTGCTGCTCCTCAGCAGTACAATCAACAAAGAGGTGAAAGGCCCAAGAGGCAGTATACTCGGCTGAGTATGACCTTGTCACAAATCTTACCGCAACTGTTATCAACCAACTTGGTGACCATCAAAGAGGCTCCGAAGGTCGTGAATACTGCATCTCCTAAGTATAACCCAAATGCCCGTTGTGCTTATCATTCTGATAGCCCCGGGCATACTACTGATGATTGCTGGGCCCTGAGAAATAAAGTGCAAGACCTTATCGACGCAAAGGAAATTCAGTTTGAGGCGCCTGAGAGGCCAAATGTTGTAACTGCTCCTATGCCCCAGCATAGAGTAAATGTCGTCGAGGAAGATTTGTATGCTATTTCGGTGAATGATGTTGCTACCCCTCTTTTGACTGTTAAGAGGAACTTACTACTAGCCGGTTTATTTCCGGGTTGTAGTAAGAGTTGCCTCCTGTGTGCTGTTATCCCTACCGGTTGTCCGCTGCTGAAATCAGGCATCCAAAGCCTGATGGATAGCAAAGAAATTATGTTCAAGAAAACTGCTGTTCCGTTTGTTTCTGCTGAAGAAGTATCTGTCGTCACAATTTTCAACAATCCTGCCAAGGCTCCCCCGAGGAAGCCAGTCCAAATTATGTCTGTTGCACCCATTACCATTACTGTTCCGGGGCCTCTCCCCTATGAATCTAACAAGGCTGTCCCATGGCACTATGGGGCAGACATGTATGTGCTTGGAGTGAAGCAGGAGTTCAGCACCGGTACCAGTATCAGTAACATCACTGGTCCCGCCAAGATTACTCGCAGTGGCAGGCTCTTCTCGCCTGACATTGCACCGCCAGTTATCCGAAAACCTCTTATCATCACACCCGCAAGTGTGCATGTTTCAAATCAAGTTCCTGTGTCTACTACTGCCGCCGAGTCCTCTGATGATCGGGGCAAAGAAGTTGCTACCGATTTGCCTGCCCAGACGGAGGCACCAAAAAAGACTGTTGTTGAAGCCTCCCAACAAGAGATGGAGGAAATCCTTAAAATCATTAAAAAGAGCGACTTCAATGTTGTTGAACAGCTGGGGCATACCCCCTCCAAAATCTCTATGCTATCATTGCTGTTGTGCTCAGAGGCCCACGCAAAGGCCCTGATTTCATTTCTGAAAACGGCCCATGTGCCGCAAGAGACCTCTGCAGATTAATTCACTGACTGTGTGGCTAATTTGACAGCTGACAATGGCTTGGGTTTCTCAGATGCAGACCTTACCGCCAAAGGGAAAAATCACAATGATGCCCTGCATGTCTCTATAGAATGCAGGGGCACTACTCTCGCACACGTGTTGGTGGATACCGGTTCTTCCCTGAATGTTTTGCCCAAGAAGGCCTTGGATCGATTGGATTGTGAGGGCCTGGAATTGAAACCTAGTAACATCATTGTTAGAGCCTTCGACGGTTCTAAGAGGATGGTGCACGGTGAGGTAGACATTCCTATTCGTGTGGGTTCCCAAGTCTTCGACTCAACGTTCTACGTGATGGATATTCATCCATCTTATTCCTGCTTGTTGGGTCGACCCTGGATTCACAAGGCTGGGGCAGTAACATCCACTCTACACCAAAAGCTCAAGTACCCTGTCAAAGGGAAGATTGTTACTGTGCAGGGTGAGGAGGAATACATGGTAAGTCACTTGAATTCATTCCGGTATATCGAGATGGACGGGGAGTTTATTGAAACCCCCTTTCAACATTTTGAAGAGGTACCTCCAACGTTGGCGTCAGCTGAGGCAGTGGTTGAAGAAGACTTTCCTCTGAAGATGGCTTCCCTGAAGGATGCCCGGGCTGTAATCGAGAAAGGAAAGTGCGCAAACTGGGGGCAACTTCCTGACTTCACTCAAAAGACCGACAAGTTTGGGCTGGGCTTCACTGCAGAGGCTCAGAGGGCTGTTCGCAAGGAAAAGATCAGAAAGGCTCTGGTGTTCATCACCAACCCAAGGGTGAATGCTATCGAGGAGGACGTAGAGGAAGCAGAATTTGACAGTTGGATCTATCCAACCACCAACAACGGACCAAGCAACTGGACGACAAAGGATTTTACACCTATTACATTTGTCACGCAGTAATTAACTCTTTTATTTTCAATATGTAACAAACAATATGTTGAAACTTTATTGGCTCGGTGTCCTACCCGGGGCATCGTAGCTCCATTTGTGAGGGCTTTTTGTATGACATTTCCATATATCATTAATCAAAACATTGGACGTTGTTACATTTCAAATCTTGTGCTCTTTTTCTTTCTGTGTTATATATTGCGAAACAGCTATATTTACACACACTCACTTATACAGGTTTCAATCCACTCTGGATCTCACTGGTAACAGCTCTGCTACTGCCAGTTATGACTTCGAAAATCCGATCAACTTGGCCGAAGACGAAGGTGAAGATGATTGCGAAGTGCCTGGCGAGCTTGCAAGACTGCTACTCCAGGAAGAGAGGGCCATTCAGCCGCATGAAGAGCCCGTGGAAACAGTGAACCTGGGTACTGAGACAGATAGAAAAGAAGTCAAGATTGGTGCCAATCTAGAGCTCAACGTGAAGCAACGATTGATCCAGATGCTGCATGACTACATGGAAATCTTTGCTTGGTCCTACGAAGATATGCCTGGTTTGGATGCCGACATTGTGGTTCATCACCTGCCTACCAAGGAAGACTGCCCTCCGGTAAAGCAAAAGGTCCGCCGTATGCGCCCAGAGATGTCCGAAAAGATCAAAGCTGAGGTTATGAAGCAATTCGATGCCGGGTTTCTAGCAGTGACTTCTTACCCTCAGTGGGTGGCCAATGTGGTGCCAGTGCTGAAGAAGGACGGTAAGGTCAGAATGTGTGTCGATTACAGGGATCTGAACAGGGCAAGCCCCAAGGATGACTTCCCCCTACCTCACATAGACGTTCTTGTTGATAATACTGCTCAACACAAGGTGTTCTCCTTCATGGATGGTTTTTCAGGGTATAATCAGATCAAGATGGCTCCTGAAGATATGGAAAAGACTACCTTTGTGACTCAGTGGGGCACCTTCTGCTACAAGGTCATGCCATTCGGGTTGAAAAATGCTAGGGCGACCTACCAACGTGCCATGGTTGCCTTATTTCATGATATGATCCATCATGAGATTGAGGTATATGTTGATGACATGATTGCAAGGTCTCAAACTGAGGAGGAACACCTTGACCATCTGCGGAAGCTGTTTGACCGACTGAAGTTGTACAAGCTGAGGTTGAACCCAAACAAGTGCACCTTTGGGGTGAGGTCTGGAAAATTGCTAGGTTTCATTGTAAGCGATAAAGGTATTCAGGTGGACCCTGCCAAGGTGAAAGCCATACAAGAGATACCGACTCCCAAGACAGAGAAAGAAGTCAGAGGCTTTCTGGGACGATTGAATTACATTGCCCGATTCATCTTACATCTAACTGCTACCTGTGAGCCGATCTTTAAATTGCTGAAGAAAGATCAAGTAGTACGTTGGAACGATGAATGTCAGGCCGCTTTCGAAAAGATAAAGGAGTATCTCCAAGAACCACCCATTCTTATGCCACCAGTGGAAGGGAGACCTCTGATACTATACTTGACAGTACTTGACCACTCGATGGGTTGTGTGCTGGGGCAGCATGACGAGTCTGGCCGAAAAGAGCACGCTATTTATTACCTGAGCAAAAAGTTTACCGACTGTGAGTCTCGGTACTCACTGCTCGAGAAAACTTGCTGCGCTCTGGTATGGGCTGCTCGCCGGTTGAGACAGTATATGTTGACTCACACTACTCTGTTGATTTCAAAAATGGATCCAATCAAGTACATATTCGAAAAGCCTGCTCTGTCTGGAAGAATAGCAAGATGGAAAATGATCTTGACAGAATATGATATCCAGTACACAACTCAAAAGGCAATCAAGGGAAGTGTATTGGCAGACCATTAGGCACACCAACCTGTGGACGATTACCAATCATTGAACTTTGAATTTCCGGACGAAGATATCATGGTAGTAACCGATTATAAAGTACCTGGACCGGATGAAGGACCTGAGGAAGGATCCCGATGGTCTATGCATTTTGACGGAGCTTCGAACGCTTTGGGTAATGGAATCGGCGCTGTAATCATATCCCCCAAAGGAACTCATACTCCACTCACTGCCCGACTATGTTTCAACTGCACCAACAACATGGCAGAATATGAGGCATGTATCATGGGTCTTCAAGCTGCAATCGACTTAAGGATCAAGTTTCTGAGTGTCTTCGAAGATTCCGCTCTCGTGATCAATCAGATCAAAGGCAAGTGGGATACGAAACACCCAAATATTATTCCTTACAAGGAGTATGTGTTGACTTTGCTTCCCCACTTTGAAGAGATAACTTTTGAGCACTTCCCAAGAGAGGAGAATCAGTTAGCAGACGCACTAGCTACGATGTCTTCAATGTTCAAAGTCAAATGGGACAATGAGGCTCCCCGGATCATTATCTGGAAGTTGGACGAACCTGCATACTGTTGCGATCTTGAGGCCGAAAATTGACTGAAAAACCCTGGTATCATGAGGTAAAGAGATACTTGGAAACTCAGGAATACCCTGAAGGTGCATCTGTCAATGACAAGAAGTTCATGAGAAGGTTTGCGGCAAAATTCTTCCTCAGCAACGGCATTCTCTACAAAAGAAACCATGATTCAACTCTATTGTGTTGTGTGGATAAGACTGAAGCAGAGAAGATCATGGTAGAACTACATGAAGGTACATTTGGAACACATTCCAGTGGACATACCATGGCAAAGAAAATCCTTAGGGCAGGATATTTCTGGTCCACAATGGAAGCCGACTGTTACCAACATTCTCGAACTTGTCATAAATGCCAGATCTATGCTGATAAGGTGCACATCCCTCCAGTCCCTCTGAACATCCTGACGGCACCATGGCCTTTCACAATGTGGGGCATCGATATGATCGGCGAGATCCGACCGACGACATCCATCGGGCATTGCTTCATCTTGGTAGCGATCGATTACTTCACGAAGTGGGTTGAGGCAGCTTCCTATGCCACGGTAACCAAGAGTGTTGTGGCACGTTTCATTCGGCATAACCTGATCTGTCGGTATGGCGTCCCAGAAAGGATCATTACGGACAATGGTACCAATCTTAACAACAAGATGATCATTGAGCTCTGCGAGCAATTTAAGATACAGCACCACAACTCTTCTCCTTACCGGCCGAAGATGAATGGGGCTGTAGAAGCAGCTAATAAGAATATCAAAAAGATTGTGTAGAAGATGACAGTGACCTACAAAGATTGGCATGAGATGTTACCATTTTCTCTTCATGGGTACCGTACCTCAGCAAGAACGTCAACCGGGGCAACTCCTTTTTCCTTGGTCTACGGCATGGAGGCAGTCTTGCCGATTGAAGTCCAAATACCCTCTCTCCGGATAATGAAGGAGGAAGACTTGAGTGAAGACGACTGGATTCAGACTCGACTTGATCAATTAAACCTAATTGACGAAAAGAGACTTACTGCCATCTGTCATGGTCAAACGTATCAAAAACGGATGATCAGGGCATTTAACAAGAAAGTCAGACCACAAGAGTATCAAGCTGGGGACCTGGTAATCAAACGTATCATCCTTCCTCAAAGTGATCCCCGGGGCAAATGGACCCCTACTTACGAAGGGCCATTTGTGGTTAAACATGTGTTCTCAGGAAGAGCCATGATTCTAACCACCATGGATGGTGACGACCTTCCTCACCCCGCTAATGCAGACATAGTAAAAAGATACTACGCATAAATAAAAGACCCGCTAGGTTGACATACCTAGGCAAAAATAAGGGCTTCCCGGCGAACCAAAAGGGTTCGGGCAAAAATAAGGGATGAAATAAAAAAATCTGTACACCCGGCAAGTCGAAAACCTGAAAAGGCGGCTTGGGCAAAAATGGGTATCCCGGTGGACTGAAAACCCAAAAGGGCGGTGTGATCGGTGGATCTGGAACTGACTGTTTAACGCTGGTTCGCGAAATGTCGCGGAAGCAAGAGTCGCCACCGTCTTTTATTTTCTCCAAATGGAAAGGACAAAAGTACAGAAAAATTCCTTATAGAGATTGCTCTCGGTTCGGGAGGTAGATTTATAGAAAGGGAAGGTGTTAGCACCCTTTCTATCCATGGTTATCCATGGGCTCTTAGATACTTGCTCATTTGTGTTTTCAAAATGTTTGTTTGCTTTTCAAGTGTGAGTGGGTTTGAAAAAGTTTCGTTTAAAGATTTCAAATCGACTCTTGTATCAGTCCTCAAGAGTGTTTGAAAAATTGCTTTTTGAAAGGTGTCGGTGTGAAAAGAAGTTTTTGATTTGTTTTGAAATTAGAGCAAGTATCTACGAGTCGTCTATCTACCCTAAGGAATTCGTCTGTGTAAATGTCCTTAAGATAGTGCCATCCCACCATTGAGAGGTAGGTAGCACCACCGTTGGAGGTGTTCGGGTCAATTCGAGGGTTCGGGACATTGTGGTCACCAGAGCAATGGGAAGACACCTTAGAAGCTACCCTCATGCCATGTTCATGGACATGAGGACTTACTAAAACATCCTCTACTCGACTACCACTTTTCGAGGGGCAAGGCAACAGTGAGACGTGCCCTAGGGGTGGTGTGTGATTTGTGTGTCATTTTCAATTATTTTTATCTTGTCATGCATTGGTGATCTACGCTTTGTTTTTATTTTTGGCATTCATTCTTTCATACAAGTTATTAACAGTTAAAAGATGCGGAATTAAAAATCCTACGCTATTACAAAGGCGCGGGTCTACATCGCCAAATTAATCCAAGACCCGATTTGAAATAAAATAAAATGCGGAAAGATAAATGTCCTAATTAATCTATTACAAGGCTTTTGGGTAATTACATGAAATTTATAAAAAAAGAAATAAAATAAACGCGCGAAACGAGATTATAATCGAAAGCGAGGGCATTGGACCCTTTTAAAGAAATTAAATTACAATTGATAAATTAATTAAGTTTAAATAAAAAGAAAGAAATTTTTTGGAGTTTTTGTATTATGGAGTTTAATGAGAAAATTAAATTGGAATTAAAAAAGTTAATTAACCCTAGTTATAACTTGTTTTTAATTTATTAAAAAAAATATTCTTGTTTTGACCTAATTTACATTAATTATTTACATGGCATATTTATTTATAAAAATAATTAATATTTAATAATGGCAAAAGAAAAGAAAAATAAATAAAAGTGTTTAAAACCCTAATTCTACATTTTTTTAGTTTATAAAAAACATTAAAATTAAACCTAGAATTAAAACTAAATTAATTAATAAAATTTATTTACAATAACATTTAAATAAAATACATTTTTATTTTTTGTCTTTCTGATTTTTTGTTATTTTTTATGTTGTAAAAAAATTATTTTTGTGAATTTATTAAAATAGTTAAAACAAAATAAAAAAAGGAATTAAAATAAAAGAAGAAATTTAGAAAGAAATATACAAACAGGGGGGTTATCTGGCCCTTTTGGAGGTATCATTGTAGCAATCAGGCCCACTTCAAACAGGCCCCATTGACTTTCCACATTCGTATGCATATGGTTGACTGAGAGTATGTGGTGTAGTGTCCATCCTGGCCACTAGATGGATCTTCATGGCCACTTGGCAATCCCTTGATGAGAGCGCATGGTAGACTTCTGGGCGTGTTGATCACCTGAACATGGAAATATGAAAAACATAGAGAAATAGGGGGGACCTGGGATTCGAACCCAGGTCCCAAGGCTTGCCAACAATGCTTTCCACCAACTGAGTTATGCACGCGTATTCGTTAGTATAATAGGATGGAATTAATATATGTAACAAATAAACATTATGTTGGAATCAAATAAAAAACGCGTTGAATTTCAAATAAGCCAATCACACGCTTACAACTCATCTTCTTCTCCACTTCTTCGTTTTGACCTGAAAAAAAGAGAAAGGATAGCGGGGGTTTTAAACCCCCACTAAATGAAGAACATAAAAATAGAGATTAGAAATTGGCCAATGATAAATTGAGCGCGACTAGTGGTTCTGAATCGTCATGAGCTTCCGGTTTCAGTGGTATAGGTCTTGTGACTCAATTTTTCCAGGGGAACAAAGCCCTCTTTTAAAGTCTCTGGAACCCTAAAGGGCTCCCATGGCAAGTTTGCATATAGGCGATGAAAATTCAATTAAATAGTATCAATAGATTCAGAAGGTCCATGTTAGTATAAAACAACAATCAAAATGTATGAAAAATGTCCAGAAATTCAAACACGATTATGCATAAAGTTTGAGGAATTTTGACTTTGTTATACCACTTCTTGATGCGTGGGGAGTGGAAAAGGATTCAGTTAGGTTCAGGGAGACCTCAGCAAGCTTTTTGGATGGATTATAGGCTTTGAATCACGCCCTATGAGTGTTTTCAGTTTTGGAATTTTTGACAAAAATTGCAAAATTTGTATTTGGTTTCAGGCGCAGCTTCAAGGTTCTCTGCATTAGGGTTGCCTTCTGTTTATGTATGGGAATGTTTTAGGGTGAAAATTCAAGCCAAGAAATCCATGTTTTGATGAATCAAATATTTGATCTTTAATGAAATCTTTTTCAATCTTTTTATCATGAAACCTAGCCAATTTGGATGGAATCTTTCTTCTTTGGGCATGCACGAAATCCTTAGGCCTTGATGAGAGATTATACTGCACAAAAAGATTTGAAAACCTTATTTTAGTATTTTTCTTGTAATTAATTTGATTAAATGAATTAAATGGATTAAATATTCAATTAATTAATTAAAAATAAGAAAATAACTCCCCTTTGGGTCAATGGGTCGTGCATAGCTTTTGGATGATGATTCTTGGAAGAATTTGTGGCCCATTAGCAATTTTAAGGCATTTGAAGTAAAGTTGACTTTTCAAAATTCCCAAAAATTTCCCAACTTCCACAAGGCATATCTTGCTCAATTTTTAAGCTTTGATCATGTTCTTAGACATTTTGGAAAGGTCTTGAAGTCCTCTAACCAATTCCTATGGTCCCATGTCATTTTGATTTACCAATCTCAAGTTATGCTCTTTGACTTAAAGTCCCTTTTTGTTGACTTTTGAAAATGACCTATAATGTTGAAATTGATAACTTTTTGTGAGAGCATTTCTTGGACTTGAAGTGTGAAGAGGAGTTGTAGGAAATGTCTTTCTATTCAAAATGAGCTTTGGATGGAATTTTTCTGATAAACCATGTGGAAGTTATGCCTTGGTCAAGTTACAGTTGACTTTTTCAACTGTCCAAATATGGAAACTTTTGCATCTTGAGACTTTTTGAGCCATGCCTTGAAAATCATGATCAAGAATTGATCAAATGATGTTTGTGGCTTCAAAATAAGATGTTGACCAAAAATTTGAACTTTTGACTGTCAAATGACCATTTTGCCCCTACAGTTGACTGTTGAGCAATTAGGGTTTTTGACTGTGCAGTTTTGTACTGTAAGTCTTGAAACTTGGCATATGGATGCTTGACCATGTTTGTAGGCATGTGGGACTTGATTGGACCCTTGAAAACTTCAACTTCTTTGCCAGAACCAAAACCCTAGTTTTTGACTGTTAGGAGGTCCTTGAACTGTGCAACCCTTGGGGAGATTTTGAAGCATGTTCTTTGCAAATCTTGAAGAATATGGGAGGGAAAATTTTGGGGTACAACAGTTGCCCCTGTTCAATCCTCTTAGACCTGAGGATGCAGATTGGCTGACGTGCCTTTCGTAATCCGAAGGTAGAAGATGATTGAACACTAGAGTGCCCAGAAATTTGCGCTCACATAGTAATGTGGTGGTGGGAATGGGCTTACAGATGCCATTTGAAGATTGATGGATAGGAAGATGGGCTTATAGATGCCATGTTGAGAGGTGATGGATAGGTGGATGGGCTTATAGATGCCATCTGGGTGTCGATCGCGTAAGAGTTTCCTTAGCGAGAACTTGCGTACTTAAAAAAGAAGATGAATACCTGGCCTGTTACCTGAGCTGGTCTTCAAACTCTTTGTATAGATGCGTCCTGACTGGTCACATGATATGAATCTGGAGCTTCAAACGGTTATGAATGAACCAGGGATGGTTACTACCTCAACAGGAACGCTGAGAGAATCCTGGAGCGATTACTACCTCAATCAGTAACGCTGAGAGAATCTTGGGCGACTTCAACCTCAACAGTAACGCTGAGAGAATCATAGGCGACTTCAACCTCAACAGTAACGCTGAGAGAATCTTGGGCGACTTCAACCTCAACAGTAACGCTGAGAGAATCATAGGCGACTTCAACCTCAACAGTAACGCTGAGAGAATCTTGGGCGACTTCAACCTCAACAGTAACGCTGAGAGAATCTTGGGCGACTTCAACCTCAACAGTAACGCTGAGAGAATCTTGGGCGACTTCAACCTCAACAGTAACGCTGAGAGAATCTTGGATGTCTTCTTCTGGGATAAGAATCAGGGAGATCTTAGGGTCGATCTGACTGAACCAGAGAAGGCCTTTGACTGGATAAGAATCAGGAAAATCTTAGGGTCGATTTAACTGAACCGGACAAGGTCTTGGAATCTTCAACTGGATAAGAATCAGGGAGATCTTAGGGTCGATCTGACTGAACCAGAGAAGGCCTCTGACTGGATAAGAATCAGGAAAATCTTAGGGTCGATTTAACTGAACCGGACAAGGTCTTGGAATCCTCAACTGGATAAGAATCAGGGAGATCTTAGGGTCGATCTGACTGAACCAGAGAAGGCCTTTGACTGGATAAGAATCAGGAAAATCTTAGGGTCGATTTAACTGAACCGGACAAGGTCTTGAAATCTTCAACTGGATAAGAATCAGGGAGATCTTAGGGTCGATCTGACTGAACCAGAGAAGGCCTTTGACTGGATAAGAATCAGGAAAATCTTAGGGTCGATTTAACTGAACCGGACAAGGTCTTGAAATCTTCAACTGGATAAGAATCAGGGAGATCTTAGGGTCGATCTGACCGAACCAGAGAAGGCCTTTGACTGGATAAGAATCAGGAAAATCTTAGGGTCGATTTAACTGAACCAGACTAAGTCTTGAAATATAACTGAGAACTCAACTGGATCTTTCCTGAAAGGTAAAGGTCAGTCATATGCAATGCAAGATATGGATCAAGCAATGATGTTCTCGACATGAATGAGATTTGTAAGATTTGATGCGTATGCGCATGCTATAATGTATGGAAATGCGATGTTTATGAATATATGTTTTTCGTCTTAGGAAAATAAATCCTTGACGGGTGCCGGGAAGTTAAATCCTGGGCTGATGTAGAGCTTCTGTTTCCACTAGGGAGTGATGGTTGCAAGAATACCGGTAGGAGAGGATAACTCCGTTGGGGAATAAACTTGACGAATGGATTACTCTGCGGGGAGAAAATTATTCTAGCGATCTTGCTGGGGAACAGTACTCTGTGGGGGAGAGAGGTACTTTGCTAGGATACTGATGGTAACTTTGCTGGGGATACCATTGTTGTGTTGGAAGTGTTAATAGACTTCGCTGGGGATAAGAAGACTTTGCCGAGGACGATCTTCTCATGGCTTTTGGCTGAGGATAACCCATTTATATCCTGGTAGGGAAATAACCTTTGAATAAAGTCGGGAGACGTGTTCGTGCCCTGCGGGGGAGAAGCTTCCAGAATCTACTGGGGATAAGCCTCCTGCCTGGGGAGATGGATTCCAATTTTCCTGTGGAACTGGATTGGACTCTCCTGGGGAAATTTTGAACTATATTAGGAAAGTGGCTCCGCTGAATGCCTGGTATACCTCCGGGGAACAATCTTTAGGTCAAGACTGTCGGGGATGCTTGTTTAAGAATATCTGTATAATGCTGAGGAATGTTGAGATCTGCTGGAGGACACCCAACTTCCTTAAGGCTGATTGTATAGCTTGGCTTGGGGAGAGTGCACTGACTTACTGGCTCACTCTCTGGGGAATTAAGATATACTGGTTGTGCTTTAGCCGAACCTATCTTAGTACCTTGGTGGACAGAGCCATTAGATCGTTTGGACAACTCATCATTGCCCCTGTTTCTGAGGTGGGAGAGGAAGACATGTGAGGTGCTGATAGTTGTTGATGGACGAACCTTCTTCTGGCAGGTCGGTGACAAGATGACAGGACATAGTCGTACGTTTTGATCCCTAACTTTTTCCTGGACCGCCCTTTCGGGTTTTCAGTCCACCAGGATACCCATTTTTGCCCAAGCCGCCTTTTCAGGTTTTCGACTTGCCGGGTGTACAGATTTTTTCATTTCATCCCTTATTTTTACCCGAACCCTTTTGGTTCGCCGGGAAGCCCTTATTTTTGCCTAGGTACGTCAACCTAGCGGGTCTTTGATTATGCGTATTTTTTTCGACTATGTCCATGCTTTCAGAATGTAGGGAGTTGCCCCTGTTAGAAGTGTTTTGCCATGCCACCAGAAGGTGTTTGATCAGGCAAGATTCGTTGTTGGAATGCACTCAAGTGACTCAGGCGGAGATTTGCCCCAGGCTATTTGGCTTTTGAGAGATTCTCCGAATCTTGATTGGACTGCCCCAGATAATAGGCCATGATTATGTCTGCCCCTTGATTGGAAGTGCCTTTGTTCACTAGGCTTTCATCGTGCGAATTTCCCTGTTGTTCAAACAAATAGTCATATGCAAACAATGTTATATCAAAAATGCAAAGCTTATGTCTGTCTTGGAGATTTTGAAAATGCATTCTTTTTCATAAAACAAGTGAATGTTTGTAAAACGTGATGTCAACTCCGCATTTACCGTAGGCCTTAAGGAGTCAGGATACCTTTCGTAACAGTATGCTTTCGAACTAACCCATGCTTCAGCTAGGACTTTTAAAGGTTATAACGTGGCCTAGTTCACGGTTTAAGAAACAAAGGATAAAGGCTCAAATTTTATTTGTACCCACCCGCTCTTCGTGATGTTCTCCAAACCTAAACTCAGTTGATCATACGTTACACCTTGTTTGAGTCTTTGCTCTGACTTTTCGGTGATGATTCGGATATTGATAACTTATTTTGAATAGGCAGTCATTTTTGTCGAGGGTTTGTAAGACCTCTTCCTTTTTCTGATTTTTTGTTATCCCTTTTTTTTGCCTGAGCTGTTCTTTTGTGATTACAGTCAGCGGGATGCCCCAGTTTTGTAAGTCTCCTTCCTAGGTTTTGACTTAATGGGTTCTTATTTTGAAAGATAATGACTGCCTTTCTTTACTGATTATTCGGAACCATCACTGTCTTTCTTTGTTTTGTAAGGACCTCTTTGGTGCCATTCGTTATGCACTTGGATCAGCTGAGAGAACTACCCTGCCCCAGGTTATGATTAATGGTTTTAATTTTCGAAAAGAAAAACTCCTACTTCTTTAGCTCAAAAGGGTTGACGAGGGATTATCTTCCTTATAACTCCAGTGTTTAGGGATTGAAACAATGCATGTACCTCATCAGCGGGGTCTGTTCAAAAGCATACTGTAAAAATTGTGGTATCGTTTTCGTCATCCTCCCTCAAGAGGCTTAGAATTATTAATCGAGCGTTGATCATCAGAAAAAATATGAAAATAATTTGCATATAGTGAATATGAATATATTGCTTCAAAACAGACATATGCGATGCATTAATGAAATAACAGCGTTTAACATGAGTAAATGTTTGAACAAAAGAAAATTACAACTTGAAAATCCTAATGAACAAAAGTCTTTTCATCTTCAGGGCTTGTTACTTCAAATGGTGAGCCTTTGAGGGATGGTAGAAAAACTCAGCCTGACCATCTTGTGTGAACTCCAATGCTCCTTCATCAATCACGTCCTGGATCTTGTTCTTCAGAGCCCAACACTCATTTGTATCATGTCCTGGACTGGCAGAGTGGTAGGCACACCTTTTATTGGGATGATAGGTAGGAGATGATGTGTTGGGGTTCCGGGGATGAGCCCTTAATGTGATCAGATTCAATCTCAACAGGCGTTGTAAAGCTTGAAACATCGACATGTTAAGCTGGGTGAATTGCCTCCTGGGCTTGTCTGCCTGAAGCTGGTGAGGTTGATGCTGAATTTGTGACACGGGAGCCATTTGAGGAGCTCTCCCCTTATCTCCTTGTCTCAAAGATGGTTGAATAATGACTGGCTCTTTACCCTTAGATATTTGCCCCAGTTGGTTACCCTGAAGCAGTTGGTTGATGAGAACTCCGAGCTCTTCTTGTCTTTGAGCTAAACCTTGAATGGAAGTTACCTGCCCAAGCATCTGGGCTTTCATTGCATCCATCTCAGCTTGCAGGTGTTTCAGCCGTTCATCCTCGGCACTGTTCCTGACCAAAGTCCCCATGAGAAGGGTTCTCAGCTCTTCCTGCCCCTTGGATAGATTCAGGAGGATTTCCTCGAACCGAGTCTCTTGAGCATGAAGGTCCTGGTTGTCTTGTGGGCAAGCCATTGCTGAAATAAACAGCGGAGAAGGTAAGTGACCTGTAATAAGGGTACCTGTAATGCAATGATATGTATGATATGCATGTAATGTTTTCAAGGACCTCGCGGGATAAACAAAGAAGCTTGTTAGCATTTTGAATTTGCAGCTTGATCGAAGGAACTGCATATTGTTGAGAGTCCTTCTTCAAGGGTCAAAGGCTCACCATATCCAGTGGGTCATAGCCCCTGACAACCTTGTCTAGAGGAAAATAAATCCCCTTTGCCCCTTGTTGGACCGTTAGTTCATCATCACCTGCATCACAAGCCCTTGAGATCCTTGAAATGGTTAGTCTTCATGCCGGATGTATGCAATGGTATGATGGTATGCTATGCATGGGGTAATGTAAGTAACCCTGTTATGAGTCCTAATTAAGGACTGTAAATAAAACCTGCAAGAAACTTAGTACACCCTGTTATGAGTCCCAATTAAGGACTATAAACAAAACCTACAAGAAACTCAAGTGTCAGTTAACAAGCATGCAAATAGTCAAGTTGGAAGGCACACAAGTCACACAAGAGAAGCCCTTAGAGTTTAGGCATGCATGGGGTCTGGGGTACTACCCTCTTGAAGCTGGTTGGTTCATACCTGTCCTATTAGAAGTAACCGGGTTCTAAGGGTCCCAATATCACTGGATTGCTTTCATTGTTCATCGTTTCGATTTAGCCACTGAACTGGCGACCGAAATATTCCAGGAAAGCAACCCTCAATTGAGTGTAGTATCGAGTATCAACCAACCTCGGACTGCACCAAAGTCAGTTATCTCACTACCCTAAAGAGGCCAAGATAGTTCAATTAAGGTTCCTAAGGTCAGTTGATGCTTCACGACACCACATGGAGGCCCCGTACTCTCCTTGACTGAACTCAAGGGTTACCGGTACACACCAAAGTGCCACATCAACGTAGCAGACTGCTTCAACCATGTCGGTATACCCCACACAGTTCCCTCAAAGCCTTGTTGCTACTTTCTAAGAAGGTATCCCCCAGATCCGGGTTAGGATCTATAGAACTCCCAAGACAGTCCCATAATTTAAAGCAAACAAGTCAAAGCAATTGAAAACACAGTGATCTTAGTCCTAAGGTACACCTCACTTTAAAGTCATCCCCAGCAGAGTCGCCAGTTCTGTGATCGGAGGATCTGGAACTGACTGTTTAACGCTGGTTTGCGAAATGTCACGGAAGCAAGAGTCGCCACCGTCTTTTATTTTCTCCAAATGGAAAGGACAAAAGCACAGAAAAATTCCTTATAGAGATTGCTCTCGGTTCGGGAGGTAGATTTATAGAAAGGGAAGGTGTTAGCACCCTTTCTATCCATGGTTATCCATGGGCTCTTAGATACTTGCTCATTTGTGTTTTCAAAATGTTTGTTTGCTTTTCAAGTGTGAGTGGGTTTGAAAAAGTTTCGTTTAAAGATTTCAGATCGACTCTTGTATCAGTCCTCAAGAGTGTTTGAAAAATTGCTTTTTGAAAGCTTTTTGAAAGGTGTCGGTGTGAAAAGAAGTTTTTGATTTGTTTTGAAATTAGAGCAAGTATCTACGAGTCGTCTATCTACCCTAAGGAATTCGTCTGTGTAAATGTCCTTAAGATAGTGCCATCCCATCATTGAGAGGTAGGTAGCACCACCGTTGGAGGTGTTCGGGTCAATTCGAGGGTTCGGGACATTGTGGTCACCAGAGCAATGGGAAGACACCTTAGAAGCTACCCTCATGCCATGTTCATGGACATGAGGACTTACTAAAACATCCTCTACTCGACGACCACTTTTCGAGGGGCAAGGCAACAGTGAGACGTACCCTAGGGGTGGTGTGTGATTTGTGTGTCATTTTCAATTATTTTTATCTTGTCATGCATTGGTGATCTACGCTTTGTTTTTATTTTTGGCATTCATTCTTTCATACAAGTTATTAACAGTTAAAAGATGCGGAATTAAAAATCCTACGCTATTACAAAGGCGCGGGTCTAGATCGCCAAATTAATCCAAGACCCGATTTGAAATAAAATAAAATGCGGAAAGATAAATGTCCTAATTAATCTATTACAAGGCTTTCGGGTAATTACATGAAATTTATAAGAAAAGAAATAAAATAAACGCGCGAAACGAGATTATAATCGAAAGTGAGGGCATTGGACCCTTTTAAAGAAATTAAATTACAATTGATAAATTAATTAAGTTTAAATAAAAAGAAAGAAATTTTTTGGAGTTTTTGTATTATGGAGTTTAATGAGAAAATTAAATTGGAATTAAAAAAGTTAATTAACCCTAGTTCTAACTTGTTTTTAATTTATTAAAAAAATATTCTTGTTTTGACCTAATTTACATTAATTATATACATGGCATATTTATTTATAAAAATAATTAATATTTAATAATGGCAAAAGAAAAGAAAAAAGAATAAAAGTATTTAAAACCCTAATTCTACATTTTTTTAGTTTATAAAAAACATTAAAATTAAACCTAGAATTAAAACTAAATTAATTAATAAAATTTATTTACAAAAACATTTAAATAAAATACATTTTTATTTTTTGTCTTTCTGATTTTTTGTTATTTTTTATGTTGTAAAAAAATTATTTTTGTGAATTTATTAAAATAGTTAAAACAAAATAAAAAAAGGAATTAAAATAAAAGAAGAAATTTAGAAAGAAATATACAAACAGGGGGGTTATCTGGCCCTTTTGGAGGTATCATTGTAGCAATCAGGCCCACTTCAAACAGGCCCCATTGACTTTCCACATTCGTATGCATATGGTTGACTGAGAGTATGTGGTGTACTGTCCATCCTGGCCACTAGATGGATCTTCATGGCCACTTGGCAATCCCTTGATGAGAGCGCATGGTAGACTTCTGGGCGCGTTGATCACCTGAACATGGAAATATGAAAAACATAGAGAAATAGGGGGGACCTGGGATTCGAACCCAGGTCCCAAGGCTTGCCAACAATGCTTTCCACCAACTGAGCTATGCACGCGTATTCGTTAGTATAATAGGATGGAATTAATATATGTAACAAATAAACATTATGCTGGAATCAAATAAAAAACGCGCTGAATTTCAAATAAGCCAATCACACGCTTACAACTCATCTTCTTCTCCACTTCTTCGTTTTGACCTGAAAAAAAGAGAAAGGATAGCGGGGGTTTTAAACCTCCACTAAATGAAGAACATAAAAATAGCGATTAGAAATTGGCCAATGATAAATTGAGCGCGACTAGTGGTTCTGAATCGTCATGAGCTTCCGGTTTCAGTGGTATAGGTCTTGTGACTCAATTTTTCCAGGGGAACAAAGCCCTCTTTTAAAGTCTCTGCAACCCTAAAGGGCTCCCATGGCAAGTTTGCATATAGGCGATGAAAATTCAATTAAATAGTATCAATAGATTCAGAAGGTCCATGTTAGTATAAAACAACAATCAAAATGTATGAAAAATGTCCAAAAATTCAAACACGATTATGCATAAAGTTTGAGGAATTTTGACTTTGTTATACAACTTCTTGATGCGTGGGGACTGGAAAAGGATTCAGTTAGGTTCAGGGAGACCTCAGCAAGCTTTTTGGATGGATTATAGGCTTTGAATCACGCCCTATGAGTGTTTTCAGTTTTGGAATTTTTGACAAAAATTGCAAAATTTGTATTTGGTTTCAGGCGCAGCTTCAAGGTTCTCTGCATTAGGGTTGCCTTCTGTTTATGTATGGGAATGTTTTAGGGTGAAAATTCAAGCCAAGAAATCCATGTTTTGATGAATCAAATATTTGATCTTTAATGAAATCTTTTTCAATCTTTTTATCATGAAACCTAGCCAATTTGCATGGAATCTTTCTTCTTTGGGCATGCACGAAATCCTTAGGCCTTGATGAGAGATTATACTGCAAAAAAAGATTTGAAAACCTTATTTTAGTATTTTTCTTGTAATTAATTTGATTAAATGAATTAAATGGATTAAATATTCAATTAATTAATTAAAAATAAGAAAATAACTCCCCTTTGGGTCAATGGGTCGTGCATAGCTTTTGGATGATGATTCTTGGAAGAATTTGTGGCCCATTAGCAATTTTGAGGCATTTGAAGTAAAGTTGACTTTTCAAAATTCCCAAAAATTTCCCAACTTCCACAAGGCATATCTTGCTCAATTTTTAAGCTTTGATCATGTTCTTGGACATTTTGGAAAGGTCTTGAAGTCCTCTAACCAATTCCTTTGGTCCCATGTCATTTTGATTTACCAATCTCAAGTTATGGTCTTTGACTTAAAGTCCCTTTTTGTTGACTTTTGAAAATGACCTATAATGTTGAAATTGATAACTTTTTGTGAGAGCATTTATTGGACTTGAAGTGTGAAGAGGAGTTGTAGGAAATGTCTTTCTCTTCAAAATGAGCTTTGGATGGAATTTTTCTGATAAACCATGTAGAAGTTATGCCTTGGTCAAGTTACAGTTGACTTTTTCAACTGTCCAAATATGGAAACTTTTGCATCTTGAGACTTTTTGAGCCATGCCTTGAAAATCATGATCAAGAATTGATCAAATGATGTTTGTGGCTTCAAAATAAGATGTTGACCAAAAATTTGAACTTTTGACTGTCAAATGACCATTTTGCCCCTGCAGTTGACTGTTGAGCAATTAGGGTTTTTGACTGTGCAATTTTGTACTGTAAGTCTTGAAACTTGGCATATGGATGCTTGACCATGTTTGTAGGCATGTGGGACTTGATTGGACCCTTGAAAACTTCAACTTCTTTGCCAGAACCAAAACCCTAGTTTTTGACTGTTAGGAGGCCCTTGAACTGTGCAACCCTTGGGGAGATTTTGAAGCATGTTCTTTGCAAATCTTGAAGAATATGGGAGGGCAAATTTTGGGGTACAACAGGCGGTCCAGGCAAAAGTTAGGGATAAAGCGTAACACTATGTCTCATTGGATCACCTTGCATCCAGAATTCGGCACCAACTATCTGGCTCAGACTTCGGCATCGATCAGTCAGCTTCATCTTCAACTAAGCAGCAAAGTGATGAGACGCTTGAAGACATGAAGGCGATAGCAGAGTTTGGAACCCAGTGGGAATATTGTGCACATAGCTGTTTTGTTTCCTTTTCAAAATTGTATAAACTTTATGTTATTCGGCGGCGTTCCCTTACTAGGACGTCGGCCTCTTGTACAAAAAACGCCTATTTTCAGGCAAACTTCAAAATCAATACAAATTCACGTTTTCAAACAAATTGCCAATTGTTTTTCCCTTTTCTGTTTTGTCTTGCGAAATACGTCCAATGTTCATTTTTGATATATGCATTTGACATTAAATTGCTAATTCATAAATACTTGCATATGAAACAAAAGACTAATTACAGGTGACATCAGAAGTAGGGGCAATGTAGAATTGACCAGGCAGTCTAGTTGCTTTGTCCGCCAGAGTACCAAGATAGGTTCAACTGAAGAATGTGATCAAATTATCTCAACTCCCCGTAGAGTAAGACAAGATTCAGCAATACTTTCCCCAAGTAGAGTTGGTTCCCTATCAATCCTGAAAAGGCACGATATTCCCCTAGCAAGTCAGCAATACTCTCCTCCAACAGAGTTAGTCTACGGTCAGCATGAAGGAAGTTGTGTATCCCCAGAAGATATCAACATTCCCCAGCGGAGCATAGGCATTCATCTGCAAGCATCCCCGGTAGTCTTGACCTAAGATTGTTCCCCGGCGGAATATCAACACCCCAGTACAGTCTGAAAAGTTTCCCCAGGAAAGTGGAATTCTTATCCCCGGCAGGTCTTGAAGCTTATCCCCTGCAAAGTACGGACGTCGCTCCCGAGTTTTATTCAAAGTTATTCCTCACAAGGGCTTATAACTGGGTTATCCTCAGCTAATTACCACGGAAGATCGCCCTCGGCAAAGTTCTTCCTATCCCCAGCGGAGTTCATCAAAGTTCCCCAACATAACTTATCAACGTAATCCCAAGCGGAGTTCATCACTGTCATCCCCAGAGGAGTTTATCATTGTCATCCCCAGAGGAGTTTATCATTGTTATCCCCAGCGGAGTCCATCATTGAAATCCTCAGTGAAGCTCTTGTCAAACTTCAGCAAAGTATCTCTTCCACAGAGCAATTCCCCACAGAGTAATCTCTCCAACAAGCTTATTCCCCAACGGAGTCATCTTCTCCTACCAGTGTATTCTTGCAACCATCATCCCCAGCGGAAGCAAAGAACTCTACTCTTCAATGTCAGCCCAGGATTTAATTCCCCGACCGGTCGTCAAGGATTTATTTTCCTAGACAAAAATACATTCATAAACATTTCACATTTCATACATCTTGCTTACATGCATGATAAAGTGCATACGACACTATCTCATTTTGAACATCATGACATCATGCATTTCATACATCATGACATTGCATACAACTGGTGTTTTTCCTTTTCAGGGAAAAAGACAACTACCTTCAACTGTCACAGTTTCCAGATTCGATTCCTGTATCTAGCTAGGGCACATCTGTGAGTGATCAGTTTCCAGACTCGATTCCTGTATCTAGCCAGGGCACGTCTGAAGAGTCTGAAGATTCGATTCCTGTATCTAGCCAGGGCATATCTATCAACTGTCACAATTCCGGATTCGATTCCTGTATCTAGCCAGGGCACATCTGAAGAGTTCGAAGATTCGATTCCTGTATCCATCCAGGGCATATCTGTTGACGACTATTTCCAGACTTGATTCATGTATCTAGCCAGGGCACGTCTGAAGAGTCTGAAGATTTGATTCCTGTATCCAGCCAGGGCATATCTATCAACTGTCACAATTCCGGATTCGATTCCTGTATCTAGCCAGGGCACATCTGAAGAGTTCGAAGATTCGATTCCTGTATCCAGCCAGGGCATATCTGTGAGCAACCGATTGTAGATTCGACACCTGTATCTAGCCAGGGCATATCTGCATGAAGAGATTGAAGATCAACACCTGTAACAAGCCAGGAAAACATTTGTCTTTCTCAAAATACACAAGTTCTCGCTAAGGAATCTCTTATGCGATCAACACTTCCAAATGGCATCTATAAGCCCATTCTCGACAAGGTTCTGTCACGTCTCTAGATGGCATCTATAAGCCCATCTCCCTATCCACCATCTCTCCAAATGGCATCTATAAGCCCATTTCCGACATCACATTGCTGATACTCCAACATGCGAGTGCAAATTTCCGGGCACTCTAGTGTCCAATCTCCTTTTACCCTCGAGTCACGAAAGGCAAACTTGCCAATCTAACTCTTCAGGTTCAAGAAGATTGAACAGGGGCAACTGTTGTACCCCAAAATTTTCCCTCCCATTTCCTCAACATTTTCCCATCACAAAACCCTTGGAGCTCAAGATCCAGTTAGGGTTTCCTCTGCTCAAGACTTCTCCTTGCATTGTGGACCCAAATTAGGGTTTGTGTTTGAACAAAGATGTTTTGACCTAAAATGCCTAAGATGACTTTCATGCTTCATGTTGGACTCCCAAGTTTATCCATACCAAGTTTCAAGTCTTGATTCCAAATTTTGCCCAATCAATTGGACAATTGACCTAGAAATCAACTGTATTGGGGAAAAAGTCAACTGTGGCCATTTGACAGTCAAATCTCATGAAAATTGACCCACATCAACATTATGAACTCATATGAACCATTTGGTCAAGTTTGGATCACAATTCCACAAGAAATTTGATCAGATCACCAAAAGGGCAAAATGGTCATTTTTAGGGTTTTGACTGCACAAAGGCAATTTTTGACTGTTTGATCTAGACAATGGAAAACCAAACTCACATATGGATTCAAGGACCCCATGGAATTGTCTTGACATACTCAACAAGTTCAAAAGATCCCAAATGCACAAGATTGACAGTTGAATTTCCCAGTCAATTGATCAATTTTGACTGTATACTGAAAAGTCAAACTTTGACTTTTTGGTCAAAATCAAGTGTCAAGATTCATTTTTCATCAAAACATGCCAAATCATGAAACTTGTTCATCAAGAAATCAAGAATTGCAAATTAGGGTTTGAAATGAAGATTTTTCATAACTTAGAATTTTTCTAAGTTATGAAAAACCCTAATTTTTTCCTAACTTTGTCCCACTTTCTCACCAAGATTCATTTGGATTCAAGCAAAAGTCAAAACATGAAAGTTGTAGCCTATTGCAAAATCTACAACTTTGATTCACAAAGTTTTCCCAAAAGAAGCTTGTAGCTCAAGTTACAATTTTTGGAACAAGGGTACCAAACCATTCTTAACTTAGAGAAAATTTGACCTATTTTAGGCAAGGTTTTTACCTAACTTCAAGACCATTTTTCACATACTTCCACTTGGAATTTAAATTTTCATTTCAAAGATGGATTGTAGTACACATTCCAAGCTTTCCAAAATGTCCAAGAACTCATCAAACAACCTCATGGTTAGGGAGAATCGAATTTGGCAAGTTGGAAAAAACTCACTTTTGATTTGGCCAAGTTACATGTTCATACATCTAGGCCATTTTGAAACCAGCTTGCACAACTTGGTTACAGGTCCTATATCCCTTTTGCACTCATAAATTTAATGCAAACTCATTGTGCCAAGACCATATTTTATGTGTTCAAGCATTACATAAAGGTTTAGTCCCAAAATAGGAAAAGCATAATGTCCATTTTTGCAAAAGTAAACTTTATGTCAATTAGCAATCCAAGCAAGTACAGTGCAAATCTCTTTGGCACAAGTTTATGAGCTAATTACACTGATCAAGGCCAAGGTATGCAACACATTAGGGGGGCATCTATCAGTCTAAAAACTCAAGTGGACATTTGTTGCTTAAAGTTGAAGAAACATAGCATAACCATACACAACTCTCATCTCAGCCAATAAGAACTTAAGCAAACTTGTAAAACACATTCTAAACATCCATCCTGACCTGAGACACGAGCCTATCATCTCCAATACCTCCCCATTCACAGAATCACCCTCAAACTGCCAAAACAGGGGACCTGCTGCAGATTGAGTTCCATAACTCATTCCATTCGTGCATTCTTGCTAAAAACACTTCAAACACATCCCACAACATCCCTTGAAGCTATTCCAAACCTCAAACACGACCTGTGACACTCCCATTCAACATCACCATTTTCATTTTTCTGTTTTGCAGGTGGAGTTCTATAACTCGATTCAGCTAGTTTTAAAGCAAAGTAAAACTTGGAATAGCATCCCTGGACATCAAGGAAGCTGTACCAATCATCACCTTGCACTGAAAGTGCCTCCATCACCAGATACGATTCCAACTGAACAAGTAAGTTCATGAACTCATATCTCTCTATCCAGGCATTGTTAGCTTTAGGTTTGTGAAGAAAATATGTCACATTCATAGCCCTGAACATGCCCATGTAATTAGTTTTCATTTATATTATGTGTGCTGTGGGAATTTAATGTCTGAACATGGAACAAAAACTAGGTCAGGAATTGGGGGAGAAGAAATTCTCTCTCATCTTAGAGAGTTAAGTCAAGTTCTTTATATGTCTGGATTCGTCTCTTAATGCTCTACATTTTTCATGTTGTGAGTTTTGCTTGAAATTCCAGGAATTGGGAGATAGAAAACGCGTGTTGATTGTTGTTCATACAGGTTCAGAGGTTGAAGAAGGACTTTTTGGGCTGGGCTTTGTTTCAGTTTCCTATTTGCACCCTTTTGTTACTTTTAAACCCCCTTGGCCCATTATGCTTATTTTCATGATTTTTTGACCTTTCCTTTTTTGTTCTGACTTATTTATTTTTCCTCACAATATTAAAAATATAAAAAAATATTTTTACACCATTTTTATATTTATTAGGCTTTTATTTGTTTAAATTGATATTTGTACATAAATAAATACTTATATACTATTATTTTAAAATACTAAAATTAATACCAATACATTTTATTTTTCTGATTTTTATTTTATTTTATCTTGTGAAAATATTTTATGAAAATATACTTTTCTTGTAAATATTAAATATTTTATTTTTATACATGTTTAATATATTTATCATATAATATAAATACATACATATTTATTAGCATATTTAGAAAAAAATACAAAATATATACATTTTTATTCTTATTAATATTTAATATTAAAAATACCTTTTTTACAAATATACTTCATTTTTATTTTATTTTTGTATATAATAAATAAATATTGTACATATTAAATAATTAATACTTTTATTTAATAAATTAGGGTTTTGCCCTAAATACATAAAAAATCCAAAAATTAATACTTTTTCTATTTTTGTTTGTTTGACACATAAAAAAATACCTTTTGTTCATACACATAAAAAAAAACATTTTTTTTTTGCATCTTGCATATTTATTCCATTTTTTATTTAATTATTGTATATTAAATAATTTGTATAATTCAATATTTGATGTAATAGTGTAGGTTTAAATTCCTTGTCAAAATACCCCCCATTTGAACATTTGTACCCCCCTTCCCATATATTGTGTTGTAATAACTTAGGAACTTTATTTTTCGCACTTTAATACTTTCTAATTATACCATGCTAGAATTAGGGTTTGTATGCAAATCAATCAACCAAAAATAGTTTGACCTAATTTTAAGATAAACAAGCATGAAAATGGACAACACAAATCACACTTGCACCCCTAGGGTATTCCACTTGTTGCCTTCAATAATGGGCCATATTGCATGTTAGGTCTCTTTGGGCAAAACAAAACAAATCAAATGATCATAGTCCCTCGATGACGCTTTCGAAAGTTGCCTAAAAATGATCAAGTCCCTTAAAGGAAAAATTGCCCAAAGATACTTGGCACCATTGCAATTATGGTCTAAACGATGACCCGCGCCCGTCCCTTTCACATCCTAACACAAGATTGTCCACCAAATGCAATGGTGGAACAAAATTGTTAAAAGGGTTAAAAGCATAGGAGAAATCTTTGAGAAATTTAGGAGTAGATAACCTCTTAGTTACTTGAATCAAATTTGCAAAACAAAACACTTGCCTATTTTTAAACCACACCTCACAACACTTTCAAAACAAACTTTCAAAAACAAATGAAAACCTTTTCAAAAGACGTACATCTTTGTATACATCCCAACATGGATCATTACAAAGGTTGCCACCACATTGGCTTCTTTTCAAAACATTTTCAAACCCACAAAGCACAATTTCAAACAATTGAAAATTAAGGCAAGTTGATCTAAGCGAGTAACTAAGAGCCCATGGATAACCATGGATAGAAAGGGTGCTAATACCTTCCCTTTCTATAATCTACTCCCCGAACCCAAGAAAACATCTCAAAGGTTTTTGCTGTGCTTTTTAACCTTTCCTTAGGATAAAATAAAAAGTCGATGGCGATTCTTTCTCAACCGAAACATTTGCGGGAAAAAACGCAAAACCATAGTCAGTTCTCCCACCGTATCACAGAAGCCATCTGGGCTGATGCCGCCGTTGAATATTCCTGAATGTAAGTGGGATAATATCTCGATAAATTTTGTGACTGGGTTGCCAAATACTCCAAGGGGAAATAATTCAATTTGGGTGATTATGGATAGACTGAAGAAATCAACTCATTTTATAGCAATTAAGATCAATTTTTCCTTGTAGAGATTGGCTAAGATCTATATTAATGTGATTGTGAATCTGCTTGGGATTCTGTCAAGTATAGTTTTCTGACAAAGATCTGAGATATACTTCCATATTTTGTGACAAATTGCAAGAGACTTTAGGAACTAAGTTGAGATTGAGTTCTCCTTACCACCCTCAGACAGATGGTCAGATTGAGAGAACAATCAAATCTCTTGAGGACTTGTTATGAGCGTGTGTTTTGGAGCAAGGAGGTTCTTGGGACATATATTTACCATTGATTGAGTTTAACTATAATAATATATATATATATATATATATATATAGTTCTAGTATTGGAATGACACCATTTGAGGCTCTGTATGGTGTGAGATATAGGAGTCCCCTATATTGGTATGATTCTGGAGATAGTATTGTACTTGGACTAGAGATTGTACAATTGATAACTGAGAAAGTCAAAATGATTCAAGAGAAGATGAAGGCTTCACAAAGCAGGTAAAATATATATCATGATAAGCAAAGGATGGATCTAGAGTTCCGAGAAGGCGAACATGTTTTTCTGAGAGTCACTCTTGTGACTGGTGTTAGATGGTCCATGAAGTCTAAGAAGCTTACTCCTTGCTTCATTGGACCCTATCAGATCACACAGAAATTTGGTGCTATTTCTTATTGTATGGCTTTATCCCAATTGCTTTCGAGCCTGTATGATGTTTTCCATGTGTCACAACTTCAGAAGTATATTCATGATCTATCGTACGTAATCCAAATGGATGATGTACAAGTTCGGGATAATCTCACTATTGAGGTGTTTCTTATTCGGATTGTGGATAGAGAAGTGACACGGCTACATGGTAAGGAGATCATTCTTGTGAAAGTGGTTTGGGGAGGACCTGTTGGAGGTAGTATGACATGGGAACTAGAGAGTCAGATGAAGGAATCCAAAAATAATAAAAATATACTTCTTTTCTCATCTCCCTAATCTTTTTGCAAACCACCGTTTTAGCCTAACACATATCTTCAAGAGGTTCATATGGAGTATTGTAGATGTGATAGGTGCTAATACCTTTCCTTTGCATAACCAACCCCCGTACCTAGATCCTTTTTTTGGGTTTTATCGATATTTTCCCATTCCTTTGGAAACAATAAAGTTTGGTGGCGACTCTTGCTTATTATTTTTGTAAGTTAAGTTAAGCAATAGCTTAATCTCAATGTTCCTGCCGCGATAGATACTTGCGGAGGTACACAGGGGAGCCTTCAATAGTAACATATGAGAAAAGCCCTTTCCCAAAAACTATTAAGGGTGGGGTATTATTGGCTTACCCTAATTAAGGATAGCATCACCTTTGTCAAGAGATATGTTTAATGCCAAAGACATGTTGACCTTCACCACGCCCCAATAGAATTTCCCAGTCGATTACTTTGCCATGTCCTTTCTACTAGTGAGGTGTGGACATGTTGGGCCCGTTCCCCCTAGCATTGGGTAAGTTGAAGTTCTTAATATTAGGAGTTTATTTCATAACCAAATGGATATAAGTAGATCTCGTAGCCAAAATCGCGATATAGAAAGTACGTCGTTTCTACTGGAAGAAGATCAAGTGCAAATATAAACTTTTTTAGAGCCATTGTCTTCGACAATGGGACCTTGTTCGCCAGTGCTATGGTCACCAAATTTTGCAAAGACTTAGGAGTATAGATGAATTTTATGTCTATTGTCACCAACTTTTGCATGAGGGCTCGATGGAAATTCCCCCCAAGAAGGTCTAACTCCTCGCCTGAAGGACTTATAGTCTCATCAGTTGGGCTACATACAATGCCGCCTGGAGGACATAGACTCCCAAGGCTAACTAACCTCTCGTCTGAGGGAATTAGTATCTTCTCAAGAGAGACCATATTCAAGAATCATTCCTAATAGGCATGGAAGATATCCATCCCGAGATACTTGATCATAAGTCTTGCTTGAGGGCTCGATGGAAGTCCCGTCCAAGAAGGATAAATGCCTCGCCTAAGGGACTTATAGTCTCATCATTCGGGCTACATACAATATCGTATGAAGGACTTAAACTCCCTAGGCTAACTAACCTCTCGTTGGGGGACTTAGTGTCTCCTCGGGTGGAACTATACTTAAGAATCACACCTAAAAGGCGCGACAAATATCAAGCATGAGAGACTTGATCACAACTTTTTCTGAGGGCACAATGGTAGTCCCGCCTAAGAAGGACAAACACCTTGCATGATGGACTTATAATCTCATCAGTCGGGCTACATACAATTCCTCCTGATGGACTTAGACTCCCCAAGCTAACTAACCTCCCGCCTTAGAAACTTATAGTTATATCTCCATGTTTCCAGTGATTTCTGGTAAACAACCGCTAGTCTTCCAAACTATCGAATAATCTTTTTTAACGTTATTCAATCTCTCTGGTAACTCACAGGATCGACTAGATTGATCCTAGGACTCCTTGGATATTAAGGTTACTCTCACAATCGAACAATTATTCATGGTTGCTATTGTATAAGTGTTTGGTTTATTTCGATCCCTCTCTCTAAGAGTTTAAAAATGTGGTCAAAATGTATATGAAAACTAAGTTATACGAATAAATGTTAATTGTAATGCTGATTGAAGAGACATATAAAACTGTATGAAAAATGAAGTGAATGGTTTCGATTTACAAAACATTTAATATAAAAGGTTTCTGGAATGTAGAAGTTTAAAATGTGAAGAGAGCGTTTAATGCAAGAAATCTATAAATGATTTTAAGTAAAAGTATGCGCTTGAAAACAATATTTGAAAGTAAAGGTATTGAAAGTGTAACAGTTCTTTGAAATATAAAGTGTTCGAAACATAAAGAAAGCAGTAAAACGTAAAACTTTGAGGAAAAGACTTTGAAATGAAAAGACAGTAAATAAAGAAACTTGCAAATGTTATTCGATAAAGAGAAAAGAAGAAAGTACTGGAAATGGTAAAAAGGCTTTCATTAAGTTAAAAATACATGGTGCTATCATACATACATTTCTCTTGCATTCGTTTCCCTTGCCATGTGGTAGTTTGAATGTTATTGAGTATTTTGTATAACAGATATGACACACTGAAATCCTAATACTAAGACTTCTATTTATACTAATTCGACCCTAACGGTCTCGCTATAGGATCATGCCACATTTCGAACATGCAAGACAATGCTTCTTTCATCTTTCCACGTGTCCCCAAATGCTCCAACACATAACTTTCAAACTCTGAAAGTCCCGCTTTCATTTGAATTTTAAATACTTTGGTGTTTCTCCGTTTCGAACGCTCTTGTTTCGAAACCCCTTTGGATATGTTCCCATAATCACCGTTCGAAGCTTCAAGCTTTGGCACACTCATTCGAAACACTGCTTCTGCAACTTCGAAATATGGCGTTTAATTCCATTTCGATCAGAACTTTTAACTCTTTTGAATTCTAAATAACATTATCAAAATCTTCAGCCAACAAATTGCCCCTTTAAAATATGTATTTCGATCTCTTTGAGAAATACCTATTTTAAACATTTATACAAGATTTTGATAGGATTTTCGAATCATCATAACATTTAATGCCTTTGACTCCAGTCACATCAATCATAGCACCTTTTGGGTTCCTTAATTTGGTCCAAAACAAAGGTTCTTCCAATGTGGCGGTTTTGGCTGGAACTTCTGAACAGCCAGATGACCAAGGTACCTCCATTCCTCTGAAAGAGGTGAACAAAACGATACTTCAAACGTCTGCAGAGGATTCACAAAGGGTTCTTCAAAAGTCCCCTCTTGAAACTCTTCAAGAGGACCCAAAGGATACTCAGACTGAAGAAGAAAAAGCTGATTCTGGGCGAGGATTCGAAGAATCTGCAGGCGAAGAATCTGAGGAGGAAAACGCCAATGACGAGGAAAACGTCAATGACGAGGAAAACGTCAATGACGAGGAAAACGTCAATGATGGTTCGACTGCTGGGACGGAGTCTAACGCACATAGCGGCGAAAGGGATGGTATCGAAGTGGTAGATTTGGACGAAGATGAAGAAGATCAAGAGCACGAAGCAAATGAAGGGGATGGTGATGCAATCAACGAAACCCTAGAGGTTGAAACAAACGTGGTTCCCCTACGCGTGGAATTCCCCCAATCCTCTCCGTCTCGAATGACTGAAGAGGAACTGGCACTTCTGAGGCGAAATGACCCCATTGGGTATATGAAGGCAAAGTTGGCTCAGAGGGACGTTCCACTCGCTAGGGCTGGCACAAGTTCAACCAGCTATCCTCTTCCCACAGATGAAAGAGTTGTTCTTCTCAACAAAATTAGGAGAACTATTCTCAATGTGGATATCTTCGAAGTGCTTAAGCAAGATAGTACTGCTTGCTATACTATGAAGGAGCTGCTCACAAAGGTTAATCTTTCCAACTGCTCTCTGCCAATTAGTACTCTCTTGTTTGATCTTCAGAATTTGCTGGACAACGTAACTGGCTACCTTCTCCAAGACGAATCTGCTGCCAAGAAGGTTCATGAGAAACGCATTGCCATGGATGCCGCCTATGAACAAGCTTCGAAGCTTTCTCAAGAAGCTGAGGATCAGGCTATGCATCTGAAGCAGGCGAAAACTGAATATGAGGCTCGAGCTGAGTCCATTCTTATTTGGGAAAGGCAGATTCTGGAACTTCAGCAGAAAGTTAAGGAGGCTAAGGAACAACAACTAGCCTTCGAAACTAATCCTGCAGGTAACCAATTCGAAGAGCTTCTCAACCGGGGGCTTGCAGAAATGGAGACTGCAGAACAACTTAAAGGAGAAGTGGCAACCTTGGAAGGTGCCAGGCGGTTTGCTCAGCAGATACTTGAAACATTTCGAAGCAACTTTAATCGATTGAAAAATAATGTTTATTTCTAGATTTTTATATCTATCTGACCATAACTTTGGCTTTTTTACATGTAATATTCGAACAACGCCATTTTGGCATTCTTATCTTGCCATCTTGGCTTTTTATAATATTTTGTTTATGTTGTTATTATTCGAATCTCCCGCAGGCTTGGCTTATATTTCTTTAAATATTTCCCATTAACCTTTAGGACACGTTTATCATCCAAGAGTTCTTCGACTTCGTATGCATTGTTTGAGAATACTTTTAATATTCGAAAAGGTCCTTCCCAATGAGGTGACCATTTACCTAATGCTTTGTTCTTCTTATCCATAGGCAATATGACTCTCCAAACCAAGTCATTAATAACGAATACTTTTTTCTTCACCCTTTTATTGTATGTTCTGGCCACTCTTTCTTTTTGCCTCATCAAAATTTCCAACGCATGTAATCTAATTTCGTCCAACTCAACTAATTCATTCATCATCATTTCCCAATATAATGCAGCTGGAATTTCGTTTTGTTTCTGGATTCGAACTGATTGCAGATGAATCTCTACTGGTAACACTGCATCATGGCCGAATGTAAGTTGGAAAGGCGTAGTGTTAGTGGCTTCCTTAGGAGATGTTCTACAAGCCCATAACACTTGGTCCAGAGTTTTGTGCCAATTTCTTGGCTTCTTGCCAATATGCTTCTTGATTAATCCTATTATTACTTTATTTGCTGCTTCGACTTGTCCGTTTGCTTGAGCATAATATGGTGTTGATGTTAGCAATCTAAACCCCATTTCTTGGGCAAATCCTTGCATCTTTCTACCAGTAAATACAGAGCCTTGGTCTGTAGTTATACTTTCTGGCAATCCAAACCTATAGATAATGTGCTTTTGTATAAATTCGATAATTGCCTCTTGATCAGCAACTACCAAAGGTATAGCTTCGATCCATTTTGTAAAATAATCTACTCCTACCAAGATATATTTCTGACCTTTGGACGAAGCAGGATTTATCTCCCCTATCAGATCCAATGCCCATCCTCTGAATGGCCATGGTTTGATGATCGAATGCAACTCACTTGCAGGTGCGTGTTGAATTCCTGCATGTTTCTGACATTCCTCACATCCTTTAGCAAAGTCTATGCAATCTTTGAGCATGCTAGGCCAATACAAACCATATCGAAATAGCAGCCATTTCATTTTATGGCCTGCTTGGTGTGCCCCACATGCCCCATTATGGACTTCAGACAATGCTAAATATGCCTCACTTTCTCCTAGGCATTTCAATAATACACCTTCTTGGGTCTTTTTGAACAATTCGTTCCCCATGAGGAGATATGACAATGCTCTATATTTTGTTTTTCTATCTACCTTTAGAGTTGGGTCTGCTAAATAACTCTTTAAAGGGCTTCGCCAATCTGTATCTGACAAAGTATTTATGGCTAGAATTTCGAATCCCTGTTTCTCAGCATATCCCAATCTCATACTTTCCAGATCCGATGGCGTGAATCTAGTAGCCATAACTCTTCCCCTTATTTCGACTAAATCCTTAAGATTCTTGGTAGATACTCTATAACCTGAAGCCAACTGCGCTAAGTCATTTGCTTCTTGGTTTTCTAATCTTGGTATGTGTTGAATATCCATGTATTCAAACTTTCTTAATAGCCTATTGACTATGACGAAGTATACCATTAAATTTTCCTTTATGCACTTGTATTCTTTTGTGATTTGTTTGACCACCAATTCAGAGTCTCCTTTAATTTCGACTCTGGTTGCCCCCAATTCCAACAAAGCTTCAAGTCCAACAATGAGCGCTTCATACTCAGCTTCGTTGTTCGAACAACGAGGACCATCCAATTTATACTTGAATTTTGTTGGAATTCCTTCAGGAGAAATTAGAAGGACTCCAACACCACTTCCATTCCTGTGGGTTGAACCATCAAAGTACAATTTCCATGGTTGCATTTCGACGTAACTCATACTTGTCTGCTCAACCAACGAATGATCCACAATGAAATCAGAAATCACTTGACCTTTCATAGCTTTTAAGGGCATGAAAGTCAATGAATATTCTGTTAAGGCCAGAGCCCACTTTCCAACTCTACTATGCATTATTGGCTTTGAAAGCATATGTTTAATGACATCGAAGTGAGACGAAACATAAACATCAACAGGTTTTATATAATACTTGAGTTTCATACAAGAGAAATATAAACAGAGACATAGCTTTTCTACATTTCTATATCTGGTCTCTGCATCATTTAGCACTCTACTTAAATAGTATATGGCCCTTTCGACGCCATTGTCATCCTCTTGTGCTAACATACTACCTATGCTAACTTCAGAGGCAGATATGTACAATCTCATGGGCTTCCCCCATGATGGTGGAGACAAAATAGGAGGCTGGGAAAGATATTCTTTTATTTTGTCAAACGCCTCCTGGTGAGCTTCGTTCCATTCGAAGGCCTGACCTTGCTTCAGACGAAGTAACGGAGAGAAAGCTTGGGTCCTTCCACTCAGGTTCGAAATGAATCTTCTGAGGAAGTTAACTTTCCCTAGTAGAGATTGCAACTCCTTTTTTGACGCAGGTGCTTTCGTCTCCATTATGGCTTTGGTTTTGTTCTGGTTGATTTCAATTCCTTTCTTATGGACTACAAAACCAAGAAAATCTCCAGCCTGCACAAAAAATGCACATTTAAGGGGATTCATTTTTAAGCCATGTTTTCTCATTCGTTCGAATGATTGGCTTAAATGATGCAAATGTGCTTCTGCAGATATAGATTTGATGACTATATCATCAATATACACCTGCATGAAGGTTTCGATGAAGTCATGAAAGATTGAATTCATCGCCCTTTGATAAGTTGCCCCAGCATTTTTTAAACCAAAAGGCATCACCACCCATTCGTAGGTACCTAAGGCTCCTGGGCAACGAAATGCTGTTTTTGCAACATCTTCTTCAGCAATGAAAATCTGGTTATATCCAGAGTATCCATCTAACATGCTCAAGTATTCGAATCCTGCAGCGGAATCTACTAGCATTTCTGCCACGGGCATGGAATACTCATCCTTAGGGGTTGCAGTATTTAAATCCCTAAAATCTATGCAAATTCTTAAAGAACCATTTTTCTTAATAACAGGTACTATGTTTGCTAACCATTCAACGTACCTTGTTGTTCTGATGAATTTGCAGCGCAGCAACCTTTCGATCTCAGCTTTAATTTTTGTGAGAACCGCTGGTGCGAATCTTCTGGGAGTTTGTTTAATGGGTCTCTTGCCATCTTTGATTGGCAGTCTATGTTCGACCAACTCCCTCTTTAAACCAGGCATCTCATCATAATCCCATGCGAAACAATCTTTGTTTTCCTTAAGGATTTCGATCACTTTTTATTTGAGGCCTGGGCTAAGTTTAGCACTTACGTAAGTTACTCTTTTCGTTTTTTCATCCCCTAAGTTGACTTCTTCGAGCGGGTCCTGTGCCAACATTTTGACACCTGAGTTTATGGGGTCCCTTTCGAAGCCTAAGGGTTCTTTGTCATAGATGGCATCCAACCTTTGATCCATCTCCAATTCTTTGATGGGTGAGCATTTCGAACCCCCCCCCCCCCCCCCCCCACTAACTTCATTAGCCTTTATAGTTGATTCATTTATTTCAGCCTCTAAGGCCGCTTTCGATTCATTCTCAGCCATATAGGCCGAAATCCTTTCGAAGAAGGTAGACTCAGTCATGGTTAAGGTTGTCGAAGTCCCAGCCTGCTGGCCGTTTTTGTATAGCACCTTCAACTTCCTCTTCTTCACTGATTATTGTTCTATCCCAGTAAAGACCATCATGACGAAGTGTCATGTAGTAATGGGCGTTTCTAGTTTCATTCATCTCATCGTTTGGAACACATGGAGCAATCTTTGCCAGATTTTTATCATAATCCCTCTTGTCAACTAAATTGACAGTTGACATGAAGTAACTCTGGTCTGCTTCGATGTTTTCCACGATTCCGTCATCCCTCCACAGAACTAGTCGTTGATGCATTGACGAAGGAACTGCCCCCACGCCATGGATCCACTCTCTTCCTAGCAGTAGGTTATAGTTGGCTTTGGCTTTGATAACCATAAACATGGTGGGCCTGCAACTTGAGCCTATTGTCAATTCCAACTGGACCACCCCCAGTGTTTTGTCCACTTTTCCCTCATAATTGGATAGAACCATATTATGGGGCTTGATATCTCCTTCGCGAATCTCTAACCTTTTTAGCATGAAATGGGGAATCAGGTTGACTGCAGCACCCCCATCCACTAGAACTTTGTTCACCCCATGGACACCTACTTTCACTCGAATGAAAAGTGGCTTGAGATGATTCTTCATTGCAGGCTCTGGACATTCGAAGAACGCATTTTGTTCCTCGACAGCCCCATTGTCCATCACGTAATAGCATACGGGCCTATGTTTCATTAAATCTGTGGTGTCTTCCTCCTCATATTCATTGATTTCGGTTTCTTGCCCAAATTCGCAGGGAAGCACAGACACCACGTTACAGTTCAGGTTGAATGAAGACTCCCCCTCCGATTCGAAGTTATCTGTTATCATATCTTCGTCCTCTTCCGGGCCTGGAGTGTATTCCTTTGGTTCGTCTCGTTGGTCTTCAGAAAAAAGCCTCCTATTGACTGGAGGTTTCTCTTCAGTCTGATTTTTTGGTTTGTTGGGGCTCGATTCACCTTGTAACTTCGTTGAAGTATCCCCTTTGTTTGCCACAGCTTCTCTCTCAGCCTTTCGAATCCTTTGCTGTCTGCGCCACTGGGATCTTGACATGGGGTTCCTTCCTTTATAATTCTCTAATCTCACTTCCTCCCTTTTTTGTGTGTTGAATTGCCTCCTGTATGTCACAGCATGGCGTGCATTTCGTTCAGCACCCCTCCATTTGTCTTTGCCTTTGTCATTTCTGACTTGTAGCCACCTATCGGTTGGCACTTCAGCAGGGAGTTTGAAAGTCACTCTTCGAGCAACTTTGGGGTGAGGGCTATCAGGTCTTCGCTGTTTGTATCTGCTGTCGAAACGCGGGCCCATCTGGGCAGTCTCTTGATGGTTCCAGCAAGGGGAGAAGGGGATCGTTTCGAAGGCCCTGGCCATGCTTTGGTCATACACAGCAGAACACCTTGGGCAAACCAAGCACTTAGTTGCCCCCTTGTAGCAGCTAAAAACAAACTCCAACAAACTCTCTCCAGCCTTGGGATAACACCTAAAGAGTTGGTTATCCTGGCGCCAATTGTTGCCAGTTCGAGCCCTCTGTACCCTTTCGAAATTTGCAGCAATTCTTTGGTTGCAGAGGATGCTGCACCTAGGGCACAATATCATGCATGGATCTCCTTTGTGGCATGTCATGAGATAATCTTTGAGAGTAGCATCTCCAGTGTGATTATCCCCCATTCTGTGCTTTTCTTTTTCTAGGTATTTTTCCACTTCCTCCATCTCAGAACGGGGTCTTTCCATATCCACCATATTTATTTCCACGTCCCCCTCTTTAGTTTCGTCATCGCCCCATCCTGTGGGCTTTATATCTTCGATCTGGACCTTCGAACTTTCTGGGGCAGAATATTTAACCAGATAGTCGAATTTTCCACTGGGTTCCCCCAGAGTGTCCCATATTTCCTTCTGAAGGGGAACTGGCTGCGTAATTTGGACTTTCTCCAATTCCAGCCTCAAGCCCTCAGTGACTTGTGTCAATCCTTCATTTTGATTCCCTTGGCCTTCAGTAGCCTGGGTTTCTCCTGCAACAACCACAGGTGCAGCAATCGAAGTGTCTGGCGTATTCTGGATGTCTTCAGTGACTTCCTCGCTGACTTCGACCATCACCCAGTTTTCGACTTCAGTGTCCTTCTTTCCTGTTGGGGCGTCGCTTCGATCGGTTTCCACCATGTTGACCTCTCCAATGCATGCAGGCTCGGAGTAGTTGGTGTCTGCGACGTCCAAAGGATCTTCGTCCACTTTCATCTTCACCTTGTCAGCAAACTTTAGTCTGCCATCTTTGATCGCGTTTTGAATCAAGTCCCTGAAAAGAAAACATTGTGAGGTCTTGTGGCCTAGGAAACCATGATATTTGCAAAATCCCCTTTTCTTCCTTTGATCCAAGAGAGGTATTTTGACATTTGATGGCACAATTAGTTGGCCATCCTTGACAAGCAAGTCAAAAATTTCGTCACACTTAGTGACGTCGAAGGTATAAACCTTCTTTGGAAACTTGTTACTCTTCTCATTTTCAACAATATCTTTCCCTTTCGTGGGAACTAACATTTTGCAGGAGTAAGGCGGGGCCTGTTTTAATTCAGCGAGGTCGATTTCGACCTCTTCGAATTCGAATTCAGGATATTCTTCTACTTCCTCAGTCCAACATAGGAAATCCTTTCTTTCTTACTATTCTTAAAGACTCTGGCTTTTTCAGCTTTTAGTCTTTCGACCTGTCGAACCCTATCGGCTAATTGAGCCATATCCCTCAAATACTGAGTATCTAATTTCTTTCGAATAGAATAATCCAACCCCCCAGCGGCCATTTCGACTAACTCATGTTCAGGCACTACTGTGTAACATCTGGATTTTAACAGCCTAAATCTATTCAAATAATCATCTATGGGTTCAGTGAACTTTCTCTTAACACTGGCCAATTCCTTCAAACTTATTTTCGATTGTCCCATGTAAAATTGTTCATGGAATAATTTCTCTAAAAGGGTCCAAGTGTCAATAGATCCAGGAGGCAATGTGGTAAACCAAGTGAAGGCGTTTTTTGTCAAGGAACTTGGGAAGTATTTGATCCTGAGATCTTCATTATTGGCTATATCTCCCGCTTCGGTTAGATATCTCGCTATGTGTTTGACTGTTGATTCGTTGGTATCCCCAGCGAACTTTGTAAATTTAGGGACTTTATATCCCCTTGGTAAATCAGTATGCATTATACAATCCAATATAGGAGAAGCGTAATTTGGCCTCCTCATTCCCGTATTGAGGCCATTCTGGGCCATGATCCTCTCTATCATGGTGGTTAGGTTATTTTCTGCCAAGATGTTATCGTTTCGAATCCTATGAACGACGGCATCGGCATCTTGATTTCGACCAACCAAAACAACTCCCCTAGGTTGTTCTTCTCGAAATTCTGGGGCTTCTGGCCTTTCGATCCTTGCCCCTGGTTCCATAACTTCCCTTTGTGGGCCCGGAATTATTGGGGCTTCTAACCTTGGTGCTCTGGCCCCTAAGTTAGCTTCTTCCCTGGGTAGTCTATGAATTGGGTCGTTAGCAATTTGTTCTATGACAGGCATGTTTGTTCGAAGTCCCGCCTGGTTCTGCCTACGCCTTTCTGTGGGAGCAAAGAAGTCTGCTATTCGACTCATATTGTCAGCGTTTTCCCTGTTCGTCACAGTCACATTCTGAACTATTGGGGCAAATATTTCCTGCATGGTTTGCGCTAACACCCCTATCATATTGTGGTTGCTGTCATCCATCAATTGCCTAAAAGCCAACTGGTTATCTGTGGTTAGGATAGGCAACGCGCTATAACCCACTGACCCTTGGTTACTTGTCATAAATTGGTTCGCCCCGGACCCAGATCCTAGTTGTGGGGATGAATTCGAAGTGGAACTGTGTAAACCTGCCACAAAAGATATTGGCATTCCGTAAGAAGAACTTCTAATTCTATTCCCATCGAAGCCGGGTGGTCTAGTTAATGGTGTGGCGAAATGGGATTGTGTTCCTGGTGGTGGAACGAATCCCCCAGGGTAGCCCATAGTTCCAGTATTTCCTAAGATCGAACTGTTAGTTGATATGCCACTTACTCCATTGGTGGCTATGTTACTGGTTGAAGATGCGACAGAATGTGCATTCGAAGGGATTACATTAGATGTTCCGCTCGAAATGGACGCGTTAGTGCCTGTTGCATGTGGGTCACCTTGGTTTCCTTGTTGATTGTCTGAATTAGACATTTTGTCCAAACGTTTTCTTCTGGATAAAGGTTGGTTGCTGTTGGTTATCTTACCACTTCTCAGGTTCATAAAACAGCAAATTTCTTATGGTTCCTACGTTTTTGGGATGGCTACGTCTCGACAATCCTTAATTCTGATATCCAACTATTGGTCCCACCGGGTGTGCCAATTTGTTTCCAGTGATTTCTGGTAAACAACCGCTAGTCTTCCAAACTATCGAATAATCTTTTTTAACGCTATTCAATCTCTCTGGTAACTCACAGGATCGACTAGATTGATCCTAGGACTCCTTGGATATTAAGGTTACTCTCACAATCGAACAATTATTCATGGTTGCTATTGTATAAGTGTTTGGTTTATTTCGATCCCTCTCTCCAAGAGTTTAAAAATGTGGTCAAAATGTATATGAAAACTAAGTTATACGAATAAATGTTAATTGTAATGCTGATTGAAGAGACATATAAAACTGTATGAAAAATGAAGTGAATGGTTTCGATTTACAAAACATTTAATATAAAAGGTTTCTGGAATGTAGAAGTTTAAAATGTGAAGAGAGCGTTTAATGCAAGAAATCTATAAATGATTTTAAGTAAAAGTATGCGCTTGAAAACAATATTTGAAAGTAAAGGTATTGAAAGTGTAACAGTTCTTTGAAATATAAAGTGTTCGAAACATAAAGAAAGCAGTAAAACGTAAAACTTTGAGGAAAAGACTTTGAAATGAAAAGACAGTAAATAAAGAAACTTGCAAATGTTATTCGATAAAGAGAAAAGAAGAAAGTACTGGAAATGGTAAAAAGGCTTTCATTAAGTTAAAAATACATGGTGCTATCATACATACATTTCTCTTGCATTCGTTTCCCTTGCCATGTGGTAGTTTGAATGTTATTGAGTATTTTGTATAACAGATATGACACACTGAAATCCTAATACTAAGACTTCTATTTATACTAATTCGACCCTAACGGTCTCGCTATAGGATCATGCCACGTTTCGAACATGCAAGACAATGCTTCTTTCATCTTTCCACGTGTCCCCAAATGCTCCAACACATAACTTTCAAACTCTGAAAGTCCCGCTTTCATTTGAATTTTAAATGCTTTGGTGTTTCTCCGTTTCGAACGCTCTTGTTTCGAAACCCCTTTGGATATGTTCCCATAATCACCGTTCGAAGCTTCAAGCTTTGACACACTCATTCGAAACACTGCTTCTGCAACTTCGAAATATGGCGTTTAATTCCATTTCGATCAGAACTTTTAACTCTTTTGAATTCTAAATAACATTATCAAAATCTTCAGCCAACACTCCATATCATGGGAAACGTGGGGGAAAGACGTTTCTGGGGAAAAGAGAAGTCATGGTCAATAACTGACCTATGACTTCATAGGAAATAGAAATTCCACGTTCCATCATTGACGGAGTGGACAATGACTATTTCCAAGAGAACTATATGTCCTAGATATCTCTATAAGTACACCTCATTCGTAGGAGGAGGACAAATCGTAAGTCATACATATCATTATAACCCTTAGAAGCTTATACCAAAATGTATCATCCATCAATAGGGCCACTCACCTCAAGTGAGCAGGACCCCTAAAGCCGCCGTAAAACACCACCATACAAGGCCTCCCGCTTCGTAGGCAAGCCCTAACCACCATACAATATAATAGACCTACGAAAGCCTCTAAGTCTTTCTATCCTTATAGGAGGAACACGCACACCTATACTATATATATATATATATATATATATATATATATATATATATATATATATATATATATATATATATATATATATATATAGTCTCTAATATGCGACACAACTAGCCGATTATCTATTCTTTCCATAGAAATAATATTCAATGTATTAGGAGAATCGATTGAGAAAAATCTACAAACCAACATATGTCCATCACTTTTTTTTACACTTTTCTGATTCAGGATTACCACAAATAAACTTTTATTCAATTGATCTAGATGTTCATACAATCTCATATCTCATAAAATAATATATTGTAGATCTATAATCATATATATGTTTGTTATTTATTATACCACACACTAAAGTATATGGTATGATATATTGAACATGTAGATCTGATTAATTGTTTTTGAATTACTTTAAACATATATTATATTAACTTATTTGATTTAATTCAAAATTATTTGAAAATATAGAACTTGGTATTGAAAAACTGATATATTTTTAAAAAATCATATTATTTAATCCTAATTTTTTAATTGATCATTTTCCAATCAAATTGTTTACAAGCTCTCCATTCAAAAAATCAAACAGAAACAAACAAAACCAAACCAATTAGTTTGATTTGATTTGTAAAAAATATTTAAAACCAAATAAAACAAAATCAATAAAAAAACATTTTTTTTTATTTACTTAACATCGACCGAACATGTTACATCCTTGATTTTTTGTCTTAATAACAAAATATAAAAAAAAATATTTAAAAATTAATTACTATATACTGTCAATATAAATTTCTTTACACAATTTAAAAATATTACTTTATAGATAATTAAAATAAAAATCAAATAATATTAAAATTCTAAGGATCACAAGTAACTAAAACCTTTTTATACTATCATTACGTACCAGATAAATTCAAAAAGTTAAGCATGCTCTACGATCCCCACCATGTGACTTGAGATATTTCCAAATACTGTATTAATAGATGATATATTCTTGTTTTAGTCTGAACAACGTGGCTTGATCATTAACCTATGACGAAGGGCTGAAAAGGAGTTTCAACGCTCGTAGGAAAACATTACATAGTGATTAGGTTCACTATTTACAAGTTAGTGGAATCCCTATGCTCTAAACCAAATTTCTAGAGAATTGATGGTGGTTGTGCATCCAGTTGAGTCATGAAAGAGAAATTTAGGTGCATAATTTGTAGATCTAGTGACCTGATATAATGATACTTGGCTTAAAATTTAGGTGCATATTTATAGTGACACCTGATATAATGTTACCCTTGAATATAGAAAGTTAAAATTGTAGGTCTTGGCGCACATTAATTCACTTAATAACAAATATCTTCATTCAGTTTGATTTGGAAATTTGGACTGGATTTGCTTGCTATTTGATCTTTATTAAAGTATCCTAACTAATATTAAAACAAATAGAAATGATACACTATTTTTAATACTAACACCGTGTATATATATATATATATATATATATATATATATATATATATATATATATATATATATATATATATATATATATATATATATATATATATATATATATATATATATATATAGTGCATATGTTTTAAATTTTTAATTATTTATGTTGTTTTGATTTTTGTGCAAATTTTTTCCCTTTATTAAAGGATACGGTGTAAAATACAGTATAAGTAAAAGAGATATAAAAATAACATAGTTTTAAAATAAAATGTCAATTTTAATTGAATATAATGAAATTTGAGTGGAAATGATTTTATTTTATTACTCGAAGTAATTACATTTCACTTATTTTTAATTAATTTCTAACTATCTCAAACAAATATTAATTATGCTTTTGTTACTCGATATCTCTGATAACCTTGAACAAAATTAAGGTGGTCTTAAATGAATCACTTTAAATTTGGTAAATAAATTATGAAAAATTGTCGGATCCAATAATTTTGTGAGTGTGTCCATAATTTATGTAGAGGTATAATCATGTTTAACTAACATTTTCTTCGAAACAACTTGTTATCTAACAAAATGAATATTCAACTCGATGTGTTTTGTCCGTGCTTGAAGAAATGGATTATGTGAAAGCACTAGTGCAGAAATGACTTTTTACATCGGGTGAAATTGACTTTTTACATCGGTTTTGGGTCCGATGTAAAGTCAGGCGATATAGTAAATCAGGGACTTTTTACATCGGTTCTGGGACCGATGTAAAAAGTCCCTTTTTTACATCGATTATAATATCAGAACCGATGTAATAACCTGTTAGTATGCACATTTTTTTAAAAATTGATCCAGTTTTTTACATTGGTTGGAAGTAATACCCGATGTAAAAAGTCCCTTTTTTACACCGGTTTTAATATATGAACCTATATAAGAAACAGTTATTATGCATATTTTTTTAAAAAATTTATCCAGTTTTTTACATCGGTTGGAAGTAATACCCGATGTAAAAAGTCCCCAGTGATGTGACTTTTTACATCGGTTATTATCCCCAACCGATGTAAAAAGTCCCTTTTTGAAAGTTTTTACATCAGTTTTTACTAATAACCGATGTAAAATGTATGAAATTTTTTTGGAATAGATTATTTATTTTCTGGGTTTCCCTATACAAATATAATTTGTACCCATTTTTTCAAATTTTTCCAATATCAAACAGACTATATTTATGTCGCTATATAAATTTCATAGCTTTCCAACATCACATATATCACATTTAGGTCGATGTTTTCATATTTTTCACAACAAACTTACAAATTGAACAATTGTATTGCAAACTTGTATTGTATTACAACAAACAAACTTACAATTACAAATTCTTCACAAAATATAAAACAATATTCAACTATTTATAAGTCTTTTTCAAAACTTACAATTACATAATATTCACAAAATATACATATACAAAAATATTCAACTATTTCTAAGTTTCCAAACTTGAATTACCAATATAAAATCTTCGGTAGACAACACCAAAATCATATTGCCTGACAATAAATAATAACAATTAACATCAGAAAAAAAAATCAAGAAACTCAACACATGAGCAAAAACCACATGTATTGTGCAAAAACCACAACTTATACAATTCTATAAAACTCACCAAGATAAACTTAAGTTCCATGTAACTCAAAGAAACATTTTGCCCAACGAAGTCGCAAATCATCTGGTGTTAATTCTGTTGGGTCATCAAAACCCTATAATACATAAATATAACAATATAGAGTTATTTTTTAAAAATTCATATTAAGTCGAAAAACAAAAAGTAAATAACAAAGTAAAGTTATTTTTAGTACCTGCATCCAATTCTCGGTTATATTAGCAGAGACAATATCCAACATATTTTTCATCACATAGTATCCACAATCATTAGAGTTATGTTGTTGCCTTGTCTACAATTGAATGACATAATTAGTGAATATTTATCATAAATTTAACTATAGAATTACAATTTACATCACACTTACATTGGGATGAAGCCATGTAGCCTTTTTTCTATTTCCATTTGCCATTTGATGAATCCCAAAAGAACTAATACAGAAAGATATAAACATCACATAACTAAATATACTCGCCAATGAAAAATCACATAACTATTAGTTGTCAATGAAAGTCACATGAAAGATATAAACTTACTTTGTAATAATTTTCTTCGTGTTCTGGTCAATTTCCCGATGAAGTGAATAAAATACGACAACTAAATTGTCTCTTGGACACATGACTATTAATTGCCAATGTCTCCTGTACGTGCGTGTGGAAACAGAAAAGTCGCATAAAATATATATGTTATCAAAATTAAATAATATAAAACACAATTTCATAAAAATTCTTACCCATGAATTAATGGTAGTAAGTGGCACGCTCTGTTTTCATCACGTAACTTTTCTAGCACGTAATTTTTAACATCTTCTTGAGATTTCGCTACATTATCATTATAAATACACCTAGCAGGGTCCATAAATCCATATAATTCTGAAATGGAATTCTCAAGACAAACACGATGAATATACCTGAATAATTTTAAAATTAACATTAGAATCAAAGTGATGAGAGATATAACATATTAATAGAGATTGACTTTAATAAAACAATAAAATATACTTACGTGCACCAAATTTGCAGAATAGACACGTCAAGCCAATGACCTAAACCCACCAATAACTCTCTGATACATTTAGCTGAAACATAAAAATTAGAGACACTCGCACAATGACTTAATTGTATTGCCAAATGGTTATCATCCAATTTCAAAACCATGAGTAACAATCTCTGAACATCATCAACTTCCACGTCTTTTGTGCTCTCTTTTGTGCTTCCCTTTGCAGCTGAACAACTTCCTTTTCCGCTTCCATCGATAATTTCCAATTTTTGAATGCATTTAATATCACCTGTGCTTTGTGATAAACCCATAGACTTAAGTGTCTCCATTAATGATTGCTGAAACATCTTACGCTCTTCAACAAACTTTTCTTCAAGTTCAGCTCTAAGTTTTGTTTCCAATATTGCAAGTTGTTCATTTACGTCAATATGTTGACTTTTTCTTCCAAAGTAAGTGCTTTGTTTATGGTGTTTTCCAACACCACGAACACGACCTCCATGCTCAGATGTTCCAATGGCTAATGATAAGATATCGTTACGTCCATCTGGAACAATTGCACCTTTTTCAGCTTCTTGAACAAGAGAATCCTACAAAATGCAAAAACATCAATTAATCAATCACAAATATAATGATACTTGAATAATTTTTCGTTGTTTACTTACAATTTTTTCAGCAACCTCTTGTGTAGATTTTGATGTGTATTCTCCTCCTTTCTTTTGTCGTGCTCTCTTCCATAACTCATGGCGTGATGGTGGAGATGGACTATCATTATCATCTAATGTGGAATTATCTCTCGATGATGACTTTTCTTTCATAATTTTCTCCTCAAGTAAGCGATATCCTCCACGAGACAATACATGTGGGTATAAATTCTTGGCCACATTATCCTTACCCTTCTGACTTTTTTCCTATTATAAACTCAAACAAGTAATTAATCACTAAATATAATAAAAATGTTATGCACACAAAAACATATAACTCCTACTAACCTTAAATTCAGGGGTATCTCGAATCTTGAGAAACTCTTTCCAGGCGTCTTCTGTAATAAAGTTATACTTGACATATGGAGGAGGATCATTTTCTATGGGATGACGAATATATCTATCTGTGAGTTGTGTCTTAAAACCTCTCCATCACTCTCCCGCATATTTAATCCATTCTTTCTTCAACCTATCCTTCTTTGGATCTTTACATTCTGGAATAGTAAAATGAGCCTACAAATGTAGTATATGTCATATGTTGTTAATTAGTATATGATTATAAAATATAATAAAGTATTGTATTTAAAATACCTGAATATCAGTCCAAATAACATCTTTTACGCCTTCATCTACTTCTTTCCAATCATTTTTCACAATGCTACAATACTGTCGAGCAAGAGATGCTATATAACTCTTGAAATGTGTAGCATTTTTACCAACACCAATACATTCATAGGTTCTTGCATTAAACTCGACCTTTATCTTTTCACCTGTTTGATGAACTTTGTCAATTTGTGTCATTAAAGTGGGACCTCTAACTCTTCTTTTATTGGGGTTTGAATCACCCATGTATCTGTTTACACAAAACAAAAATAATTAGAAATAATATTAAGCACAAAATAAAAACAATTAGAAATAAAATTAAGCACAAAATAAAAACAATTAGAAAATAAAGTAACGTGGAATTAACTTATACAAAAAATCTTACTAGTCCTCCCATATCCCTTCTTCATGGTCTATGCGAATAGCATGCACATCATCCCCTTCATTTTCTTCAATGAATGTACTCACATTTGTTGAGAAAGGATGAGTTTCAGAAATATCAAGATTCTCATCATGATTTTCGTCACTATCATGGACCTTTTCTTGTAAAACCACTGACCACTTTTTATTAGAAGGATCTGTGACATAAAACACTTGTTTTGCTTGAGATGCCATGATGAATGGTTCGTTCGCATAAGCTAACTTGCTAAGATCAACCAGTGTAACTCCAAATTCATCGATTCTGACACCACTGTTTATATCAATCCATTTGCATTTAAATACAGGAACTTTAAACACAACATAATTAACTTCCCAAATCTCTTCAATCACCCCAAAGTACGGTGTAGATGCCATAACCGAGTTTTTATCTTTAGCACTAGAGAAATGCATGGACTCGACCACAATCATTACCCCACTATTTTGCGTGGTACTACGGTCATCCTTTGACTTTGTATAAAAAGAGGTTTTATTAATATCATATCCACTCCAAGTTATTATGTTACATTTAGGCCCATAAGACAACCACTTAATTGTATTAGAAACACTATCTTCATTAGCAATTCTTTCTTTAAACCACTCAGAGAAACTCTTATTATGCTCTTTTAACAACCCTCTTTCATTCATCTTGGGGTACTTTTTCTTTACGATGCTTTTGTGAGCAGATAAGTAAGGTTGAACTTCATCTATGTTATTCAATATATACAAATGCGCTTGAACAACCACATCAATACTTAAGCTCTTGACTTTTAAACCTTGTGTACCCACACCCTCATATCTTCCATCATGACGAGACTTGGGAACCCCTACAACATCCACTCCTGACAAATAGTTAGAACAAAACTCAATTGCTTCTTCTGCAATGTACCTCTCAATAATCGATGCTTCTGGACGGTGTGGGTTTTTTGTATACCCTTTTAGAATCTTCATGTATCGCTCTATTGGATACATACACCGTAAAAAAACTGGACCGCATAATCTAATCTCCCTTACTAGATGAACAATCAAGTGAACCATAATGTCAAAAAATGAAGGAGGAAAATACATCTCTAATTGGCACAAGATAACTGCGGCCTCATTTTCCAAATCGTCTAACTTTAATGGATCAATGGTTTTACAACAAATTGCATTGAAAAATAAGCATAACCTAGTTATGGTCTTCCTTACGTTGTTAGGCAATATCCCACGAATAGCCAATGGTAGTAGTTGTTGCATTAAGACATGACAGTCGTGAGATTTTAAGCCAACTAATTTAAAATCTTTAACTGATACAAGCCTCTTGACATTTGATGAGTAACCATGCGGCACTTTGATACTTTGTAAACACTCACAAAAACTTGTTTTCTCTTTTTTAGACAAAGTGTAGCAGGCAGGAGGAAAATATGTCTTGTTACCTATATATTGTGGGGTTAACTCTTCTCGTATACCCATCAAACCCAAATCCAGACGAGCATTAATACCATCTTTTGTCTTGCCTTGAATGTTGAAAAGTGTTCCGATTACACTATCGCATACATTTTTCTCCACATGCATCACATCAATACAATGTCTTACATCAAGACTAGACCAATATGGAAGATCGAAGAAAATCGATCTCTTTTTCCATATATTTTTCACAGTAGATCGTTTTTGGTACTTTCCAAAGATAACATCAAGTCCCTGTTGTCGCTGATAAACTTCCTCTCCAGACAAGGGCTTTGGAGCAACAACATGCTCTTGTTCCCCATTGAAAGCTTTCCGCAATCTACGATATGGATGATAACGTTTTAGAAATTTTCGATGCCCGAGATAAACGGTCTTCTTTCCTTTTTCAAGCTGATGGTAACAAGTGTCTTTTTCACATATAGGACACGCATTATGCCCTTTAACTTTATACCCAGACAAATTACCATATGCCGGAAAATCATTGATTGTGCAAAACAACATGGCACGCATATTGAACTGTTCGCCAGAATACGCATCAAAAACATCCACCCCTTCCTCCCACAACACTCTTAAATCATCAATCAGTGGACTTAGATAAACGTCTATGTCATTTCCTGGTTGTTTTGGGCCCGATATCATCATCGACAACATAATATATTTACGCTTCATGCACAGCCTAGGAGATAGGTTGTAAATCATCAAGAGAACATGCCAAGAACTATGGTTAGTACTCAGATTACCGAACGGATTCATTCCATCAGTAGCAAGTCCAAGTCTAAGGTTTCTCGACTCTTTGCCAAAATTTGGAAACAAAGAATCTATTTTCTTCCATTGCAAAGAATCAGCTACATGACGAATTTGTCCATCATATTTTCTTTCTTCTGCATGCCATCTAAGATTCTTTGCGTCATCTGCATTGGCGAATAATCTCTTGAACCTTGAAATTATTGGTAGGTACCATACCACTTTCGCAGGAGGACCCTTTTTTACCACCTCATCATCAATTGACTCACCATCTTTCTTTTTGTAGCATGAAGCCTTACACTTTGGACAATGATTATACTTTTCATACTCTTTTCTGTATAATATGCAATCATTAGGGCATGCATGTATCTTTTCATACTCCAAACCCATCGGACACAATATTTTCTTCGCCTCGTAATAATGACTTGGCATTACATTACCTTCTGGAAGCATTTCGGTCAACAATTCAAGCAACTCGGTAAAACTTTTGTCAGTCCACCCATTCTTTGCCTTCAGATTAAATAATTTTAACACGGCTGACAGACGTGTAAATTTTTTGCATCCCGGGTACAATGGTTTATCCTTGTCATTGCATATAGTATCATACGTATGTGCCCTCTTAAACGAATCTTGTCCAATATCACGCATCATGTCTTCTAGACGATCATCCATTTCTACACTAACATCATCTCTTTGAGACACGTTAGACTTTGCTACTACTTCACCGTGCCATATCCATTTTGTATAACTTTGACAAATCCCTACACAAGTTAGATGATCCATGATTTCTTTCTTACTATGTTTTGGTTCTTTATTTGCACAACGAATACATGGACAGAGAAAAAGCGTAGGAAGACTTTTGTCAGCATTACTTTCAGCAAACTGTAGAAATTCCATCACTCCATGTTCGTACTCGTCACTTAATCGATTAGCTCTCATCCAACTACGATACATAACTATGTTCACACGGAGGAAGGTCTGACGAACGGTGTGTCCGCGGCTGCGCTACTTCACGGAGATTCCGAGATTGCAAGTTGCGCTGCTTCGCGGAGAAAGAAAAATAGAATCAAATTTCAATGGCAAGGTGATAACTCTATTAAGTTTGATAGGTTAAAGATAAACAATGTGTTTCTGAGAGGACCATTAATTCTTTTGTCATAGGTTTCTAAATTTTCCATTTCTTTTATTTGGTGAGCATAAAAATATTGAAATTCCTACATTTACCCAAACAAAGAGGATACTCATTGTATGTATGTGGATACTGATTGTAGGGTTGCTCTCCCTCTCAGCTTTTTTTTAGCACAATTGATTACATGTTATTTTTTTATTACAGAAGAACACCTTTAAGAAACTACTTTAATTACTGTTGTGTTCATCCACATATATAGTTAATTTACTCTTGAGTAACAATTGAGTGGAATGAATACTTTTTTACATGTAAATTTTGTTGGAGAGCATATATGCATCTGCATTGAGCAATGCATTATTGTTTGATGTAAAGTTTGAGGAATTCATTGTGTTTAATAGAGTGGTAATTTTTTGTCATTAGATGGGTTGGTATTCATCATGCAAGTTTTTACCATTATTTATGTTGCTAATCTCCAACTATTAAAAGATCTGAGTTCTATTTAGGATAGCATTATTCTGCACTAAAAATCATATTTTCTCTTTATTTTCTTTTGTTTTAATGAAAATAATTAAACATTTTTAATTAAAATAATTAAAAATCATTAACTTTTGTTCTTAATTAAAATAATTAAGACTGCAAAATATGTCTCCTGTTTGTGCCATGATTTTAAACTTATTCACAAATTTCTTAATACATTATGAAAGTATTTAGGAGTATTTAAGAGTGCTTTTTTTCTTAAATAAAACCATGTTTGTGTATGAAATTGAGACTTAACCTTTGTTTACTGATTTTATTACACAGGAGCTACTAAAGTCACTTTAAAATGTGGTGTTGCATCCCTATATATCACCTATATGCAACTTCTTATTTTCTTACACTATTATGTATCTATCAAATGGTATTACATTGTTAATGGCCTATATAGTTATTATATTAGATTTTTTCTAAACAAAAATAATATATTAACACTAACAACTTTATCATTTAAATAAAATATTATATCTATACTACTAATATTAGATACTCCCTTCCACTATTTCTCTCTTTTCAATCTCTTCTTACAATCTAACATACTTTAAATATAAACTCAAAGAGGAATAATGCTAATCACTCATTTTCAAACAAAAATTTGCACTTACAGTTGAAACGGCGAGCGAAGAGTCGTGAAAGGCGTGAATCGGTCGGCGAGGAGTCGTGAAACGGAGATTCCGAGATTCCGAGATTGCAAGTTGTCACTATAGTTTTTCCAAGTCTTCCTTTATATTTAGCTGTTGGACTCACAATGCAAATTAATGGAAATTGAAATTGTTATAGCAACATGCAAAAGTAAGACAATTGCCATGGAGAGTCAGTAAGAAACAAGGCCAAACAATGCAAATGCCAAACAATTTGACACAAAAACATGTATAGCTACGATATATTTGCATTGTGAGTAAAACAAAATTGCATACATACAGTTGAATTTCTTTTTGGCTATAGTTCCATTGTTGAGAGAGTATAAAAAGTTCCTCACAGATTCAGCATTGAACCGAGCACTATACTGCAAATAAAAACAAATCGCATTAAAACCCTTACTAACCCACGAAAAATCCAACAAAACAGATTAACAAAATAAAAAACATAACCAGAACAACAACAACATAGTACTTAGAATTTTTTCGATCAGAACAATCAACAAAAATTTCTCTCTTACAATTGAAACTCAAAGAGGAATAATGCTAATAATTCATTTTTTAAATAAAAATTTACACTTACAGTTGAAACGGCGAGCGAAGAGTCGTGAAGGTGAGTCGTTGACGGTGGGCGTCACGGTGGGCAGCGGTGGGCGTCGGAGGAGAGACGATGAAATGGGTCGGTCGTTGACGGTGTTGGAGAGACGACGGTGGGTCGGAGGAGAGACGGCGTCACGGAGGGCAGCGGTGGGCGTCGGAGGAGAGACGACGAAATGGGACGGTCGTTGACAGCGACGACGGTGGGTCGGAGGAGAGACGGCGAAATGGCACGGAGAAAATGGCAGTGGTGGGCGTCGCGGCGAAAATGAAGTCGCGGAGAAAATGGGTCGGAAAAAATGGGTAGTAAAAATGGAGGAGACTGTACAATGTTCAAGATATGAATTTTGTTTTTATTATTTTTTACATCGGTGGACTTTCCAACCGATACAAGCGTTGGGCTTTTACATCGGTGGAAAGTCCAACCGATACACCCTTCTTGACACGCGTTTGCTTTTACATCGGTGGAAACTGAACCCGATGTAATATCTTGACAGCGTTGGCTTTTTTTCATTTTTTTATATATTAAATCGAGCGAGTTTATTACATCGGTGGAAAGTCCAACCGATGTAATAGCTTGTGTTGACACGCGTAGCCTTTTTATCATTTTTTAAATATATTTTATATATTAAATCGAGCGAGTTTATTACATCGGTGGAAAGTCCAACCGATGTAATAGCTTGTGTTGACACGCGTAGCCTTTTTATCATTTTTTTAATATATTTTATATATTAAATCAAGCTAGTTTATTACATCGGTGGAAAGTCCAACCGATGTAATAGCTTGCTTATATTTTTTTAACGTTTTAGACACCTTGTTTCTTATTTACAAAAATGCCACCATGTTTTTTTTTGGAAATCTTTTACATCGGTGGATGAGATTGCCCGATGTAATAGGTGACGAAAAAAAAAATTTTCCTTATTTTTTATATCATTGTAAATAAATACCTGATGTAAAAAGTTTGTTAACTGTATTTTTTACATCACATATTTTGATACTCGATGTAAAAACTTTTTCTCAAATGTCTTTTTTTTAGTAGTGAAGCAAGAAAACCTTCAATAAGTCACAAAGGACTTTGGGAGGGAGAAATGAATATGAAGTTCAATGAGAAGAGACTCCAACCAAAGCAGTTCATATGTCGCATGAGCAAGGCCACATTATTCAACTTTCGCACTAGATCATGCTACCAGTGGTTGTTTCTTAGAACTTCAAGCAACCAAGTTTGGTTCAAAGTTAACATATGAGCCTTAGGTGGAGCATCTATCATCTATGACCCCTACTCAATCTGAATCGTCATAAGCTAAAATGGGTGAAAGTGCGGTCAATGAGGGATGGGATAAGAATAAGAGCAAGTTAAGTGGACCTATTTAAATACCTTAAAGGACTTGACAACTATCCAATGGATTTCAAGTGGAGTGACCATAAATTAGAATTCTTTCTTGACAGAAAAGGCCAAATTATGTATTGTTAATGTGAAATATTATAGGGCCCCTATAATAAACATGTACAGGTGAGGATCATGGAATGTGTTAATGTCATTTTTACTTAATTTACAGTGAGTGAGCATAAATGTAGAGACACATTTTGCATCAGTATGTTGGTTCTTGACAAAAGGTCTTTCCCATTCTTGGTCTAAGTTAATAAAGAGCCATTCGCGTAATAGGTGACTTCATTCCTAGAAATTAAGCAGGTTTATCTAGCTTTGTTAGAGGAAACTTTTCTTGAAATTTTTTAATGAGATCATGTACTAGTTTAGAAGAAAAACCAGTTATAAGAATGTCATCTACATCAACTAAAGCTTACAAAGTAATGCCTTGAGAAGAGTAGATGAAGAGAGAGTAATCACACCTTCTGTGAGTGAATCCAATTTGAATGAGAGATTGTGTCAACTTTTCGTACCAAACTCTAGGAGCATGTTTGAGGAGATATAGTGCGTTATTGAACTTTCAAACCAAAATTGTGTCCTTAGAAACAAATCCTGAAGGTTATTTCATAAAGACTTCGTTTTGTAAGATTTCATTCAATAAGGCATTATTAATCTCAATTTTCCAAAGCTCTCATTTTTGTGTGGTATCCAAAGTAAAAATACCTCTTATGGTGCTGGGCTTGACTATAGGTGAAAAATTTTCCATTTACAATCCATGAGTTATTTATATGGTGGCAAGGGTATGAATGTTCAACTGTGATGTTGGAGACTAGATTTGTATACTCGACTTGCAAAGCTTATAAAGATTTAAGATAATACAAGTAATTCTTGATAAATGTTAGCTCAACATGGACAAATAAGGCCTTACACTTATAGTGTTTTGAAATGAAAGGGATTGGGAGGATTCTGATGTAGTAATATTATCCTGAGCTGTGACAAGTGAGCTAAGAACTCAATTGGTGAGAGTCTGCAGACTTTGACTTGAAACAATTATAGATTTAGAAGTAGACTTAGTAGTGGATTGGGACATTTGAGATACAAGTATAAATGAAGTAATATCATTTTCAAGGATCACTACTACGTAAAATTCATTTTACAACGGTTGGAAAAGGGATATCATCACTCCTGACCAACCATTGTGAGGTTAGGGTGATTGTATGTATGCTGCTTTCTACCACGGTCGTGTGATCGCGATTATAAGTAGGTACAACGTTATCTATCATAATATTTATTTTAAACAATCGTTGTGATATTCTATAAAGCATAACATTTAACAATGATTGTTTAAAAAATCATTGTGATATACATTGAGTTTATTATAAATTATATGAAATGCTTATTTCGCTAATATTCACTAAATATATAACCTTTCAATCTGATCTAGAACATTATAATATGTCAAATTAAGTTATATTAGAATAACAAGTTACACGTTTAATTCTAAACAAGAATTTTTCAGCTCATTATCCATATTTTTCTCTTTAATGGTTAGAGCTTGGTTTAATGCTCCTAGTTCTTCAACCTTCCATTATTTCACCTCTAGTTCATTATGAAATATATTATTTACTTTGCAAACAAAATTATAGGTGGGGGAATGGGAGGTTAAAGAACTAGAAGCATTAAACCAAGTTCTAACGATTAAAGAAATAAATGCAGATAATGGGCTGAAGAATTCTTATCTAGAATTGAATGTGTAACTTATTTTATAATATAACTTTATCTATCATATTATAACTTTCTAATGCAATATGAAAAGTTATATATTCGGTAAGGTGTTGGAAAAACACTCAAACCAGGTACGATATATTAAACTCAACTTTTAAACAAAAATTCACAACAACAAATCTTAAACAACATACAAAATACAACAAATAACTCTTATTAAAAACAAACAAAAAATCATCAAAACATAGCATAAACTATATACAACATAAATTTTTTATCAATAACAATAATATATTAACTCATAAAATGTTTCAGAAACGTACCTGTCCTATAATGGCCTCCAAAATGAAAAGAGAATGAAGCTGATGTGAGAGCTATAAACTTGTGTTAATTTTTAATGGATGTCATTCTTGTATTTCACACAAGTTTGCAGCGTTCAATTTAACTTCATCCTCGTTAATTTTTTTCATTCACCATCCTTATCTACAAGTCAAAACAAACATAAAGTTTAAACATTATGAAACAAGTTATTGAAACGTAAACAATAATACATAAAAATATTTAGAAACATAAACTATTTTGAAAGAAACTTTAAGGTAGCCATTTCCTAAGATTTTATGCAACAAAGGTAACCCTTCGAAGAAGACGAGTTCACTGTATAAGATTAAGGTTTCCATATAAGAGAGACGACTGACAGAGATGTTAGAGTTTTGTTTTGAGAGAGGCGAGTGAAAGAGATGTTAGTTTTTTCTTTTGAGAGAGATGGTTGTTATATACTGAAGCGAGAGATAATTTTTATTATATATAAATATATAACACCATTCACCACTGTTGATAATAAGAACCGTGATGCAATGTTTCATTTTATATCACAATTGTTTATAAGAATCGCGGTGATATACAAGGTCAAGCCCATTTTGTTGATAAATGTAAAATTGTGGCGCTAGGATTCGAACCCTTTCACTTCAGGTACATTTCAATAGGATTGTTAACTAAGACCGTAATGAAATGTATTTTAGTTAATTCCCTAAAACAGCGACCAAAACAGAGTTATTACCACGATTAATAGGAAGGTTGTTGTAATATGGTGTTACGAAAGGTCTATTTTGTATTAGTGGCTCAAAGGTTCAATATTGTTATTAAGATCATGTTCATGTCTTAAAGATCAACTATTATGATTAGTACCATGAGCAGATCTGGAGGAATTGGGAATATGTATTATAGAAAGTAAGTGAAACATATCAGTAACATATATAACATGTGTAGTAATAAAACCAGTAGTATTATATGGAATCTCACAAATATAGAGTCTGTTAGAGAAAGGTGTTGCAGACCTATGTGAACTTAACTAAGTCAGAAATAGTGGTGCATATGGAAATTTTACATCATTGAACAATACATTCTTAGATGTAAAGATTCGGCCATGTACACTTAGACATTAAAAACCTTTATGGTGAAGGGAGACCCCTAACCAAACACATTCAGAGCTCCCAAAATAAGTTTTATTTTGACTATAAGGTTTGAGGGAGGGAAAATAAGAACACCCAAATGTTTTGTTGGACTTATAATCAAGTATGATATTGTGCAAAGCATGAAAGGGAGAATTAAATTTTTTCAAGGCATTTTTAGGTAATCTATTGATAAGGTACACTGATGTAGTAAAGATATGATCCCAGTAAATAATATGTGTGATCGGTGGATCGGGAACTGACTGTTTAACGCTGGTTCGCGAAATGTCGCGGAAGCAAGAGTCGCCACCGTCTTTTATTTTCTCCAAATGGAAAGGACAAAAGCACAGAAAAATTCCTTATAGAGATTGCTCTCGGTTCGGGAGGTAGATTATAGAAAGGGAAGGTGTTAGCACCCTTTCTATCCATGGTTATCCATGGGCTCTTAGATACTTGCTCATTGTGTTTTCAAAAGGTTTGTTCGCTTTTCAATTGTGGGTTTTAAAAAAAGTTTCTTTGAAAATTTCAGTTCGACTCTTGTATCGGTCCTCAAGAGTGTTTGAAAAATTGCTTTCGAAAGCTTTTTGAAAAGGTGTTGGTGTGAAAAGTATTTTTGATTTTTTTTGTTTTGAATTAGAGCAAGTATCCACGAGTCGTCTACCTACCCTAAGGAATTCGCCTGTGTAAATGTCCTTTAAAGTAGTGTCATCCCACCATTGAGAGGTAGGTAGCACCACCGTTGGAGGTGTTCGGGTCAATTCGAAGGTTCGGGACATGGTGATCACCAGAGCAATGGGAAGACACCTTAGAAGCTACCCTCATGCCAGGTTCCCGGATCATGAGGACTTACTAAGACATCCTCTACTCGACGATCACCTTTCGAGGCAAGGCAACAGTGAGGCGTACCCTAGGGGTGGTGTGTGCGATTTGTGTGTCAGATTCATTTATTTTTGTCTTGTCAGGTTATGGGTGATCTATGCGTTTGTTTTTATTTTTTTGTCATTCATTCTTGCATGCATTTATTTAACAGTTAAAAGAGATGCGGAAAATTAAAAATTCTAAAGCTATTACAAAAGGCGCGGGTCCACATCGCCAAAATTAAACCAGGACCCGATTTGACAGAAAAATAAAGTAAATAAAGAAAAGTGCGAAAAAATTAAAAGGTTACATGGCCTTGGGAGAGATACATAAATATTTAAACGAAATAAAATAAATATGCGAATTAATGAGATTTAAACGAGGGCGTTGGACCCTTTTTGCAAAATTAAAATTACATGGAATTAATTAATTAAAAAAAGAAAAGGAATTGTTTTTTGGTATTTTATGATTTTTTTGGATTTTTATGAAAAAGAATTAATTAAAATTAAAATAAGATGCTAAACCTAATTCTAATAATTTTTAATTTATTAAGAAAAATGTTGAAGTTTTTTAACCTAAAATTAACCCTAATTTTTATATACAAATTTAATTATAAAAATAAATAAAATAAATAATATTAAATATTTGATTACCATGAAAGAAAAATAAAAGGATGAAAATTAATTAAACCTAATTCTATGTTTTTTTTAGATTTTTAATATGAAAATATTAAATTAAACCCTAATTTAAAACTAAATAATTTAGGAATTTATTTACAAAATATTAACTAATTGAATATATTTAATTTTTGGTCTTTTCTGATTTTTATGGTATTTTGTGATTTTATGAAAATATAATTAAATTAATTAATAAAACAATAATAAAAAGAAGTATAAATAATAAAAAAAATAAAGAAGGTAAAAAATATGCAAACCTAGGGGGTTCAAACCCCAAATGGGAGGTTTTTCTCTAGCAATTCAGGCCCATCTATTGCAAAGCCTGGTGGACTTTTTGAGTAACATGTGGCACGTTTGACCAAGCTCCATATTGTTCTTTCAATCAGCGCCCTTGGACCGCTCTCAACGTACGCGTGGCTGGCTTGATTAGGAGGTGTATAATGGTCTTCAACGTTGAAGCTGCATAGAAGCATGAGTTGAAAAATAATATTGAAAGCATGAAGACCTGGGGCTCGAACCCAGGTCATGTACGTTGCCAATACTCTCGCTTACCACTGAACCAATTCACGCGTTTTGATTATTAAACAACTAACAAATATTATAAAAGAAAACAAAAGCGTTAGTGGGTCTGAGCGCGAAAATTTGAATCAGCCTATCACCACTCCACACGTCATCATCTTCTTCGCGTGGTTTTCTTTTTCCTGAAACATGTAAAACATTGGCAACGGTTTTCACGCGTTGCCTAAGACAACATATCAGAAAATAACGATTAAGCCATGGATGCTCATAAATTGAGCGCGAGGGTGCCGTCTTCTTCGTCCAAACGCGCTCGTGTCAATGGTGGTACTCAGGGGTTCTAATTTTTCCTCATTCAAAAACCCCTAATTCCAAGTCCTGTAAACCCTAGAAAACAATAATGGCATCTTTGCATACGGTGCGTAAAACTTCAATCAAAGTACATGGTTAGCTTGCAAACATTATTATAAACACAAACATAACAATAAAACATGTTAACAATGCATGTATGATAGAAACCGATTCAGAATTTTCCTTTACCAACTTCAATGGTGATCTTGCGTTTTCTTGAGTATGGGGCTTGGGGAATGATTGGAATATGTCCTATAATCCTCAAGGAAGCTAATGGAATCACTATTTTGTCTTGAATCGCCTTGCAAAGGTGTTTTCAGAATTGAGATTTTTGAGAAAAAGTGTGAGTTTGTGCAAGGGTTTTCTGAGCAGCTGTGTGGTTAATGGCATTAGGGTTGTGTTTCTTGTATATGTAGGAATGAATTAGGTCAAAGAAAACCATCTAAATCTTTTGCATTCATGGTTTTTGAAATTTGATTTTCAAAGATCTTTTTTCAATCTTTTTCATGTGTTTTTTGTACAAATCCTGATCAATTCTCTCCAAATCTTTCCCTATTTAATTATACACGAATTATTGAGTAGATTTCATGCACAAAAAGATTGTAAAACTTAGGTTAAATATTTTTCATGTATTTAATTTGATTTAAATGAATTATTATTAATAAAAATTCAAATAAATAAATAAAAAATGAAGAAATACTTCCCTTTGGGCCAAGTGGTCGTGCACATGCCATGGATGATGAATTATGGAAGAAAAATGGGCCCATTAGCCATTTTAGGTCATTTGAACCAATGTTGACTTTTCAAAATATCCAAAAGTTTCCCAACTTCCACAAGGCATAACTTGCTCAATTTTTAAGCTTTGCTCATGTTCGTGGACATTTTGGAAAGGTATTTGAGTCCTTTAACCAATGCCTTTGGTCCCATGTCATTTTGATTTACCAATCGCAAGTTATGGCCTTTGACTTAAAGTCCCTTTTTGTTGACTTTTGAAAATGACCTATAATGTTGAAATTGATAACTTTTTGTGAGAGCATTTCTTGGACTTGAAGTATGAAGATGAGTTGTAGGAAATGTCTTTCTCTTCAAAATGAGCTTTGGATGGAATTTTTCTGATAATCCATGTGAAAATTATGCCCTGGTCAATTTACAGTTGACTTTTTCAACTGTCCAAATAAGGAAACTTTTGCATCTTGATGATTTTTGAGCCAAGCTTTGAGAATCATGATCAAGCATTGATCAAATGATGTTTGTGGCTTCAAAATGAGATGTTGACCAAAAATTTGGACTTTTGACTGTCAAATGACCATTTTGCCCCTACAGTTGACTGTAGTGCAATTTAGGGTTTTGACTGTGCAATTTTGTGCTGGAAGTCTTGAAACTTGGTATGAGGATGCTTGACCATATTTATAGACATGTGGGACTTGATTGGACCTTTGGAAACTTCATTTTCTTGATCAGAACCAAAACCCTAATTTTGACTGCTTAGGAGGCTCTTGCACTGTGCAACCCTTGGGGAGATTTTGCAGCTTGACTTGGCAATTTCTTGAAGAATATGGGAGGGAAAATTTTGGGGTACAATAGTTGCCCCTGTTCAATCTTCTTAGACCTGAGGATGCAGATTGGCTGACGTGCCTTTCGTAATCCGAGGGTGGAAGATGATTGAACACTAGAGTGCCCAGAAATTTGCGCTCACATAGTAGCAGTGTGATGGTGGAATGGGCTTATAGATGCCATTTAGAGGTTGATGAATAGGATGATGGGCTTATAGATGCCATCTGGATGCTGATCGCGTAAGAGATTTCTTAGCGAGAACTTGCGTACCTGCAAAAGAAAAATGAGTACCTGACATGTTGCAGGAGCTGGTCTTCAGATGCTTTGTGTAGAGATGTCCTGACTGGTTACAGGAATCGGATCTTCGAATTCTTCAGATGTGCCCTGGCGAGATACAGGAATCGAGTCTGGTAATATTAGTCTTCAACGGATACACCCTGGCAAGATTCAGGCATCGGATCCTCGAACTCTTCAGACACACCCTGGCAAGATACAGGAATCGGATCTGGTAATGCTAGTCTTCAACGGATACACCCTGGCATGATTCAGGTATCGGATCCTCGAACTCTTCAGACACACCCTGGCAAGATACAGGAATCGGATCTGGTAATGCTAGTCTTCAACGGATACACCCTGGCAAGATTCAGGTATCGGATCCTCGAACTCTTCAGACACACCCTGGCAAAATACAGGAATCGGATCTGGTAATGTTAGTCTTCAACGGATACACCCTGGCAAGATTCAGGCATCGGATCCTCGAACTCTTCAGACACACCCTGGCAAGATACAGGAATCGGATCTGGTAATGCTAGTCTTTAACGGATACGCCCTGGCAAGATTCAGGTATCAGATCCTCGAACTCTTCAGACACACCCTGGCAAGATACAGGAATCGGATCTGGTAATGCTAGTCTTCAACGGATACACCCTGGCAAGATTCAGGTATCAGATCCTCGAACTCTTCAGACACACCCTGGCAAGATACAGGAATCGGATCTGGTAATGCTAGTCTTCAACGGATACACCCTGGCAAGATTCAGGTATCGGATCCTCGAACTCTTCAGACACACCCTGGCAAGATACAGGAATCGGATCTGGTAATGCTAGTCTTCAACGGATACACCCTGGCAAGATTCAGGCATCGGATCCTCGAACTCTTCAGACACACCCTGGCAAGATACAGGAATCGGATCTGGTAATGTTAGTCTTCAACGGATACACCCTGGCAAGATTCAGGCGTCGGATCCTCGAACTCTTCAGACACACCCTGGCAAGATACAGGAATCAGATCTGGTAATTGGTCGTCAACAGATACACCCTGGCAAGATTCAGGAATCGGACCTTTAGTTGCGACCATTGATGGTAATCAATTTTGTACTTTTGTCCTGAAAAGACAAGCGTTAGTTGTATGCGATGTCATGTGGTATGACATGCGAGATGCTCTCTGAATACGTGAGATTGTATGTTCATGATGCGTATATGCATGCTATAATGTATGAAGATGTTTATGAATGTATTTTTTCGTCTAGGAAAGTAAATCCTTGACGGGTGCCGGGAAGTCATTCCTGGGCTGATGTTTGAAGAATGGATTTTGCTTCCGCCGGGGATGATAGTTGCAAGAATACCGGTAGGAGTAGATAACTCCGTTGGGGAATAAACTTGGCGAATGGATTACTCTGCGGGGAGCAAAGTACTCTAGCAATCTTGCTGAGAAGCAATACTCTGTGGGGAGAGAGATGCTTTGCTGAGTGTCGAAAATAACTTGTTGGGGATGTCTTTGTTGTGTTGGAAGTGTTGATAGACTTCGCTGGGGATAAGAAGGCTTCGTCGAGGACGCTCTTTCCGTGGCTTTTGGCTGAGGATAACCCAGTTATATCCCGGTAGGGAAATAACTCTTTGAATAAAGCCGGGAGACGCGTTCGTGCTCTGCGAGGATAAGCTTCCAGAATCTACTGGGGATAAGCTCACTGCTTGGGGAGATGGATTCCAACTTTCCTGGGGAAACTGGATTGGACTCTCCTGGGGAAGTATTGAACTGTATTGGTTAGATGATTCCACTGAATGTTGGTATACCGTCGGGGAACAATCTTTAGACCAAGATTGTCGGGGATGCTTGTTAAGAATATGTATATTGCTGCTGGGGAATGTTGAGATCTACTGGAGGATACTCAACTTCCTTGGGATTTGACAATTCTGCTTGGAGAAGAATGCACTGACTGCTGACTTACTCTCTGGGGAATTAAGATGTACTGGTCATGTTTTTTAGCTGAACCTACCTTGGTGCCTTGGAGGATAGAACAATTAGATTGCTAGACAACTCTTTATTGCCCCTGTTTCTAGTGTCACCTGTAATTAATCCTTTGTTTCGTATGCAAATATTTATGAGTTAGCAAATTATTGTCAATGCATATATCACAAATTGAACCTTGGACGTTCTTCGCAAAACAAAACAGAAAAGGAAAAACAATTGGCACGTTTAACTGAAAAGTATATTTGTATTGATTTTGAATGGCCTGAAAATAGGCGTTTTGTGTACAAGAGGCTGACGTCCTAGTAAGAGAACGCCGCCGAACAAAAGAGTTTATACAAATTTTGTACAAAAGAAAATAAAACAGTTGTGTGAAATATGAATGATCCCACTGGGTTTCAACTCTGCTATTGCCTTTATAACTCCGAGCGTCTCATCACTTGATGACCTTGGTTAAAGGTGAAGCTGACTGATCAATGTCGTCTGAACTTGATGCCGATACCGGATTCTGGATGCAAAGTGATCCAATGAGACATAGTATTACGCTTTTATCCTTAATTTTTGCCTGGACCGCCCTTTCGGGTTTTCAGTCCACCGGGATACCCATTTTTGCCCAAGCCGCCTTTTCAGGTTTTCGACTTGCCGGGTGTACAGATTTTTTTTTATTTTCATCCCTTCATTTTGCCCGAACCCTTTTGGTTCGACGGGAAGCCCTAATTTTTGCCTAGGCATGCCAGCCTAGCGGGTCTTTTTTATGCGTAGTATCTTTTTACTATGTATGCATTGGCGGGGTGAGGAAGGTCGTCACCATCCATATTGGTTAGAATCATGGCTCCTCTTGAGGACACATGTTTAACTACAAATGGCCCTTCGTATGTAGGGGTCCATTTTCCCCTTGGATCACTCTGAGAAAGGATGATTCGCTTGATTACCAGATCCCCAACTTGATATTCCTGTGGTCTGACCTTTTTGTTAAATGCCCTGATCATCCGTTTCTGATACGTCTGACCATGGCAGATAGCAGCAAGTCTCTTTTCATCAATGAGGTTGAGCTGATCAAGTCGTGTCTGGATCCAATCATCCTCGTTCAAATTTGCATCCTTCATTATCCGGAGAGAAGGTATTTGCACTTCGATCGGTAAGACTGCCTCCATACCATAAACCAGAGAGAAAGGAGTTGCCCCGGTTGACGTCCTAGCTGAGGTACGGTACCCATGCAGAGCGAACGGTAACATCTCGTGCCAATCCTTATAGGTCACTGTCATCTTCTGCACGATTTTCTTGATGTTCTTATTTGCTGCTTCTACAGCCCCATTCATCTTCGGTCTGTAAGGAGAAGAATTGTGGTGCTGTATCTTGAACTGCTCGCAGAGCTCAGTGATCATCTTGTTATTCAGATTGGTACCGTTGTCTGTAATAATTCTTTCTGGGACGCCGTACCGACAGATCAGATTATGACGAATGAACCGTGCCACAACAGCCTTGGTTACCGTAGCGTAGGAAGCTGCTTCGACCCACTTTGTAAAATAATCAATCGCCACTAGGATGAAGCGATGCCCATTAGATGCCGTAGGTTTAATCTCACCGATCATGTCTATCCCCCACATTGCAAACGGCCAAGGCGCAGTCAGAACATTCAAAGGAACTAGAGGAATATGCACCTTGTCTGCGTAAATCTGGCACTTATGGCATGTTCTGGAATGTTGGTAGCAGTCAGCTTCCATTGTGGACCAGTAATATCCTGCCCGAAGGATCTTCTTAGCCATAGTGTGCCCACTGGAATGTGTACCAAAGGTCCCTTCATGTAGTTCTTCCATGATCCTTTCTGCTTCCGTCTTGTCCACACAACGCAGTAAGGTTGAATCATGGTTTCGCTTGTACAAGATGCCGTTGCTAAGGAAGAACTTTGCTGCGAACCTCCTCAGGAACTTCTTATCATTGATAGAGGCACCTTCAGGGTATTCCTGAGTTTCCAAATATCTCTTCACCTCATGGTACCAAGGCTTCTCAGTCACCAACTCAGTCTCGAGATCACAGCAGTATGCCAGTTCGTCCAGTTTCCAGATGATGATCCGGGGAGCCTCATTATCCCATTTAACTTTGAACATAGAAGCCATTGTAGCTAACACGTCCGCCAGCTGATTCTCTTCTCTTGGAAAGTGCTCAAAGGTTATCTCTGTAAAGTGGGGGATCAAGGTCAACACACATTCTCTGTAAGGGATAAGATTCGGATGTTTCGTATCCCACTCTCCTTTGATCTGATTGATCACAAGAGCGGAATCTCCAAAGACACTCAGAAACTTAATCCTTAAGTCGATCGCAGCTTGAAGACCCATGATGCACGCCTCATACTCTGCCATGTTGTTGGTGCAGTTGAAACATAGCCGGGCAGTGAGTGGAGTATGAGTACCTTGAGGCGAGATGATTATGGCGCCGATACCGTTTCCCAAAGCGTTGGAGGCTCCGTCAAAGTGCATAGACAATCGGGATCCTGGTTCAGGTCCTTCATCCGGTCCAGGTACTTCACAATCAGTTACAATCATGATGCTTTCATCTGGAAACTCGAAGTTCATTGATTGATAGTCATCTACGGCCTGATGTGCCAAGTGGTCTGCCAATACACTTCCCTTGATGGCTTTCTGGGTCGTGTACTGAATGTCGTATTCCGTCAAGATCATTTGCCATCTTGCAATTCTCCCAGACAGAGCAGGCTTTTCGAATATGTACTTTATAGGATCCATCTTTGAGATTAACAAGGTAGTGTGAGTCAGCAATACTGTCTCAGCCGGCGAGCAGCCCATACCAAAGCGCAGCAAGTTTCCTCAAGCAGTGAGTATCGGGTCTCACAGTCGGTAAACTTTTTGCTAAGGTAATAAATGGCATGTTCTTTTCGGCCAGACTCGTCATGCTGCCCCAGCACACACCCCATTGAGTTGTCAAGCACTGTTAGATATAGTATCAGAGGTCTCCCTTCAACCGGAGGCATAAGGATAGGTGGTTCTTGGAGATACTCTTTGATTCTGTCAAAAGCGGCCTAACATTCATCATTCCAATGTACCACCTGATCTTTCTTCAGCAGCTTGAAGATTGGCTCACAGGTAGCAGTCAGGTGCGAGATGAACCGAGCAATGTAATTCAGGCGTCCTAAAAAGCCTCTGACCTCTTTCTCTGTCCTGGGAACTGGCATATCTTGAATAGCTTTGACCTTAGCAGGGTCCACTTGAATGCCCTTGTCACTTACCACGAAGCCTAGCAATTTCCCCGATCTTACCCCGAAGGTGCACTTGTTCGGATTCAGCCTCAGCTTGTACAGTTTCAACTGGTCAAACAACTTCTGCAGATGATCTAGGTGCTCTTCCTCAGTCTGGGACCTTGCGATCATGTCGTCAACATACACTTCTATCTCATGATGGATCATATCATGAAATAAAGCAACCATGGCACGTTGGTAGGTTGCCCCAGCGTTCTTCAACCCGAATGGCATGACCTTGTAACAGAAGGTGCCCCACTGAGTAACAAATGTAGTCTTCTCCATGTCTTCAGGTGCCATCTTGATCTGATTGTAACCTGAAAAGCCATCCATGAAAGAGAACACCTTATGCTGAGCAGTATTATCAACAAGGACATCAATGTGAGGTAAAGGGAAGTCATCTTTGGGGCTGGCCCTGTTCAGATCCCTGTAGTCGACACACATTCTGACCTTTCCATCCTTCTTTGGTACCGGCACCACATTAGCAACCCACTGAGGGTAAGAAGTTACAGCAAGGAACCCAGCGTCAAACTGTTTCATGACCTCAGCTTTAATCTTCTCAGACATCTCTGGACGCATCCGACGGACCTTTTGCTTAACTGGAGGGCAGTCTTCCTTAGTTGGCAAGTGATGGACCACAATATCGGTATCCAACCCGGGCATGTCTTCGTAGGACCAGGCAAAGATCTCCACATAATCATGCAGCATTTGAGTCAATTGTTGCTTCACGCTGAGCTCTAGGTTGGTACCAATCTTTACCTCTTTCCTGTCTGCCTCAGTACCCAAGTTTATTGTTTCCACTGGCTCTTCATGGGGTTGAATTGCCCTCTCTTCCTGAAGCAACAGTCTTGCAAGCTCGCCAGGCACTTCGCAATCATCTTCACCTTCGTCTTCGGCTAAGTTGATCGGATTTTCGAAGTCATAACTGGCAGTAGCAGAGTCGTTACCAGTGAGATCCAGAGTGGATTGAAACCTGTATGAGTGAGTGTGTGTGTAAATACAGCTGTTTTGAAATATATGTAAAAGAAAGAAAGACAGAAAAGGAGCATAAGATTTGCAATGCGAGAAAACGTCCAAGATTTTCATTTATGATATATGAAATGACAATTTATATGCCCTCACAAAATGAAACCACGGTGCCTCGGGTAAGACACCGGGCCATAGAGTTTATTTATTGTTTATTACAAAATAACAAAACATAGGAATTCATTACTCAGTAACAAGAGAAATAGGGAGATTGTCTTTTGCACTCCATTTGTTAAGTCCACTGTCGGTTGCCGGGTAGATCCAGCTATCAAACTCAGCTTCATCCACTTCCTCTTCGTCCCCAATAGCATTCACTCCATGAGCAGGCAGGGGAGCTGTCACTACATTAGGCTTCTCAGATGCCTCAAACTGTACCTCCTTGGCGTCAATAAGGTCCTGCAGCTTGTTCCTTAATGCCCAACAGTCATCGGTGGCATGCCCCGGGCTATCAGAATGATAAGCACAACGAGCATTCGGGTTGTACTTAGGAGATGTAGTATTTGCAACCCTCGGAGCCTCTCTGACGGTTACCAAGTTGGTTGAGAGCAACTGTGGTAAGATCTGCGACAAAGTCATACTCAAACGGGTGAATTCCCTTCTGGGTCTCTCAGCCCTTGGTTGGTTAGCTTGCCGAGGAGCGGCTGCAGGCTTGGCAATCATTAATGCACTGACAGATTGACGGCGTTCTGGTTTATCCTGCCTTCTAGGCCCATACACCGCACTGGCCTCTTTCTTGAAGGGTTTCTTCTAAGAGCTAGACGATGCACCCTTCGGAATCTTTCCAGACTTCAACCCAGCCTCGATTCTTTCTCCAGTCAAGATAAGATCAGTGAATCCAGCAGAAGAATTCCCGACGAGATGGTTGAAAAATGGCCCAGATAGGGTCCCCAAGAACATGTCTACCAACTCCCGATCAGTCAGCGGTGGCTGCACCCTGCCAGCTAGGTCTCTCCACTTCTGAGCGTACTCTTTAAAACCTTCACTTGAACCTAACGACATACCCTGGAGTTGGGTACGTGTAGGGGAAAGGTCGGCATTATATTGATACTGCTTATAGAAAGCAGTAGCCAACTCCTCCCAGTTACGAACCTTGGTCCCATCCAGCTGATAGAACCATTCGAGATGAGTCCCTGAAAGACTCTCCTGGAAGAAGTGGATCCACAAATTCTTATCCGCTGAGTACGGTTGGATCTTCCGAACATAGGACCTGAGATGTAGCTTGGGACAAGACGCCCCGTCATATTTAGAGAAGGATGGTGCTTTGAACTTCCGAGGAATGATCACACCAATAGACAAACCCAGATCTCCGAAATCCAGCCCAGGTACCTGCTGTATTTCCAAGCATTCAACCTGTCCTCCAGTTGCTTGTAACGGTCTTCTGCAGGAGGGTACTGCTCTTCATCAAAATCAGTCTCGTTGTCGGAGACTACCGGACTAGGACCTTTTTCTTCCTGAGGAGTACTCTTGCCAACAGAAGAACCAACCTCTTCATTTTGCAGAGTGTTGCCAAACCTTCGGCCCGAGCTAAACAGAACAGTCCTTCTCTTCTTCTTCTTCTCCTTCTTCAGGAGCATAGCCTTCAGCTCTTCTTGGCCTTGAGCCAAACCCTTGATTAATTCCTGAAACTGCGCATTCTGCGCCTGAAGAGCCTTGATGGATGTCTCAGTTGATGACGAGTCAGGATTCATGATGCTGAAATAAACAGCGAAGAACTGTAAGCAACCTGAAAAGAGGAAAAACCTACTATGCACATGATGAATGATATGTGTTTATGCAATTCATTCAAGGGTTTGAAAGTTCAAATTTGTTGTAGACAAAAAGGAACACACGTTATCATTAAGGAAATCATTGTTTAGTACATCAAAGCCTCATGGGCAAAATAATACAAAAGTAAGTCAATCCCAAAATACACTGCGCATCCTCTTTGGAGCTATGTAAGTGTTGAGATTCCTCTCCTCATGCAACAGGCGGGTGAGCTCCAAGACCTTCTTTTCACTGGCATGTAGACTGGTCTCAAGAGAATTCCGTTCTTCCTTAAGCTGGATCCAGCTCTTCTGCATCTCTTCCCAGGATGTGGGCATATCAGGGTGCTGAATGGTGTAGGACACTTCTCCTTCCAAGACTGGCTCTTTGATCACAGGGAGCATATGAGGATAAGGCATCACTAACTTCTGGGAGCGGGCGCGTACCCACTTGAGATAAGGTTCTAATGGGATGGAGTTCCTGTGCCCCAGTGTCTTGCTGTCTATCCTACTTGGCATCCTCCAGGCTCTGATGAATCTCTGGCGAAGTCCTTGAGTATCGTTGTCGAAGTCAAAAACTATGTCAGGAATTAACATGTCATGAGGACCATCCCTCCGAGCATAACCAAACTGTCTCCAAGCCAGGCATGGGCTATAAGTAATACCTCCTCTGATTCCAAGTAAAGGAACATTAGGGTACTCCCCGCAACGATCAATGATAGTGACATCTTCTCTGGACCTAGGGCACCAATGTATATCTGCATGTGTAAGAGTCATCAACCGTTGTGACCATCTCAAACCCCGCTCATTCTTCAAGACTGATTGGGGAAGGTGCGAAATAAACCACCTTCCTAGGAGAGGAGTGCAACACATAAGGACACCTCTTTTTCTCATGGTTCGAGTGTAACATGAGTGAAGGATATCCCCCAGCAATGTAGGTATAGGATTCCTGGACATAAAGATCTGGACAACACTGATATCAATAAGCTGATCTGGGTTAGGGAACAACACCAAACCATAGACAAGGAGGGCCACCACTTCTTCAAAAGCTTGCAAATCAAGGGAGTTCCAACATTCATGGGCCTTTTCAAACAGAAACCTGGCTAAGAACCCTTTGATACCACTTCTAACTTCCCAATGTCCCTTGAGGTCAGATGACTGTAGGTGCAAGGCTTTAGCAATCTCTTCAAGTTTAGGTTCCTTTTCTGTACCGTTGAAGGGTAGCTGATCAAGGATAGGGATCTTCAGGAGCCGGGAGAACTCCTCCAATGTAGGTACCAACTGATAGTCCAAGAAGGTGAAACAGTGATGCAGAGGGTCAAAGAATTGGAACAGGACCTTGATCATGTCTTCCTCAATGTTGGTGTTGACCAAGCTAATGAGACTTCCATGTCTTTCACTGAATGATGAGTTCTCGGGAATCCTGGATATAAGCTCCTTAAGCTGAGGAGGGATCCTTACAAGACTGACTTGAATTGTCTTTCTACGAACAGTTTCCATGTCCTACAAAACAAAGAACAAAGATGAAGATTCGAACCCCTGAAATGGTTAGTCAATGCATATGATGCTGGATGATGTCATAATGCTATGATTAAACACACCACAGATATTTACAAAGACAAACATGTAAGGCACACAAGGCACACAAGACAAGCCCTTAGGGTTTAAGGCCAGCATGGGGGCTGGGTAGTACCCTCTTGAAGTTGGTGGGTTCAACCTGTCCTATCAAAGTAACCGGGTTCTAAGGGTCCCAATATCACGGGATTGCTTTCATTGTTCATCGTTTCGATTTAGCCACTGAACTGGCGACCGAAATATTCCAGGAAAGCAACCCTCAATTGAGTGTAGTATCGAGTATCAACCAACCTCGGACTGCACCAAAGTCAGTTATCTCACTACCCTAAAGAGGCCAAGATAGTTCAATTAAGGTTCCTAAGGTCTGTTGATGCTTCACGACACCACGCGGAGGCCCCGTACTCTCCTTGACTGAACTCAAGGGTTACCGGTACACACCAAAGTGCCACATCAACGTAGCAGACTGTTTCAACCATGTCGGTATACCCCGCACAGTTCCCTCACAGCCTTGTTGCTACTTTCTAAGAAGGTATCCCCCAGATCCGGGTTAGGATCTATAGAACTCCCAAGCAACCCACAATTTAAAGCACACAAGGAAAACAATTGAAAACACAGTTATGAACTAGCCCTAAGGTACACCTCACTTTAAAAAAGGTTCCCCAGCAGAGTCGTCAGTTCTGTGATCGGTGGATCTGGAACTGACTGTTTAACGATGGTTCGCGAAATGTCGCGGAAGCAAGAGTCGCCACCGTCTTTTATTTTCTCCAAATGGAAAGGACAAAAGCACAGAAAAATTCCTTATAGAGATTGCTCTCGGTTCGGGAGGTAGATTATAGAAAGGGAAGGTGTTAGCACCCTTTCTATCCATGGTTATCCATGGGCTCTTAGATACTTGCTCATTGTGTTTTCAAAAGGTTTGTTCGCTTTTCAATTGTGGGTTTTAAAAAAAGTTTCTTTGAAAATTTCAGTTCGACTCTTGTATCGGTCCTCAAGAGTGTTTGAAAAATTGCTTTCGAAAGCTTTTTGAAAAAGTGTTGGTGTGAAAAGTATTTTTGATTTGTTTTGTTTTGAATTAGAGCAAGTATCCACGAGTCGTCTACCTACCCTAAGGAATTCGTCTGTGTAAATGTCCTTTAAAGTAGTGCCATCCCACCATTGAGAGGTAGGTAGCACCACCGTTGGAGGTGTTCGGGTCAATTCGAAGGTTCGGGACATGGTGATCACCAGAGCAATGGGAAGACACCTTAGAAGCTACCCTCATGCCAGGTTCCCGGATCATGAGGACTTACTAAGACATCCTCTACTCGACGATCACCTTTCGAGGCAAGGCAACAGTGAGGCGTACCCTAGGGGTGGTGTGTGCGATTTGTGTGTCAGATTCATTTATTTTTGTCTTGTCAGGTTATGGGTGATCTATGCGTTTGTTTTTATTTTTTTGTCATTCATTCTTGCATGCATTTATTTAACAGTTAAAAGAGATGCGGAAAATTAAAAATTCTAAAGCTATTACAAAAGGCGCGGGTCCACATCGCCAAAATTAAACCAGGACCCGATTTGACAGAAAAATAAAGTAAATAAAGAAAAGTGCGAAAAAATTAAAAGGTTACATGGCCTTGGGAGAGATACATAAATATTTAAACGAAATAAAATAAATATGCGAATTAATGAGATTTAAACGAGGGCGTTGGACCCTTTTTGCAAAATTAAAATTACATGGAATTAATTAATTAAAAAAAGAAAAGGAATTGTTTTTTGGTATTTTATGATTTTTTTGGATTTTTATGAAAAAGAATTAATTAAAATTAAAATAAGATGCTAAACCTAATTCTAATTATTTTTAATTTATTAAGAAAAATGTTGAAGTTTTTTAACCTAAAATTAACCCTAATTTTTATATACAAATTTAATTATAAAAATAAATAAAATAAATAATATTAAATATTTGATTACCATGAAAGAAAAATAAAAGGATGAAAATTAATTAAACCTAATTCTATGTTTTTTTAGATTTTTATTATGAAAATATTAAATTAAACCCTAATTTAAAACTAAATAATTTAGGAATTTATTTATAAAATATTAACTAATTGAATATATTTAATTTTTGGTCTTTTCTGATTTTTATGGTATTTTGTGATTTTATGAAAATATAATTAAATTAATTAATAAAACAATAATAAAAAGAAGTATAAATAATAAAAAAAATAAAGAAGGTAAAAAATATGCAAACCTAGGGGGTTCAGACCCCAAATGGAAGGTTTTTCTCTAGCAATTCAGGCCCATCTATTGCAAAGCCTGGTGGACTTTTTGAGTAACATGTGGCACGTTTGACCAAGCTCCATATTATTCTTTCAATCAACGCCCTTGGATCGCTCTCAACGTACGCGTGGCTGGCTTGATTAGGAGGTGTATAATGGTCTTCAACGTTGAAGCTGCATAGAAGCATGAGTTGAAAAATAATATTGAAAGCATGAAGACCTGAGGCTGGAACCCAGGTCATGTACGTTGCCAATACTCTCGCTTACCACTGAACCAACTCACGCGTTTTGATTATTAAACAACTAACAAATATTATAAAAGAAAACAAAAGCGTTAGTGGGTCTGAGCGCGAAAATTTGAATCAGCCTATCACCACTCCACACGTCATCATCTTCTTCGCGTGGTTTTCTTTTTCCTGAAACATGTAAAACATTGGCAACGGTTTTCACGCGTTGCCTAAGACAACATATAAGAAAATAATGATTAAGCCATGGATGCTCATAAATTGAGCGCGAGGGTGTCGTCTTCTTCGTCCAAACGCGCTCGTGTCAATGGTGGTACTCAGGGGTTCTAATTTTTCCTCATTCAAAAACCCCTAATTCCAAGTCCTGTAAACCCTAGAAAACAATAATGGCATCTTTGCATACGGTGCGTAAAACTTCAATCAAAGTACATGGTTAGCTTGCAAACATTATTATAAACACAAACATAACAATAAAACATGTTAACAATGCATGTATGATAGAAACCGATTCAGAATTTTCCTTTACCAACTTCAATGGTGATCTTGCGTTTTCTTGAGTATGGGGCTTGGGGAATGATTGGAATATGTCCTATAATCCTCAAGGAAGCTAATGGAATCACTATTTTGTCTTGAATCGCCTTGCAAAGGTGTTTTCAGAATTGAGATTTTTGAGAAAAAGTGTGAGTTTGTGCAAGGGTTTTCTGAGCAGCTGCGTGGTTAATGGCATTAGGGTTGTGTTTCTTGTATATGTAGGAATGAATTAGGTCAAAGAAAACCATCTAAATCTTTTGCATTCATGGTTTTTGAAATTTGATTTTCAAAGATCTTTTTTCAATCTTTTTCATGTGTTTTTTGTACAAATCCTGATCAATTCTCTCCAAATCTTTCCCTATTTAATTATACACGAATTATTGAGTAGATTTCATGCACAAAAAGATTGTAAAACTTAGGTTAAATATTTTTCATGTATTTAATTTGATTTAAATGAATTATTATTAATAAAAATTCAAATAAATAAATAAAAAATGAAGAAATACTTCCCTTTGGGCCAAGTGGTCGTGCACATGCCATGGATGATGAATTATGGAAGAAAAATGGGCCCATTAGCCATTTTAGGTCATTTGAACCAATGTTGACTTTTCAAAATATCCAAAAATTTCCCAACTTCCACAAAGCATAACTTGCTCAATTTTTAAGCTTTGCTCATGTTCTTGGACATTTTGGAAAGGTCTTTGAGTCCTTTAACCAAAGCCTTTGGTCCCATGTCATTTTGATTTACCAATCTCAAGTTATGGCCTTTGACTTAAAGTCCCTTTTTGTTGACTTTTGAAAATGACCTATAATGTTGAAATTGATAACTTTTTGTGAGAGCATTTCTTGGACTTGAAGTATGAAGATGAGTTGTAGGAAATGTCTTTCTATTCAAAATGAGCTTTGGATGGAATTTTTCTGATAATCCATGTGAAAATTATGCCCTGGTCAATTTACAGTTGACTTTTTCAACTGTCCAAATAAGGAAACTTTTGCATCTTGATGATTTTTGAGCCAAGCTTTGAGAATCATGATCAAGCATTGATCAAATGATGTTTGTGGCTTAAAAATGAGATGTTGACCAAAAATTTGGACTTTTGACTGTCAAATGACCATTTTGCCCCTACAGTTGACTGTAGTGCAATTTAGGGTTTTGACTGTGCAATTTTGTGCTGGAAGTCTTGAAACTTGGTATGAGGATGCTTGACCATATTTATAGCCATGTGGGACTTGATTGGACCTTTGGAAACTTCATTTTCTTGATCAGAACCAAAACCCTAATTTTGACTGCTTAGGAGGCTCTTGCACTGTGCAACCCTTGGGGAGATTTTGCAGCTTGACTTGGCAATTTCTTGAAGAATATGGGAGGGAAAATTTTGGGGTACAACAGTTGCCCCTGTTCAATCTTCTTAGACCTGAGGATGCAGATTGGCTGACGTGCCTTTCGTAATCCGAGGGTGGAAGATGATTGAACACTAGAGTGCCCAGAAATTTGCGCTCACATAGTAGCAGTGTGATGGTGGAATGGGCTTATAGATGCCATTTAGAGGTTGATGAATAGGATGATGGGCTTATAGATTCCATCTGGATGCTGATCGCGTAAGATATTTCTTAGCGAGAACTTACGTACCTGCAAAAGAAAAATGAGTACCTGACATGTTGCAGGAGCTGGTCTTCAGATGCTTTGTGTAGAGATGTCCTGACTGGTTACAGGAATCGGATCTTCGAATTCTTCAGATGTGCCCTGGCGAGATACAGGAATCGAGTCTGGTAATATTAGTCTTCAACGGATACACCCTGGCAAGATTCAGGCATCGGATCCTCGAACTCTTCAGACACACCCTGGCAAGATACAGGAATCGGATCTGGTAATGCTAGTCTTCAACGGATACACCCTGGCATGATTCAGGTATCGGATCCTCGAACTCTTCAGACACACCCTGGAAAGATACAGGAATCGGATCTGGTAATGCTAGTCTTCAACGGATACACCCTGGCAAGATTCAGGTATCGGATCCTCGAACTCTTCAGACACACCCTGGCAAGATACAGGAATTGGATCTGGTAATGTTAGTCTTCAACGGATATACCCTGGCAAGATTCAGGCATCGGATCCTCGAACTCTTCAGACACACCCTGGCAAGATACAGGAATCGGATCTGGTAATGCTAGTCTTTAACGGATACGCCCTGGCAAGATTCAGGTATCAGATCCTCGAACTCTTCAGACACACCCTGGCAAGATACAGGAATCGGATCTGGTAATGCTAGTCTTCAACGGATACACCCTGGCAAGATTCAGGTATCAGATCCTCAAACTCTTCAGACACACCCTGGCAAGATACAGGAATCGGATCTGGTAATGCTAGTCTTCAACGGATACACCCTGGCAAGATTCAGGTATCGGATCCTCGAACTCTTCAGACACACCCTGGCAAGATACAGGAATCGGATCTGGTAATGCTAGTCTTCAACGGATACACCCTGGCAAGATTCAGGCATCGGATCCTCGAACTCTTCAGACACACCCTGGCAAGATACAGGAATCGGATCTGGTAATGTTAGTCTTCAACGGATACACCCTGGCAAGATACACATATCTACTATAAGCATATTTTCCTCCCAATTGTGCCATTTTGACTGGATGTAAGAGGGAAAGTTAGTATTTAAGTAATAAGTAACTCAACTATGTATTTGGTGAATGAACTAAATTCTCCCTCATAATCAGATTGGATAACTTTGATGTTAGTTTTGAACCGTTTTTGACATAAGAGTAAAATAACTTGAATGCACTAAGGTTATCAGACTTATTTCTGAGAAATTAAATCAAAGTACAAAGGAATCCACAAATACAATGTAAAAGTGATAAACACAACTACATGGAAGAGGGGAAGGCCCCCAATTGGTATGCATGTAGAACATTGTAAGAGTGGTGATACACAATATTTGGTAAAGGGGAATATAGCCTATGTAATTTTATAAGCAACAAGACACAAGTTCAACACAATCCTAATAATATTAGAGTTGGCATGCCCTAACCTAGAGTGACATGTAAAAGCAATTGAAGAGAAAAAATGCATTGTTAACTGACTTGTCTGAAACATTATTCACAATAGGAGTGGAATTTTGGTTTAAAATTTGAGCTTTGAGCATTGAAGATTCAAAGGAAATGTTTGGAATCAATATAGATCATTTGAATCAAGAAAAAATTAAATAAATACTTCCTTAGATGCCTATGATTTTATGTAGAAACAATTATAGTGAAATTCAAAGAAAGCTTGATTATATTTGGAAAATTTAAACACAAACAAACTTCTTGTTATTTGAGGAACCTAAAACATATCTTCGATTTCTAAAATAGTGTGTGGGAAAATTGTAGAGTAAAATTGAGATGAGTTAATGGAATTGTGATACGGTGGCAGAACCGACTGTTTAATACTAGTTTGCGTTAGTACTCGCAAATGTGCGGTAAGCAAGAGTCGCCAACGAATTTTCTTTTATCCAACAAAGGAAAGGGTGAAAAGAACATAAAAAGACCTTTCTCGAGATTTTCTGAGTAAGGGGGTAGATTATGGAAAGGGAAGGTGTTAGCACCCTTTCCATCTGTGGTTTTCCATGGGCTCTTAGGTACTTGCTCATTTTTGAAAATTGTTTTCGTGTTTGTGTGTTTTGAAACAATTTGTTTGCTTTATGTTAACTCTTGTATCAGTCCTCAAGAGTGTGATAAAGCATTTTTTGGAAAAAATGTTTTGAAAGTGTGTAAGTGTAAAAAGGAATCAGATTTGAGCAAGTACTTAAGAACTATCTACCTACTCGAAAAAAGCGTTATTTTCCTCTTTTCCTTTAGATAATTCTATCCTACTATTAGTGAGTAGGTGGCCCTATCATTGGATGTTGAAGGACTATCGAAAGGGACGTTTATGGTCATTGAAGGCAACAGGTAGAGATACCTCAGCAGTTCGAAGGGACTGTCATCATGTATGCAACATTGAGGGACAAGATCATTTCTCGTAGGAAACTCGAGGGACATTAAGGGACCATGATCTTTATGATGACTTTTAAACTGAGGATTTTTGCTAAGAGTATCCCTACGTACGAGGGACATGACCATTTCCGAAGGCAACCAAAGTGGGAAATACCTTAGGGGTGCAAGTGTGCAACATTGTGCTTTTTTCAAGTATATTATCTTGAGGTTAGTGATCTAATGATTGATTGATTTATTCTTGTCATGCATGCCTAATTTACTAGCAGTTTATATACAAGCATCTAATATAGTGCAGAAAGTAAAAACCTACAACTATTACAAGGCTTCGGAGAAATTACAATTATACGTGACTGGAAAGTAAAGTGCGGAAGTTAAAAACCCTAAATAAACTATTACAAACTAGGCATAGTTATTTAATTAAACAAAAAATAATCGTATGGAGAACAACGCGCAAAAGTCAAGACGGGCATACGTTTGAAACCCTAAAACTTAATTGCTTATTAAATATTGTATATAATTTTTTTTAAAATTTAACCTAATCTCTAGCTAATTTTAAATTAAAGAAAATAAATTAAAGTTAATTAAATTAATTTGAAAAAATTAATTTTATTAAAAAAAACTCTAAGTCCTATTTTTATGATTTTTTGATTTTTTGATTTTAAAAAAAAAATTTTAAAATATAAACTAAAAAAAAGAAAACAATGTCATAAAGAAGAATGGGCCAGGGGTAAGAAGTCCAAATTGGGGGTATGCTGCTGAATTTTACCAAGGCCCAGATCTGGTGGCCCACAGTTGCGTTGGTTCTAGTGTTGTCACGTCTGGCAGGTTCATCATGGAGCTGCATGTTTGGAAGCGTTGGATTCAGGTCACGTGGATCTGATGGTGATGGTGCAAGGGCTTATGATTAACACCTTGTATCTGGGCGCACTGGATCCATATGAAACCTGTTAGAAAAATAAAACTCCAGACCTAGGAATCGAACCCAAGTCTCTTCCCTTTACACGCATCCCTTCTACCACCAAGGCATCTTATCATTCGTGAATATAAATGAGATAATAATATAATATGTGGAAATTTAGTCAAATATATTAACAAAAAAAACGCGCACATGGAGTGGGACCCTGGATTTAAAATGAGCCAACCAGAGGAAGCTATCCAGCCATGCCAGCGCAGGGAGGGTCAAACTGCCCCTCACGGTGGTTGACCGTTATCTTCTCCGGCGAGAAAAAAATTGAAACCTACAGAACACGATGTTTCCAATCCAGAAACTTGACCTACCCCCCTAAATCATAGGCTGCGATCACGATGGTGGTCTTCTTTTTGGCTGAAACGACCTGTAAACACAGATGCGAAGAAAAATAAAACTCATGCCCTAACAATGGCACTTCTTAATTCTGGCGTCAAAGCTTGCATGTAACGGTTCAAAACATACGCAAATATGATATTAAACTCAAATATGTGTAGAGATATTATTTATATGCCATGAATCAAAAGTTTGAAGTTTGAGAATTTTGCAAACTGTGAGTTATCGTAGGGGGTGGTTATGTATGCTTTGGCCTTCAGGAAGGGGTTGGTTCTACCCCTGGGATCCTCAAAAGGATGATGGAACGCCTGGATCTTATTGAGATTGGCTGGAGCGTGAGATTTTGAATTGCACCACACTTGGATAATTTTTCAAATTTGTTCTTGGTTTGGAAGCAGCTTTCACGTGTTCTTTTGGTCTAGGGTTGATGTGCTTATGTAGTAAATCATTTTAGGTCAATAATTGTAGAAGAAATCCAATTGATCAATGCTCTTTTAAAGTGTGAAGATTTTGATTCAAATCTTTCCAAAAGAAAATATCCACTTCCCTTTTCAATCCACACGATTTTGATAGCTGGCTATGATCTCTTTGGTTTAAAAAAGATTTGCATATTCTATATCTTACATATTCTTGCATTTATTTAGTATTTATTTAATTTATTTTGAATTTATTTGATTAAAATCAAAATAAATAAAATAAAAAAACAAAATAATGCATGGACATGTTTAGAGACCCTTAGATACATCATGAACACGTTTGGACTAAAAAAAAGGGCCCAATAGCTCAAAAATACAACTTTTCCCAATTGAGATTTCATGCATTCCTTGAAATTGGCCAACTTGTGCAATCCTTATCTCTCTTAATTTTAATCCTAAGAGGGTATTTTTGGAATTTTTAGAGAGCTTAGGATGCCCTATAAACAACCCTTTATGTTTCATATCAATTGGATCTTCCATGTTCATGTAAGGAGCTTTGACCCAAAAGGTGTTTTTGTTGAATTTTTTAAAGGACCTATAATGTTTGAGCTTGTATCTTTTGACTGGGGAATTTCTTGAACTTGAGGTATGAATAGAAGTTGTAGGGAATTGGATTCTCTTCAAAATGAGCCTTGGTGGAAAAAAATTTGATAAAGTATGAGAAAGTTATGCCTGGTCAAAATATGGTTGACTTTTCCTATAGAAACCCTAATTTGCCATTTTTGACTTTTGATGAGTTAGGAGCATTTCTTAAGGAATCATGATAAATCATTGATAAAATGATGGATATTACTTCATAATCTTGATGTTGACCAAAAATCTTGAAGTTTGACTGTATTTGAGCCACAGTTGACTTTTGACCTAGTATAGTTGATTTTCAGGCATTTGAGCACTTGATTGAGCAAACTTGTTATGTAAGGCATGAAATTTGGAATGGATTATCTTGTTTACATATTAGGACCATGGAGAACATTTAGGATCCTTGGGACTCACACATCTTTCTTAAAAATAAAACTCTAGTTGAGGTTCATTGCCTTTAGGGGGAGAGTTTGTCTGGTCAATTCTTAGTCATCTTAGGGCAAGTTGGGGACCTTAGTGGACATGTCTTGAATAAAATGAGAGGTAAATTTGGGGGTACAACAGCTGCCCCTGTTCAATCTTCTTAAACCTGAGGATGTAGATTGGATGGTCTGCCTTTCGTGATCTGAAGGTGGAAGATAATTGAACACTAGAGTGCCCGGAAATTTGCACTCATCTAAAACGATACTTGACTGTGTAGATAATACCGGGAATAGTCTTACACATGCCATTTGGAGAAGATGACGGAATATCTTCAGAGATGGGCTTAAAGATGCCATCGAGAGAATATGACGGAGAGTCATCGGAGATGGGCTTAAAGATGCCATCTAGAACAATGTTGATTTCATGAGATATTCCTTTGTGGGAATTCCTATACCTGTTGTTAGGGAGGGCTCCGCTGAGGAATATTGGTCTTTGTCTTGGGAAATAGATTTTAGGAGCTTCAATTATCCATTACTCTACTGGGGAGTTGTCTCTTGATTGAAGAGATTGAAGTGGACTGCTATCTGGTCAGGATCCAGGCTTCATAGTGACTTGCTGAGGATAATAAGGCAGACTACTATCTGGTCGTATTCTAGGCTTCACAGTGATCTATTGGGGAATATGAAATTAAACATTTATCTGGTCCCATTCTAGGCTTCAGAGTAACTCAAACTGTTATCTGGTCAGAATCCAGGCTTCAGTGACTTAAACTATTATCTGGTCGTGTCTAGGCTTCAATTATTTGAAGAGATTAAGATGTTATCTAGTCTGATCCATGCTTCAACTTGAATTTGAGGTATACTATTATCTGGTCTAGTCAAGGCTTCATAATAATTGACAGAGTAAACTGTTATTTGGTCAGATTCTAGGCTTCACAACACCTTATACTGTTATCTGGTTGGATTCCAAGCTTCGCAGTGTCTTAAATTGTTGATTGACTATTATCCGGTCGGATTCCAGGCTTCAGCAATGATATTAACTATTATCTTGTAGGGTCCAGGCTTCACAGTGTGGTGAACTACTATCTGGTCGTATTCCAGGCTTTGCAGCAACTTAAACTGTTATCTGGTCTAAATCCAGGCTTCACAGTGATTGAAGAAATTAACTACTCTCTGGTCGGATTCCAGGCTTCGTAGAAACTTATTTAGGAAAAGTGAAATTAACTGCTATCTGGCCGGACTCCAGGCTTTGCAGTTTCTTTAACTGGAATAGAAATCAGAGAGATCTTAGTATCGATCTAACTGAACCAGAGAAAGTCTTGAATTAACTTTGACTGGAATGGAAATCAGAAAAATCTTAGTATCGATTTAACTGAACCAGACAAGAGTCTTAGAATATCTTCAAATGGAATAGAAATCAGAGAGATCTTAGTGTCGATCTAACTGAACCAGAGAAGGTCTTTTGAGAACATATTTCTGAGGAAAATGTTGAAATAGCCCTTCATTAGACGTAGCTTTTGAGAAGACCACCAGGTCATCTAAGTAGTCAACGGTGTTTGTTGACTTGATCTTTCCTAAAAACGGTAAAGAGTTAGTTGTATGCAATGTCATGATGTATGAAATGCACTGTGATGATGTTCTCAAAATAAATGAGATTATGTTGTATGCGATGTGTATGCGCATGCCATGATGTATGAATATGGTATATTGTTGTGATATTTCTTAGTCTGGGAAAGTAAATCCCTGACTGCTACTGAAGAGTATTGGGAAGTTGAATCCTTCATTTCCGCTGGGGATGATGAATGGAGATGATTTGCCGGAGATTTCCTCTTTCTGTTTGAGGATATTCTGTTGGGGATTCTTAACTCCTGTTGAGTATAACTATGTGGAGAGAGATAATGCTTTGTTAAAATGTTTTGTCGATGTAGAGAAATAAAATATGTTGGGAAATAAACTTCCGCAGTTTGAGAAACAAACTCTACCCGGGAGGAGGTTTTATAAATTGTTTGAAATTATAAAACTCGGCTGGGGAAACATATTTCAACACTTTGAAGGAACTTTGTTGGAGAAGGTAATTCCTGCTTGGGGAAGAAGAGATCAAAACTTTGGTTGTTTCTACTCTGTGGGGAACATAGACGTCATTGGGTCGTATGTAGCGGTGACTTCGTCTCAAAATGTCTCTGCCCCTGTATTTGCTGGAAAGAGTAACTGTCGGGACTACAAATTGTTTTTTCAGATTTTGCCCTGTTTCTTAAAGTCATTAGTAACTGTATTTCTGTTTCTTATGCAAGTATTTGTAAATAGTAATCATATTCAAATGCACATGTCAAAAATAATCACTGGACGTTTTTGCAAAACAAAACAGAAAGATAGAAAACAAATAGTTTTGTACTTTCAAAGAAAAGATTTATATTGATTTCTGAAGTTCACCTATAACAGGCATTTTGTACAAAGAGACTGACGTTCTAGTAGGAGAACACCGTCGAAAAAAATGGAAACTACACAAAATAGTGTATAAAGAGAAAACAACTTGTATAATAATCCCATTGAGTTTAAATTATGCTATTGTCCCTATGTACTTGAGCGTCTCATCACTTTGCTACTTGTCTGAAGTTGACTGGATTGATTGGTACCGTTTGAACTTGATAGTTGATACTGAAGTCTGGTTGCAAGGTGATCCATAGTTGTACGCTTCAAATACCTAACTTTTGCCTGGACCTCCCTTTCTGGTTTTCAATCCACCGGGATACCCTTTTTTTCCCAAGCCGCCTTTTTAGGTTTTCGACTTGCCGGGTGTACAAATTTTATTTTTGTATTTATCCTTAATTTTTGCCCGAACCCTTTTGGTTCGCCGGGATGCCCTTATTTTTTCCTAGGCCAGTCAACCTAGAGGGTCTTTATTTATGCGTAGTATCTTTTCACTATGTCCGCATTCACAGGGTGAGGAAGGTCATCACCATCCATGGTGGTCAAAATCATGGCTCCACCGGAAAATATACTTTTGATCACAAATGGCTCTTCGTACGTGGGAGTCCATTTTCCCCTGAGATCACCTTGTGGCAATATGATGCGCTTGATTACTAGATCACCCACTTGATATACTTGACGTCTGACCTTTTTGTTGAAGGCCTTGATCATTTGCTTTTGGTATATCTGACCATGACAGACAACAAAAAGTCTTTTCTCATCAATTAGATTTAGTTGGTCAAGTCGAGTCTGGATCTAATCATCTTCGTTCAAACCCGCATCCTTCTTGATCCTCAAAGAAGGGATCTGGACCTCAATAGGTAGGACAACCTCCATACCATATACAAGAGAATAAGGTGTTTCCCCTATTAACATATGTGCTGAGGTGCGGTAACCATGAAGAGCAAATGGTAACATCTCATGCCAGTCTTTGTATGTCACCGTCATCTTCTGTGTGATTTTCTTAATATTCTTGTTAGCAGCCTCCACGGTGTCGTTCATCTTCGGCCGATAAGGGGAAGAATTATGATGTTGGATCTTGAATTGTTTACAGAGTTGGTGATCATCGTATTGTTGAGATTTGTACCATTGTCTGTGATGATTCTCTCTGGAACACCATACCGGCAAATCAGGTTATGCTTGATAAACCGCGCCACAACATTCTTGGTAACATTAGCAAAAGAGGCATCCTCGACCCACTTTGTGAAGTAATCAATGACCACTAGGATGAAGCGATGCCCACTGGAAGCGGTAGGTCTAATCTCTCTGATCATGTCAATGCCCCACATTGCAAAGGGCCAGGGAGCCATCAAGACGTTCAAGGGAACCAGAGGTACATGTACTTTATCAGCATAGATCTGGCATTTGTGGCAAGTTCGGGAATGCTGATAACAGTCTACTTCCATAGTGGACCAATAGTATCCTGCCCGTAGGATCTTTTTAGTCGTGGTGTGTCCACTAGAGTGGGTGCCAAAGGTACCTTCATGTAAATCTGCCATAATCCTCTCTGCTCCGCCATTGTCTACACACTGAAGTAAAGTAGAGTCATGGTTGCGCTTGTAGAGGATTCCATTACTGAGCAACAACTTTGTGGAGAACCTTCTCAGAAACTTCTTATCATTTATAGACGCCCCCTCAGGATATTCGTGAGCCTCGAGATACCTTTTCACTTCATGGAACCAAGGTTTGTTTGCTACTTCTTCAGTATCAATCTCATAGCAGTATGCTGGTTCATCCAACCTCTCAATAGTGATTCGAGAAGCTTCGTTGTCCCATCTGACCTTGAACATGGACGACATAGTAGCTAGCGCATCCACTAACTGGTTCTCTTCTCGTGGAAAATGTTCAAAGGTGACCTCTTCAAAGTGTGGAAGCAATGCCAGCACATGTTCTTTGTAAGGGATGAGATTAGGGTGCTTCGTGTCCCACTCCCCTTTGATTTGACTTATTACCAAGGCTGAATCCCCGAAAACGCTCAAGAACTTGATCCTTAGGTCAATAGCAGCTTTGAGACCCATGATGCATGCTTCATACTCCTCCATATTGTTGGTACAATTGAAACATAACCTGGAGGTGAAAGGGTATAACATGCCTCAGGAGATATCTTTACAACACTAATGCCATTGCCGAGTGTGTTAGAAGCTCCATCAAAAACCATAGTCCATCAGGATCCTTCCTCAGGTCCTTCATCTGGTCCAGGTTCTTCACAGTCAGTCACTAACATAATATTCTCATCCGGGAATCAAAGTCCATGGATTGGTAGTCATCCACAGCCTGATGAGCCAAATGATCAGTTATTATACTTCCCTTGATTGCTTTTTGGGTCGTGTATTGGATATCATATTCAGTCAGGATCATTTGCTATCTTGCTATTCTTCTGGAGAGAGCGGGTTTCTCGAAGATGTACTTGATAGGACCCATCTTAGATATCAACAAAGTTGTGTGGGTCAACATATATTGTCTCAGTCGGCGAGCAGCCCATGCCAAAGCCCAACAAGTTTTCTCGAGCAGTGAGTATCTTGTTTCACAGTCGGTAAACTTTTTTCTAAGGTAGTATATTGCATGCTCTTTTCGACTGGACTCGTCATGCTTCCCTATCACACACCCCCATTGAATTATCTAGCACTGTTAAGTAAATTATCAAAGGTCTTCCTTCAATCGGAGGCATCGGAATTGGAGGCTCTTGAAGGTATTCTTTGATTCTCTCGAAGGCAGTCTGGCATTCATCATTCCACTTTACCACTTGATCTTTCTTCAAGAGTTTGAAGATTGACTCACAAGTAGTAGTTAAATGGGAAATGAATTTGGCAATGTAATTTAGGCGTCCCAACAAACCTCTAACTTATTTCTCAGTGCAAGGAGCAGGCACCTCTTGCATAGCCTTCACCTTTACAGGGTCTACCTGAATTCCCTTGTCACTAACAATGAAACCTAGAAGTTTACCAGAACTTACCCTGAAGGTGCACTTGTTCGGATTTAACCTCAGCTTATACATCTTCAACCTATCAAACAACTTTTATAGATGATCAAGGTGATCTTCCTCAGTTTGAAACCTGGCTATCATGTCATCAACATAGACCTCTATCTCATGATGAATCATGTCATGAAACAAAGCTACCATAGCTCGCTGATAGGTTGCCCCAACATTCTTCAACCCAAACGACATCACTTTGTAATAGAAACTGCCCCATTAGGTGACGAAGGTTGTCTTCTCCATGTCTTCAGGTGCCATCTTGATCTGATTATAACCAGAGAAACCGTCCATGAAGGAAAAGATCTTATGATATGCGGTGTTGTCAACCAGAACATCAATGTGGGGGAGCGGGAAGTCATCCTTGGGGCTTGCCCTATTCAAATCTCTGTAGTCCACACACATCCGTACCTTGCCGTCCTTTTTAGGCACCGAGACTACATTAGAAACCCACTATGGATAAGAGGTGACAACTAAGAACCCAATGTTGAAGTGCTTCATCACTTAAGCTTTGATTTTCTCTGACATTTTAGGGCGCATACGATGGACCTTCTGCTTTACTGGAGGGCAATCTTCTTTGGTTGGCAGGCGATGAACCACAATATTTGTGTCTATCCCTGGAATGTCTTCATATGATCAAGTAAAGATCTCGACATAATCATGCAACATTCGTATCAACCGTTGTTTTACACTAAGCTCCAGATTTGCGCCTATCTTGACTTATTTTATGTCCTCTTTTGTGCCCAAGTTTATTGTCTCAACTGGATCTTCATGAGGCTGTATAGCCCTTTCTTCCTGCTGTAACAGTCTAGAAAGTTCTCCGGGTACCTCACAATCTTCCTCAACTTCGTCCTCGGCTTGGTTGATCAGATTTTCAAAGTCATAATCGACAATAGCATAACTGTTATTAATGGGATCCAGAGTGGATATGGATCTGCAGTTTGATATGTGAGTGTGTGTCAGAGCATAGTTGTATAGACAAAAAAAGCAGAAAAGAAAAATAGAGAGCGCAAAATCTATATGCAAAATGTCCAATGCTTTATTGATGAAATATGAGATTAAAACATGATAACCCTCATAAATAAAACCATTGTGCCCCGAGTAAGACACATGGACAAAGAGTTTATGTTGTTTATTACATATCCGAAAACAAGAAAGATAATTACTTCTGAATAAAAGTAATTGGTACAAATTCTTTTGTCGTCCAGTTACTGGGTCCATCATTGGTAGTAGGGAAGATCCATCTATCCATGTCATAGTCACCATCACTGTCTTCAAGAGCGTTGACCCCATGATTGCTGATGCGTAGGGGAGTTCTTCCAGCACGAGCACGACAAATAACCCTTTAAGCCCCTAAAGAGAAACTCAAACCAAACTTATCAGATTTGTACAGAATGTCATGAAGTTGGCCCTAGATGGTACACCCACCTTCTTCAATAACTGCTTTAGCGTCCTTGAGAGAAGCCATCTTCAAGGGAGGTCTGGTGATCTTTGGCAGATTGGTGATAGTTTTAGTTGCAGCCATAGTCTGAGGTACCTCTTCGAAGTTTTGACACAGAGTCTCGATGAAATCGCCATCCATTTCCACATACCTGAAGGAATTCAAGTGGCTTACCATGTATTCTTCTTCACCATGTACCGTGACAATCTTTCCTTTCACCGAGTATTTCATCATCTGATGCAGAGTGGACGTGATAACTCCCGCCCCATGGATCCAAGGGCGACCCAACAAACAGGAATAAGACGGTCTGATATCCATCACATAGAAGGTGGAGTCAAAGGTCTGAGAACCAACTTTGATGGGGATGTCCACCTCCCCGTGCACCATTCTTTTCGAACCATCGAAAGCCCTCACTACAATGTTACTGGGCTTCAAGGTCAAACCTTCATAGTCTAATCTGTCCAGAGCCTTCTTGGGCAGCACGTTCAATGATGAAGCGGTATCTACTAGAACATGGGCCAAAGTACTGCCCCTTCATTCCATGGAGATATGCAGGGCATCATTATGTTTTCTTCCTGTGGGTGTCAGATCAGCATCAGAAAAACCAAAATGTTATCAGTCGTCAAACTGGACACACAATCTTCAAATTGGTCAGTGGAGGTTTCTTGTGGCATATGGGCAGTTTTAAGGAATTTCACCAAAGCCTTTGCATGAGCTTCAGAGCACAATAGGAGGGCTAACATTGAAATCTTAGAAGGGGTCTTCCCTAGCTGTTCGAGCATATTGTAGTCGCTCTTCTTTATTATCTTCATGATTTCTTCCATTTCCTTCTTGGAAGCTTCTGGTATAGATTTTGAATGCGCCTTCGTCTGGAGAGGCTTAATCAGTATGTCTTTGCCCTGAGTCTCAGCCGACTCGGTGATAAGGTTGGCAACTAGGGTAATCACAGGAGGTGCAGTGGTAGTATCAGCAGGAACAACAGTAGGAATGATCACAGGAATAGTAACGACTTTTGGAGGAGAAATATCAGGGGAGAACACTCTTCCACTTCTTGTTATTTTGTTGGTTCCAACAATGTTGCCAATGTCGGGATCAGTATTTTCAAAAACATGGTCTTCAATAGCCAATAGGTCTTGGTTGACGCTGTGGTAGTAGACGTCATCCCCATAGTTCCAGGGAACATCCTTGTCCGAGGAGTATAGAATTGGCTCTGGCATAGTGATGATCAGAGGAGCCAACTTTGGAGCAGATGTAATCCTGACGGGTCTTTTGGTGGAGACCCTGGGAGGATTGGCAGAAATGGTTATGATTGAAACATCCTTACAAGGAACAGTTGAGACGGGAGTCTTTTCAAACAAAATCTCTCTATCATCCATCAGGCGTTGAACACCTTCCTTCAACAAATGACAACCAGTCGATAGAGATAAACATAAGTGGCAACCTTCACCACAGCTTCGAAATAAACCGGTTTTCAACAAGTTCCCCTTAACGGTCATGAGAAGAGTAACAAGTTCCTCAACAGAAGTAACGAACATATCATCTTCAATAGCATTAACACAACGACCTTGATTGGGCATGGGAGCAGTTATAACATTGGGAATCTCAAGAGCGTCAAATTCAATTTCATTCGCCTCAATAAGGTCTTGCACCTTGTTCTTCAAAGCCTAACAATCGTTTGTATCATGACCTGGACTGTCGGAATGGTAAGCACAGCGAGCATTTGGGTTGTATTAAGGAGACACAGTGTTGGGATTCTTGGGAGCTTCCCGCAAAGCTACCAGATTAGATTTCAACAAGTGTGACAAGACTTGAGACATAGTCATATTTATCTAGGTAAACTGTCTTACAGGCCTTTCTGCTGTAGGCTGATTATTTCGTTTTTGAGTAGCTGCAGGCTTGGATATCATAACAGCCCTACCGTTGGACAGTGCTCAGTTCTGCTCTAATTTCGTTGATTGTAAACAGCACTGACCTCTTTTTTCCCCACGAAAGGCGTCTTTCCCGCACTTGAAGAGGCATCCTTCTGAATCTTGCCACCTCTAATCCAAGCTTCCACCTCTTTCTCCTGTCAAAATCAAATCAGTAAATCCAACTGAGGAACTTCCAATCAGATTATTGAAAAATGGACCAGATAGGGTACCCAAAAACATATCCACTAACTCCCTATCAGACAGGGGAGGTTGGACTCTTCCTGCTAAATCCCTCCACTTCTGAGCATATTCTTTAAAACCTTCACTCGAACCCATAGACATACTTTGGAGTTGTGTACGGATGGGAGCAAGGTCTGCATTATACTGATATTGCTTGTAGAAAGCAGCAGCCAGGTCTTCCCAGTTACGAATATTGGTCCCTTCCAGCTGGTAGAACCACTCTAGTTGAGTCTCAGATTGACTGTCTTGAAATAAGTGGACCTATAAGTCCTTGTCAGCAGTGTGAGGCTGAATCTTCCTTACATAAGATCGGAGGTGCATTTTGGGACATGAAACCCCATCATATTTGGTGAACACCGGCACCTTGAACTTCTGCGGGATGACAACCCCATAAACCAAACCCGGCTCTTCAAAATCCAACCCAAGCACCTTCTGGATTTCCATTGCACTTAGGCGCTCTTCCAGCTGTTCGTATTTTTCGTCGGCCGGAGGGTATTGCTCTTCATTATAGTCAGTCTCATTATCATATTCCCTTGGACTAGGTTCTTCCTCTCTTTCTTGATTGTCTCCTTCTTTTGACGAAGATGTTAGCTCTACCACTTCCCTTAATGGTCCTTTGAACCTCCTTCCCAAATTCACCACACCAGCTATCTTCCTTGGTTTCTTAGTCTTATCTTTTACAATCAGGGCTTTCAGTTCCTCTTGCCCCTTGGCCAGAGCCATGATCATTTGTTGAAAATGGGCATTTTAAGTTTGTAGATCCTTCACTGTTTGTTCAAGAGCCATTACTGCTGAAATATACAACAAAGAAGATGAGAAACCTGCTATGAAACCTGCTTATGCAATGATATGTATGATATATGTATGCAATATTTTCAAGGATTTCTAAGACTTAAATTTGCTTAAATAGAAAGAGAACAAACATTAATTATATTAAGAAGTTTTATTGGTAACTATGATGCTTCTTGGGCTTACAAGGGAAGTAACAAAGCAAAAATAAAACTCTCCAAGCAAAGAAAGACTCAAGTTTCCCACAGGCGCATCCGCTTTGGTTCAATGTAAGAATTTATACTCTTCTCTTCGTGAAGTAAACTGGTGAACTCTAAAACCTTCTTCTCGCTGGCGTAGAATTGGGTTTCAAAGGTATCCAGTTCTTCTTTGAGTTGGATCCAGGATTTCTGTAGCTCCTCGAAATTAGTTGGCATGTTAGGATGATAGGTAGCTCCCTAAGAGAAGGACATTAGGGAATTCCCCACAACGATCAATGATAGTAACATTCTCCAAGGATCGAGAACACCAATGAATATCCGAATGTGTAAGGGACATCAACCTATGAGACCATTTCATACCCTGCTCATTTTTCAAAACAGACCGAGGTAGGTGAAAAATAAACCACCTAGCCAATATAGGAGTGAAACACATAAGGGTACCTCTTCTCTTTAGAGTGCGAGTATGCAGAGAGTGTAGAATATCCCCAAGTAAAGTGGGCACCGGATTATGAGACAGAAAAACCTTGACCGCATTCACATCTATGAGTTGGTCCGGATTAGGAAATAATACCAAGCCATAGATGAGAAGAGCCAATACTTCTTCAAAAGCTTGTAAATCCAGGATATCCCAAAAATGGTGAGCTTTCTCAAATAAAAACTTAGCTATAAGTCCTTGGACACCTCTTCTGGTTTCCCAATTTTCCACTACACCAGATCGTTGTAAAGACAGAGCTTGAGCAATCTCTTCAGGCTTTAGGTTTCTTTCCATACCATTCAATGGTAACTGATTAAGGATAGTACCCCCAATAATTGAGAAAACTCCTACATAGTAGGCACTAACTGGTAATCAGGAAAAGTGAAGCAGTGATGTAACGAGTCAAAGAACTAAAAGAGCACCTTTAACATTTCTTCATCAGGATTTGAAGTGACCAAGTTGAGAAGTCGACCATGTCTTCAGTGAAGGGAGAGCTTTCAGGAATCCTTGATGCTAATTCCTTGAGTTGAGGAGGTACCCTCACAAGGTTGACTTGGATAGTGTTCCTGCGAGCAGATGCCTTATCCTACAAAACAAGACAAAGATAAGCCCTGGAAAATCCTTGAAATGGTAAGTATGATATACCATGTTATAATGTCATGATTATGCTAAGAAATCACAGATATAGCAAGCACAAGCAAACCACATAAAGACCTTAGGTTTAAGGCTTGCATGGGTTTTAAGGTCATACCCTCTTGAAGTTTTGATTGGTTTAACCTGTCCTATAAATAGTAACCAAGTTCTAAGGGATCTCAATATCACTGATCTTTCCCACAAGTTTCGTTCCGATAGATAATTGACTTTCCACCAAACAAAACTCGGGAGTAAAATCTCAATAAGTGTAGTATCGAGTATGAACCAACTTTAGGGATACACCAAAGACGGTTATCTCACTACGTCCTAATAGCCAACTTGTTCAATTAAGGTTCTAGGGTCAGTTGACGCTTCATGACACCATGCAACGGCCCCATATTCTCCTTGATTAACTCAAGGGCTACCGGTACCCACCAAAGTGTCGCATCAACGTAGCTATCGCTTCAACCGTGTCAGTATACCCCACACAGTTTCCATGATCTATTGTTACTTACCAAAAAGGTTTCCCCAGATCCGGGTGTGGGATCTATAGTAACCCAAACAATACCCTTAAAAGTAAAGCAATCAAAACTGACAAAGAAAACAGATTAGAAATGAACTAGACCCTAAGGTAAACCCCACTTTTATTATTTCTCCAGCAGAGTCTCCAGTTCTGTGATACGGTGGCAGGACCGACTGTTTAATATTGGTTTGCGTTTTTATTCACAAATATGCGGTAAACAAGAGTCGCCACCGACTTTTCTTTTATCCAATAAAGGAAAGGGTGAAAAGAACTGAAAAATACCTTTTTCGAGATTTTCTGAGTAAGGGGGGTAGATTACGGAAAGGGAAGGTGTTAGCACCCTTTCCATCTTTGGTTTTCCACGGGCTCTTAGGTACTTACTCATTTTTTAAAATTGTTTTCGTGTTTGTGTGTTTTGAAAGATTTTGTTTTCTTTATGATAACTCTTGTATCAGTCCTCAAGAGTGTGATAAAGCGTTTTTTGGAAAAAAGTTTTGAAAGTGTATAAGTGTAAAAAGGAATCAGATTTGAGCAAGTACTTAAGAACTATCTACCTACTCAAAAAAAGCGTTCTTTTCCTCCTTTCCTTTAGATAATGCTATCCTACTATTTGTGAGTAGGTAGCCCTATCGTTGGATGTTGAGGGACTATCGAAAGAGACGTTTATGGTCATTGAAGGCAACCGGTAGAGATACCTCAGCAGTTCGAAGGGATTTTCATCATGTATACAACATCGAGGGATAAGATCATTTCTCATAGGCAACTCGAGGGACATTAAGGGACCATGATCTTTATGATGACTTTTAAACCGAGGGTCTTTGCTAAGAGTATCCTTATGTTCGAGGGACATGACCATTTTCGAAGGCAACCAAAATGGGAAATACCTTAGGGGTGCAAGTGTGCAACAATGTGCTTTTTTCAAGTATATTATCTTGAGGTTAGTGATCTAATCATTGATTGATTTATTCTTGTCATGCACGCCTAATTTACTAGCAGTTTATATACAAGCATCTAATATAGTGCGGAAAGTAAAAACCTATAACTATTACAAGGCTTCGGGGAAATTACAATTATATGTGACTGAAAAGTAAAGTGCGGAAGTTAAAAACCCTAATTAAACTATTATAAACCGAGCACAGTTACATAATTAAACAAAAAATTAATCGTATGGAAAACAACGCGTAAAAGTCAAGACGGGCATACGTTTGAAACCCTAAAACCTAATTAATTATTAAATATTGTATATAAAAAAAATTGAAATTTAACCTAATCTCTAGCTAATTTTAAATTAAAGAAAATAAATTAAAGTTAATTAAATTATTTTGAAAAAATTAATTTTATTAAGAAAAACTATAAGTTCTATTTTTATGATTTTATGATTTTTATAAAATATTGAATTTTAAAAAATATAAACTATAAAAAAAGAAAACAAAGTAATAAAGAAGAATGGGCCAGGGGTAAGAAGTCCATATTGGGGGTATGCTGCTGAATTTTACCAAGGCCCAGACCTGGAGGCCCACAGTTGTGTTGGTTCTAGTGTTGTCACGTCTGGAAGGTTCATCATGGAGCTGCATGTTTGGAAGCGTTGGATTCAGGTCACTTGGATCTGATGGTGATGGTGCAATGGTTTATGATGAACACCTTGTAACTGGATGCACTGGATCCATGTGAAACCTGTTAGAAAAAATTAAACTCCAGACTTGGGAATCGAACCCAGGTCTCTTCCCTTTGCACGCCTCCCTTCTACCACCAAGCCATCTTGTCATTCGTGAATATAAATGAGATAATAATATAATATGTGAAAATTTATTCAAATATATTAACAAACAAAACACGTGCGTGGAGTGGTACCCTGGATTTCAAATGAGTCAATCAGAGGAAGTTATCCAGCCACGCCAGTGCAAGAAGGGTCAAACCACCCCTCATGGTGGTTGACCGTTGTCTTCTCTGGCGAGACAAAAATTGAAACCTATAGAATACGACGTTTCCAATCTAGAAACTCGACCTGCCCCCCCTAAATCATAGGTTGTGATCACGATGGTGGTCTTCTTTTTGGCTGAAACAGCCTGTAAATGCAGATGGGAAGAAAAAGAAAATTTGTGCCCTAACAATGGCACTTCTTAATTCTGGTGTCAAAGCTTCCATGTAACGGTTCAAAACATATGCAAATATGATATTAAACTCAAATATGTGCAGAGATATTATTTATATGCCATGAATCAAAAGTTTGAAGTTTGAGAATTTTGAAAACCGTGAGTTATCGTAGGGGGTGGTTCTGTATGCTTCGGCCTTCAGGAAGGGGTTGGTTCTACCCCTGGGATCCTCAGAAGGATGATGGAATGCTTGGATCTGATTGAGATTGGCTGGAGCGTGAGATTTTGAATTGCACCACACTTGAATAATTTTGCAACTTTGTTCTTGGTTTGGAAGAAACTTTCGCGTGTTCTTTTGGTATAGGGTTGATGTGCTTATGTAGTAAATCATTTTAGGTCAACAATTATGGAAGAAATCCAATTGATCAATGCTCTTTTAAAGTGTGAAGATTTTGATTCAAATCTTTCCAAAAGAAAAGATCCACTTCCCTTTTCACTCCACACGATTTTGAGAGCTGGCTATGATCTCTTTGGTTTAAAAAAGATTTGCATATTCTATATCTTACATATTCTTACATTTATTTAGTATTTATTTAGTTTATTTTGAATTAATTGAAGTAAAATCAAAATAAATAAAATAAAAAAACAAAATAATTCATGGACAGGTTTATAGACCCTTAGATACATCATGAACACGATTGGACTAAAAAAATGGGCCCAATAGCTCAAAAATATAACTTTACCCAATTGAGATTTCATGCATTCCTTGAAAATTTCCCAACTTGTGCAATCCTTATCTCTCTCAATTTTAACCATAAGAGGGTGTTCTTGGACTTTTTAGAGATCCTAGGATGTCCTCTAAACAACCCTTTTGGTTTCATCTCAATTGGATCTTCCATGTTCATGTAAGGAGCTTTGACCCAAAAGGTGTTTTTGTTGACTTTTTGAAAGGACCTATAATGTCTGAGCTTGTATCTTTTGACTGGGGAATTTCTTGAACTTGAGGGATGAGGATAAGTTGTAGGGAATTGGATTCTCTTCAAAATGAGCCTTGGTGAAAAAATTTTTGATAAATTATGAGAAAGTTATGTCTGGTCAAAGTTTGGTTGACTTTTCCTATAGAAACCCTAATTTGCCATTTTTGACTTTTGATGAGTTAGGAGAATTTCTTGAGGAATCATGACCAATCCTTTATCAAATGATGGATATCACTTCAAAATGTTTATTATGACCTAAAATCTTGAAGTTTGACTGTATTTGGGCCACAATTGACTTTTGACCTAGTACAATTGATTTTTAGGCATTTGAGCAGTTGACTGAGCAAACTTTTTATGCAAGGCATGAAATTTGGTATGGATGATCTTGTGGACATATTAGGACCATGGAGAACATTTTGGATCCTTGGGACTCACACATATTGCTTAAAAATAAAACCCTAGTTGAGGTTCATTGTCTTTAGTGGGAGAATTTGTCTGGTCAATTCTTAGTCATCTTAGGGCAAGTTGGGGACCTTAATGGACATGTCTTGAATAGAATGAGAGGGAAAATTTTGGGGTAAAACGGGAATGTATATCTAAATATTTCCCATTTCCTTTACAAAATTTATTCGAGTGTTATATAATTTACTAGTATGTAAGTGTGCACCATGTGAAGTAATACAGTGATGCATCTGAATAACCAACCTATGCTTAAGAATCAACCTTTGAACATACAAAAAAATATTGAGTAAAGCCAAAGGGTAAATGAGTAGCTACAAGTTTAATCGGAGTATATTGAGTTAAATCATTGTTCTAAGACTTATTGGAAGTTAAAGAAGTACTTTAATCTTGAGTTGTAGCTTGAGATGCTTGACGATTAAAGATAGCTATAATACTTTCCTCGTCAAATTGATGCTAATAATCAAGGACAACATGTCCATATTGATAACATAACTGACATGTGGATCAATTTCTAGTGCTAGTAAAAGCTCCATGAACCCTGTCATGGCACAATATATACGCCCTCAGCCTATGGTGTTTGAAATTGGAATGTGCAAGATTTACAGTCATAGTGGACAGTTACAATTCTTGCTTAAATTTATATAATTGAGTTTCCTAAACATATAACATGACTTATACATCATAATATTGAGTGAGGGATTCAAGTTTTCTTTCAACTTTTTAGTATCTAGAGTTTATTAGGAAGTGCTTTCTCAAGTTCTTGTTGAATGTATTAATTCTCCATACAAAAATTAGATAATGCATTTTCCCTTTCAAGAACGAGAGAAAAACGATCATATATACAAATCAAAGTTTTGAGTACACCTTTGATAATGCTTCATGTTTTTTTCCACTACTTACCATATATCATGGCACCTCATATAGGCTTGATCATAGTATGAAATGATAACAATTTCGATAAGATTAAAGTAAATTTAGAGACCAAAATATGTGTCTACTCTATAGTTTTAGTAAATGTTCTTTTTTTTATATTTCTAATTTAGGTTTAGTCGCTAAAATAAAGGTTATAACAAAAAAATATGTAAAATAAAAAATAAATATGTATTAATAATGGATTTCATATCGGTTGTGATGCTAAATGATGTGAAAAGTTGTCTCATACTTCTATTATCTTGGTTAACAATCCTAACTGAGGGTAAAGTGAGTGATTTCACCTCGGTTTCCAGTCCACCTGATGTGAAATGTCAAAGATTTCTAATCGGGTAAAACATCCAACCGAGGGGAAAACTGGTGCGTTTTTAAGTTCTTCACCTCGATCACTGGCCCACGTGGAAAAGTGATGCGCTTTTCACAACACCCTACATTACATCGGCCACCCAACTGAGGTAATATCTCTTTCCTAACTAAGGTTAAAATTATTTTTGTAATTGTTGCGAAAATGATAAGGTTCAATTCACATCAAGGAATTTGATGTGTGGGGACAAAAAACAATAGAAACCAAAATAAATGATCTTCAACAATAACAACTAATAGACAATCAATTTAGAAGAAGAAGATAAATTAAGGTGAAAAAAACGAAAAGTTTTATTTTCCAAGTTAGATCAAATGATCTATGTTTGGGGAAGAGAGAAACTCTCCAGTTCACTATACTCCAAAAACTTTTACAAGAGATTACAAATGAGTCACGAGAAAATAGCCTTCAGATTTCCCAAGAACAAACCCTATTTTTTACCCAAGTATTTCTCAACCTCTCTAATTCTCAATATAGTAATCACACAAACTCAAGGTGATAAGAATTATTTACGAATTCCCTTAGATAACTTCAAAGGTTTCCCCAAAACCCTTGCCTTTCTAAGTTTTCTCTTGGAATTCCATAAACCCTTATTTCTCCCTTTTGCTCTAAAATTCTAAAATTTTCAAACTGCAAATAACAGAAGAGATGTATATTTATAATTTCTAAAACTCAACATATCCATATCAAACCCCAAAACACAATCCATTAACAAACAGGTCCACAAACAAGCTAAAAAATATGTCAATACCGAAATATGTCATTTTCCTTCTATTTCTCACTTGAGGATTTAAGGAATATTACAACAATCTCCACATTGACTTGAAACCTATGGTGATGTCAATTTAATAGCCAACCACCTTGCTGCTCCCTGCAAAGCTTGAATCACTCTTTAACAACCTTCATCAAATTCAAGACACCCTTGAACCTTGATCTTGCAACGTGCATCCACTTGCTTCCAATCATCTTTTTATACCTAGGTAATCTAACAAGCCCACAAGCATGGTTTTTCAACCATCGTTGACTCCACATTATCTCAAATTCCTCCCTGAAGGTACCAATTTCTGAATTTTGTAATCCTTCAGCCATATTCAAAGCATAACACCCAAGGCTAGTATAATTGTCCTTTTGATATGCTACAATCTTCCTCCTTGCCTTATCACGGTTCAAATGATAATTAGGAGCCTCTATAACCATTCCCTCTCTACTAATAGTATCCATAGTAGGAAATTCCACCTCAAATTGAGTCTTGTCCGCTATAGTTTCTAAATGCTTCATCCCTTGGTTTTTACTCTTCATCCTGTAGAAGAAATCTCTACCAATCAAGTAAGATGCTTTGAAACCAACTCTACTCCATAAACTCAATGATAACTCAACAGTCTCATGCATTTTTATCCTTTGTCTTCTAAAAAACTAATTAAATTGTTATGAAACAACTTTTAGACAATCATCATGCATTGACCTCAAATATCATATCTTGTTCTTGTTATGAGAGTCTTCACTAGTTGGTGATGAATGAAAAAAATATTTGAACAATCTAAAATACATATACCATATAGTTTAGACTCTTTAACTATGATCTCTTCATCATGTGAAATCTTCAACATCCCGTGTTCAACTCTATTGCAATAGCCTAGATCATCAAACATGCTTATGGACAACAAATTACGCTTGAGTTCTGCAACATACTTCACATTGTGAATAGGAAAATCATTATCATCAAACTTTTAACTCTTACCGTACCAACACCATGAACCTTTCAAGCCTTATTATCACAAAGTTTAACCATGAAACCTTGCTCCAACTTCAAGGTCTTAAAATATTCTATTCTGTAACACATATGATAGGAGTAACCTTGGTCTACGACCAAACTATCTTTACTCTCCAAAATCGATACCACTAGGGCACCAACACTCTCATAACCATCTTCATCTAAGGAAACCGCAACCTAAATAAAATCATCATTGACCTTTCTCTCAAGATAATCCTTCTTGAATGACTGATTTTCTGATAATTGTATCATTTTACCTTTGACTTGTTTTCAAGTTTCTTTGACTTGGACATACCTCTACATCCACTTCCTCCTCTTGAGATACTCAAGTTTTCACAATTATCATTAGCATTCAAATCTTTCTCCTTTGAAATTTTTTTGGATTTCACTGTCGTCTTGACTTCATCCAAATAATAATACCTTTCTTACCATAAAGAATGACATATTTAAAGTGCTCAAAGGATCTGGGCAATGAGCTTAACAAGAGTAGAGCCTAATTATCAGTAATCTTCACCTCAATATTTTCAAGATCATCAATAATCTTGTGAAATTCTGTCAGCTACTCCACTATGGATTTGTTCTCCACCATTCAGAATGAATAAAATTTTTGTTTATACTCAACATATGAGCCAATTACTTGGTCATATACAATGATTCAAGTTTTCCCCACTACTACAAAAATTGAATTTAAAAATGTTTGGAAAATGTATATAATCACGCAGGTCGAGACATCGTTATGTAGAGTGTTGTTGTAAATGTGTTACTTACAATCACGGTAATTGAACCATTGTACTATATTTGAAAGCGTACGCGATATCATAATGATTAGTTAACTCAACCGTTATGATATACCTAAAGGTCTCAAGTTTGATTCTCAGCAGCGACATTTTGGAATTTATATAATTCTTGTCAGCATTCAATATAAAACCATAGTTAGTCGTTATAACTGTTGTCAAAAATTTTGTTATTTTTAAAAACAGAATTCTCCGCTTTTAATTTTTTTACCATATTTTAACTTATATTTATTTTAACCATATTCTCTGTCAAAAGTAATATTTACATCAAACACAAAATATGTTATTTCTCAATCGTATCATACCAGAATCAACAATACACCGTTTTTTAATTTGAATATCAAAACTTGTATACATCAATCACACAATTCTATTATGTATACATTATTACATCAAACTATGTGTAAGAAGGAATATCAAAGAAGGGAAAAGGAAATTTGAAAAGACAAAGCAATGTAATTATTTAAGAGCTCGAGGTAGGCAACTAGAAGACCTTTCCAACTTCCAATTGAAGAAAATGTATAGAATTAAAGAACCAATAATGAGCAAATTTGACATGCTTGAAATTTTTTGGCTTTTAGACTTTCAAGGATCGAAGAAGAGGAAGAATCAGAAGAAACAATATAAAAGCATAATTCCTCTTTGAACCAAAACACAAAAAGAGCTTCATTCAAAGAAATTAGAGAAGAAGATGAATCAAAATCAACAAGCTGTTGTGGTTGTAGAGGTTGCTCTTGTGCAAAACCCTCCTCATAATTAAGAAGTGGAAAGAGGTCGCGCTTGTGCAACATAACTTTTGAGACCCAGGAGAGCTCTCGGGAAGAGGAGATCAAGAAGAAGAAGAAGAAGAAGGGTAAAAATGTCAATCATCATCAATTATGATGATGAGGATGAAGTAGATTATACTTGGTCAAATTTTCTCTCAACCAGAGGATGTAGATATGATTATTAAGGCCTTTTTGTTTATTTAATGAAAAGTTCTATAAGCGTTTCTTAAGTTTTTTCAATTTCTGTCAGCTTAACTCTTAGTATGACGTACACTCTAGAGCTTTCTCATATACAAAATATGGAGAAAAAAAACAATATGATTCATAAGAAAAAAATCTAGGGCTTTCTAATTTACAATAATATACACTAGTGAATCACAAAACCACATTAATGATTCACATAAAACGATTCACAAAACCACATTAATGATTCACAAATATAGGGCTTTCTAATATACACTAATATATTAGATTTCATTATATGGTTATTGTAAGTGCCCTGGCTGGAGAGTTGGCTTCATTTGTAAAACAAATAAGAAAGCAAGTTTACCCATGTTCCCTCTGTTGTTTTAATATGTGGTGTTGAAGAAGTTCAACATCTGAACCAACATGTTATGTAAGATGTCACAACATCAGCATATGACATCGCGCCTGAAATTAAGTACTGATTAAGTAACTATGTTATATGTTGAATGTTTGTAAACAGCTGTGACTTGTAACCTAACTATTCTAAGTGATCTAAATTATGAAAGAGGTTACTTGTTGTGTTGAAAAAGTTCAACATCTAGGAAAACATGTTAGATGTAATGTCATGACATCTGACTTGACATCACGTCAACAGAATTGATAATTCAGTTACAGTTCTGGTACTTAAATACTCTGAGAATATATGTGGCGTTTCTTATGGAGAATCTGAAGATCAATCAAGAATCAATCAGATTATTTGAAGAAAATATTGTTTCTAAATATGGAGACCTTTTAGGAACTAGAAGATTGAAGACCTTGATTATAGGAGAAGTTTGCTGCTGAGTTGTAACAGCAAGGAGAAAAACTTGCTGAGTTGGGTAATAGGTTATAAATAGCAGATTGTAACCTAGGGTTTGACATATGCACATAATGTAACTTTGGGGGTTTTTGTTAGGTAAACCTGTCGGTCTGTGGCAAGGTTACCATGTATGTAACTCGAAACCTGTAGGTAAGAGTTTGAGTGTTCTTGGATGAAGCTATGAAGCAAGTCTAAGTATTTTTGCATTACTCCATATTCATTGTAATGTAGGAAACCAAGTGGGAGGGCACTGCTTCTTGAGTAGGAGTAAGACTTCTGTTGCTGCGGCAATAGGAATGGAAACTGGTAGGTTTCTATCTAGGAGTTCCTAGGTATAGGTTGCACTGGGTAGATGATTAAGTGAAGGATGGGAACTTGTGTAGTTTAGTCCTGAATTAATATTGCTGATAGTGGATCTTCTTCCTGGCTTGGTATGCCCCCAGAGTAGGTGTGTTTCACCGAACTGGGTCAACAACTGATTTGTGTTTTTACCTTCAACACTTTATAATTCTGTCTGTTATATATCAAGGTAAAACTGTAATGTTGTAACAGATGATGTCTCAGAACATGTTAAGACATCATGCTGATATCTGTGCAGAAGAAACAGAACTGCAAAGACTGTTTGCTTTCTGCTGATCATGTGCCACAGATGAACAGAACTAGGCACATCGATGTTCTATCCTCTGCACCTGCAAAGTAGATCTGGCACAGCTTGGTTAAACTGTGCTTCTGTTACTCTTCAGTACTGAATCATAAAAAATTGGGTACCTACCTTGCAGTGTATTGATTATGTCATATCAGATGTTTAGACATTGAGTATAACATCTGAAGACTGGCATACACCAGAATTTCAATTGGTATCAGAGCAGGCATCCTGTTCTGTTTCTGGATGAGATCCATGGGTGATACTTTCTGGTATCTGCAAGGTCAATTTTAGTACTGAAGATTGCAACCTGGAATGGTTTGTTATTTCCCTGAATGGTCCCTTGAAGTGGGAGGATGGACTATTCTTGGCAGGAACTGTGTGTACCTATCTTTGGTGATTGGCATTTGGGGTGGTTGTGTGGTAGCTGCTCTAGGTTTGATTTATTTTCAAACCTAGGATGTGTGTACGCCTGAAGTAGTGTGTAGTAGTCATGCTAGGCATGTATCATAGTCAAACTTGATCTATTTTTGAAGACTAGTCTGGTGGAGTGTGTGTGAAAAGATTGAGTTGTATTATGTTCTTCCGCTGCATAATACTTGGCAAAACTCAAGCTCTGATGTGTTTCCCCTCCTATTGAAGACTACTGTAATCTATTAAAGATGTCACAGATACTTGAGTCCTCTCAAGTCCACTCATGAAGACGTTCTACGATGCTACTAGTTGAAGAGCATATGTTTTTGGTGTCAAACAAAGGGATACTTTTGTTTGGAACCTACTCCTGACCTGGAAGAGGAGACATCTGTATGTGCAAAATTGAAAATGGTAGAGTCAACTGTGTCTGTGTGCTCCCGATGGCTACTTTTAGAAGTCAGAATTCTAGAAGTGGAGCTGGTTGAGATGTGACATTGTGCAATCCCTATTGGTGGGCTTATTCCTGAAGATTGATGAGGGTTGAGCAATGGTGTGAAGAAAGACAAGCACATTGGTTAATAAAAGTCAATGATGGTGCAGCATTATTGGTCCTTCATAGAAGTAGATTGGAATCATGAATCTTGTCATTTAAACATCATGATTAGAAGTGGAAGATCTTTCCAGATGTGAGAATATGAAGACTTAGAGTTTAGTTAAGGTAGTATGTTCTGGCTATACATATCTGCTGAAGTCTGATTGATGTGATTGGAGTATGAACAGGTATAACTCTTGGAGTTACTTGAATCTGGTAGGGATGTCATATGTCATGTCGAGACATTTGTGTACAATGCATGGATATTTTGTGTGGAGCTTCCATGATTGGTAGTTTGAGGGGGAGATTTGGTTAACCTCCTCACATTAGTTCAGCTTGGGGTTTAGCTGGCTGTTGACCTATGTCACATGGGTTCTGGGAGTTGGGTGACATATTTGTAAGGAAGGATTCATCTCTCTCATTCCTAAGGATGAATCTGATCTGGTAGGAGTTTCAAATCTGTTGAGGTGAGTAGAGTTTGTTCAGAGAAAATTCTATTTACTTGAGTCCAAGGTGGCAACCTAGCTATCTCAACTCCTTGGTCTCTCAAAGAAAGTACTTGCAAGAAGAAGATATTAACACACGAAGAGTATGTCAAATTATTCAAATAGTGAAAGTATCTTACAGGAAAATGTGAAGGATTTATGATCAATTGCTATTTGTGACAAGTACAAGTATTTAATTGATTATCCTTGGAGCTCAAGATAACTGATGTTCTGAAAGATGAGGGAACATTCCTTCTTCTAGACCCAGTGAAGAATCACAGGAAGAGTGATGCTTTAGAACTATCTCTTTGGTAACAGCAAAATCATTTGATCCTTGAAAAAGTTTCCTAGAAACATGTTCAGACTTGAAGCTACAAGAAGAAGAAGACATCATAATCTTGATGATGGTTACTTGGATCAGTCTGGTTCTGATCTAGGCAAGGAAGTAAATTAGAGAAGGAGCTGAATTCAAAAACTGGATGTTATAACATAATGTTGTAACAGTTGGTTCAACATCAGATTCTTAGTTGGTGAAGTGGCACATCAACTTAAGATAGGATGATCTACGAAGTTGAAGATTGGATACTTCAAAAAGATTGTCTCTTTGCAGCTCTTTGGAGTGGTTGGGTGGAGAAGATGTTACATGTCCCTGTCTTAGTGTATCTAAGCCCTTTGTGATAAACTTGGACGATCAAATTTCAATTGGAAGATCAGAATATCTTTGGAGAAGTCTGATAAACATGGAGAAGTCAAAAGGTGGCATTTGTTTTGAGGATTCATGAAGGAGATAATCAAACAGTGGCATTTGGTCTATCTCAGCAGTAAATTCAGAGAATCAAGACAATCAACATGTGGTAGCTGATTATTATCAAGAAAGTTTGATTCAGAGTATGAATGCGTTCAATCAATATTGTTGAACAGAGGGTGCGCTCTTGAAGACATGAAGATGCGTCTTATGTTTTCCATTCATCAAGGAGTCTTATTTACTATGAATCAGAAGTTGTCTTGAAGATCCAACTGAGTATTGAATGTGATCTACCTGTTTCCATGAAGAGAAGTGATTGTCCCTAACAGGGGGAGTGTTGGTTTGTACGAAAAGTCTTCATCAAACTCGTAGGATATAAAGTATGGCACTTTATTAACTATTGGGATTTTGTGTTCAAGACTGAAGAGGACTATGTCTGACCGAATGTCATTACATTGCCTAATAACATTGTTCCTAATTTCCTCTAAAACTACAGACAGGAGGAAAATTGGATGAAGTGTGGAGTATTATTAATAAACCCATGTGTGTACAGTTGTATGACTCAGAGGGAGTAACCATCCTCTTTGTGAAAATGAAATGGCTTCAAGCTGCTAATCTAAAAATAGCAGAATGTATGACGACATAGGATTTGAGCATGTTTTCATCTGCTAAGAAAACAGGGCTGTTGTGTCTCATTATGAAGCAGTTTAGTGAGCTGGAATGTTTAGGTGATAACTTGTCATCTAATAAAGGTATTATAAAACTGATGCAGAGTGTAATATGCCAACGATATTTCTTGGAAAGGGGATCCTAAGACAAGGGAGTAGTATGTTCTAAAAGACAAATGTCTGTTTTAGAAGGACATTCTGACATGGTCAAAGGGTCAAACCTAAGGGTAGGTACCTGCATTAAAACCAGTCCTAGGGTATTGAAACTGTCAGAGTAAAGTACCAAGGTCGTTACTATCTATGCCAAAATTGAATTATTTATGAAGACTCTCTCTATTCCTTCTCTCCATCAGAGGGTTTCAGCAACATGAAGTTTGTTAGCTTCTGGGAAAATTGTGCATGGGTATGGATCTGTATGGGCAGTCTTTGTCAAATTCTGGCCAAAAAGGGGGAGAAAGATAGGGACCCAGTCTCAGGCGAGAATCAGGTGAAAGCAACAGACGGCAATGTCCAGCAAGACTCAGGTGAAAGCAACATGATCCCTAAGTAAGTGACTTTGTTTGTGTCTTGTGTTCTGAGTTAAGAGGATAGTTGTGACTTGTGATCTGAGTTACATGATCACAAGTAATAATCTTGAGAAAAGAAATCCTCTTGGGGCATCGATGGTTTGGAGTTGCTCACAGTTGAAGGATAGAGGTTGTTGTTTGCTCAAAGGACATCAGCCTCTACAAAAGAAGATGTTAGACAAGATGTTGTAACATCTCAACTGTGTTGTGGCCTGGTCCCAAAATACAACTTGCACTTATTTGTTTTAGCCAAAATTTGCCTAGGGGGAGATTGTAAGTGCCCTGGCTGGAGAGTTGGCTTCATTTGTAAAACAAATAAGAAAGCAAGTTTACCCATGTTCCCTCTGTTGTTTTAATATGTGGTGTTGAAGAAGTTCAACATCTGAACCAACATGTTATGTAAGATGTCACAACATCAGCATATGACATCGCGCCTGAAATTAAGTACTGATTAAGTAACTATGTTATATGTTGAATGTTTGTAAACAGCTGTGACTTGTAACCTAACTATTCTAAGTGATCTAAATTATGAAAGAGGTTACTTGTTGTGTTGAAAAAGTTCAACATCTAGGAAAACATGTTAGATGTAATGTCATGACATCTGACTTGACATCACGTCAACATAATTGATAATTCAGTTACAGTTCTGGTACTTAAATACTCTGAGAATATATGTGGCGTTTCTTATGGAGAATCTGAAGATCAATCAAGAATCAATCAGATTATTTGAAGAAAATATTGTTTCTAAATATGGAGACCTTTTAGGAACTAGAAGATTGAAGACCTTGATTATAGGAGAAGTTTGCTGCTGAGTTGTAACAGCAAGGAGAAAAACTTGCTGAGTTGGGTAATAGGTTATAAATAGCAGATTGTAACCTAGGGTTTGACATATGCACATAATGTAACTTTGGGGGTTTTTGTTAGGTAAACCTGTCGGTCTGTGGCAAGGTTACCATGTATGTAACTCGAAACCTGTAGGTAAGAGTTTGAGTGTTCTTGGATGAAGCTATGAAGCAAGTCTAAGTATTTTTGCATTACTCCATATTCATTGTAATGTAGGAAACCAAGTGGGAGGGCACTGCTTCTTGAGTAGGAGTAAGACTTCTGTTGCTGCGGCAATAGGAATGGAAACTGGTAGGTTTCTATCTAGGAGTTCCTAGGTATAGGTTGCACTGGGTAGATGATTAAGTGAAGGATGGGAACTTGTGTAGTTTAGTCCTGAATTAATATTGCTGATAGTGGATCTTCTTCCTGGCTTGGTATGCCCCCAGAGTAGGTGTGTTTCACCGAACTGGGTCAACAACTGATTTGTGTTTTTACCTTCAACACTTTATAATTTTGTCTGTTATATATCAAGGTAAAACTGTAATGTTGTAACAGATGATGTCTCAGAACATGTTAAGACATCATGCTGATATCTGTGCAGAAGAAACAGAACTGCAAAGACTGTTTGCTTTCTGCTGATCATGTGCCACAGATGAACAGAACTAGGCACATCGATGTTCTATCCTCTGCACCTGCAAAGTAGATCTGGCACAGCTTGGTTAAACTGTGCTTCTGTTACTCTTCAGTACTGAATCATAAAAAATTGGGTATCTACCTTGCAGTGTATTGATTATGTCATATCAGATGTTTAGACATTGAGTATAACATCTGAAGACTGGCATACACCAGAATTTCAGTTATGAACGAGGTAACCGTAAACATGAAAAATACACATTCATAAGAACATTAATAGATGCGGTAACCTTAAACATTCATAAGCGTCGGAGAAAAAGAATGATGACTTACTAGAAATTATATTCGAAGAGGATGGTGAAAATTTCCCTTCGAGAAATGATATTCGAAGAGGATGGTGAAAATTTCGCTATCCATGTCCTCTCGTTCGCTAGGGCACCCCTGTGAATTATGAATGAAATAAAGTATCTGCTATCTTTTTATTTTGTGAGAAACAATTTTATAGCAGTTGTACAAAACAACCATAGTGATATCTCTTTTATTTTTATTTAAAAATAAATAAAAATAAAAGGCGCGTCTTAACGTTAAAAGAATAAAATATTTTAAGGCGATGAGGTTCGAACCCATGAAAGCTCGATTGTATCACCACGGTGTGGTCATGAACCGTTATTATATTCTAACATTTTTTAATTAGAAAATAAATAAAAATGTTAGCGCCTGAGTTTAGAGATATCACCACGGTGTTTGGAAGAATCCCGATGACTTGGGTGTTATTGTATGCACGTTTTGTAGTAATGTCCCCATTGCAATCGTAGTTTTCTCCATGACGACTTTTCTTAGAACTTTATCCCTGAGGTACAAGATAATGACTCTTTTGGCCTTATCCACCATCTCGGTCTTCTTTGATGGTGTAGGCCTTACAGACATCAATGCTTCTACCTTCAAAACTTCAATACACTTTTATTGAGTTAAACTTACTTGCATCTTCACTTTCCACAATCCAAAATCGTTGTCTCTGGAAAATTTCGCAATCTCCTATTTATCCATGATACTCACCTATAAACAATATCCCTTTGCCCCGCGGTGGACGCCACTTGTTGTTAAAATGATAAAGTTTAGTTCACATAAAGGAATTTGATGTTAGGGACAAAGAACATGCAACCAAAATAAATGACCTCAGCAATAATAATCATTAAATGATGAATTTAGTAGAAAAAGATAAAATAAGGCGAGAAACACAAAATTTATTTACCTAGTTCAATCAAATGATCTACATCTGAGAAAAGAGTAACTCTCAAATTTACTATACTCTAAAAATTGTTACAAGTGATTACGAATGAGTTACAAGAAAATAGCCTTCAGAGTTTCCAAGAAGAAACTATATTTTCTACCAAAGTGTTTCTCAACCTCTCTAACTCTCAATATAGTAATCACACAAATTCAAGGTGATTAGAAGTATTTCTAAATCCCCTTAAATAACTCCTAAGATTTCCCAAAAATCTTTGTCTTTTTAAGTTTTCCCTTTTTGTTCTAAAACTCTATAATTATTGAATTATAAATAATAGAAGAAATGCATACTTATAATTGCCAAAAATCCAACATCTTCAGACGGATCCGCAAACAAACCCGAAAATATATCATTATCAAAATATATAATTTTCCTTCTATTTCTCACTTCAGATTTTAAGACATATTACGATAATAATAAATGCTAGAATGCATGCTTATATTAAAAGAGACGATGAAGTACCACTTTAAATATACAGGACATCAACCAAATAAACAAAACTTAATCTTGCACAATCCAAGTGTCATACTCATCTTAAGTGTTTCCAGTTTGACAAGCAGCCTCAATCTCGAATATCAATTGAATTGATGGATTAACAACAAATTTATGCATTTTTTTGGTGAAATTTACGCCTTCAACCTGCTGAGTTATAGTTACAAAAGACATAAATGTAACTCAACGTATCCACCAATCATCACGATCTCTATCACTACGAATTGAAAAAAAATTAAATGAAAGGACTTCAGCTCCAAGCTCAGTGATGACCCTTCTTGGTCTCAATGATTCTCTACAAAGAGGACATGTATGGTTTTTGAAACCAATCCATTTGTCCAAACAATGCATGTGATACATATGGTCACACCTCAATACTCTAATCTCATCTCCTTCTTCTATTTTGCAAAAACACACTGAACATTCTACATCTTCTTCTAACTCATTGGTGTGTTCATAATAACATATATTGTTCATCTCACCAATTATTGGAGGAAAATGAGAGTCATGGAGTTTATAGAAGGGATGATAGATAAGGAAATCTAATACCCATTTGAGATGAGTATATACTAGAGCTATGTACTTCATTATCATGATGAAGGGTTTGGGGTGTAGAGAAATTGGTTTCTTTGCAATACTCAGTTTTTTGTGCTTTGAAGAATTGAAAACTTTGGTGATGTTTATAAACGAAAGAGTAGACAAGATTTATAGATAAAAAATCATTGAGTATGGTCAAAGAGTGACAGCTTACGTCCAAAATGAAAGTACGTGCTAAATTGGATATTTTCTTCGGGTGATATTCTTTTCTTGTTTTTGAGTTTTTACATTGAATTTGTACTTATATGAAAATCTTATATAATAATGATTTAATTTTAAGAGAAGCTAGACAAAACTTAATTAAACCATTAACTAACCAGTTTGGGAGTTTTTGATTCGCAATGGAAATCTTTTAATTAAACCATTATCTAACCAGTGTGGGAGTTTTTGATTCGCAATGGACATCTTATGGTATGTGAAAAGGCCATTTATAATAATATAAAATATAATTGAAGTAGTTGGAAACTACCTACCACGTTTTTATTATTGTAAAATCATGTAATGTAAAATAAATGTAGGGTTAAATAAGTTTTTGGTCTCTCTAAATATCTCAAATTTTATATAATTTTTAAAGAATAGTCTTCCTAAAAAATTAAATTTTAATTTTTGTATCTTTTTGACAAAATCGTAGTTAAAATAGTCTCTAATTTCGTCGTTAAATAAAAACCGTCGCTAAAGCCGTCGCTAAATTACAGGAGAGACCAAAAATTAAAATTTAATTTTTTAGAAAGACCATCCTTTAAAGAAAAATTTTAGAGAGACAAAATGAAATTTGAGATATTAATAGAAAATTAAAAATTTATTTACCCAAAAATGTATTTAAGGAGCGGAATATGTGGGTTATGCTCTATACCACTTTGTTAAATGGAAATCTTTGATAGGCAATCTTTTTAAAGGTATAAATTAGATATATTTTGGGTACAACCGTTGAAACTAATTCTTTTGATCCAGAGAGATTACTATAAACGGTTGAAAAAATTTCAACGCTAATCTCTCATATATATATATATATATATATATATATATATATATATATATATATATATATATATATATATATATATATATATATATATATATATATATATATATATATATATATATATATATATATATATATATATATATATATATATATATATATATATATATATATATATATATATATATCGTTGAAGGAACTAGAAATTAAGTGTAGATTGAAGATGTGAAATTTTGAATTAGTGATATTGATCTATCATACTACGATACAATGGTGGATCTACAAATGTAATACTCTAACATGTAAGTCAGTTCAAGATTCAAATTAAGTGTAGTAAAAAGTGGAGAATATAAAGTGCATTTTATATTTCGTATGAGATCATTTTTATACCTTAGATCATGTAGAATAGATTGACATATATTTGAACCTTAGTTGTTTGCCTCTTTGGCTGGTACATAATAGTTGCCCCAAGGCTTATCAGATGCTTATGGAGTCGGAGAAGTCTCTAACAGTCGTGGTCGGCCTCTAAGGATAGCGGTCACTTCGAACTAGAAATGAAAACACTTGGAATCAGTTGAAAAAGTAGTGGAAAAAAAGCGCATTTAATATATATATATATATATATATATATATATATATATATATATATATATATATATATATATATATATATATATATATATATATAGTTGAAGGAACTAGAACTTAGGTGAAGATTGAAGATGTGGAATTTTGAACCGGTGATATTGATCTATCGTACGATGGTACAATGGTGGATCTACAAAGGTAGTACTCTAACATGTAAGTCAAGTCAAGATTCAAGATAAGTGTGGTGAAAAGTGGAGATCATGAAATTGCACTTTATATTTCATGTGAGGTAATTTTTATACCTTAGATCATGTGAAATAGATTGACATATATTTGAACCTTAGCCGTTTGCCTCTTTGGCCGACACATAATAGTTGTCCCAAGGCTTGTCAGACGCTTATGGAGCCGGAGAAGTCTTTAGCAGTCGTGGTCGGCCTCTAAGGATAGCGGTCACTTCGAACTAGAATTGAAAACACTTGGAGTCAGTTGAAAAAGTAGTGGGGAACAAGCACATTTAATGCATTTTCATCATTGTAACATTTTGTTGCTTCTTTCTGACACATGGGTTGAAGTGACTAGTTAGGGTATGATTCTTCTTATAGTGCACTCGAGTTTGTTTATGTTTCCCAAGAAAAAAATCATGTCATTGATTTTGTAACTTCACTTTTCCGCTAATTCAATTCATTCACTACTACAAAAAACACATCTAATGTCGAATATGTAACACCACAAATTTAGAACTATGATGTTATGTGTTTATTTATGAATATTGTGTGAATAATGATGTTGTGTGATACAATATTGGTGGGGATATAAGTGAGAGTTAGAAAATATTTAGAATTAGTAAATAATAGATTTTATTTGGTTTATTAATAAAGTAATAATAAAAATAAAATAATTAGAAGTGTAGAGATTTGAGGGACAATGAGGTAATTGCATGAGAATAAGTGAGGACATATGAGGGAAAACATATGAAGGGTCTAGTGTTACTAGATAAAAAATGGAAAATAGAGAGAAGTGAGATCATTATGTTGATACGTGAGAAAGTGAGAGGAAAAGGTGAAGTAGGATAGGGCATAGAAGAACAAGGAGACATTCATCCATATGCTTTGAAAAGACAATTTTTAGAAGGATTCCAAAATAAGGGTGAGTAATGGTTGTCAATTATGAATGATATGAGGGGGGGGGGGGGGGAGATTAGATATAGAATTTAGATTCTTGTTCATTGTTGTTGATTATAATGATTATTGATGCAATTGATGAAACTCATTGATCTTGATGTTGCATGATTATGTTGTGTTGTTGATGATAATGATTTTATCGTATCTTATTTGTTGGATCATGTGTTCATGAGTCATATGTTGAATATAGTAATTGATGATTTCGTGATGTATGTATGATGTTAGAACCTCTAAATAGGTGTTTTAGGTTGTTATAATTTTAGTATTTTGAATTCTGAGATTGAGACTTTTTACGGAATTGAACTCGGAGGCCTATGTGGGGTAGTGTCAAATTATAGTATTAATGAGAATTATTCTGAATTTAGATAATTTAGTTGGAATTATTTGGATTATTAGAATAATTGTTTAGAATTTGTTTAATAATAATATGAAATAATATGAGTAGAAATAATGAGGATAATATGGTCATTGCTTGATGTTTAGTGAGGGTAAGAATGAAAGACCATATTAGGGGTCTAAGGTTTATTATAGTAAAAAAGAAAAAATATAGAGTGAATTGTATCATTTTTTGAACGATCGCACTCTGAGAGAAGTTGAAGCGTAGAAGTGAGAAAGCTAGGGCAAAGAAGATCCTTTGTAGGAGGTTGAGAATCTTCAATACAAGGTAAGACTGAAGTTTCAACTCTGTAAGAGTATTGTATACTGATGGTATGTCCGAGTTATGATTGTCATGGTTGATGTATGTTCATGTTTTGATTCAATTTGGAGTTTTTGTGTAATGTGATAACATAATGAATGTATGACTAATTATAGGGATTTAGATGTTATAATGCCATGAATTGATACCCATAACATGTATGTTGATGTGCTAATATTGTATGATGAATATGTGTTGAATTTTGGGAGTTTTGGAATGGATTGGTGTTGGAATCGCATGAAATTTGGGATTGGTTCAATGCAGGAATCATAACAACAATGTTGCTGTCAGGAACGCTTCGTCGAGCGAGTCTCTTGTGTCGCTGGGAAATAGCATTCGCCCAAGCCTCGCCGGGCGAGGGAGCGGGCGAAGGAAAGGGTGGAAAAAGGTGCTTATGGAATTTGTATGGAAGGGTGGCCTCGCTTTTACTTTACCGAGCGAGCCTCAGGCGACAGACCCAATTGTCGAGCAAACCTCAGGCGAGCAGGCAGGGACACAATTATATTTTTGGAACCTTGAAAATCTATAACTTTTGACTCGGGTGTCTATTTGACGCACCGTTCGAACCTACGGACAACTGGAAATATTTTCTATCTTATAAAAATACTTTCGAACCGAATAGGTAATTATTTTTTGGGGGCTTATTCCCTCAGTATGAAATTTTGCCTGTTATGCTAAAATATATGCATGTACTTATGTATAATAATGTTGTATGATGTTGTTTGGATTGTATGATTGGTATGTCGTATGTGTAGGCAAATGGTGGCCGTATTGGTGTGTCACATTAATGTGTGTAGATATCAATGTGCTATGTCTTATGGCATGGTTGAGTCGCATGTATTTCAAGTTGTGGACTTTAGTCCTGTTTGTTGGCTCTTATCCTAGATGGCATGGATCGGGAGCGATGTGAACCTCATCGTTCATGTTGTTGGTTGGATATGATCATAGAAGGCATGGATCGGGAGAGAGGTGAACCAAATTGTTCATGATATTGGTGGCTCTGGTCCTAAATGGCGTGGATTCAGGAGAGATATTGGTACCACATGCATTGAGTCTATGAGTCGGTCTCATTGCATTGAATTGTTGTTAACATGATGTTTGAGTTATGGGATTGGTGTATGTACTACATGATGGTGGTTGATATGTATGGATGATTATGTGTGATTGTATGACCAAAATGAGATATAATTATTGTTGATGGTGTGAATGTGTGAGACGTGGAATGTATGACTATGCATGGTTATGTTCTCTGTATACTTATTGTTGTACCCCCAAATTTTCCCTCTTATTTTATTCAAAACATACTCCTAGAGGTCCTCAAATGCTCAAGGTTGACCAAGAACTGACCAGACAAATTCTCCTCCTAAGCAATGAATTTCCAACTAGGGTTTCACTTTTCACAAACAAGTTTGGGTTTCAAAGGCCTCAAGTGGTTTCCATGGTTTCTAATATGTCCTCAAGAATTCCCATGCCAAGTTTCACGCATTGCATCACAAGTTTGCTCAAATGACTAAAAATCAACTATATTAGGTCAAAAGTCAACTGATGTCAATATACAGTCAAAATTCAAGATATTTTGGTCAACATCAACATTTTGAAGTAATATTCATCATTTTATCAAGGTTGGATCATGATTCCTCAAGGAATATTCTCAAAACATCAAGAATCAAAAGTTACTAAATTCAGGTTTCCTAGGAAAAGTCAACTGAACTTTGACCAGGCATAACTTTCACATGCTTCATCCATTTTGACCTAACCAAGCTCATTTTAAAGAGAATGCAATCCTATACAACTTTGTTTTTATTCTCAAGTCCAAAAAATGCATCATTGGAAAGATATGAGCCAATACATTACAGGTCCTTTTAAAAGTCAACAAAAAGACATTTTTTGTCAAGGAATATTACATCAAGATAAAATCTCCAAATGCAAAAATGATCAAAAGATAGATTGTAGGGGACATCTTGAGCTTTCCAAAAACTCAAAGATCATCTTAAAAATATGAAAATTGAGCAAGTTATGATCAGTTCAAGTTGGGAAAGTTTGGTGAAATGCATAAAGTCCATATTGAGCAATTTTGAATTTCAAAGCTTGTGGGCCTAATTTTTGAAATCCAAACATGTTTATAACATGTTAAAAGACTTCAAAACCCATTGGTGCATGACCATTATTTTTATTCTATTTATTCCAATTTTCATTTAATTTTTTCAAAAAGAATTAAGTCAAAATATCAAATAAATAGATTAAGATGTAGATGGGTTTCAATTGCATCAGTCAAGGGCCCAAGAAGCTTAGAGTAGCTGACAGAAATGTGCAAAATAGATTGGAACAGGGTTGAAGCAAAAATGGAAACTTTTGATACAAATTGAAAATCTCATATTTTGTCATAAACCATTAGGATTATGTACAAATTTTGCTAACCTAATTTGTATCATATAAACACAAGTGATCAGACTACAAGGGCATGCACAACCAGCATCAAAGAAAAACCTAAAGGTGTTAAAAATTTTCAAAGAATATCGCAAATACAGATAACGTGTTCCAGCCACTTTTAGACCCTTTCAAGTTTTCAAACACATCACTGAGGCTTCCAGGAACCCAGTCCAATCCCCACGCAAGCATTTCAACGTCTGGATCGAGGATATCATTGTTGCTCCGTTTGGTATATTTTGATGATCTCAAACTCTTTATTCGTGTAATATAAATGGATTCCATACGCATATTTGTGTTCATACTAATGTTTGTGTGTGGTTAAAACCTTTATATGCGAGCTTTAACGTCAAAATCAGAAAGCGTCATGGTTAGTGAATGGAGGTTCTGGTTCATCGTATCTCTATGTACAGGGTTTTTTTAGGACAAATAGAGGGCCCCATTGAATTCGTAGACCCCGATTTAGGGGGTAGGCTTAATCATGCGTCCCAAATCTTGTTATTTTTGCAGATCACCATGTTAGCCTGCCGGAGAAGAAGGCGGTCAACCGCCGTGGGGGTGGTTTGAACCTCCCTGAAGCGTGGTCGTCTCCCATTCGTTCATTCAAATACCAGGGGCCCACTCTAGGCACACATGTCCGGCGGTCAACGATTAAGTCGTGTTTTTATATTTTTATTATTTGATATGTTTATGTTAATGGAAGTAAAACCGTCCCAACGGTAGAGGAAGTGTGTGTTAAGTCTTTGTTATGGGCAAGGGCAGGGGTTCGATCCCTGCCTCTTGCATAATTTTTTTTGAATATTTCTTGCTGCTTCTGTGCTTTGGATTCTAGCGCATCCACCATGCATCTCCAGATCTCATCCATCAGATCACTACATGATCAAATCCAGCGCTACCTGAAACACTGTTGGCTCCTGAATTCGACACCTACTATATATTGGTCTTTTAGACCAAAAATGGAATAAATAAAACCAAGCTGGAGAATGTTTCGACGTGTGAAATAACTTAGAGAAAATATCTAAGTTACATATTAGTCTTTGACCCGGACTCACTATCAAGATTTCGACTGAGAAGGTCTTATGACCTTCGACTAGAAGAAAATACCTTCGCGTCGACATCAAAGGCGAGGGACATTTGAATTTGAATTATTGGAGGGAAAGACGGTTTCGCCAGCAGTTAAAGGAAAGAAATGTGGCTGGAAGCTAGAGGTCGAGGGACATGCAGAGGACACTTGTCCTCATCTTAGAGCAGAACCACCCCTCGACGGTTACATAGTTTTTAGTATAAAATAGGAAATCTGTGTAGTTTTTCCGTGTGTTCAACCTATTGTGCTAGTTACTCAAATATTGTCCAAGTACCCGTTGTGTGTGAAAGGATAAACTGAGAAATGTATGTTAGAAACACCACTTTTCATTAATAAAGTCTTTTTATATTGCTTTGATCTTATTTTGCAAAGTTACTTTTCCTGCATCTTTATCTGCATTTCTATTAACTTTCCTACTTTCCAAAACCCTGTTTACCTTGGGTTTTGGTAAACAACCGCTGATCCTCCAAATGGTTACTTATTTGGTTACTCGCAGGATCGATCAGATTGATCCTATGGACATAGGTTGATTTTGAAGTTTGATTAAGGTGGATAAGGCTTTAAGTAAAATGTTTCAAGTAAATTGCATAAAGGAAAGGCTTGGTAAAATAAACAAGGCTTTAAAGTAAAGGTTCGACAGGAATTTAAAGGAGAAAAGCAAGTAAAATACTGGAAAAGTAAATGACTTTAATTGATAAAATTGGTGTTTCACACATACATTTCTCAACAATTCTTTCGCTCACACTGGGTACTTGAATCTAAATGAGTGACTATGTATCAATTTGTGAACACACACGAGAAACTACATGTCTACTCCTATTTATACTAAAACATTCCAAGTAACCGTCGGGCAGTTACACTGCTTCGAGATTAAGCCACTTGGCACGTTCTCCATGCTCGACGCTCCAGATCCTTGCGCGTTTGCACGTAGTAACTGCTGGAAACCGTTTTCCCCCCAAAGCTTTGAATTTCAAACTGCTCCACTCTGGACCATCGAACACTTTCACCAAGAAACGTCTTCGACGAAAACTCCTTCGACGTCGAAGGCAATCAGCCTTCTTCCTTGGAAGAAATCTTCTAAGTATTTTGCCATCTTTCGACGGGCACTTCGACAGGCTTAGCCAGTCGAAAGCATCTTTCAGCTTTTAATGGCTGCCATCAATCAAAACAAAGGTGTCGAATTTAGGAGCCAACAAATTGCCCCCCAAGAATGCCTTATTTCGACTCTGAAAGAAAAAGGCATTCTTTGAAAACGCCATTCGACACCTGTTTTTCCACGCTTAGTCACAAGTTAACTTGTGCACTTTTTGTTGCTTTTTACCAACTATTGGCAATCCCAAGAAACCATCATTGATTTGATCCTAGGACGTCACTTTCAGTACGGCGTGCAGTACCAAACGTCACTTCAGAATTTGTCATTATGACAAATCCCAAAAACGAGGACGCACGCTGCGTCTCTCTGTTTCTGCAGAAACGGCCAAAACAACAGGATGCTGCCACGCGTCCCACTAATTCCTGCAGCATTAAATGACATTTAATGTCCTCGTTATTGGGAATTTCTCCCACTACTATAAATAGTAGTGAATATCCCATTGTGGGACTTTTTACGCAAACTAGCCCTCAAACTCCCTTGCTTTCGTACAAACTTGCTCTCTTTGCAGAAAAACTCTTCCTTTTTCACTTCATCTTCATCCTCAACAATGGCCTCTGCTTCTACTGCCCCCAAGACTAACGCACCAACTGAACAAATTGTTAAACCCAAGGTCTTTGTTACTGCTCCGGTAGTGAACTCTACAGGGAAACGAAGGGTTCCTGAACCTTCTGACATCTCTGTTCGCGATGCTTACTCGCGTCACTTGATGATCCCGGTTGGATACTCCAACCAGATCTTCGCAATGTCTGGCCCCATGAACCCAAGCATCTCTGAAGCTCTGAAGATCAAGAGCTATTTCCCCATCGTCGAGAAACTCAAGCCAGTAGCATGCGCCAAGAAGGACGCAGAAGACAACGAAGACCCTACACGCGAGAAAATCGACCTCCGTTTCTTCAACAGAAGTGTTAGGGTCTTCAGGTCTTGCCCTAATCTAACCTCTGACTATGTTGCTTGGCTAACAAAGTTGGAGAAACATCAAACTCTAGTCTGGAAGGAAATGGGAATCTTTGACCTAGTAATGCTGTCGAAGACAGGCTTAAACTACTCCCCAGAGATGCTTATAGCTTCGCTGTTGTTTTGGGATTACTCTCACTTCACCTTTCACCTTCCATGTGGGATGTTAACCCCCACACTCTTCGACGTAGCGGCCATTACTGGCCTTCGACCAACCGGAGATTACTTCGACCCAGAGGAGATGTCGGAGGACCAAATTGGCTTCTCTGAGACCAAGCCAACATACACCACCTTTATCAACCATTATCACGACAGGTCGACGGATACAGTGTCGGATGTCGAACACATAGCGTTTCTAGCCTTATGGCTAACTCGCTTTGTGTTTTGCTCGAAGTCTCTACAAGTGACCAAAAAAATGGTCACTCTTGCCACCCAACTGCATCACCGCCAAAACATCTGTTTGGCAGAACTAATTCTGGCCAGTCTTTATGACTCAATCAGCAATGGGGTTACTCTCTTGAAACATATCGAAGATAGGGCCAGTTTGCTACTCGCTGGGCCTTTCTGGCTACTTCAACTGTGGCTCAACGCCACTTTCGAATCTTTCTTACCCAAGAAGATTCAGATAAATGAACAAGCCCCAGCGATAGCTAATAGACGTATCGAAGGAATTAGGCTGGCTCTACTGACACCTGTGGAAGATGGGCTGGAGTTTCAACAAACCTTCACTAACTTCGTTCTGATGTTCGCTCGAAGGAAGGAATTTGTTTCAACTATGGCTCCATTTGCTCAACGGAGGGTGGGGCCAGCATGGTTCACAAGGCCACATCCAAAGGAGTCGAGTGGTCCCAATGTCGATGAGCACACTGTACTTTGGGAGGCGTTCCTGACACCCAGGATCATGCCTCTTCGATTTAAGAGTTCTAAGACTCATTTGAGTCTGCTTGCCTATCAACCAAATCTGGTATCTCGCCAGTTTGGTATCATCCAAACCCTGCCTTCTCCTATTTTTCAAAGAGAGAAGTAAATGTTGTACTTCTGCAACGATTATACAGAAGAAGCTGCCATCAAGCATATCGGAAGATATGCTGGTCGAACAATCCTGTCGCTGTTTGACTACCAGCTTAATTTCCTTTGCTCACCATCCTTTGAGGAGTGGTGGAGAAGCTATTATGCTGAGTACTTCTTCGACGAGAAGGACTTCATGGCAGAGTTGCAGAAGTCTTTTGTCCTTGTGTTGGACAAAGTAAAGAAATGTAAGTTCATGCTCTCACATTACTTTTTATCTTTCTCTTCGACTGTTAGCCTGTTAACTTTCCTTTTCGCTTTCAGTTGTTCGAAAGCCCCTAGCCAAGAAGGCTACAGAAGGCCCACAAGGAGGAGTCCCTTCAACAAAACCTCCACCGCCGGCGAAGACTATAGCGCCGGCGAAGACAACAGGCAACCAACAGGGGGAAGGCTCTTCGAGGAGGCCTCCTGCATCGGTAACCAGATTTTCTTCATTTTTCTTCTGGCTTTCGATTTTTTATTTTCGATGTAATTATTCAATCGAATTCCTATTGGTTTTCTAGGCCCCTTCGCCCAAGAAAAGGGCAGCATTGGTGGTCGAATCGGGGAGTGATGACGAAAGTGATTCCCCTCCTGCTCCCTTAAAGAGGCGAAAGTTAACGAAGGACGCTTCTGTTCCTACTCCTGCCCCTGAAGGTCGAACCGTCAGAATAAAGGTCGCTGTGAGAAAGCCTAGGCCACCTGCAGTGATCATCGAGGAGCCAACTGAGGAGGAACTGAACGCTCTTCTCACCAAGCCTGTCGAAAGTGACAATTCCAGCCCTGGGGCTGAAGTTAATCCACAGGTAATCTATTTTAGGCATAGATACCAGTATTCGATTGTATCTCTTTCGACATCTGAAGATTTGTCTTCTTTCTCCTTTTCAGGACACTACTGAAAGTTCCCCACCAAGGACTTCAGAAACTCTAGAATCTGCTGACCTTAGCAGGCCTCAGGAAAAAGATTTGGGCAATGACGAAGCCCACACTGAGAATGATGCCAATGCTGAAACAGTGGAGAAGACAACAGAAGAACCTATGGTGGAGGAAACACAACCAGAAACGGTTCCTGTGGTGGACTTGTCGTCAGAAGAGAATCCTGAAGGAAGAGACCAAGGCAATGGCGAAGAGAATCAAGATGCTGTTGACGAAGAGCACCAAGGTGGTACTGGCGCAGAACACCAGGGTGACGCTAGCGAAGAGCCACAAAATGACGCTGGCGAAGGACCCCAAGGTGATAACGAAGAACCACAAGTCGACGCTAGTACCGCCTCAGTCCAAGTCGAAGAGCAACCAAACGAGGCACTCAGCATTCAACAGCCTCAAGCCCAAGATAATACTGTGGCAAGGGTCACCTCCTCAAAGCACAGGTCAAAAGAGGACTTGGAAATCTTGAAACAAACTGACCCTGTCAGCTACCTCAATGCAATCATCGAGAGTAAGAGTTCTTCTGACACTAGTCAGGAAATTCCTACCCTGTCGGGGAAATCTACTGAAACTTCTCCTCTTGATGATGCGTTGGCGAAGGTTAAGGCCCAGTTCTTCAAGAGAGATTTAATGAAGACTTTAGAGGGGGACCCCACTGCTCCATCATGCTTAAAAGAGGTTTTGAATGCTGTTGACTTCGAAGCTGTAGCCCCAGAAATCTCAGACTTAATCATGGAATTACATTCTATGATTGATCAAGTCTCAGCGGATTACAGGCGCCAACGAGGTTTTAACAGTCAGCTCGAAGTGCTGCATGGCAAAAGCTCATCTGCGTGGACTGCTGTCTCAGATTCGACTTCTCGAATTGCCGAGTTGTCGAAACAGAAAGCGTCTGCACAGGAAAGGGTCGATGCTATTGAGCGAGAGAATGTCTCCTTCCGAGCACAAATTGCAGAGATAGAGGCGAAGATAAACGCCAACACTGTACTCCAGGAGGAAATTCTTTCGACCATCCCAGACACTGAGAGCCAGACTGAGATCAAGCAAGGCCTGGAATTCGCTGAGAGGGCTCAAAGCCTCGACGCTCAAATTGCCAAACTAGTGCAAGAAAACTCTTGGTGCAAAAAGAGGTTGGAGCTGCAGTATGCCAAGTATCTTCGACTCAAGAATTCTCTTACCTTTTGATTGATTCTCTTTTGTAACCATCTTCTGTAATCGTTTTCGACAACAATTGCCATCTTGGCTGAAATTAATAAAAATTTCCATTTTGGCATTTTTATGGTTAATTTAGTTTGTTCTTTTATTATTTTATTTTTATCTCTTGAAGTATAGGCTTATATTTTTTCAAATATTTACCATTTACTCTCAAGAGCCTTTTATCACCACTTATCTCTTCGACCTCATAGGCTCCACCAGAAAAAGTTTGGATAACTCTGAAGGGTCCTTCCCATTTGGGTGACCATTTCCCCATGCTTCGATCCCGTCGATCCATGGGAAGAATTACCTTCCAAACTAAATCTTCAGGCAAAAATACCTTAGGTTTTACCTTTCTATTATAAGAGTCCTCTACTCTTTTCTTCTGAAGCCTGAGTAAGTCGAGAGCGTGTAATCTCTCTTCGTCTAAATCCACCAATTCATCTAACATCATATTCCAATAAACCTCAGAAGGAATATCATAATGCCTCTGAACTCTTGCAGATTGAAGACAAATTTCTGCTGGCAACACTGCATCATGGCCAAAAGTTAGCTTATATGGCGTTGTACCAATGGCTTCTTTTGGGGACGTTCGACAAGCCCATAAAATCTGGTCTAACGTCTTATGCCAATTCTTTGGTTTCTTCCCGACATGTTTCTTTATCAAGCCAATCACTACTTTGTTAGCTGCTTCGACTTGACCATTCGCCTGTGCATAGTAAGGCGTGGATGTTAGGAGTTTGAAACCTGTTTCCTGAGCAAATTCTTGCATCTTTCGACCAGTGAAAACTGACCCTTGATCAGTTGTTATTGTCTCAGGAATTCCATATCTAAAGATAATGTTCTTTTGAATAAATTCAATGACATTTTCTTGGTCCACATTGACTAAAGGGATCGCTTCGATCCACTTAGTAAAATAATCAATGCCTACCAATATGTATTTCTGACTCTTTGATGATGCTGGTCGAATCTCTCCAATAAGATCCAACGCCCATCCTCGAAAGGGCCAAGGCTTCACTATCGAGTGAAGTTCGCTTGCTGGTACATGTTGGATGCCTGTATGAACTTGACACTCTTGGCAACCTTTGGCGAACTCAACACAATCTTTCAGCATAGTGGGCCAATATAGTCCTTGTCGAAACAACAACCATTTCATCTTATGGCCTGCTTGGTGAGCCCCACATGCCCCAGCATGCGTAGTCGAAAGGGCTATGTATGCTTCAGTTTCACTTAAACATTTCAGCAACACCCCTTCAGGCGTCTTCTTGAATAACTCATTACCCATGAGTACAAAACTCAACGCCCTGTATTTTGTTTTTCGTTCTGTCGAAGCTCCTGGATTTTGAAGATAGTCCACAATAGGTTTCCTCCAATCTTGCTCTGACAAATTATCAATGAACGAAATCTCGAAGTTTGAGTGATCAGCATATCCTAGCCTCGTCGATTCCAAGTCTGATGGTGATAGACAAGTTGCTTTTATCTTTTCTTGAACTTCGATTGCTCTTTGTAACTTCGTTTTTGAAATCTTATACCCAGATGCAATTTGTGCCAAGTCATTGGCTATTTGATTTTCGACTCTGGGTATGTGTCGAATATTGACACTTTCAAATTGTTTCAATAAACGATTTGCTATCACAAAGTACATAATGAGATTCTCTCTTATGCATTTATATTCTTTTGTGACTTGCTTGATGACTAACTCTGAGTCTCCCATTATTTCGACTCGAGTTGCCCCCAATTCCAACAATATCTCAAGGCCAGTAATTAGAGCTTCATACTCAGCCTCATTGTTCGAACAAGAACCTTCTATTTGGTACTTGAATGTTGTTGGAATTTTATCTGGAGAAACAATCAAGACTCCTACTCCTGTTCCATTTTTATGGCTGGAACCATCGAAGTAGAATTTCCAAGGTTCTATCTCCACATAATTAATATCCTCGACTTGAATTGAGTGGTCGACTATGAAGTCTGCGACCACTTGTCCTTTTACTGCCTTAAGAGGCATAAAGGTCAAGGAGTATTCAGTTAATGCTAATGCCCACTTGCCGATTCGACTATGCAAGGTCGGTTTCGACAGCATATATTTGAAAACATCAAAATGAGACGAAACATAAACATCAACTGGTTTTATATATTGCTTGAGTTTTGTACAAGAGAAATACAGACATAGACACAATTTTTCAACTTCGCTATATCTAGTTTCTGCATCATTCAAAACTCGACTGAGATAATAAATGGGTCTTTCGACTCCATTCTCATCCTCTTGGGCTAACATACTTCCCAGAGTTTTGTCAGATGCAGCTATGTACAATCTCATACTCCTATTGCTACAAGGAGGCACCAAAATAGGTGGCTTAGTGAGGTACCCTTTGATTTTGTCGAAGGCTTCTTGTTGCTCTTGCCCCCATTCGAACCCCTCTTTATTCAGTCGAAGTAAGGGTGAAAAGGCCTGAGCTTTCCCACTTAGGTTAGATATAAACCTTCTCAAGAAATTTATCTTGCCTAAGAGAGATTGCAATTCCTTCTTATTCGATGGCGCTTTCGCTTCCAAAATTGCCTTCGTCTTGTTCTGATTGATTTTGATTCCTTTCTTGTGGACAACGAAACCCAAGAAATCTCCAGCTTTCACACAGAACGCACACTTCAAAGGGTTCATCTTCAGACCATGTTCTCTCATTCTTTCGAATGATTGTCGAAGGTGGTCAATGTGACTCTTCCTTGAAACAGATTTTATAACAATATCATCAATATAAACTTGCATAAAAGTGTTAATAAAATCATGGAAGATAGTATTCATTGCTCGCTGGTACGTTGCCCCAGCGTTTTTTAGGCCAAAAGGCATCACTACCCATTCGTAAGTGCCTAAGGCCCCTGGGCATCGAAAAGCTGTTTTCGACACATCCTCTTCAGCAATGAATATTTGATTATATCCTGAATAACCATCGAGCATACTCAGGTATTCGTAGCCAGCGGCAGAATCGACTAGCATTTCCGCCACAGGCATAGGATATTCATCTTTGGGGGTGGCAGCATTCAAATCTCTGAAATCTATGCACACCCTTAATGTGCCATTTTTCTTAATTACTGGCACAATATTTGCAATCCATTCGACATACCTTGTAACACGGATGAATTTGCATTTCAGAAGTCTTTCGACCTCCGTTTTGATCTTCGACAATATTTCTGGAGCGAAGCGTCTTGGATTTTGCTTGATTGGCTTCTTTCCAGGTTTGATTGGCAACTGAAGTTCTACCAATCCTCTGTCGAGACCGGGCATTTCGTCATAATCCCATGCAAAACAGTCTTTAAACTCTTTCAGCAATTGGATTACTTCCAACCTAAGTTCTGGATCAATTTTGGCGCTGATGTAAGTTGGCCTATTCTCTGATCCTTCGCCTAAGTTAATTTCTTCTAAAGGGTCTTGTGCTAACATCTTAATGTTGTTCGCCAAGGGATCCTTTTCGAAGCCCAAAGGCTCATCGTCATAGATGGCGTCGAGCCTCTGTTCCTGCATTTCATCTGGCATGATATCAGGAGGTCTTGGATCGAAATCCTTTCCTGGGCCAACAGCAGATAATTGTTGATCATTGGCCTGTGTGGCCATGTACTTTACTTCGGCTTCGAGAGCCGTTATCATCTTGGTTTCGGCCACATAAGCCGAAATTCGCTTCAGAGATTGTGACTCAGTCATTATCACTGAATTCACTTCCCCAACCAGTTGGTTGGATATCAGTTAGCCCACTGAAGTCTATGTGGGACAAGTCTTCTCTGTCCCATTGGAAACCATGCTCAGGATGCAGGTATAGGGAACAAAAGGTGTTTGGCGCTGGCGCCATGTCGAAGTCAGGAGTTGGACATGGCCCTATGTGAGCCAAGTTTTTGTCGAAATCTGTTACACCCAAGTGATTCACTTCGCCAAGGTAGTAACTTTGATCTGCCTCTATGTTTTCGACCATCCCATCTGGACGCCATAGCAGCAGTCTTTGATGCATCGATGAAGGCACAGCGCCAACACCATGAATCCACTCACGGCCTAACAAAAGGTTGTAGTTAGGTTTGGCCGATATGACCATGAACATTGTTGGTCGAAGGATCGACCCAACTTTTATGTCTAGCTGGATCACTCCCATGGTGGTCCCAATGCCTCCCTCATAGTTGGACAGGACCATATTGTGAGGTTTGATTTCTTCATCCCTTTTGCCAATCTTCCTTAGCATAGAATGAGGGATAATATTGATAGTGGCCCCACAGTCGACCAATATTTTGTTCACAGTGGTCTCTTCGAGCTTAGCCCTTATGAACAAAGGTTTGAGGTGATTCTTCATCGCCTCTGTAGGTGGCTCGAAGAAGCCATTTTGTTCCTCTGTAGTGCCATTGTCCATGACAAAATAGCACACTGGCCTATGTTTGGCCATTTCTTGTTCCACCTCCCAGTCACTGGCTTCGACTTCTACCTGTCGATTGAATTCCCTAGGCAGTACTGAAACAATATTCACCATTATATCCAGAGTATCGTCGGACTCAGCATCATCTTCGTCTTCGACTTCACTTTGGTTAGGCCAAACTAGCCTGTTGGTAACTGGTTCTCTCTCAAGAGGCTTTCTTTGTTTCCTTTGAGGCACATTCGAACTAGTTTCTGCCTTAGGTTCGTTGGCAGCCTCCCTTTCAGCTTTTCGCCTTCTTTGATATCTCCTCCATTGGGATCGCGACATAGGATTTTTTCCCTTGTAGTTGCTGGACACTTGAGCAACCTTGGGTGCAGCAACTTGAGGCTCTTTCTTCTGAATTAAAGAGGAACCTCTTGGCACATCGAAAGAATGCCATTTCTCTTCACTTGGCCTTTTCCGGCCAGATGTTTTGTACCAAGTGTCTACTGGTACATTTGTTGGAGGCCTAAAAGTCAATGGCCTCTTGTCTTGATTAGAACCCCTCCTGGGATCATGTCGAAGGTCAGCATTCTCCCTTCTCTTGTTCGCTGCTCTTACGCCTTGTATGTGCTCAGCAGCTTTTTTATCAAAGATAGAACTGCATCTTGGACATAGCATCACCTCTGATTTCTTCTTCTGGCATCTTTGTAAAAAATCTGCCAAGTTTTCGTTTTCCCTAGGGAAAGCCGTTTTATTTGCCTGCTCTTGCCTTATGGCTTCTTCTGAAGCTTTAGGGTCAGAAAGTTCAACCATGTTGATATTCATTGTATCCTTATTAGCAAGAGTTAGTTGCCTCATTTGTGTCTCCAGATTCTCCGTCTGGCCTTGAGCAGTGGCCAAGTGGGAACTGGGCTTTGGTCCAGTTTTTTGTGCTTCAGCAGTCTTCGACTTCGGGTCTTCGACCGCTTTCTGGACAGCCTCAATTGTCTTCCTGGATAAATTTCCAGAAAAACTGCCAAAGATTGGCATGTTGATGTGGTCCTTTGAGACTTCGACCATGGTAATTCCTGGCTTCTTAGACGGGATGCTGGTCGCCTCTATCATGTTCACTTCAGAGGGTTCTGCGTAGTGGGCTTCAGCCTTTAGTGGATTGGAGTCGACAGCCATGGGGGATTTGTCAGCAAACTTTAATCTCCCTTCCTCAATAGCGTCTTGCACAAGATTCCTGAAAAGAAAACATTGAGAAGTTTTATGGCCCAAAAAATTATGATATTTGCAAAAACCTCTCTTCTTTCTTTGATCAAGAGGAGGCACTTTTACCCCAGGGGGTACTATCATTTGGCCATCTTTAACTAGCAAGTCGAATATTTCATCACATTTTGTGATGTCAAAACTATAAGTCTTTTTTGGGAACCTATCGTTGGTCCTGTCTGGACCAATGGGATTTTTCCCGTTTGAGGGGACTAACTGTTTACAAGAGTATGGTGGCCCTTGTTTTAGTTCTGCTAAATCGACTTCTCCTTCTTCGACAGTTAAAGTATCGTCGAAGGATTCTAGATCGTCGTCGTCCATCTCAACGTACGCTATTCTCTCTCTTTTGTGAGTTTTCGTTGCCTTAGCTTTTTCAGCTTTGAGGCGTTCGACCTGTCGAACTCTATCGGCCAGTTGGGCCATGTCTCTTAGGTACTGGGTATCTAGCTTCTTCCTAATGGAATAATCTAAACCGCCTGCGGCTATTTCGACCAACTCATGTTCTGGCACTTGTGTAAAACATCTCGCCTTAAGCAACCTAAACCTATTCAGATATTCGTCTATAGGTTCAGTGAAACGTCTCTTCACACTCGCCAGTTCTTTCAGGCTTATCTTGGTTTGCCCCATATAGAATTGTTCATGGAACAATCTTTCCAACTGGGTCCAATGGTGGATCGAATTGGGGGGTAGAGTTGTGAACCAAGTAAAAGCGTTCTTGGTTAAGGAACTTGGGAAGTATTTGATCCTTAGGTTTTCATTATTTGAAATGTCTCCTGCTTCGATCAAATACCTCGCCACATGTTCGACAGTAGATTCTGTCGTGTCCCCAGAGAACTTAGTAAATTTGGGGACTTTGCTCCTAGGAGGTAAATCCGTTTGTAATACGTATTCTGACAATGGAGATGTAAAGTTGGGCCTTCGAAAGCCCATGTTCATCCCATTCTGATTCATGATCCTTTCGATCATGGTTGCCAGATTATTTTCCAAACCCATGTTTTGGTGTTGGATATGCTGAACCACTTCGTCAGCATTTTGGTTTCTGTTAACTAACCTTACCTCTGGGGCTATTACCCTAGGTTCTTCGACAGGTTGTTCTACAGGCTGTTGAGCCTGATTAATGGTGGTTTCTTCCTCTACAAATATCCCCTGATTTCCTCTTGTTTGCGCCCTTTGGGGCTGTCGCATAGGTGGGGGTACTCCAAAGAAGTCAGCCAAACGCGTCATTTGCGCTGTAACTTGCTGATTCGATTGAGTAGTATTTTGTATTAGAGGATTTAGCACTGTACTCAAAGTTTGTGCCAACATTTGCACCATATCATGGTTGCTTTCGTCCATCTGTTGCCTCAAGACTGCTGTCGAGGCATTTGTAAGGCCATGGGCTACTTGGGACGTTCCTCCTAAGAGTTGGGTCCTATTTCTATTCGCCATGCCTACTCCAGAGCCTTGGAGTGGCGAAGAGGCACTCACGAAAGGGTCTGAATAAGTGGACGCAGCATTCGTCAGGCTTGCCACTTCAGAAGTTGGCATACCATAGAATGGAATAAATCCTGGGGGAACCACAGGCCTTGTGCCTATATTTCCCCTTGGAGGGGGAGTTCCCAAAGGTATTCTGGGGCCTGAAAACGAAGTTATTGGCCCCGTGGTTGTGACTGACACTGCTGGTGTCGAACCAACATTCGTCGCTTCACTTACGGTCATATTAACCGTTGCTCCCACACTCGTTTGTGGGATTTCATTATTGTTTGGCGGATTCGCCATCTCTTCCCTTCTTCTGGTAGTATTGTTATCGTTAGTGTATATTCTACCACTCCTCAATAACATACAACTCGAAAAGATGAGATTATTTTTCAACAATCAACACACAGTCCCACCAGGTGTGCCAATTTGTTTACCTTGGGTTTTGGTAAACAACCGCTGATCCTCCAAATGGTTACTTATTTGGTTACTCGCAGGATCGATCAGATTGATCCTATGGACATAGGTTGATTTTGAAGTTTGATTAAGGTGGATAAGGCTTTAAGTAAAATGTTTCAAGTAAATTGCATAAAGGAAAGGCTTGGTAAAATAAACAAGGCTTTAAAGTAAAGGTTCGACAGGAATTTAAAGGAGAAAAGCAAGTAAAATACTGGAAAAGTAAATGACTTTAATTGATAAAATTGGTGTTTCACACATACATTTCTCAACAATTCTTTCGCTCACACTGGGTACTTGAATCTAAATGAGTGACTATGTATCAATTTGTGAACACACACGAGAAACTACATGTCTACTCCTATTTATACTAAAACATTCCAAGTAACCGTCGGGCAGTTACACTGCTTCGAGATTAAGCCACTTGGCACGTTCTCCATGCTCGACGCTCCAGATCCTTGCGCGTTTGCACGTAGTAACTGCTGGAAACCGTTTTCCCCCCAAAGCTTTGAATTTCAAACTGCTCCACTCTGGACCATCGAACACTTTCACCAAGAAACGTCTTCGACGAAAACTCCTTCGACGTCGAAGGCAATCAGCCTTCTTCCTTGGAAGAAATCTTCTAAGTATTTTGCCATCTTTCGACGGGCACTTCGACAGGCTTAGCCAGTCGAAAGCATCTTTCAGCTTTTAATGGCTGCCATCAATCAAAACAAAGGTGTCGAATTTAGGAGCCAACAAACCCCAAGCATCTTATCTTTGGTCGAACGTGCGTTCTTCCTAGATATCTATTTTTTTATCAAACCAACATAAAAATTAGCATATGTTCTAGGATCAATATGATCGATCCCGCGAGTAACCAAAAGGACTTTCCTTTTTGGAGGATCAGCGGTTGTTACCAAAAACCACGGTAAACAAATTGGCACACCTGGTGGGACCTTGCTAATTTTTATTAAATATCTTGTTCATGTTATTGCTTTTCTTTTTGTACATTTATAACGTTGCATGTTATTAATAAGTGGTAGAATAACCAACGAGTGTACTGTTAGGAAGAAAAATAGCGAGAGTAGCATGGCTAACGAGCCAAATCATGGAGAAATACCTCCGCCAAATACTACTGGAACAGCGGTTATTACCACCATCAGAGAAAATATCTCAACTTCCGTTGGCTCAATACCAACACTAACCACAAATCAAATAGGACCCTTACTTTTGTATGTGGGTCCAAGATGTCCATTAGGAACGCCCCCACCAAGGGCAAATCCAGGATCTCGACCGTTCGTGCCCCCAGGATTTTCGATAGCCTGGATGGGTCGAGAACAACCATATGGCATGCCAACCACTGAAATGGCTAGCCTTATGAACCCTGCTTCTACTTTTTCAGAACCTTTGGTGAGTGCATCATCGCCATTACAGGGATATGGAGCCAGTACGGAAAATTTGGGTCGAAACCAATTTTTGGGAGGGCCATCTCATACAATACCAAGCCTCACAAATGCTTCTACAACAATTTTGAGGCAACAGATGGACGAAAGTAATCATGATATAGTGCAAATGTTGGAACAAACTCTAAGTACAGTGTTAAACCCCCTCATTCAAAATACTACCCATTCGAACCAATAAATGACAGCGCAAATGACGCGCATGGATGGTTTCTTTGGGGTGCCCCAAACTATTCGACAACCCCAAACAATACCAATAAGAGTAAACCAAGGGGTAATCATGGAAGAGGATTTGACTGTTAATCAAAATCCTCAGATCCCTAGAGTAGAAATGGAACAAACTAGGGTCAAAATACCTAGAAATCCCCCACCAATCCCTAGAGAAATCGATTAAGGAGTGATTATGGTGAATAGAAACCAAAATGCTGATGAATTGATACAGCAAGTTCGACACCAAAATTATGGAACAAACAATAATTTGACTGCCGTGATCGAAAGGATTATGATTCAGAATGGGATGAACATTGGTTTTCACAGACCAAACTTCACATCCCCATTGTTAGAATATATTCTGCAAACAGACTTACCCCCTAGGGGAAAGGTTCCCAAGTTTACCAAATTTTCAGGGGATACGACAAAATCTACTGTCGAACATGTGGCTAGATATTTGATAGAGGCTGGGGAAATAGCGAACAACGAAAACCTTAGGATCAAATATTTCCCAAGTTACCTAACAAAGAATGCTTTCACTTGGTTCACTACCCTCCCAGCCAATTCGATCCACAATTGGAATCAATAGGAAAGATTGTTCCATGAACAATTTTACATGGGACAGACCAAAATAAGTCTAAAAGAATTGGATAGTGTGAGGAGAAGATTCACTGAGCCAATCGATGAGTATCTAAATAGGTCTTGATTACTTAAAGCTAGATGATTTACCCAAGTGCCTAAGCATGAATTGGTCGAACTGGCAGCAGGGGGCCTGGATTATTCAATTAGGAAAAAGTTAGATACCCAATACCTGAGACACATGGCCCAACTGGCCGATAGAGTTCGACAGGTAGAACACCTTAAAGCTGAGAAAGCTAAAGCTACCAAAACTCATCGAAGAGAAAGGGTAGCCTATGTCGAAATGGATGATGACGATCCAGAGACATCTAGTGATCCTATAGATGCTGAAGAAGGCGAGGTAGATTTAGCATAATTAAAATAAGGACCGCCATATTCTTGTAAATTGCTAGTACCATCAAATGGGAAAAATCCTGTAGATTCTGAGAAAAACAGCGACAAATTCCCTAAGAAAACTTATAGTTTCGACATATCCAAATGTGATGAAATATTCGATTTATTAGTTAAAGATGGCCAGATGATAGTGCCCCCAGGGGTAAAGTTGCCTCCTTTAGAACAAAGAAAGAAAAGAGGTTTTTGTAAATACCATAATTTTTTGGGCCATAAAACCTCAGAATGTTTCCTTTTCAGTGATCTTGTTCAACAAGCGCTTAAAGAAGGAAGGCTAAAATTCGCTGATAAGCCAACAATGAAAATTGATGCAAACCCGCTGCAGATGGAGGCGCATTATGCTGAGCCAGTCGGTATTCACATGGTGGAAGTTTCCGAAGACTTCATTACTAAGCCTATCTTTGGAAGTTTTACTGGAAACATATCCAGGAAAACTATCGAAGGAGTGAGAAAGGCTACTGAAGGCCTAGATCTGAACAAAGGAGTTGCCCAAGGCTCAAACAAAAAGGCCACTGAAGGCCTGAAACTGAATAAAAGGGTTACTGAAGACCCACACAAAAACAAAGGAGTTGCTGAGAGCTCCAACAAAAGAACCACCACAAGTTCTTACTTGGCTGCTGTGAAAGGTTCGACAGAGAACTTAGAGGCCAAAATGTAGAAAATGAATCTCGTTGCCAAGAGCAACATAGAGGTCAACATGGTCGAAGTCTCTGACGCCAAGGCTTCAAAAGAAGTTATTCGACAGGAGGAAGTGAATAAAACGACATTTCCAAAGGAGAACGAAGATCTGGAAGACTTTCTACACAGATGCCAGAAGAAAAAATCGGAAGTGATGTTGTGCCTTAGATGCAGCTCTATTTTCGACAAGAAAGCCGCAGAACACATACAAGGTATGAGAATTGTGAAAGCGAAACAGGGCACCAATACCCAACCAAAAATGGGTCCAGAAGTCAGATTCGATCCTAGAAGGGGACATCAAAAAGGATCCATGAGTCAGGTAAAGAGGCCACCAAATTTTCGGCCTCCAACTAATGTACCTATAGATACTTGGCTTAACACCATGGGTAGAAAGAGGCCCAATGAAGAGAGATGGCAGGCGTTCGACGTGCCAAGAGGTTCCTCTTTGGACTAAAGAAAAGAGTACCATGCCTCTACATCAAATAAAAGGGCTCATATATCAATAAATTATAAAGGGAAAAACCATATGTCCCGTTCACAATGGAGAAGATTCCAAAGATGAAGAAAAGCCGAAAAAGAGGCAGCAGAGCCTCACCCAGAGGTTAGCACCAATGTGCAAAGAAAACAAAGGAAACCTCTAGAGAGGAAACCTCTGGCGTAGCCGGAAGAATGCGGGTCAAATGATGAGGGTGACTCCGACTCTGAAGACACTTTAGACATCATGGTGAATGTCATATCGGTGCTGCCTAGAGAATACAATCGTCAGGTCGAAGTTGAGGAAACTGACTTGATGGTCGAGCAAGAGATGGCCAGACACAGGACAATGTGTTACTATGTAATGAATAATAGCTGCGTGGAAGAACATAACGATTTCTTCGAGCCACCAACGGAGGTGATGAAAAATCACCTCAAGCCCCTGTTCATCAGAGCGAAGATATGGGAAGTGACTATAAATAAAATCCTGGTCGATTGTGGGGTGACCATAAACATAATTCCACAATTCATGCTAGGAAAACTAGGAAAGGGAGATGCTGACATCAAACCCCATAACATGGTCCTGTCTAATTATGAAGGAGGCATTGGAACCACAATGGGCGTCATACAACTAGATCTCAAAGTGGGATCAATCCTTCGACCCACCATGTTCATGGTGATCTCAATAAAACCAAACTATAATCTGCTCTAGGGTCGAGAGTAGATACGTGACATCGGTGCAGTGCCATCCTCGATGCATCAGAGGGTCACGATATGGCGTCTTGATGGTATCATGGAAAACATTGAGGCAGATCAAAGCTATTACTTAGGAGAAATCAACAGCGTCGGAAAGAATAGTTTCGACAAAAATTTGGCTCATATAGGGCCATGTAACCCCCCTGAGTTTGATCTGACTCCAGCACCTAACGCCTTCTACTCTATGTATCTACACTCTGACTACAGTTTTCAGTGGGATAGAGAAGACTTGTCAAACATCGACTATGGAGGAGTTGATGATATACGGCCAACAGGATGGGGAAGTGAGTTTGGTGACGATGACTAAGTCACAAACTTTGCAAAAGATTTCGAAATATGTAGCCGAAAATAGAATGATAGCGGCCTTGGAGGCTGAGGTTAAGTATATGGATCTTGAAGCCAATGAACATGTCTCTTCTCAAAAAGGCCCTGGGAAAGATTTCGACCCAGAACCTCCCGACTTGGAAGTAAAAGACTTTCGAGATCAGAGGTTAGATGCCATCTATGATGATGAACCTCTAGGTTTTGAAAAGGACCCGTTGGCAAACAATGTTAAAATGTTAGCACAAGACCATTTGGAGGAGGTAAACCTAGGCGAAGGTCCTGTAAAAAAGCCAACGTACATCAGTGCAAAGATAGACCCAGGACTCAGGGTCGAAATGATCCAATTGCTAAAAGAGTTCAAGGATTGCTTTGCATGGGATTATGACGAAATGCCTGGTCTCGACAGAAGTTTGGTGGAACTGTAATTGCCAATAAAGCCTGGAAAGAAGCCCGTCAAGCAAACTCCAAGGCACTTTGCACCAGAGATTCTGTCGAAAATCAAAATGGAAGTCGAAAGACTACTGAGATGCAAGTTCATCCGAACGACCAGGTATGTCGAATGGATTGCAAATATAGTGCCTGTTATAAAGAAAAATGGTACCTTAAGGGTGTGAATTGATTTAAGAGATCTGAATGCTGCAACACCCAAAGATGAATATCCAATGTCGGTGGCGGAAATGCTTGTCGATTCTGCCGCTGGTTTTGAGTACATGAGTATGCTTGACGGGTACTCTGGATATAATCAAATTTTTATTGCTGGATAGGATGTGTCAAAAACAACATTTTGTTGCCCTGGGGCCTTAGGCACTTATGAATGGGTAGTGATGCCCTTTGGCCTAAAAATGCATGGGCAACATATCAAAGAGCCATGAATTCGATCTTCCATGATTTTATTGAAACTTTTATGCAGATTTATATTGATGATATTGTTGTCAAATCTGTTTCAGGGAAGACTCACATGGACCATCTTCGACAATCCTTCGAGAGGATGAGACGCTATGGTCTGAAGATGAATCCTCTAAAGTGCTTTTGGTGTCAAAGCAGGAGACTTCTTAGGCTTTATGGTCCATAAAAAGGGAATCGAGATAAACCAGAACAAGACCAAAGCTATTTTGGAAGCCAAAGCGCCAACCAACAAGAAGGAATTTCCGTCTCTACTTGGGAAGATAAATTTCTTAAGGAGATTTATATCCAACCTCAGTGGGAAAACGCAAGCCTTCTCACCACTACTTCGACTCAGCAAAGGAGGATTTGAATGGGGGCAAGAACAACAAGAGGCCTTCGACAAAATCAAAGAGTACCTCACCAAGCCACATATTCTGGTACCTCCTTGTAGAAGTAGAAGTATGAGATTGTACATAGCTGCATCTGATAAAACTTTAGGGAGCATGTTGGCTCAAGAGGATGAGAATATTATCGAAAGGCCCATCTATTACCTCAGTAGAGTTTTAAATGATGCAGAAACTTGATATAACGAGGTTGAGAAACTATGCTTATGTCTTTATTTCTCATGTAAAAAACTCAAGTAATATATAAAACCAGTTGATGTGTATGTTTCGTCTCATTTTGATGTTTTCAAATATATGTTGTCGAAACCTATTTTTCACATTAGAATTGGCAAATGGGCACTTGCATTAACTGATTATTCATTAACCTTTATGCCTCTCAAGGCCGTGAAAGGTCAAGTGGTAGCAGACTTTATAGTCGACCACTCTATAAAAGAGGAGTCACTGAATTATTTGGAGATTGAACCTTGGAAGTTATACTTTGATGGTTCTAGTTATAAAGATGGAACTGGAGTCGGGGTTCTCATTATTTCTCCAAATAAAATTCCAACAACATTTAAGTACAAGATAGAAGGGGATTGTTCAAATAATGAGGTTGAATACAAAGCTTTAATCGTAGGCCTTGAAATCTTGTTGGAATTGAGGGCAACTCAAGTTGAAATAATGGGAGACTTAGAGTTAGTCCTAAAACAAGTTACAAAAGAATACAAATGCATAAAGGAAAATATTATCATGTATTTCGTAATAGCCAGGCGGTTGTTGAAGAACTTTGAAGTACTTAACATTCGACATGTACCCAGATTGGAAAATCAAGTGGCTAATGATTTAGCACAGATTGCTTCCGGGTATAAAGTTTTGAAAGAAAAACTACAACAAGCGATCGAAGTTAGAGGAAGAGTGGCATCCACTAAGTTGTCTCCAATGGATTTGAAGACCACAACATTGGGATGCACTGATCACAAAAATTTTGAAATTTCGTTCATAGACAATCTAACAGAACAAGATTGGAGAAATCCTGTAGTAGATTATTTACAAAATCCAATGGCTTCGACAGAACGAAAAATAAAATATAGGGCACTGAGCTATATATTAATGGGAAATGAATTATTCAAGAAAACACCTGAAGGCGTGCTACTAAAATGCCTAAGTGAAACAGAAGCGTATATAGCTCTTTCTGCCACACACGCTAGGGCGTGTGGAGCACACCAAGTAGGCCATACGATGAAATGGTTGTTGTTTCGACAAGGACTATATTGGCCCACTATGTTGAAAGATTATGTTGAGTTTGCAAAAGGATGCCAAGAATGTCAAGTACATACAGGTATTCAGCATGCGCCGGCGAGCGAACTTCACTCGATCGTCAAACCTTGGACTTTTAGAGGATGGGCTTTATATCTTATTAGAGAGATTCGACCAGCGTCTTCTAAAATCCAGAAATACATATTGGTGGGCATTGATTGTTTTACTAAGTGGATTGAAGCAATCCCTTTAGTCAATGTAGACCAAGAGAGTGTCATTGAATTTATTCAAAAGTATGTTATATATAGATTTGGAATCCCTGAAACAATAACAACAGATCATGGATTAGTCTTTACTGGTCGAAAGATGTAAGACTTTGCTACAGAAATGGGGTTCAAATTGTTAACGTCTACACCTTACTATGCGCAAGCTAATGGCCAAGTCGAAGCAGCAAACAAAGTAGTAATCAGTTTAATAAAGAAACACGTGGGAAAGAAACCTAGAAACTGGCACAAGACGCTAGATCAAGTTTTATGGGCTTGTCGAACCTGTCCTAAAGAGGCTACGGGAACAACACCATTTCGCCTAACTTATGGTCATGATGCAGTGTTGCCAGTGGAAATCTGCCTACAGTCAACGAGGATTCAGAAACATTAGGATATCCCTTCTGAAGTTTATTGGGATATGATGTTAGACGAACTAGTTGACCTGGACGAAGAAAGGTTGAAAGCTTTGGATCTTTTGAGACTACAAAAGAAACGGTTTGAGAAATACTATAATCGAAAAGTAAAACCTAAGACATTTCTGCCTGAGGATCTAGTATGGAAGGTAATTCTTCCAATGGATCGAAAAGATAGAAATTTGGGAAAATGGTCCCCTAAGTGGGAAGGACCTTTCAGGATTACCCAAACTTTCTCTGGTGGAGCCTATGAGATTGAGGAGTTAAATGAAGATTAAAGACTTCTGAGAGTGAATGGTAAATACTTGAAAAAATATAGACCTATGCTTCAAGAGGTCAAAATAACTAATGTATAGTCACAGTCGAATAAAGAAAATGCCAAAATGGAAATTTAAATTTCATAAAAAATAGCCAAAATGGCTTTGAAGTCATTACAATGAGTGATTATATAGATAAGAGAAACAAGATTTGGTTGGTAAGCAATCAAACTTAATTTATTCTTTGAGCTCTTGAATCTAAGTGGCATGATTCTGGGTCGAAGAAACGACTCCCACATGCCCACGTATTCGTCATCCAAGTATTCCTCCTCGGTCGAAGGAAATGGTATAGTAAACCATTATGGGCCGACTTTTCGACTGGCAAAAGGAGCCATGGTCGAAACAAAACGTTTGCACTTTGCAAACATCATCACGAAGCTTGTGAAGGCCTTTTGAAACTGTTAACACTCGTCAGTGGGAGTCAACAAAGCAAGTCTGGTACCTTCGACCCTCCTGTTCAGGATTTATGGGGCCGCTTCATTGATCTTATTCTTCTAGGGAAGAAAAGATTCAAAGGTGGCATTGAGCCAAAGTTGAAGAAGCTAGAAAGGGACAGAAAGAAGCAAGCTTGCCCTATCTCCTATGACCTTGAGTTGAGTCACACCATTCTTGATGGACTCATATAGATTGGCCAAAATCAATTTGGCCAGACAGAGGGGGTAGCCATGATGAAGTTGCGTTGAGAGCGTGAGAATTTTCTTAGTCACCTGAAGCGACTTGGTCCAGAAGACTAAACGGGATAACCACATAGCCAGAAAAGCTATATGTTCCACCTTCGACACAGTACTAGAGGATTTATCATGAAAGTGGTTGATGAAGGTGGTGTAGGTAGGTTTTGTAGCTGAAAACCCAATAACATCTTCAGATAGGTCCTCTGGGTCGAAATAATCGCCAGTCGGTCGAAGATCAGTGATCGTTTCTATGTCGAAGAGGGCTGAGGTCACCATCCCACATGGAAGATGAAATGTGAAGTGGGCGTTATCCCAGAAATATAGCGAAGACACCAACATAAGAGGACAATAAGATAATCATGTCTTTGACAACATCACCAAATCGTAAATCCCCATTTCTTTCCATACAGAGGTTTGTGCCTTCTCCATCTTATTTAACCAATCTAAATACTCTGAAGAGAGATTAGGGCAAGATCCTGGTCCCTTTGTTCATAAATTGAAGGTTAATGTCTTCTGTGGTCTTAGCGTGTTGCTGGTTGGCTGGAGTTGCATCCTCAGGATCGTCCCTGGGCTTCTTCGCACAGCCTATAGGTCTGAGTCTTGGGTGAGTGGGGAAGAAGGCACGGTTCTTCATAGGATTCTCGATGCATGTGGACAGAGGACCAGACATAGCGTATATGTCTTCAGAGTACCTAATAGGAATGAGAAGCTGGGAATCATACACCTCTCGCCTTTCACTAGTCGTGGGTTCAGAAACGAACCGTGGCCCATCAGTCGAAGCAGGAGAAGGGATGGTAAGAAAGATCTCTGGTTTGCGTTGGATATCAACATCATTCTTAGGTTTGGGGTTGTTGGGTGCATTAGAAAGGAAAGCCATTTTTGCAGATTAGAAAGAAGCAACGATGACAATGTAAGGTGTTTTATGCAGAAGACTTGGAAATACTTAGTGTTGTGAAAGTTCCAAATGAAGAGGCTCAAGAGTATTTATAGTCTTCAGAGAGGAATGTGTCTCATCAAAGCCATTTAATGCTATGAATGTAGTGGGGCACGTGGCAGACCATGAAGCGGTTACCGTGCAGATGATGGGAAACGTTTTGACATGCTTGCCTAGGTTCTAGGAATAATGGTCATCATGGCAGCGTGGTAACGACAGTTTGGAAAGACGTCTTGGAAAAAAGAGTAATGATGGGTTTTGAAAGCGGCAGCTATTGGAAGACGAAAAGCGCACGTCAGGCCTTTGTGGACAGTAAGAGAGACATGTGTCAAACAGAAAGATCAAAGAATGGCTATTTCTTTTGGCGTCAAAATAGACATTCTTGGGGGGCAATTTGTTGGCTCCTGAATTCGACACCTACTATATATTGGTCTTTTAGACCAAAAATGGAATAAATAAAACCAAGCTGGAGAATGTTTCGACGTGTGAAATAACTTAGAGAAAATATCTAAGTTACATATTAGTCTTCGACCCGGACTCACTATCAAGATTTCGACTAAGAAGGTTGTGATCGGTGGATCTGGAACTGACTGTTTAACGCTGGTTCGCGAAATGTCGCGGAAGCAAGAGTCGCCACCGTCTTTTATTTTCTCCAAATGGAAAGGACAAAAGCACAGAAAAATTCCTTAAAGAGATTGCTCTCGGTTCGGGAGGTAGGTTATAGAAAGGGAAGGTGTTAGCACCCTTTCTATCCATGGTTATCCATGGGCTCTTAGATACTTGCTCATTGTGTTTTCGAAAAATGGTTTGTTTGCTTTTCAACTGTGGGTTTTAAAAAGTTTCTTTGAAAATTCCAGTTCGACTCTTGTATCGGTCCTCAAGAGTGTTTGAAAAATTGCTTTCGAAAGCTTTTTGAAAAGGTGTCGGTGTGAAAAGAAGTTTTGATTTGTTTTTAGAGCAAGCATCTACGAGAACCTACCTACCCTAAGGAATTCGTCTGTGTAAATGTCCTTTAAAGTAGTGCCATCCCACCATTGAGAGGTAGGTAGCACCACCTTTGGAGGTGTTCGGGTCAATTCGAGGTTCGGGACATGGTGATCACCGGAGCAATGGGAAGACACCTTAGAAGCTACCCTCATGCCAGGTTCCCGGATCATGAGGACTTACTAAGACATCCTCTACTCGACGATCACCTTTCGAGGCAAGGCAACAGTGAGGCGTACCCTAGGGGTGGTGTGTGATTTGTGTGTCAGATTCATTTATTTTTGTCTTGTCAGGTTATGGGTGATCTATGCGTTTGTTTTTATTTTGTCCATACAGTCTTTCATGCCATTATTTAACAGTTAAAAAGTTGCGAGAAAAGTAAATTCTAAGCTATTACAAACGGCGCGGGTCCACATCGCCAAAAGTTTCTCGAACCCGATTTGACAGAAAATAAATAAATAAAGTAAAGAAAAGTGCGAGCAATTATTTACACGGCTTTGGGAGAGGTACATAAATATTTAATCGGAATAACATAAAAACGCGAATTAATAAGAAGTTAAGAACGAGGGCGTTGGACCCTTTTGCAAAATTAAATTAATGGAATTAATTAATTAAAAGAAATGTTTTTGGTATTTTTTAATATTTTAGGATTTAACATGAAAAAGGAAAGTTAATTAAAATTAAAATAAAATGCAAACCCTAATTCTAGTGGCTTTTAATTTATTAAGGAAATATTACATTTTTAACCTAATTTAACCCTAATTTTTATATGCAAATTTAATTATAAAAAATAAATAAATAAATAAATAATGTTAAATATTTGAAAGAAAAATAAAAAGGATGAAAAATTATTGATTAACCCTATTCTATGTTTTTTTTAGATTTTTTATTTTAAGAATTAAAATTGCAAACCTAATTTAAAACTAAATAATTATATACAATTTATTTATGAAAATACTTGAAATAAAATATTTATTGTTTCTCTCTTTTTTCTGATTTTTATGTGTTTTTTATATTTTGAAAATATTAAATTGATTAAAAAGAATAATAATTAAATGAAGATAAAAATAATGAAAAGATAAAAAATAAAATTTTTGCAAACCTTGGGGGTATCAGTCCCCAAATAGGAGGTATAGCCCATGTAATTCAGGCCCAAACAAGCTTGACTCCGTTGACTTTTCAGGACATGTGTATGTGCGCTGACCAGGGTTACCATGTGCCTTAGATCTGAGCCTTTGATTGAGTTCACTTGGACGCGTGTACGCTTGGTTGTGAGAGGGCATCATGGTCTTCAACGTAAGCGCTGCATGTGAACGTTAATGGAAAAATAATATAGGAATATTGAAGACCTGGGGCTCGAACCCAGGTCATGTGCTTTGCCAATAACTTCGCTTGCCATCTGATCCAACCAACGCATGTTAATATATAATAAACAAACAAATATAATAAATAAAAACAAGCGTTAGTGGGGCCTCTGCACGCGAAATTCAAAAGAGCCAATCAACATATGCCACGAGGTCGTCTTCTTCGCACAGTTTTGTTTTCCTGAAACATGAATATCATAAGCAACGGTTTTTATGTGTTTTCTTAGGCCAGCTTTGGAAAAATAACGATTAGGCCTAGGACGCTCATAAATTGAGCGCGAGTATGACTTCTTCTTCGTCCAGACGTGCTTATTCTAATGGTCAAGGTCTGGAAGGACAATTTTTCTTGGTTTCAAAATCCCCAATTGGAGGTCCTGCAAACCCTAAAATACAACCATGGCGATTTCTCGTATAGCTCATAAAAACACAATCAATCTATATAGTTAGCTTTAGAACACATTACTCAACACAAATGCATAATCAAAATGCCATGAAAACGCCTATATCTGGAAATACGATTTTGAAAAATATAAGAGAAAACTGGATTTCTGTATACCAATTCTTTGAGTTTTGATGGATGTTTTTGATTGGAACACGTTCAGTAATCTTCAAGGAAGCTAATGGAATGGAAATCGTGCCTTGAATCAACCTGCAAAAGGGTTTTCAGAATTGAGTTTTTTAGAAAAAATTTCAAGTTTGATAATGGCTTTTCTGAGCAGCTGCGCATGTTGGATGATTAGGTTTGTGTTTTGGCTTTTGTATTGAGTCAATTAGGTCAAGAAAAATAGAACAAATCCAATGCATTCATGGTTTTTGGAAATTTGATTTTTAAGGATCTTTTTCAATCTTTTCCATGTGTTCTTGTATCAATTATGATCAATTCACTCCAAATCTTTCCCTATTTGATTTCACACGAATTATTGAGTGGATTTTGTGCACAAAGAGATTATAAAACCTAGGTTACATATTTTTCATATATTTAATTTGATTTAAATGAATTATTATAAATAAAAATTCAAATAAATAAATAAAAAATGAAGAAATACTTCCCTTTGGGCCAAGTGGTCGTGCACATGTCATGGATGATGAATTATGGAAAAAATGGGCCCATTAGCAATTTTAGGTCATTTGAATCAATGTTGACTTTTCAAAATATCCAAAAATTTCCCAACTTCCACAAGGCATAACTTGCTCAATTTTTAAGCTTTTCTCTTGTTCTTGGACATTTTGGAAAGGTCTTTGAGTCCTCTAACCAATGCTTTTGGTCCCATGTCATTTTGATTTACCAATCTCAAGTTATGGCCCTTGACTTAAAGTCCCTTTTTGTTGACTTTTGAAAATGACCTATAATGTTGAAATTGATAACTTTTTGTGAGAGCATTTCTTGGACTTGAAGTATGAAGATGAATTGTAGGAAATGTCTTTCTCTGCAAAATGAGCTTTGGATGGAATTTTTCTGATAATCCATGTGAAAGTTATGCCCTGGTCAATTTACAATTGACTTTTCCAACTGTCCAAATAAGGAAACTTTTGCATCTTGATGATTTTTGGGGCAAACTTTGAGAATCATGATCAAGCATTGATCAAATGAAGTTTGTAGCTTCAAAATGATATGTTGACCAAAAATTTGAACTTTTGACTGCCAAATGACCATTTTGCCCCTGCAGTTGACTGTAGTGCAATTAGGGTTTTTGACTGTGCAATTTTGAGCTGAATGTCTTGAAACTTGATATGAGGATGCTTGACCATATTTGCAGGCATGTGAGACTTGATTGGACCTTTGGAAACTTCATTTTCTTGATCAAAACAAAAACCCTAATCTTGACTGTTTAGGAGACCCTTGACTGTGCAACCCTTGGGGAACTTTGAAGCTTGACTTGGCATTTTCTTGAAGAATTATGGGAGGGCAAAGTTTGGGGTACAACAGTTGCCCCTGTTCAATCTTCTTAGACCTGAGGATGCAGATTGGCTGGCGTGCCTTTCGTAATCCGAGGGTAGAAGATGATTGAACACTAGAGTGCCCAGAAATTTGCGCTCACATAGTAGCAATGATGGTGGGAATGGGCTTACAGATGCCATTTAGGGATTAGTGAATAGGATGATGGGCTTATAGATGCCATCTGGATGTTGATCGCCTAAGAGATTCCTTAGCGAGAACCTGCATATCTGCAAAAGAAAAAATGAGTACCTGACACGTTGTAGGAGCTGGATTTCATATGCTTGGTATAGATGTGTCTTGACTGGTTACAGGAGCTGGATCTGGAGCTTCAAACGGTGATGAATGAACCAGGGGTGGTTACTACCTCAGCATAAACGGTGAGAGAACCTTGGGTGACTTTAGCTTCAACAACGCTCGTTGAGAAAAATCTTGGTGGGAATTACCGTCTTCGCAATATCGGGAAGAGAACCAAAGGAAATTATAATCTGAAAGGGAATTACATCTCACACACCGTCGGGGAGAGAACCATAGGAAATCATAACCTGAAAGGGAATTATCACCTCACACACCATCGGAGAGGGAACCGTTATAACCTAAAAAGGAATTATCACCTCACGCACCATCGGAGAGGGAACCATAGGAAATTATAACCTAAAAAGGAATTATCACCTCACGCACCATCGGAGAGGGAACCATAGGAAATTATAACCTAAAAAGGAATTATCACCTCTCGCACCATCGGAGAGGGAACCATAGGAAATTAACCTAAAAAGGAATTATCACCTCACGCACCATCGGAGAGGGAACCATAGGAAATTATAACCTAAAAAGGAATTATCACCTCACGCACCATCGGAGAGGGAACCAATACGAAATTAACCTAAAAAGGAATTATCACCTCACGCACCATCGGAGAGGGAACCATAGGAAATTAACCTAAAAAGGAATTATCACCTCACGCACCATCGGAGAGGGAAACATAGGAAATTAACCTAAAAAGGAATTATCACCTCACGCACCATCGGAGAGGGAACCATAGGAAATTAACCTAAAAAGGAATTATCACCTCACGCACCATCGGAGAGGGAACCAATAGGAAAATATAATCTCGAAGAAAAACCTAAAATGGAAATCTCATGCACCGTCGGAGAGAGAACCAATAGGACATTGTAATCTCAAAGAAAAAATCTAAAATGGAAATCTCATGCACCGTCGGAGAGAGAACCAATAGGAAAATATAATCTCGAAGAAAAAACCTAAAATGGAAATCTCATGCACCGTCGGCGAGAGAACCAATAGGACATTGTAATCTCAAAGAAAAACCTAAAATGGAAATCTCATGCACCGTCGGAGAGAGAACCAATAGGAAAATATAATCTCGAAGAAAAACCTAAAATGGAAATCTCATGCACCGTCAGAGAGAGAACCAATAGGACATTATAATCTCAAAGAAAACCCTAAAATGGAAATCTCATGCACCGTCGGAGAGAGAACCAATAGGAAAATATAATCTCGAAGAAAAACCTAAAATGGAAATCTCATGCACCGTCGGAGAGAGAACCAATAGGACATTATAATCTCAAAGAAAAACCTAAAATGGAAATCTCATGCACCGTCGGAGAGAGAACCAATAGGAAAATATAATCTCGAAGAAAAAACCTAAAATGGAAATCTCATGCACCGTCGGAGAGAGAACCAATTGGACATTGTAATCTCAAAGAAAAACCTAAAATGGAAATCTCATGCACCGTCGGAGAGAGAACCAATAGGAAAATATAATCTCGAAGAAAAACCTAAAATGGAAATCTCATGCACCGTCGGAGAGAGAACCAATAGGACATTATAATCTCAAAGAAAAACCTAAAATGGAAATCTCATGCACCGTCGGAGAGAGAACCAATAGGAAAATATAATCTCGAAGAAAAACCTAAAATGGAAATCTCATGCACCGTCGGAGAGAGAACCAATAGGACATTATAATCTCAAAGAAAAACCTAAAATGGAAATCTCATGCACCGTCGGAGAGAGAACCAATATAATCTGATAACTTCTACTGAGTCTTCATCAGAAAAATCTGTTGGGAGTCGATTTAGCTGGACTAGAGAAGGCCTTGGACTGGATAAGAAATCTTTGGAGTTGATTAACTGAACCGGTCTAGGTCTTGAAATATGATGGAGAATTTAGCTGAATCCTTCCTGAAAGGTAAAGATCAGTCATATGCAATGCATGATATGGATCAAGCAATGATGTTCTCAACCTAAATGAGATTTGTATGATATGATGCGTACATGCATGCTATAATGATATATGTGATGTTTTATGAATATGTTTTTTTTTTCGTCTAGGAAAGTAAATCCTTGACGGGTGCCGGGAAGTCATATCCTGGGCTGATCTTGAAGAAAAGATTTTTGCTTCCGCTGGGGATGATAGCTGCAAGAATACCGGTAGGAGAAGATGACTCCGTTGAGGAATAAACTTGGCAAATGGAAGATTCTGCGGGGAGAAAAAGACTCTAGCGACCATGCTGGGGAGTGATGCTCTGTGGGGATAGAGATGCTTTGCTGAATTGTTGAGAATGACTTGCTGAGGATATCTTTGTTGTATTGTTAGTAATAACTTGCTGGGGATAAGAAGACTGTATTGACGACGACCTTTCCGTGGCTTTTGGCTGAGGATAACCCAGTTATATCCTGTTAAGGAAATAACTCTTTAAATAAAGTCGGACGACGCGTTCGTGCTCTGCGAGGGGATAAGCTTCCAGAATCTACTGGGGATAAGCTTACTGCTTGGGGAGATCAATTCCAACTTTCCTGGGGAACTGGGTTGGACTCTCCTGGGGAAGTTTGAACTGCATCGGGGAAGTGACTCTTTTGAATGTCGCCGGGGAACAATCTTTAGACCCAGACTGCCGGGGATGCTTGTTAAGAATATGTGTATTGCTGCTGGGGATTGTTGATATCTGTTGGAGAATACCTAACTTCCTTAAGATTTGATAACTCTGTTTGTAGAAGAGTGCACTGACTTGCTGACGTACTCTCTGGGGAATTTGGATGTACTGGTCGTGTTCTTTAGCTGAACCTACCTTGGTACATTGGAGGACAGAACAATTAGATTGCTCTTAGACAACTCCTTATTGCCCCTGTTTCTATAGGGGAGGCACATGTGGGATGCTGATAATTATTGAGGGTCAAACCTTCTTCTGGTAGGCAGGTAACAAGATGACAGGACATAGTCGTACGCTTTGATCCCTAACTTTTTCCTGGACCGCCCTTTCGGGTTTTCAGTCCACCGGGATACCCATTTTTGCCCAAGCCGCCTTTTCAGGTTTTCGACTTGCCGGGTGTACAGATTTTTTCATTTTCATCCCTTATTTTTGCCCGAACCCTTTTGGTTCGCCGGGAAGCCCTTATTTTTGCCTAGGTGTGTCAACCTAGCGGGTCTTTGATTATGCGTAGTATTTTTCCGACTATGTCTGTTCTCAGAAAGTAGGGAGTTGCCCCTGTTTAGAAGTGTTTTTGTCATGCCACCAGAAGATGTTTAATCAGGCAAGATTCATTGTTGGAATGCCCCAAGTGATTCAGGCAGAGATTTGCCCCAAGCTATTTGGCCCTTGAGAGATTCCCTGAATCTTGATTGGACTGCCCCAGGTGATGGACCATGATCATGCCTGCCCCTTGATTGGAGGTGCTTTTGTTCACTAGGTATTCATCGTGCGAATTTCCCAGCTGTTCAAACAAAAAGTCATATGCAAACAAAGTTATGTTAAAAATGCAAAGCTTATGTTTGTCTTTGAAGATTTTGAAAATGCATTTTTCAATAAAGGCAAGTGGATTTTGTAAAACGTGATGTCAACTCAAAATTTTTACAGCGAGCCTTAAGGAGTCAGGATACCTTTTGTAACAATATGCTTTCGAACTAACCCATGCTTCAGCTAGGACTTTTAAGGGTTATAACGTGGCCTGGTTCATGGTTTAAGAAACAAAGGATAAAGGCTCAAATTATTTGTACCCACCCGCTCTTCATGATGTTCTTCAAACCTAAACTCAGCTGATCATACGTTAGACCTTGTTTGAGTCCTTGCTCTGATTTTCCAGTGATGGTTCAGATATTGATGATTTATTCTGAACAGGCAGCCATTCCTTTTTTTGTTGAGGGTTTGTAGGACCTCTTTCTTTTTTGACTTCGTTATCCCTATTTTTTTTTGCCTGAACTGTTTCCTTTTTGGAATTACAGTCAGCGGGATGCCCCAGTTTCATAAGTTCCTTTTTATAGGTTTTGACTTCTTGGGCTTTTCGTTTATGATTTTTTTTGATAATGACTGCCTGTCTTTATGATTGTTCTGAACCATCACTGTTTTTTTGTTTTGTAAGGACTTCTTTGGTGCCATTCGTTATGCATCTGGATAAACTGAGAGAACTACCCTGCCCCAGGTTATGATTAAGGGTTTTGATTTTCGAAAGTAAAAACTTCTACTTCTTTGGCTCATAGGGGTTGACGAGGGATTATCATCCTTATAACTCTAGTGTTTAGGGATTGAAACAATGCCTGTACCTCATCAGCGGGGTCTGTTCAAAAGCATACTGTAGATTCGTGGTACTGTTTTCGTCATCCTCCCTCAAGAGGCTTAGAATTATTATTTAAGAGTTGATCATCAGAAAAAATATGAAAATAATTTGCGTCTAGTGAATACGAATATATTGCTTCAAAATAGACATAAGCGATGCATTAATGTGATAACAATGTTTAACATGGATAAATGTTTGACCAAAAGAAAATTGCAATCTTGAACATTCAAATGAACAAAAATTTTCTAGTCTCGGGGCTTGTCACTTCAAATGGTGCCTCCTGTAGGGATGGTAGAAGCACTCATCCTGGCCATCTTGGGTGAATTCCACAGCTCCTTCCTCAATCAGGTCCTGGATTTTATTCTTCAAAGTCCAACAATCCTCTGTGGCATGCCCCGGGCTGTCAGAATGATAAGCGCAGTGAGCGTTGGGGTCATACCTTGAAGGTGTCCTGTTGGGATTCTTAGGAGGATCCTTTAGAGTTACTAAGTTCAACCTCAGCAGTTGTTGTAAGGCTTGAGGCAGCGACACGTTGAGCTTGGTTAATTGCCTTTTGGGCTTGTCTGGCTGATACTGAATTGGTGATACTGAAGCTATATGAGGAGCTTTCTCCTTGCCTCTTTGTCTCAAAGATGGTCGAACGATGACTGGCTTTTTACCCTTAGATGTTTGCCCCAGTTGGTTACCCTGAAGCAGTTGGTTGACGAGAAACCGGAGCTCATCTTGTCTTTGAGCTAAACCTTGAATGGCATTCCTCTGCCCCAACATCTGGACCTTCAATGCATCCACCTCAGCTTGTAGGTGTTTCAGCCTTTCATCCTCAGCCCTGTTCCTGACCAAAGTCTCCATGAGAAGTGTCCTTAGCTCCTCCTGCCCCTTAGATAAATTCAGGAGGATTTCCCCGAACCGAGTCTTTTGAGCAAGAAGATCCTGGTTGTCTGGTTGGAAAGCCATTGCTGAAATAAACAGCGGGAAAGGTAAGTAACCTGCAACAAGGGTACCTGTTATGCAATGATATGTATGACATGCATGTAATGTTTTCAAGGACCTCGCGGGGTAAACAAGAAAATTGTTAGCATTGGAATTTATAGCTTGATTGAAGGGACACCCATGTTGTTGAGAATTCTTCTTCAAGGGTCAAAGGATCACCATATCCAGTGGGTCATAGCCCCTGACTTTAGTCATCACATCTGGTTTTGATTTCCAAACAACCTTGGTTGGGGGAACCTTCTTCAGGAGTCAGAGCTCACCATATCAAGTGGGTCATAGCCCCTGACGACCTTGGCTAGAGGAAAATAAATCCTTTTTGCCCCTTGCTAGATGTTTGATTCATCATGACCTGCATCACAAGCCCTTGAGATCCATGAAATGGGTTAGGATGTATGCAATGGTATGATGTCATGATGCATGGGGTAATACGGATAACCCTGTTATGAGCCCTTGTTAAGGACTGCAAACCAAAACCTGCAAGAAACTCAAGTAAAACTTGTCATGAGTCCCGATTAAGGACTAAAACAAACCCTGCAAGAAACTTAGTAACCCTGTTATGAGTCCTAATTTTAAGGACTAAAACGAAACCTGCAAGAAATTCGGTAAACCTTGTTATGAGTCCTAATTAAGGACTATGGACCCAACCTGCAAGTAGTTCATGTGTCAGTTTAACAAGCACGCAAGTAGGCAAGTACGAAGGCACACAAGTCACACAAGAGAAACCCCTAGAGTTTAGGGCCAGCATGAGGTCTAGGTATTACCCTCTTTCAGTTTGTTGGTTCATACCTGTCCTATCAAAAGTAACCGGGTTCTTAGAGGATCCCAATATCATTGACTACCCTCAATCGGTCATAACTCCAGCATCGCAATCTTTTCTTGCGGCCAGAACCATCACGAGAGTTTAGCCTCAACGGGCGTAGCATACTGCTACCGTTCTAATGGCCAAGTTGTGTCATTTAAGGTTCTAAGGTTGTTGGTGCTTAATGACTCCTCAGAAGACCCATATTCTCCTCGTTGCAACACAAGGGATATCGGTACAGACCAAGGTGCCACACCAACGTAGCCACTGTTTCACCCGTGTCGGTCTACGCCGGACAGGTCCCTCACACCTTATGCTACCTAAACAGGGTATCCCCAGATCCGGGTTAGGATCTATGTAACTCTAATGCAACCCACAAATTTAAAGCAGACAAGTCAATACAATTGAAAACACAGTTATGAACTAACCCTAAGGTACACCTCACTTTAAGTTTAAATCCCCAGCAGAGTCGCCAGTTCTGTGATCGGTGGATCTGGAACTGACTGTTTAACGCTGGTTCGCGAAATGTCGCGGAAGCAAGAGTCGCCACCGTCTTTTATTTTCTCCAAATGGAAAGGACAAAAGCACAGAAAAATTCCTTAAAGAGATTGCTCTCGGTTCGGGAGGTAGGTTATAGAAAGGGAAGGTGTTAGCACCCTTTCTATCCATGGTTATCCATGGGCTCTTAGATACTTGCTCATTGTGTTTTCGAAAAATGGTTTGTTTGCTTTTCAACTGTGGGTTTTAAAAAGTTTCTTTGAAAATTCCAGTTCGACTCTTGTATCGGTCCTCAAGAGTGTTTGAAAAATTGCTTTCGAAAGCTTTTTGAAAAGGTGTCGGTGTGAAAAGAAGTTTTGATTTGTTTTTAGAGCAAGCATCTACGAGAACCTACCTACCCTAAGGAATTCGTCTGTGTAAATGTCCTTTAAAGTAGTGCCATCCCACCATTGAGAGGTAGGTAGCACCACCTTTGGAGGTGTTCGGGTCAATTCGAGGTTCGGGACATGGTGATCACCGGAGCAATGGGAAGACACCTTAGAAGCTACCCTCATGCCAGGTTCCCGGATCATGAGGACTTACTAAGACATCCTCTACTTGACGATCACCTTTCGAGGCAAGGCAACAGTGAGGCGTACCCTAGGGGTGGTGTGTGATTTGTGTGTCAGATTCATTTATTTTTGTCTTGTCAGGTTATGGGTGATCTATGCGTTTGTTTTTATTTTGTCCATACAGTCTTTCATGCCATTATTTAACAGTTAAAAAGTTGCGAGAAAAGTAAATTCTAAGCTATTACAAACGGCGCGGGTCCACATCGCCAAAAGTTTCTCGAACCCGATTTGACAGAAAATAAATAAATAAAGTAAAGAAAAGTGCGAGCAATTATTTACACGGCTTTGGGAGAGGTACATAAATATTTAATCGGAATAACATAAAAACACGAATTAATAAGAAGTTAAGAACGAGGGCGTTGGACCCTTTTGCAAAATTAAATTAATGGAATTAATTAATTAAAAGAAATGTTTTTGGTATTTTTTAATATTTTAGGATTTAACATGAAAAAGGAAAGTTAATTAAAATTAAAATAAAATGCAAACCCTAATTCTAGTGGCTTTTAATTTATTAAGGAAATATTACATTTTTAACCTAATTTAACCCTAATTTTTATATGCAAATTTAATTATAAAAAATAAATAAATAAATAAATAATGTTAAATATTTGAAAGAAAAATAAAAAGGATGAAAAATTATTGATTAACCCTATTCTATGTTTTTTTTAGATTTTTTATTTTAAGAATTAAAATTGCAAACCTAATTTAAAACTAAATAATTATATACAATTTATTTATGAAAATACTTGAAATAAAATATTTATTGTTTCTCTCTTTTTTCTGATTTTTATGTGTTTTTTATATTTTGAAAATATTAAATTGATTAAAAAGAATAATAATTAAATGAAGATAAAAATAATGAAAAGATAAAAAATAAAATTTTTGCAAACCTTGGGGGTATCAGTCCCCAAATAGGAGGTATAGCCCATGTAATTCAGGCCCAAACAAGCTTGACTCCGTTGACTTTTCAGGACATGTGTATGTGCGCTGACCAGGGTTACCATGTGCCTTAGATCTGAGCCTTTGATTGAGTTCACTTGGACGCGTGTACGCTTGGTTGTGAGAGTGCATCATGGTCTTCAACGTAAGCGCTGCATGTGAACGTTAATGGAAAAATAATATAGGAATATTGAAGACCTGGGGCTCGAACCCAGGTCATGTGCTTTGCCAATAACTTCGCTTGCCATCTGATCCAACCAACGCATGTTAATATATAATAAACAAACAAATATAATAAATAAAAACAAGCGTTAGTGGGGCCTCTGCGCGCGAAATTCAAAAGAGCCAATCAACATATGCCACGAGGTCGTCTTCTTCGCACAGTTTTGTTTTCCTGAAACATGAATATCATAAGCAACGGTTTTTATGTGTTTTCTTAGGCCAGCTTTGGAAAAATAACGATTAGGCCTAGGACGCTCATAAATTGAGCGCGAGTATGACTTCTTCTTCGTCCAGACGTGCTTATTCTAATGGTCAAGGTCTGGAAGGACAATTTTTCTTGGTTTCAAAATCCCCAATTGGAGGTCCTGCAAACCCTAAAATACAACCATGGCGATTTCTCGTATAGCTCATAAAAACACAATCAATCTATATAGTTAGCTTCAGAACACATTACTCAACACAAATGCATAATCAAAATGCCATGAAAACGCCTATATCTGGAAATACGATTTTGAAAAATATAAGAGAAAACTGGATTTCTGTATACCAATTCTTTGAGTTTTGATGGATGTTTTTGATTGGAACACGTTCAGTAATCTTCAAGGAAGCTAATGGAATGGAAATCGTGCCTTGAATCAACCTGCAAAAGGGTTTTCAGAATTGAGTTTTTTAGAAAAAATTTCAAGTTTGATAATGGCTTTTCTGAGCAGCTGCGCATGTTGGATGATTAGGTTTGTGTTTTGGCTTTTGTATTGAGTCAATTAGGTCAAGAAAAATAGAACAAATCCAATGCATTCATGGTTTTTGGAAATTTGATTTTTAAGGATCTTTTTCAATCTTTTCCATGTGTTCTTGTATCAATTATGATCAATTCACTCCAAATCTTTCCCTATTTGATTTCACACGAATTATTGAGTGGATTTTGTGCACAAAGAGATTATAAAACCTAGGTTACATATTTTTCATATATTTAATTTGATTTAAATGAATTATTATAAATAAAAATTCAAATAAATAAATAAAAAATGAAGAAATACTTCCCTTTGGTCCAAGTGGTCGTGCACATGTCATGGATGATGAATTATGGAAAAAATGGGCCCATTAGCAATTTTAGGTCATTTGAATCAATGTTGACTTTTCAAAATATCCAAAAATTTCCCAACTTCCACAAGGAATAACTTGCTCAATTTTTAAGATTTTCTCATGTTCTTGGACATTTTGGAAAGTTCTTTGAGTCCTCTAACCAATGCCTTTGGTCCCATGTCATTTTGATTTACCAATCTCAAGTTATGGCCCTTGACTTAAAGTCCCTTTTTGTTGACTTTTGAAAATGACCTATAATGTTGAAATTGATAACTTTTTGTGAGAGCATTTCTTGGACTTGAAGTATGAAGATGAATTGTAGGAAATGTCTTTCTCTTCAAAATGATATTTGGATGGAATTTTTCTGATAATCCATGTGAAAGTTATGCCCTGGTCAATTTACAGTTGACTTTTCCAACTGTCCAAATAAGGAAACTTTTGCATCTTGATGATTTTTGGGCCAAACTTTGAGAATCATGATCAAGCATTGATCAAATGAAGTTTGTAGCTTCAAAATGATATGTTGACCAAAAATTTGAACTTTTGACTGCCAAATGACCATTTTGCCCCTGCAGTTGACTGTAGTGCAATTAGGGTTTTTGACTGTGCAATTTTGAGCTGAATGTCTTGAAACTTGATATGAGGATGCTTGACCATATTTGCAGGCATGTGAGATTTGATTGGACCTTTGGAAACTTCATTTTCTTGATCAAAACAAAAACCCTAATCTTGACTGTTTAGGAGACCCTTGACTGTGCAACCCTTGGGGAACTTTGAAGCTTGACTTGGCATTTTCTTGAAGAATTATGGGAGGGAAAATTTTGGGGTACAACAAAGGTCTAATGACCTTCGACTAGAAGAAAATACCTTTGCGTCGACACCAAAGGCGAGGGACATTTGAATTTGAATTATTGGAGGAAAAGACGGTTTCACCAGCAGTTGAAGGAAAGAAACATGTCTAGAAGCTAGAGGTCGAGGGACATGCAGAGGACACTTGTCCTCATATAAGAGCAGAACCACCCCTCGACGGTTACATAGTTTTTAGTATAAAATAGGAAATCTGTGTAGTTTTTCCGTGTGTTCAACCTATTGTGCTAGTTACTTAAATATTATCCAAGTACCCGATGTGTGTGAAAGGATAAACCGAGAAATGCACGTTGGAAACACCACTTTTCATTAATAAAGTCTTTTTTACATTGCTTTGATCTTTTTTTGCAAAGTTACTTTTCCTGCATCTTTATCTGCATTTCTATTAACTTTCCTACTTTCCAAAACCACAAGCATCTTATCTTTGGTCGAACGTGCGTTCTTCCTGGATTTCTTTTTTATTTTATATCAACCCAGTATAAAAGTTAGCATATGTTCTGGGATCAATCTGATCGATCCTGCGAGTAACCAAAAGGACTTTCCTTTTTGGAGGATCAGCGGTTGTTTACCAAAAACCACGGTAAACAAACACTCATCCATGGTGAACCCCCGGGAGCTAGCAACACTGGATCTCATGTAAGCAGTTGGGCTTACGCATCTGGTCCTGGCCAAAATTCAGACGCACCCCCCCTAAATTGCTTCATACATCAGGCCCAATTTTCTATTTTTTGTGTTCTTTCTCTATTTTGTTTATTTAATTGTTTTATATCACTTTTAAAAACAAATTTTATTTTTATAATAAAACCAAGAACAAAAAATCATAAAAAATAGACTTAGGTTTTTCTAATTAAATTTAATTTTTGCAATTTAATTTAACTGAATTATTTCTGACTTTATTTTATTAATTGAAAAATAATTAGAATCAGGTTAAAATTTCAAATCTTTTTTCTCAATAAACTTTATTAAACAATTATATTTTTAGGGTTTCAACTTTATTCCCGCTTCAATCTTTGCGCGTTATTTATTTTCCGTATTATTATTTTCCCAAATATTGTAACTGCTCACGGTTTGTAATAGTTTTAAACTAGGGTTTATCTACTGCTTTACTCCTCCAAGTTTTTATGATTTGTAGTCCCCTCCCCGAAGCCCTGTAATAGCTTAAGACGTTTTTTTTTTTTTTAAAAAATTATTACAACTACCTAGAATAATAAGATTGCATGTCAAGATATAAAAGAAACCAATAGCTAACCCTAATTGTAAGATAAACGAACTGAATTGAATCAGTCACACACCTTTACCTCTAGGGTACCTCTCTCGTTGCCTCGGAAAAACAATGGTCATGTCCCTTGAACGTAAGGATACCATTAGCAAAAACCCTCAATTTTAAATCATCATAAATATCATAGTCCCTCGATGTACCTCGAAGTTGCTACGGTATATAAATTTACCCCTCGATGTTACCTACGGATATATGATGATGTCCCTTCAAAATTGCTAAAGGTATCCCTACATGTTGCCTTCAATGACCATAACAACGACCCTACGCCTATCCCACAAACATCCAAAGATAGAGCTTCCTGCTAACTAATGGTATGGATAGCATTATCTAAAGGAGGAGGAAAATACAAGAAAGACCTTGAGTGAGTAGTTACTGTTAATTGCTTGCTCACAACTTAAAACACTTTTTCACACCTCACACTTTCAAAAAAACATTTTCAAAATGCTTTATCAACACTCTTGAGGACTGATACAAGATTTATCATAAAGCAAACGACCTTACTATTTGGCATTTCAAAAAATTTTCAAAAGCACACACACAAAAGCAAATAAAGTGAGCAAGCAATTAAGAGCCCGTAGATAACTACGGATGAAAAGGGTGCTAACACCTTCCCTTTTCATAACTAACCCCATAACTCAAAATCTATCAAAGGTCTTTCCTATTTTTTTCACCTTTCCTTATTGGATAAAAGAAAAGTCGATGGCAACTCTTGTTATCCACAACAATTCGATAAAACGCTAAACAAACCAAGTCAGTTCTCCCGCCGTATTACATAACTGGCGACTCTGTTGGGGATTAATACTTAAAAAAAGGGGTTACCTTAAGAGCTTAGGTCAAACTTACTTGCTTTAAACCGTTTGCTTTGATTGCTTTACATTTGAGGGTTTTGTTTGGGTATTTTCTTGAAAAAGATCCTACACCCAGATCGGGGAACACCATTAGGTAAGTAGCAATAAATCATGGAAGTTGTATGGCGTAGACCGATATGGATGATATGATAACTGCATTAGTGTGACATTTTGACCTGTACTAATGTTCCTTGAGTCAGCCAGGGATAACATTAGGCTTCCATAAAGTGTCATTAAGAACTAACTAACCTTTAGAACCTTAAATTGACTCATCTTAGCCATTAGAAAGTAGTGAGATAACCGACTTTGGTGCAGAGTGAAGTTGGTTGATACTCGATGCTACACTCATTGAGGTTGGACTTTCAGGAAATTTCGGCTGCAATTTAGATGCTTGAGCTGAAATAATGCTTGAGAGAAAGATCAGTGATATGAGATCTCTAGAACCCAATTACTATTGCTAGGATAGGTTGAGCCAACTAAACTTCAAAAGGGTACTTACCTATAGACCTCATGCAAGCATTTAAACCTAAGGTCTTTGTGTGACTTGTTTGTGTTTGCTATTCTGTTTTAAGCATGAACATAACATCATAAACATCATAACATAAAATTTTCATTAACCATTTCAAGGATCTCAAGGGCATGTGGTGTAGGTTATCATGAGCCAGACCTCTATCAAAGGGCAAGGGGATTTATTTTCTTCTACCCAGATCCCGTCAAAGACGAAAGCACGATATCTTGAGTCAAAGGCTATGACCCACTCGACATGGTAAGCTTGATTCTTATAGAAGGACATTCAACGGTGCGAAGTTCTTCAGTAAAAACTATAGAAACTTCTAACAGTTCACTTTTTGTTTACCCCGCGAGATCCTTGAAAATATTGCATATCATACATATCATTACATAAGCAGGTATTTCAAGACAGGTTTCTTATCTTTTCATTATTTATTTCAGCAAAAAGAAATGGCTCTTGAACAAACCATTAAGGATCTTCAAGCTTAGAACGCCCAGTCCCAACAAATGTTTCTGACTCTAGCTAAGGGGCAGGAAGATCTAAAGGCTCTCATCACTAAGAAGAAGAAGGTAAAGAAACATATTGGCATCCTGAACATGGGGAGGAGATTTAAAGGTCCAGCTAAGCGAGCTCTAGAATTCGCAACCCCGTCAAATGAAGAGGATAATCAAGAAGAAGATAACAAAAGCTTGAAGGAAGAAGACAACAACCCAGGGTCTGAAGGGGAAGCTGACTATTATGAGGAACAATATCCTCCTGATGATAACAAGTATAAATAGTTGAAGGATCGGCTCAATGCTATGGAGATTCAAAGGGTACCTGGTTTGGACTTTGAAGAGTTAGGGTTGGTATTAGGAGTGGTCATCCCACACAAGTTCAAGGCTCCCACTTTTGCAAAATATGACAGTGTTTCATGTCCCAAGCTTCATCTGAGATCTTACGCCAGGTAGATTCAACACTATATAAATGATAGGAAATTATGGGTTCACTTCTTTCAAGAGAGTTTATCAGGAATGCAGTTAGAATGGTTTTATAAATTGGAAGGAACTAACATCCGTAATTGGGAAGATTTGGCTGCTGCATTTTATAAGCAGTATCAATACAATGCTGACCTCTCTCTAACCCGCATGCAACTCTAAAGCATGTCTATAGGTTCTAGTGAGGGTTTCAAAGGTTATGTTCAAAAGTGGAAGGATCTTGCAGGTAGAGTCCAGCCTCCCCTATTTTCTAGGGAATTGGTAGATATGTCCATGGGTACTCTAACAGGCCCATTTTTCAACCATTTGATTGGAAGCTCTTCAGTTGGATTCACCGAGCTGACATTGACAGGAGAACAGGTTAAAGCTGGTATCAAGAGTGGTAAAGTCCAAGGGGCTGCATCTTCGAGCACTATGAAGAAGTTGTTCAGTGGAAAGAGAGAGGTCAATGCTGTCTATGGTCAAAGAGGTCATGGTAAAGTTGAACGTTGTCCAACGGTCGAAGCTGTAATGATATCCAACCTTGCACCAACTCAACGCTAAAACAATCAGCGTAGGCAAGATGCTCGTAGAAGACAATTCACCAGAATAAACATGTCGTTGTCTCAGGCATTGTAACATTTGGTGAAAGCTGACATGGTCACTTTGAGGGATCCTCCTCAAAACCCAAACACTTCTTCTCCCCATTACAATCCAAATGCACGGTGTGCTTACCACTCCAACAGCCCGGGGCATGATACAAATGATTGTTGGGCGCTGAAGAAGAAAGTTCAGGACCTTATTGATGCAAAGGAAATTGAATTTTATCTTCCTGAGACCCCCAACGTGATTACTGCACTGATGCCTAAACATGACAAGGGTATCAATGTTGTTGATGATGTTCTTTTTGTTTCTTCCGTGAATGATCTAACTACTCCTCTTCTAGTTGTTAAAAAGAATCTGTTATGAGCCAGTTTATTTCCAGGTTGTGGTGAAGATTGTTACCTTTTTGCATCCTTGCCTAATGGTTGTATGTTGTTGAATATAGGTGTTCAATGCCTGATAAACGACAGGGAAATTTTGTTTTAGAAGACTCCCTCTATGAAAAACTTAGGTGAAGATGTAAGATGTGAAGACGTTTCAATTATTACCATTTCCAATAATCTTACAAGGATATCATCCAAAGGTCCTATAAGTATTACCGCTAACCCTAAAGTTTCTCCCCTGATCATTACTTCTCCAGGGCCAATACCATATTCCTATGACAAGGATGTTCCTTGGGATTATGGAGCTGACGTCTACTACCATGGCATCAAGAAATACCTACTGATTATCAAGAATGAAGTTGATGATCCTAACATTGACAATATTCTTGGGACCAATAAGGTTACCAGAAGCAGAAGGATTTTCTCTTCGAAAATCTCTCCAAAGACTATTGTTACTCTTGTTGCTACCCATGCTGCTGAGCCAACTGAGTCTCGGGGAAAAGAAGTATCGAGTGAGCCTGCCCAGACCGAGGCACCAAAGGAAACCATCCATGAAGCCTCCAAGCAAGAAATAGAGTAAATTTTAAATATCATACAGAAAAGTGACTACAATATTGTGGAACAGTTGGGGCAGAACCCCTCCAAAATTTTAATGCTAGCTTTGTTGTTGTGCTCCGAGGCCCATGCTAAAGCTTTGGTGAAGTTTCTGAAGTCTTCTCATGTGCCACAAGAGAATTTTACTGACCAATTTGAGAACTGTGTTTCCAGTCTGACTGTTGATAATGGACTAGGTTTCTCCGATGCTAATCTGGCTTCTGAGGGAAGAAAACATAACAAGGCCCTGCATGTCTCCATTGAATGCAGGGGCACTACTCTAGCTCATGTGTTGGTTGAAACTGGTTCATCTCTGAATGTCCTACCTAAGGGTGCCTTAGACAAATTGGATTGTGAAAGGCTTACATTGAAACCCAGTAAAATTGTGGTGAGGGCTTTTGATGGTTCTAAAATAATGGTACACGGGGAGGTAGATATCCTAATTAAAGTTGGTTCCAAAATATTTGAATCCACTTTTTTGACCTCCACATTACATCATGTAACACGATGGGAGAAATGACTTGGTGTTTTGTGTTTGATCGCAATTGTTGCGGATAGCAAGAGTCGCCACCGACTTTTCTTTTATCCAATAAGGAAAGGTTGAAAAGAACATGAAAGACCTTTCAATATTATATCTTGAGCTTGGGGGGTAGGTTATGAAAAGGGAAGGATTTAGAACCCTTTTCATCCATAGTTATCTACGGGCTCTTAGTTACTTGCTATATCACTTTATTTTGTTTAAAAATGTGCTTGTGGTGTGTTTTTTGAAAGTATTTTGAAAAACGTCTTTGTAATGGTTCTCATTTCTATAAGAACGCGTACAAAAAGTTGGTTTTGAAAATAGTTCAAAGAGGTGTTTGTGGAATGTGTTTTTTGAAAGTGATTTTGAAAAGGTGTCTTTGTAATGGTTCTAGTTTCTATAAGAATGCATACAAAGTGTTTTAACTTTTGAAAATGTTCCAAATGAAAGTGTTGGTGTAAAAAATATTTTTGTTGTGAGCAAGCGAGCAACTAGGAGCATCCTACCTACTCAAAAGTTCTAATGTTCTTTTCCTCCTCCTTTAAATATTGCTATCTTACCATTGATTTGGTAAGAATCCCCATCATTGGATGTGAAGGGACGGGCGTGGGACGTTTGTATAGTCATAGAAGGTAACCTATGGGACATTTTAGCAATTTTCGTTTAGGGACTAGATCGTTTACCGAAGGCAACATTGAGGGTCATCGAGGGACTACGGTGTTTTATTGAAGGTCTTTTCTAAAATGCCCATATTCGAGGGACATGACTATTTTTCCGAGGCAACAAGTGAGATTACCCTAAGGGTGCATGTGTGAATGGTGTGTTTGATTTGCATGAATTTAGTCTTTGATTTGCATGCATTTAATATTTGATTATGGGGTTGTCTACTTGTTGTTTTTATCTTTCCATACATACCCTATTTTACTATCAATCATATAAAAGTAATAAAAGGAAGATAGATAAAATCCTACACTATTACAACCATATTGAATTTCATGAAAATATAAAGGCAAAGATAAAATAAAAGCAAGAAAAATGGTTCTTTTGATTTAGGCAAAAAACCCTTCAATTCTGCACTTTCTGGCTCTCTTCGATTTTGCCTGAAAGGGGTGAAGGCATGACTTTTGAATGAGGCTTGGGGGTCAACATGTTGTGCCTTTCGACTGGGCCTGGAATCAGTGCAAGATGCAATCTGCCTTTCTGCCTCCTTTGACTGGGGGTTGAAAGTAGTGAGGGGGTGCCTTTCGTCTGGGCCTGGAAGTCAACATGGTATGCCTTTTGTCTGCCTCTTTCATTTGACCTGGAGGTTAGTATGGAAGCCAAAGGCTTTGTTTCCTACTTCATGTTTCCTGTTTCTTTCGTCTGAACTCTTGAATAGTAACATGGCCTAAGGCCATGCTAGTATTGCCTTATGGTCAGGTTAGTACTTAAGGCATGTTTAGGTAAACAAGAAGCAAAAACAAAAGGATTAGCTCTGAAAACATACTAAGAGGATGGAAACAAAAAGAAGAACAATGGTATGTACATGTTTGAAACAAAAAAGGAAATTTATTTACATGTTATGCTGGAAACAAAGAGTTTAAGGCTTGGAACAACTTACCTTGCTTGAGGCTGGAGCGTGTGTTGGGCTATGAGTGGTTGCCTTGAGTGTCCCTAGATTCGAAGGGAAGGAGCGGGGATAGTGTCTCTACTGCTAAATTCGAAAGAGAAGAATAAGTGAAATGTATTTCTTACTGGATTCGAAGGGTAACAAGATGTAAGGATATTTCAGATTTGAAGTGGACAAGTGTTTGGATTCTGGGTTTTTGTTTTCGCAAGTGTTTAAGTGTTTGAGAGCTTTATGGTGTTTGAGAAATTTGAAGATTCGTTCTTCTGGCCAAAATGTCCTCCTCAAACATGTTGTGAAGCCTTTTATTTATAGGAAAAGTTGCCCGAAGCTTTTGGAGGGAAAACAAAAGGTTTTAACAATTTGAGTAACCTTCTCTTTGTAGATTTTGAGAGACAGTGCCTCGTATGCAATTTTGGTGCAAGAATGGGGCAGTGTTTCAGGACTGCTGTGCAACCGTTTTGGCTAGTGTACCAGGACTGAACTTGGCAGCAAGCATCTTTGAATATTTTAACCTTTCATTTTGACCCTTCTTCGACCAGATTCTTCTCCCAAAGATATTTTTGGATTTTCCTCCAACAAGTGCCTTTCGAATGAGTCACTTTTGTGCATCCTTCAAAGGAGCCAAAAGTGTGACCCTGGATGGGTCACCAAAAACATGCCTTAAAGTGGGTTTGAAAATCCTTCGAGTGGACCATCAAGCATGTCCTTCGAATGGGATGCCCGGAGTTGGGTTTGAAAGATGCTGATTCAGAGGCAATCACAGTTATAAACGAAACCTTGTAAATGTGGTTCTGTCCAGTCAAAGGCTTGTCTGCCAAAGGTCTAAGTTGCCAAACGAAGGAGTGTATGTAGGGAACCACATGCCTAAACAAAAGGTGCATGCAGGAGGCCAAGATGTCCAGATTCGAAAGAGACCTACAGGAGGCAAAAAAGTGCAAATCGAAGGATGCCAAAAGGTAGCCTTTTGCCTTGGAATTGAAGGAAGCTACATGAGGCTTTGCATGCTAGCAAGGGGGAAGCCTTTTGAGCGCAACAAGGAAGTTGTGGCCCAAAATAAAGCTTGTATGTGACTATTCATTACTTTGTGAGTAAAGGTAAGCATTGAGGAAAGTTTGTATAGGCATGCAAGCATCAAACATCCAAACGAAACAGGCATATAAGCAGTGATGGCATTATGAACCCAGTAAGGCCAAAGGTGCAATCGAAGGTGGCATGCAGGAAGCTCCTGCCTTGTGAACCAAAACAGACACGCCAAAGGCCCATGCCCAGTCGAAGGATGCAAGCCAAGCTTGCATTGAAAGAGGCCAAAAGGCCAATCGAAGGAGCTGGAACCAAAGGACTTATTTTTCTCTAATTTTGTCAAAAGATTATTTTTATCTGTTTTCTTCCTTTTTGACAGTTTTTCCTTTAATATTGGTATTGGAAAATCCCAATGTACATGTGCAAGCTTGAACCTTGAGAATCCTTGTGAGAAATGCCTTAAAAAATGAGAGGGAAAATTTTGGGGTACGATAGTTTCCCCTGTTCAATCTTCTTAAACCTGAAGAGATAGATTGGCGAGTCTGCCATTCGTAACTTGAAGGTGGAAGATGATTGAACACTAGAGTGCCCATAAATTTGCACTTGATGATGTGGTGGTTGATTGTGTAGGAAATTGGCTTACAGATGCCATTTGGAGAGATGACAGAGAGTTGTCGGAGATGGGCTTATAGATGCCATCCAAAGGTGATTGTTGACAAAAATTAGACTTGACTTCAACTGGAAAAGAAGCAGAATAAACCTTGGAGAGATTTATCTGAACCAGAGAAATGTCTACAGGAAAGAATCAGGATAAACCATTGATAGATTTAAACTGAACCATCATAGGTCTTGAGTATTGATTAATTTATGATGGGCCTGTGTAGGGTTGCTATAGGAAACAAATGAGAGGGAAACCTGGGTAGGGCTGCTTCGAGATGAATCCATGTGAAACTTCATCTAGAATTTTAAGAGAAGGAACCTGGGTAAGATTGCTTCAGGATGAGTCCATGTAAAACTATTATCTGGAAATGAGAAGGAACCTGGGTAGGGTTTCTTCGTGATGAGTCCGGGTAAAATTGCATCTAGAAATGTAGAGAATGAACCTAGGTAGGGTTGCTTCATGATGAGTCCGTGTAAAACTGCATCTAGAAATATAGAGAAGGAACATGGGTAGGGTTGTTTCATAACGATTCCATGTAAAACAACATCTGGAAATGAGAAGGAACCTGGGTAGGGTTGCTTCATGATAAGTTCGGGTAGAACTGCATCTGGAAATGAGAAGGAACCTGGGTAGGGTTGCTTCATGATGAGTCAGGGTAAAAATGCATCTATAAATGAGAAGGAACCTGGGTAGGGTTACTTCATGATGAGCCTGGGTAAAACTGCATCTAGAAATGAGAAGGAACCTGGGTGGGGTTGCATCATGACGAGTCCGTATAAAACTGCACCTGGAAATGAGAAGGGGCCTGGGTAGGGTTACTTCAGCTGGTCGAGTAGATAGTTGTCCTGTCTAGTTTCAGGTATTAATCTCTGACCTGAGAAAGAAATATATTTTTCCTGGCTTGTTACAGGTGTTAATCTTCAATCTCTTCATGTAAATAGTTTTCCTAGCTTGTTACAGGTGTTAATCTACAATCAGTCGTCCACATATAGTTTTCCTGGCTAGTTACAGGTATTAATTTAGAACTTGAAAAAGTTGGTCGTTTGAGATAGTTGTCCTGTTTGGTTTCAGGTATTAATCTCTGACTTGAGAAAGAAAATAGTTTTCCTGGATTGTTACATGTGTTAATCTTGAATCTCTTCATGTAGATAGTTTTCCTGCCTTGTTACAGGGGTTAATCTGCAATCAGTCATCCATAAATAGTTTTCCTGGCTACTTACAAGTATTAATCTGGAACTTGAAAAAGTTGGTCGCTTGAGATAGTTGTCTTGTCTGGTTTCAGGTATTAATCTCTGACCTAAGAAAGAAAGATAGTTTTCCTGGCTTGTTACAGGTGTTAATCTTCAATCTCTTCATGCAGATAGTTTTCCTGGCTTGTTACAGGTGTTAATCTATAATCAATTGTCCACAGATAGTTTTCTTGGCTAGTTACAGGTATTAATCTGGAACTTGAAAAAGTTGGTCATTTGAGATAGTTGTCCTATCTTGTTTCAGGTATTAATCTTTGACCTGAGAAAGAAAGATAGTTTTCCTAGCTTGTTACAGGTGTTAATACTCAATCTCTTCATGTAGATAGTTTTCCTGGCTTGTTACAGGTGTTAATTTTCAATGTAGATAGTTTTCCTGGCTTGTTATAGGTGTTAATCTACAATCGGTCATCCACAAATAGTTTTCCTGGATAGTTATAGGTATTAATCTAGAACTTGAAAAAGTTGGTCGTTTGAGATAGTTGTCCTGTCTGGTTTCAAGTATTAATCTCTGACCTAAGAAAGAAAGATAGTTTTCCTGGCTTGTTACAGGTGTTAATCTTCAATCTCTTCATGTAGATAGTTTTCTTGGCTTGTTACATGTGTTAATCTACAATCAGTTGTTGACAGATAGTTTTCCTGGATAGTTACAAGTATTAATCTGGAACATGAAAAAGTTGGTCGTTTGAGATAGTTGTCCTATCTGGTTTCAGGTATTAATCTCTGACCTGAGAAAGAAAGATAGTTTTCCTGGCTAGTTACAGGTGTTAATCTTCAATCTCTTCATGTAGATAGTTTTCCTGGCTTGTTACAGGTGTTAATCTAAAATCAGTCGTTCATAGATAGTTTCCCTGGCTAGTTACATGTATTAATCTGGAACTTGAAAAAGTTGGTTGTTTGAGATAGTTGTCCTGTCTGGTTTCAAGTATTAATCTCTGACCTGAGAAAGAAAGATAGTTTTCCTGGCTTGTTACAGGTGTAAATATTCAGTCTCTTCATGTAGATAGTTTTCCTGGCTTGTTATAGGTGTTAATCTACAACCAGTCTTCCACAGATAGTTTTCCTGGCTAGTTAACTTGAAAAAGTTGGTCATTTGAGATAGTTGTCCTGTCTAGTTTCAGATATTAATCTCTGACCTGAGAAAGAAAGATAGTTTTCCTGGCTTGTTGCAGGTGTTAATCTTTAATCTCTTCATGTAGATAGTTTTCCTAGCTTGTTACAGCTGTTAATTTACAATCAGTCATCCATAGATAGTTTTCCTGGCTAGTTACAGGTATTAATCTAGAACTTGAAAAATTTGGTCGTTTGAGATAGTTGTCCTGTCTGGTTTCAGGTATTAATCTCTGACCTTTTGAAGATTGTTGATGATATCCATCTGTTGATTTGATCTTTCCTGAAAAGGTAAATAGTTAGCTGCATGCAATGCCATGATGTATGAAATGCATGGTGCAATGATGTTCTCAAAATAAATGAGATTGTGTCGTATGCACTTGTCATGTTTGTAATATGATGCATTAAATGTGAAATGTTATTGGAATGTATTTTTGTCTTGGAAAATAAATCCTTGACAAATGTTTGGGAGTTTTGGGAGGCTGTATCCCGGATGGCCGTTGGGGATGAAGAGTATGCACACCTTTCCAAACCTTGTTTTTAGAATGTTTGTGCTGGGGATTCCTGTTTTGTTGTTTGAAGAGAACTCCGTTGGGGAATGTTGATTTTTCTTGAGAAGAAAACCTTGTGAAGAGCGTTGATTCCTACTTGGGGAAAGGAGTTCAGGAGTTTTAGTTGTCTGTTGCTCAATTGGGGAGTTATCTCTTGATTGAAGAGAAAGGGAGCTAACAACTTGTTGGGGATAAAGGAGTTAACTGTTATCTGGTTGTCTTCCAGGTTTTGCAGCAGCTTACTGGGGATTGTAGGAAAGTCTATTTGGGAAGAGGAGTTGTGGTCCCTTGATTTGTGATAGTCTGGGAGGCAAATTCAAGTTGGGGAATCTTTCCGTTTGTTAGGGAAATAAACCTTGTCGCCAATTTGTTGGAGAGGTGCTTTCTTTTGGCAGAACTCCTCGAGGGTTCTTGAAATCAACTAAGTTGGGGAGAAGTTTTCAGAGATTGAAATTTTGGTTGGGAATTTCCTAGATCCAACTTTATGGAGACTTGACTGGGGATCACCTTATGAAGGGGATTTCGTGGATATTTGTCACTGCCCCTAGTAGCAAGTGTTGTAGCGCCGCCAGAAAAACGTTTGCTTGACCCTTTGTTGGAATTCAAGCTTAATTCCCCAAGTGATTGTGATGCAAACTTGCCCCTGATTATTCAGCACCTCTCAAGAGATTTATTGTAATCTTGACTTGACTGCCCCAGGTGAGTTTGGACAATGGCGTGCCATGCCCCCTTGCTTATAGGAGATCTGTCATTGGAAGTGTCATCCCATTTGAAGTGATTTTGTTCGCCGAGAGAGCTTTCGTTCGCTGGATATTCATCGTGTGAATTTCTCTGATGTCAAACAATTAGCCATACGCGAACAATGATATTCAAAGAATGCAAAGTTTATGCTTTTCTTGAAGTTTTGAATATTTGTTTTAACAGATAAAAGAATTTTTGTAAGAAAATTCAACTCAGGATTTGGAGTAAAGCCTTACAAGAGTCAGGATACCTTTTATAATAGTATGCTTTCGAACTAACCCATGCTTCATTTTGGACTTTTGAAGGGTTGTAAAGTGGCTTGGTTCACAGTTTAAGAAACAAAGGATAAGTGTGATACGGTGGGAGAACTGACTTGGGATTTTGCGTTTGTGTTCGCAAATGTTTCGGTTTAGCAAGAGTCGCCATCAACTTTTTATTTTATCCTAAGGAAAGGTCAAAAAGCACAGGAAAGACCTTTGAGATGTTTTCTTGGGTTCGGGGAGTAGATTATAGAAAGGGAAGGTATTAGAACCCTTTCTATCCATGGTTATCCATGAGCTCTTAGTTACTTGCTTAGATCACTTGCTTTGCTTTTCAATTGTTTGAAATGGTGCTTTTCAATTGTTTGAAATGGTGCTTTGTGTGTGATTTTGAAAGATGTTTTGAAAAGAGGCCATCGTTGTGGCAACCTTTGTAATGATTCTTGTTTGAATGTATACAAAGGTGTTTTTGTCTTTTGAAAATTTTTCAATGTTTGAAAGTAGGGTTTTGAAATTGTGTTGTAAAGTGGGTTTTGAAAAATAGCAAGGATGTTTTTGCAAGCTTGATCAAGTAACTAAGAGCTATCTACCCTATTTTACTCAAATATTTTTCTTATGTTTTTAACCCTTTTAACAGTGTTGTTTCACCATTGTATTTGGTGAACAACCTTGTGTTAGGATGTTAAACGGGACAGGTGCGGGTCATCGTATAGACCATGATAGCAATTGTGTCAAGTATTTTTGGCAATTTACTTAAGGGACTTGATCATTTTGTTTAGGCAACTCAGATAACGTCATCGAGGGACTATGATCTTTTGTTTTGTTTTTGTTTTGCCAAAGTACTTGACATGCAACCATGGCCCATTTTTGAAGGCAACAAGTGGATTGAAACCCTAGGGGATGCAAGTGTGCATTGTGTTTGTTATTCATGCATATTTATCTTGGATTAGGTCAAGCTAGTTGTTGATTTTATTTGGCATACAAATCCTAAGTCTAATCATGGCATAATTGAAAGCATAAAAAGGTGCGAGAATTTAAATTCTACACTATTACAACATGATATAGAGAGGGGGGTACAAATTTAAATTGGGGGTATTTGACAAGAAATTAAATTCTAAATTATTACAACCAAATCGAATGTATAAGATAATATTTAAAGGTGCAATAATTAAATAAAATACAACAAATAAATGTTAAATAAAATGTATTATACAAAAAGTTTTTATGTATGTAAAAAGTATTTTTTTAATGTAAATAATAATAAAAGGGGTCACTCTTAATTATTTTATTATTTAGGGCAAAACCCTAATTTTTAAATAAATAGTATTATTTACTATTTATGCAATAATGTATTGGTTTGTACAAAAAATAAAAGTATATTGTAAAAATAATATTTTTAGTGTAAAATATTAATAAAAATGAAAATGTAATATTTTTGCATTTTTGTCCTAATTATTTAATAAAATAAAGTGTATATATATATATATATATATATATATATATATATATATATATATATATATATATATATATATATATATATATATATATATATATATATATATATATATATATATATATATATATATATATATATATATATATATATATATATATATATATATATATATATATATATATATATATATATATATATATATATATATATATATATATATATATATATATATATATATATATATATTAAACATATTAAATATATAAAAAATAAAAATTAATATTTACAAAATGTGTATTTTCAAGAAAATGTTTTTAAATGTATAAAAATAATAAATAAAAATAAACATATTTTTTTACATTATTCTTTGAGTTTTAATAAAAAGAAAATAAATTATTTACATGTTTATACTAGTAATAATTAAAATAAATTTCAAATAAATACAAAAATTTATGAAAATAATTTTTTAAGTATTTTTTATATTAGAAAATAAAATATCAAAATCAGAAATGAAACAAAAATGCAAAAATAACAAATGTACAAGAAATGGGACAGGGGGTGTAAAAAGAAAAGAGGAGGGTGCCAAAAGCAAGCCTGTACAGGCCCAGCCCAAACCAACTTCATCTTCTTCCTTTGAACAAAAATATGCGCGCTTCTGTACACAAATGTTATCTCCCGATTCCTTGATTTTTTGACAAAACTCATAACATGAAACTTGTAGAGCATCAAACAACGAATCCAACCATATAAAAAACTTAAGCTAACTCTCAAAGACCAGAGAGAATTTCTCTGGCCCTAATTTCTGACCTAGTTTTTTCAGAAAGTTCATGGATGAAATTCTCTTAGCACGATTAATATAAATGAAAACTAAGTATATGTATGGCTTCAGGGCTATGAATACGACATCTTTCATTCACAAACCTAAGTCTAACTATTCCTAAATAGAGAGATAGAAGTTCATGAAATACCTGTTTCTGTTGACTTCGAGCTGGGAAATGCAGCAACTTCCAAGGGTGATTGAGCTTCTTTTGAGCTTGCCTGAGGTCCACTGAAGCTTTTCCAATGCTTGGCTTGTTTTGAAGTAGCCTGAATCGTGCTACAGAACTCAACCTGCAAAGCTTTGAAACAAAAATGGCAATGTGTGTTAAGGGTGTTACAGCTAGCAATGGATGATCTAGATAGCTTAGGTATGTTGGTTGGAAGGTGTTTGAAGTATCTCTAGGCAAAACGCACGATGGAATTTGAAGATGGCTAGCAAAATGCAGAACTGGCCCTGTTTTGCAAGAAAATGGGGAATTTGTGCACTAGGAGTTTTGAGAGGCAAAGGGGCCGTGTTTCTGGCTTGTTAGGAGGTATCAAACTTGTTTGCAATGTTTGTGTAAGTTGGTTTTAACAGATGTGAGAGATGGCTTGTGGTTTGCAACTTTTCTTCTTCTTGAAGCAAGAGTGTCTATCTGTTCAATGCAGGCCTGTGCAAGTCCTATATCATGCTGCATATTTTGCTCTTGGTTACTGGAATTGGTAGATTTTATCTTGCCTCAGAGATATGGCCTCATGCCTCAAGGATCTTGGTTTGACATAAAGTGCAACTTTACAAAAATGGCATTATACCTTTTTCCAAATAGGGATTAGTTTTGTATGCAATGTCCAAATGACCAAGATAATACCTTAGCTCAATGGTTATGCATTAAATTATGGAGTACAAAATAGTTTTGATGCCTGCAAGCTAGTACCAAACATGCTGATTTGAAAATGCAAGTTTGTATGAACATGTATTGGCCATGGATCAAAGTGAGTTTTTGCCAACTTCAAGCATTCGATTCTCTCTAACCACAAGGGTGTTTGAGGAGTTCTTGGACAATTTGGAAAGCTTGCAACATGTACTATAATCCATCTTTGAAATGCAACTTGAAAAATCCAAGTGGAACTATGTGAAAAATGGCTAAGAAGATGGGTCAAAATCCTGCCTAAACTAGGGCAAAATTTCTCTAAGTTAAAAGTTTTAGGTACCCTTGTTCCAAAAATCATAACTTGAGATACAAGCTTCTTTTGAGAAAACTTTGTGAATAAAAGTTGTAGACTTTGTGATGGACTACAACTTTCATGTTGCAAGTTTTGTTTGAATCCATTTGCATCTTGATGAAAAAATGAGACAAAGTTAGGAAAAAATAAGAAAATTTCATAACTTAGAAAATTTCTAAGTTATGAAAATTTTCCATTTTAAACCCTAATTTGCATTTTTGGGTTTCTTGATGAACAAGTTTCATAATTTGACATGTCTTGATGAAAAATAACTCTTGGCACTTGATTTTGACCAAAAAGTCAAAGTTTGACTTTTCAGTGTACAATCAAATTTTGATCAGTTGATTGAAAAATTCATCTGTCAATCCTATGCATTTGAGATCTTTTGAACTTGTTGAATGGGTCAAGACAATGTCATTGAGTCCTTGAGTACATGTGTGAGCTTGATTTGCCATTGTCTAGGTCAAACAGTCAAAAATTGCCTTTGTGCAGTCAAAACCCTAAAAATGATCATTTTGCCCTTTTGGTGATCTGATCAAATTTTCATGTGGAAGTGTGATCCAAACTTGATCAAGTGGTTCATATGAGTTCATAATGTTGATGTGGGTCAAATTTCATGAGGTTTGACTGTCAATTGGCCACAGTTGACTTTTTCCCAATACAACTGATTTCTAGGTCAACTGTCCAATTGACTGGGCAAAAATTTGAATCAAGGCTTGAAACTTGGTATGGACAAACTTATGAGTCCAACATGAAGTATTAAAGTCACTTTGGGTATTGTAGGTCAAAACATCCCTGTGCAAACTCAAACCCTAATTTAGGTCAATAGTGCAAGGAGGTGTCTTGAGCAGAGCAAACCCTAGCTTGATCTTGAGTTCCAAGAGCCTTGTGATGAGAAATGTTGATGAATATGGGAGGGCAAATTTTGGGGTACAACAGTTTCCCCTGTTCAATCTTCTTGAACCTGAAGAGTTAGATTGGCAAGTTTGCCTTTCGTGACTCGAAGGTAAAAGAGGATTAGACACTAGAGTGCCTGTAAATTTGCAGTCATCAAAATATAGCTGAGGAAATGGGCTTAAAGATGCCATTTGGAGATGGTAGAATCTTGCTGGAGATGGGCTTAAAGATGCCATCCAAGAATGTTTGTTGATTTGCAACGTTGTAGGTTAGAAGAATGAGCATCAAAATGGTATCCGTGTCTGGAATGCCATTGAACTGTATCTGGAGACCGAGTTTGTATGAGCAAAAGAATGGCGTCCGTGTCTGGAGCGTATCTGAGCTGTAACTGTATTTGAATTTTGAATGAATATCAGAATGACTGCCGTGTCTGGAGTGTATCTGTATTGTATCTGGGTAACAGAGAAACATTTGTGTATGGAGCAACTGTGTGCTGGGGATAAACTATGAATGAGTGACAGAATGGCAACCGTGTCTGGAGCGTATCTGGACTGTATCTGAAGTTGAGATCTATATGAGTAGTGGAATAACCACCGTGTCTGGGGTGTATCCGTACTGTAACTGGGATCTGAATAAGTGACAGAATGACTTCCGTGGCGACTGCACTTGGGGAAAATCAAACTGCTGGTGTAAAGGCCAGAATGGCATCCGTGTTTGGAGCGTATCTAAACTTGTAGTTGATAGTTGAATCTGAATGAGAGATAGAATGGTCGTCGTGTCTGGAGCGTATCTAGTCTGTATCTAATTGCTGAAGTCTGAATGAGTAGTAGAATGACCGCCGTATCTGGGGTGTATCTATACAGTATTTTGACTTGAAGTTATGAATGAGTAATAGAATGACTGCCGTGTCTGGGGTGTATCCATACTGTATCTGAATAATTATTAATGATAGCCTTTTAATCTTATCCTAAAAAGGGTAAAACGTTAGCTAAAACACGAGGTTATATTGCATGATATGTATGATGCAATGAACAGTAATCCATGTTTATGATATATGAATGTAATGGTTATGCATGTAAGCTAAATGGCTGTCTTGCTGAGGAAGATAAATCCTGAATAGCTGGAGATAATGAAATCTTTGACTGCTGCCGGGGAAAATAAATCCCTGACCGAAGCTGGGGATTCCAAAAATCTTTGATTACTGAAGATGAGAAATCCTTGCTGACTGCTTGGGGATTGAAAATCCTTAGCGACTAATGCTGGGGATTGAAAATCCTTAGTGACTTGTGGGGGTTCACAAGGGTTCTGACAACTTCTGCGGGGAAGGAGGATTCTTTAAGACTTTCTTGGGAAATAGGGAAAATCTCTATTGGGGAGTTAAGACCTGGGAGATTTCTGCTTAGAGAAACGGGATCGAGAATCTTCGATCAGCTGGGAGATAACTCTGTGGGGAGAATGTTTACTTGGCCGGTGAAATAAGGAGCTTTGGGTTGTATGCCAATCTACTGGGGAATCATCCTAGCTGCTGGGGAAATTGAGGGAGTTTGATCAGTTGGAAATTTGACTTCGCTGGGGAAGGAGGTTTAGATTATTCTGGCCCCGCTGGGAATCAGGAGTTTGAACTCTGATGGGAACTTTGAAACTTAACTCGGCTGGGGAATCCAATTTGGAATGTACTGGCTCCACCGGGGGATCTTGAAGCTTAACTCTGCTGGGGACATGTACTCCGAGGTTTTAGCTTTGTTGAGGATCTGAACAAAGTAATGCAGGGGATTTCTTCTTGAATGGCATAAAGATATCTTCTTACACCTTCAACCTATCAGTAATTATCCTTTCCCCATTTTGTTTTATTGGTAAGCAGTGATTATATTCAAATGCATATGCCTATTTAACAAAACATTGGACGTTTTCAAATAAACCATAAGTTTAAAAAGAAAAAGAAAGGCAAGCAAATTTATGTACTTTGAAGTATATTTGTATTAATTTTTGTAAGTATCTTTGTACAAGGGAGACAGACATCCTAGTAGGAGAATGTTGTCGTAAAAATTGAGAAAAAATTTATACAAAAAGATGGCTATGTGTAACAATTCCATGGGGTTCCCATTCTGCTATAGCCTTCACAACTCTGAGTATTTGTCCATTCGTTGCTTCGTCCGTATATGATTGGATTGATCAGAAGCTTGAAGCTTGTTGGTGAAAAGATTGTTCTTAAAGTGATCCGACGAGACATAGTCATACGCTTTAATTCCCTAACTTTTGCCTGGACCTCCCTTTCGGGTTTTCGATCCACCGGGAAACCCTTTTTTGCCCAAGTCGCCCTTTCGGGTTTTCAACTTGCCGGGTGTACAGATTTTTTTTGTTTTATCCCTAATTTTTGCCTGAACCGCCCTTTCAGGTTTTCGATCCACCGGGAAACCCTTTTTTGCCCAAGTCACCCTTTCGGGTTTTCAACTTGCCGGGTCGTTTTATGCGTAGTATCTTTTGACTATGTCTGCATTAGCAGGGTGCAGCAAGTCGTCGCCATCCATGGTGGTCAGAATCATTTCCCCACTAGAAAAGATGCTCTTGATTACAAATGGTCCTTCATAAGTAAGAGTCCACTTGCCCCTGGGATCACTTTGCGGTAAGATGATTCACTTGATTACAATATCTCCGACTTTATATACTTGACGCCTGACTCTCTTGTTGAAAGCCTTGATCATCCGTTTTTGATATGTCTGATCATGACTAACAGCAGTAAGTCGCTTCTCATCGATTAAGTTAAGTTGATCAAGCCGGGTATGAATCCAATCGTCTTCACTCAAACCGTCATCCTTCATAATCCTCAATGAAGTAATCTGAACTTCCATGGGTAGAACAACTTCCATGCCATATACCAAAGAAAATGGGGTTGCCCCTATTGAACTACGTGTCGTGGTACGATATCCATGCAGAGCAAATGGTAACATCTCATTCCAGTCCTTGTAGGTGACTGTCATCTTTTGAATGATCTTCTTAATATTTTTGTTCGCAGCTTCAACAACACCGTTCATCTTCGGTCGGTCGGGAGATGAATTGTGATGATAAATCTTGAACTGTTCGCATAGAGCGGTGATCATAGTGTTGTTCAAATTTGTACCGTTATCTGTGATGATCCTGTCGGGGATACCGTACCGGCATATGAGGTTCTGCTTGATGAAGTGGGCAACCACATTCTTTGTAACTGAGGCATAGGAAGCTGCCTCGAACCACTTGGTAAAATAATCGATAGCGACCAAGATGAAGCGATGTCCATTGGATGCCGTGGGCTTGATCTCTCCAATCATATCAATGCCCCACATTGCAAATGGCCAAGTAGATGTCAGAACATTGAGAGGAACAGGAGTAATATGTACCTTGTCGGCATAGACTTGGCACTTGTGGCAAGTACGGGAATGCTGGTGGCAATCAGCTTCCATGGTAGACCAATAGTAGCCTGCCCTTAGAATCTTTTTAGCCATCGTATGTTCGCTCAAGTGGGTGCCAAATGTGCCACTGTGTATCTCAGTCATGATCAACTCTGCTTCAGCTTTGTCCACACAACGAAGTAGAACACAATCATGGCTGCGCTTATAAAGGATGTCATTGCTTAGGAAGAACTTGGCAGCAAATCTCCTTAAGAACTTTTTGTCATTGACGGAAGCTCCTTCAGGATATTCTCTAGTCTGGAGATACCTTTTGATTTCATGAAACCAGGGTTGTTCCACTACTTCTTCGGTATTAATCTCATCACAGTGCGCGGGTTCATCCGTTCGCTCGATGGTAATTTGGGGAGCCTCGTTATCCTAGTTGAGTTTAAACATGGAAGACATTGTAGCCAGAGCATCGGCTAACTGATTTTCTTCTCGCGGGAAATGCTCGAAGGTAATCTGCTCGAAATGAGGCAACAACGTCAGGACATGTTCTTTGTATGGGATAAGATTAGGATGTTTACTGTCCCACTCTCCTTTGACTTGACTGATAACCAAAGACGAATCCCCAAATACGACCAAATATTTGATTCCCAAGTCTAAAGCAGCCTTGAGACCAAAGATGCAAGCTTCTTATTCAGCCATGTTGTTGGTACAACTGAAGCAAAGTCGGGCAGTGAAGGGTGTATGGCAACCATCCGGAGAAATGAGTACCGCACCGATACCGTTGCCAAGTGCATTTGAAGCACCATCAAAGTATAAGGTCCATCGGGATCCTTGTTCAGGTCCGTCATACGGTGCGTTACCTTCAATGTTGTCCAATGTCATGATGTCCTCGTCAGGGAAGTCGAATCTTATAGACTGATAATCTTCGACGGCTTGATGAGCTAAATGGTCAGCTAGTACACTCCCCTTTATAGCTTTTTGGGTAGTATACTGGATGTCATATTCAGTCAGGATCATTTTCCATCTAGCGGTTCTTCCAGATAAATCCGGCTTCTCGAAGATATACTTGATCGGATCCATCTTGGAAATCAGCAAAGTGATATGAGTCAACATAAACTGCCTTAACCGGCGAGCAGCCAATACCAAAGCGCAGCAAGTTTTCTCGAGCAGTGAGTTGCGAGTCTCACAGTCGGTAAACTTTTTGCTAAGGTAATAAATGGCATGCTCTTTTCGGCCAGACTCGTCATGTTGGCCCAGTAAGCACCCCATTGAGTTATCCAAAACAGTCAGACACATGATCAACGGCCTTCCTTCGACGGGTGGCATCAGAATAGGAGGTTCTAGTAAATACTCCTTGATCTTATCAAAAGCAACTTGACAATTGTTGTACCCCAAAATTTGCCCTCTCATTTCTTCAGGAGATCATCCTGGATTCTCAGAGTCTCTCTGAAACAAATCCAAGTCCTGAATTATCATTTCTTCCCAAGCAAACCATTTATAAGAGCAAAATGATCACACAAGCTCTAAAGGCAACGCTTTTACCTTGAAAAATTAAATTCTAAACATTTGGAATTTTTCTCTAAAAAATGGGTGTTTAAGAAGAAAATAGCACTTCAGAACTTCTGGACCAACCTTCAGACAGAAACGGTCAGAATTTGCAAGCTTGGCTCAACGCAGTCAGAAGTTGGCTCTTCAGCAGCTACATTAACTCAGTCAAAAGTTGCAAACGTGGTTTAACACGTAAGGCTCAAACAGAACATGGTTCTTTCAGCAGTTACGCAAGATCAGCCAGAGTTTTCTAGAGGAATGCAAAGGAAGCAAAGAAGTCTGAAGGCTCCTTCAGAACATGTTGGAACCAGAAGATGAAAGGGTCAGAAGAGTGGGTGTTACACTGACACAGAATCTCTAAGTCCAGGATTTCCAGAAGCAAATCCAAGGAACGTGTTAGAAAGTCAGGAGAACCCCCAGAATTTGCTGAGACAGCAAGAGGCCAAGATCAGAGCTTGGTTCACGTTGATTTTGGTAAAGCAGAACTGCTGGTTCAAGTTTTTCTCCTATTACCAGAATTTTGGTGTTGATAAGTCTCATCACCATTTAATGCTCATTAATGCTCCCAAGCACTCCTGAACATTCATCCAAGAGGTCTCTTCACGTGTGGCTTGGTAAACACCTTTATGCAGGCTTAGGCATGGGTCTACGCGCCACCTTCCACCTATAGAGGTCACTTCTCCTCAATCCTTGCCTGCTGTTCCAGCCTAGGCTGAAAAGCTGTACAATATCACAACTTTCCACGAACTTCTTTCAACCAAAAAACAATTTAACCTTTATTGGCACCTTTAACGTTCAAGAAACCACACGAGCTTTGCCTATAAATAGAGCACCATTGACCACTAAGAAGCGGCCCAGAGAAAAAACCAGAAAAAAATTGCTAGAAGTAAAACAGAAATTTTTTAGCAAGAAAATACTTTGAAACTCTGTCAAAAATCTTGGGGTTTCAAGAGCCTCAAACATAACTTTGAATCTCCTGTCTCAAAACCTCATTTGTACCCAAATTGCTTCTTGATTAAAGAAATACGCCCCTACAGCTTCTGACCATATATACCCTCCATCCACCCCTTCAAAAAAGAACCTGTCCAGAACACCATCAGAGCTAAAAGCTAGCTCTCACTCACAAACTTTTCCAACAGCCAGGTAAGCACCTGTTGACCTTCATCACGCTGCTAAGCATCATCAGCTTTGCATGCTCAAATAAACATTATGTAAATATCATGTTGCTGTTGTTTGCGTTCTGAGGATTTTCATACCTCAAAATGTTTAAGTAGGAATTGAATCAGCGTAGAACCTGCCTGTGACCTTGTTGGTTCAGTCTCCTGAAACACTTTGACATTTGCTGAAGCTGTCCCAAACATGTTTTCTGTTTCGTGGAAAAATAACAAAATTGCAGATGTTATGACTAGCACATGGAGAAACCAAATTCTGACTTTGACGTTAGCACATCTGAAGCCTGTTTTGCTGTCAATAATATCAGAACTTTTGAGAATTATTGTATTTCCAGCAGGATCAAAACTTCTGATATCCCCACTAACAAACTTTTGTCTTGCAGCGCAAGGGGGTCAGAACTTCTGATCTTCCCACTAACAGGTTTCTGTTTTGCAGGTGCCAGAGTCAGAAGTTCTGACTCATACAGTTTAACCAAAAGGTTGATAATCTGGCAACAGGCCTGAGTCAGAACTTCTGATGACCTCTCAGCAGCGCGCTGGCTCTCTATCTCTTTCTCTCTATCTTGTATTTTTTTTCTTTCTTATCTATTTTTCTCATTGAACAACCCCATGTACAAATATGTATCCCCACCCCCCTAATTGCTGTAATAGCGTAGGATTTTATATTCCTGCTTTTTATTGCTTTCAAATATAAAATGCTAGTAATTAGGATGTGTATGGCAAGATAAAATCAATGAAATAGAAAATCCTAATTCAAAGATAAGCTCTTGTATGCAATAAAACACACTTGCACACTTACACCCCTAGGGTCACATCCACTTGTTGCCTTCAAAAATGGGCCATGTTTGCATGTCAAGTACTTTGGCAAAACAAAACAAAACAAAATCAAACAAAGTGATCATAGTCCCTCGATGACGCTATCTTGTTGCCTAAACAAAATGATCATATTCCCTCAAGAAAATTGCCAAAATACTTGACACTATTGCATTCATGGTCTATACGATGACCCACGCCTGTCCAGTTTACATCCTAACACAAGGTTGTTCACCAAATACAATGGTGAAACAATACTGTTAAAAGGGTTAAAAACATAAGGAAAGATCTTTGAGTAAAATAGGGTAGACAACTCTTGGTTACTTGATTAATCTTGCAAAACAATCCTTGCCATTTTTAAAAAAAAAACACACTTCACAACACAACTTCAAAACAAACTTTCAAAAACATTGAAACATCTTTTCAAAAAGACAAACACCCTTGTAAAACATTCAAACAAGAATTGTTACAATGGTTGCCTAGACAAGGCATCTTTTTCAAAACATTTTCAAAACCACACACAAAGCACCATTTCAAACAATTGAAAAGCAAAAGCAAGTGATCTAAGCAAGTAACTAAGAGCCCATGGATAACCATGGATAGAAAGGGTGCTAATACCTTCCCTTTCTATAATCTACTCCCCGAACCCAAGAAAACATCTCAAAGGTTTTTCCTGTGCTTTTTAACCTTTCCTTAGGATAAAATAAAAAGTCGGTGGCGACTCTTGCTTAACCGAAACATTTGCGAAAACAAACGCAAAACCTCAAGTCAGTTCTCCCACCGTATCACAAAACTGGCGACTCTGCTGGGGAATTCTTTTAAGTGGAGTAACCTTAGGGCCTAGATCACCCTTTTGCATGACTAATTGTTTGCTTTGATTGCTTTACATTTTGGTTCTCTTGTTTTGGCTTGAAATCCTACACCCGGATTTGGGGAAACATTCATAGATAGCAATATGTTATGGAAACTGTGCGGGGTATACCGACACGGTCGAAGCAATAGCTATATTAGTGCGACATATTTGTGAGTACCGGTAACCCTTGAGTTCAATCAAGGAGAGTACGGGGCCGCTGAGTGATGTCACCAAGCACTAATGACCTAGAACCTTACTTGACCATCTTGGCCTTTTATTAGGGGTAGTGAGATGACCGGCTTTGGTGTAGTCCGAAGTTGGTAGATACTCGATACTACACTCATTGAGGGTTGTTTTCTTGGAATATTTTGGTCGCTAGTTAAGTGGCTAAACCAAAACAATGAACATGGAAAACAATCCAATGATATTGAGCTCCTTAGAACCCGGTTACTATTCATAGGACAGGTTTTTAAGCCAACTACACTCAAGAGGGTACTTACCTATGAAACCTCATGCAAGCCTGAAACTAGGGTTTTGTGTGAATTGCTTGTACATGTGTTTGTGCATACATCATGAACATCATAAAGCATCATATGTATCCACTAACCATTTCAAGGGTTTGGATCTTCATCTTTGTTCCTGTTTTGTAGGTCATGGAAAATCTTCGCAGGAAAACTATCCAAGTCAACCTTGTGAGAATCCCTCCTCAACTCAAGGAGCTTACATCTAGAATTCCAGAAAGTTCTCTCTTCAGTGAAAGACATGGTAGACTGCTCAACCTAGTCAACACCAACATTGAAGAAAACATGGTGAAAGTGTTGTTCCAATTCTTTGACCCCCTTCACCATTGTTTCACATTCCCTGACTACCAATTGGTGCCTACTTTGGAGGAATTTTCTCAACTCCTGAGAATTCCTATTCTTAATCAACTACCCTACAACGGTACGGAAAAAGAACCAAAGCCTGAAGATATTGCTCAAGCACTACACCTGCAACCATCTGACATCAAGGGGCATTGGGAAATTAGAAGTGGTGTCAAAGGCTTCTTGGCAAAATTCTTGTTTGAGAAGGCACAAGAGTGTTGGAATTCTTTGGATCTGCAAGCTTTTGAAGAAATTGTGGCACTCCTCATTTATGGGTTGGTCTTGTTCCCAAATCCTGACCAACTTATAGATGTAAATGCTGTCAAGATTTTCATGTCCAAGAATCCCATACCTACCTTGCTTGGGGACATCCTCCACTCATTTTACACACGAACAATGAGGAAGAGAGGTGTTCTCATGTGTTGTACTCCTCTCCTAGCAAGGTGGTTTATTTCGCACCTTCCACAATCGATTTTGAAGAACGAGCAGGGTTCAAGGTGGTCACAACGATTGATGACCCTCACACATTCTAATGTACATTGGTGTTCTCGGTCCAGAGAAAATGTCATCGTCATCGATCGTTGTGGTGAGTTCCCTAATGTCCCATTACTTGGCATTAGTGGAGGCATTACCTACAACCCCTGTCTAGCTTTAAGACAATTTGGTGATGCACGGAGAGATGGCCCTCATGACATGCTGATTCCTGACCTAGTTTTTGACTTCGACAACGATGCGCAAGGACTTCGCCAAAGATTCATCAGAGCTTGGAGGATGCCTAACAAGGTAGATAGCAAGATACTGGGGCACAAGAACTCCATCCCTCTTGAGCCTAACCTCAAGTGGGTACGAACCCGCGCCCAGAGTCTTATGAAGCCTTACCCTCACATTCTCCCTTTGATCAAAGAGCCTGTTAAGGAAGGAGAGGTTCCATACACCATCCTACATCCTGACATGCCAACATCATGGGAGGAAATGCAGAAGAGTTGGATCCAACTCAAGGAAGAAAGGGATACTTTTGAAGCCAGCTTCTACGCCAGTGAGAAGAAGGTTTTGGAGCTTACCCGCCGACTTCACGAGGAGGAGACCCTCAACACTTACATCGCACCAAAGAGGATGCGCAACGTCTTTTTACCTTAAGAAGTTTTTGTAATATTTGGCCCATGGGGCATTTATGTACTGACAAAATTTCTTCTTATTAATATGACGTGTGTTCTTTTTGTCTGCAACAATTTTGAATTTCTAAATCCTTGAATGCATTACATGGATAAACATATCATTCATCATATGCATAAACAGGTCTTCACACCAGGTTTCCTTATCTTTCTGCTGTTTATTTCAGTAAGATGGATATTGAGCAGACGGTCAAAGATCTGCAGGCACAAAACTCGCAGTTTCAACAACTCCTTATGACCTTGGCAAAGGGTCAGGAGGATCTTAAAGCACTGTTAGGGAATAAAGAGCAAGAAAAAGGAAAAAAGAAAAAGAAAAGAGTTGGGGTAGCTACACTGGGAAGAAGATTTGAGAATGAAGCTAGGAGAGTTCTTGAATTCCCCTCCACATCTGATGAGGGGACCGATAAGGGAAAAGGAGTTGCATTACCTTCTGAGTCCGAGGCTGAAGAGGAAGAAGCTGAGGAAGATGAAGATTATTCAGAGCAGCAATACCCGCCAGCGGACGACAAATACAAAAATCTGGAGGATAGACTGGCAGCTATGGAGCTGCAAAGGGTTCCCGGGTTAGATTTTGAAGAATTGGGATTGATTGATGGGATTGTGATTCCTCCAAAGTTTAAGGTGCCAACTTTTGCAAAATACGACGGTCTGTCTTGCCCGAAGATGCACCTAAGGTCGTATGTCAGAAAAATTCAACCTCATTCATCTGATAGAAATCTTTGGGTACACTTCTTCCAGGACAGCCTGTCTGGTACACAACTAGATTGGTTTTACCAGCTTGAGAGGTCAGAAGTGCATAGTTGGGAGGATTTGGCAGCTTCCTTTTATCGCCAGTATCAATATAACGCTAACTTGGCGCCAACCCGTACTCAGCTACAAGGTATGGGGATGGCCTCAAATGAGGGATTCAAAGAATACGCCCAGAAATGGCGCGACTTGGCCGGAAGAGTAAAGCCACCTCTTTCAGATAGGGAACTAGTTGATATGTTCTTGGGGACCCTATCTGGCCCTTTCTTCAACCATTTGATCAGGAGCTCTTCTGCAGGGTTTACTGAATTGATTCTGACTGGCGAAAGGGTAGAAGCCGATATTAAGAGTGGGAAGATTCAAAGGGACGCCTCTGCCTCCGCAACTGTTAAGAAACCATTCCCGGCCAAGAAGGAAGCAGCTGTTATATACTCTCAGAAAGGATCGAGAAGAACTGAGCGCCGACCGACTGTAGGGGCCGTGATGATTCAAAATTCGTCAAATGATCAGCCTCGTAACAATCAGTCTAGACCTAATCAGCAACGGGTAGAACGGCCACAACGGCAGTTACCCGCATCAACATGACGCCTGCACAAGTTCTTCCCCATTTGTTGAAGCTAAATCTCACTAGTATTAGAGAGGCTCCAAAGGTTGGGAATACCACTTCCCCACATTATCATCCCAACGCAAAATGTGCCTATCATTCTGACAGCGTCGGGCATGACACCAACAATTGTTGGGCATTAAAGAATAAAATTCAAGATTTGATAGATGCTAAGGAGGTTGAGTTCGACGCCCCTGAGAAACCGAATGTAAACTCCGCTCCAATGCCAAAGCATGGTCACAACGTCCATGCTGTGGAAGAGGATCTGTTTGTTTCTGCTGTTGATAACCTGATAACCCCACTACTGACAATCAAATTGAATCTGTTGAAGGCTGGGATTTTCCCAGGTTGTAAAGAATACTGCTACCTTTTTTCCTCCCTACCAACTGACTGTCCATTACTGAAGATAGGCATCCAATGCCTAATGGACAACCAACAAATTCTTTTTGAAAAGACTCCTGTTACTCCAACTCCTATCAATGAAGTTTCAATAATAACCATTTCCGCCAATCTTTCCAAGGTCCCCAAAAGGCCTGTTAAGATTACATTCGCTCCGAAGATTGTACCCTTGAAGATAACCATGCCTGGGCCCGTCCCCTACAAATCTGACAAATCAATACCGTGGAATTATGGTGGAGAAATCTACTACCACGGTGTTAAACAAATTGAGATAACTGAAGAGAGCTCTGACGAAGAAACTGCCGACATTGGGAACATTGCCGGTACAAGCAAAATTACCCGAAGTGGAAGAATTTTCTCTCTAGAGATTGCCCCTCCAAAGGAAATCTTTGGACCCTCGGCTGCTCCCAAGGTTACCCCTGCACCGGTAAAACTATCTGCAAGAACGCCAATGATTGAAGAAGTTGTTACTCCTGTGGTTGTCCCTCCTGCTGCTGCTGATAAGGGGAAAGGGATCCAAGAAGAGCTCGTCAGGACGAGGGCTCAGCCATTGGTCATCCCTGAGACCTCTAAAAAAGAAATGGAGGAGATTCTGAAAATAATCAAGAAGAGTGATTATGATGTGATGGAGCAACTAGGGCAAACCCCCTCGAAGATCTCCATGTTGGCCCTGCTGCTTTGTTCGGAGGCTCATGCCAAAGCTTTGATAAGGTTTTTGAAGACAGCCCATGTTCCCCAAGAAACCTCAGCCGATCAATTCCAGGATTGTGTAGCCAGCCTTACCGCCGACAACAGCCTGGGTTTCTCTGATGCTGACCTGACTCCGAAGGGAAGAAAGCACAATGACGCACTGCATGTGTCAGTTGAATTCCGAGGAACCACTCTCGCCCATGTCTTGGTCGATATTGGTTCTTCTCTAAATGTGCTGCCTAAGAAGGCTCTGGACCGGTTGGATTGTAAAGGCTTGGAGCTGAAACCAAGTAATATCATTGTCAGGGCCTTTGACGGATCTAAAAGAATGGTTCATGGGGAGGTCGACATTCCCATCAAGGTAGGCACTGAGGTATTCAACTCAACATTCTATGTGATGGACATCCTCCCATCTTACTCTTGCTTGCTATGAAGACCTTGGATTCATAATGCTGGGGCAGTCACTTCCTCCCTACATCAGATGCTGAAATACCCTGTTAAGGGAAAAATCATAACTGTACACGGTGAGGAGGAATACATGATCAGTCATCTGAATTCCTTTCGGTATGTGGAAGTGGATGGCAAATTCATTGAAACACCGTTCCAACACTTCGAGCAAGTTTCTCCCGAGGTTGTAGTAGCAAAGGCAGTAGCTGAGGTACCCAAGCAGGTGGCCAGGATGGCATCTCTGAAAGACGTAAAGGCTGCAATGAAGGAGGGGAAGAGCTCAACATGGGGGAAGTTGCCTGACTTTCCTCACAAGACAAACAAGTTTGGGTTGGGATTTACGGCTGCGGGGCAAAAAGCTATGCGTCGCTCCAAAATTGAAAAGGCACCCATCAAGATTTCTTCTCATGGAATCAATGCTTTGGAAGACGAAGACGAAGAGGGTAACATTGAAGATTGGATCTTCCCAACCATTGAAGGAGGGATGAACAATTGGGAGGCGAAAGACTTCGTTCCCATTACTTTCATCAATCAGTAATTTATCTTTCGAACATTTCCTGTTGGTCTGTAATAATTACTAAAACAATCTGCACACTTTTTTTCACCTCATGCCTTGCCCGGGGCATGTAGGTCCATTTGTAAGGGTTTTGATTCTCTTCATAATCATATGCCATGTTTAATGAATCATTGGACGTTTTTCATTTATAAACTGCTGTGTTCATTTTCTTTCCTTTTGCATTTTTGTTTGTTTAAGGATGGCTATCCCTTACACACACCCACACTCACAAATGCAGGTACCCATCCACTCCGGATTCCATGGGTGACTATTCTGTTGTATCCTTCAATAACTCTGAAGATTTGGTCATTCAGGCTGAGTACGAAGATGACGAAGATTGTGAAGTACCGGGAGAGCTAGCCAGACTTCTACAACAAGAAGAGAGGGCCATCTTGCCTCATGAAGAGTTGTTGGAAACTGTCAACTTAGGAACAGAGGAAGACAGGAAAGAAATACAAGTGGGTGCCAATCTGGAACCAAGTGTCAAGGAGCGCTTAATACAGCTGTTGAATGAATACGTTGAAATCTTCGCCTGGTCTTATGAAGACATGCCAGGGTTAGACACAGACATCGTGGTTCACCGTCTCCCTACAAGAGAGGACTGTCCACCGATCAAGCAAAAAGTCCGTCGAATGAGGCCCGACATGTCTGAGAAGATTAAAGCTGAAGTAATGAAGCAATTCAACGCTGGCTTTCTGGCTGTTACATCCTATCCCTAATGGGTTGCTAACATTGTGCTCGTTCCCAAAAAAGACGGCAAGGTCAGAATGTGTATGGACTACCGGGATTTGAACAGGGCTAGCCCTAAAGATGATTTCCCGCTACCACATATCGACATTTTGATTGACAACACGGCTCAACACAAAGTATTTTCTTTCATGGACGGATTCTCGGGGTACAACCATATCAAAATGGCCCCCGAGGACATGGAGAAAACTATCTTTATTACACAATGGGGTACCTTCTGCTACAAGGTGATGCCGTTCAGACTGAAGAACACAGGGGCAACCTATCAACGCGCCATGGTAGCTTTGTTTCATGATATGATACATCATGAGATCGAAGTTTACGTAGACGACATGATAGCTCGATCACAAACAGAGGAGGAACACCTTGAACATTTACAAAAGCTGTTTGCCAAGTTGAAGGAGTACAAACTCAGGCTGAATCCAAGTAAGTGCACTTTTGGAGTTAGGTCTGGTAAACTTCTGGGATTTATTGTCAGCAACAAAGGCATTGAGGTCGATCCAGCAAAAGTAAAGGCTATACAAGAAATGCCTGCCCCCCGTACTGAAAAGGAGGTTAGAGGATTCTTGGGACGCTTGAACTATATTGCAAGGTTCATCTCTCACCTGACGTCTACCTGTGAGCCAATTTTCAAACTATTAAAGAAAGATCAGGTAGTCTAATGGAACGATGATTGTCAAATTTCTTTTGATAAGATCAAGGAGTATTTGCTAGAACCTCCTATTCTGATGCCACCCGTCGAAGGAAGGCCGCTGATCATGTATCTGACTGTTTTGGACAACTCAATGGGGTGTGTACTGGGCCAGAATGACGAGTCTGGTCGAAAAGAGCATGCCATTTATTACCTTAGCAAAAAGTTTACCGACTGTGAGACCCGCTACTCACTGCTCGAGAAAACTTGTTGCGCTTTGGTATGGGCTGCTCGCCGACTAAGGCAGTATATGTTGACTCATACCACTTTGCTGATTTCCAAAATGGACCCGATCAAGTATATCTTCGAGAAGCCTACTTTATCTGGAAGAATCGCTAGATGGAAAATGATCCTGACTGAGTATGACATCCAATATACTACCCAAAAAGCTATAAAAGGGAGTGTACTAGCTGACCATCTAGCTCATCAAGCTATCGAAGATTATCAATCCATGAGATTCGACTTCTCGGACGAGGACATCATGACATTGGACAACGTTGAAGGTAACGGACCATATGACGGACCTGAAAATGGATCCCGATGGACCCTGTACTTTGATGGTGCTTCAAATGCACTTGGAAACAGTATCGGTGCAGTACTCATTTCTCCAGAAGGTTGCCATACACCTTTCACTGCCCGACTTTGTTTCAGCTGTACCAACAACATGGCCAAATATGAAGCTTGCATCTTTGGTCTCAAGGCTGCTATAGACTTGGGAATCAAATCTTTGATCGTATTTGGGGACTCATCTTTGGTTATCAGTCAAATCAAAGGAGAGTGGGACACCAAACATCCTAATCTTATCCCATACCAAGAACATGTCCTGACATTGCTACCTCATTTCGAGCAGATTACTTTCGAGCATTTCCCGCGAGAAGAAAATCAGCTAGCGGATGCTCTGGCTACAATGTCTTCCATGTTTAAACTCAATTGGGATAATGAGGCTCCCCAAATCACCAACGAGCGAATGGACGAACCTGCGCATTGTCATGAGATTAATACCGAAGAAGTAGTGGAACAACCCTGGTTTCATGAAATCAAAAGGTATCTCCAGACTAGAGAATATCACGAAGAAGCTTCCGTCAATGACAAAAAGTTCTTAAGGAGATTTGCGGCCAAGTTCTTCCTAAGCAATGGCATCCTTTATAAGCGCAACCATGATTGTGTTTTACTCCGATGTGTAGACAAATCTGAAGCAGAGTTGATCATGACTGAGATACACAGTGGCACATTTGGCACCCATTTGAGCGGACATACAATGGCTAAGAAGATTCTAAGGGCAGGCTATTACTGGTCTACCATGGAAGCTGATTGCCATCAACATTCCCGTACTTGCCACAAATGTCAAGTCTACGCCGACAAGGTTCATATTCCTCCAGTTCCTCTCAGCGTTCTGACAGCTCCTTGGCCATTCGCAATGTGGGGCATTGACATGATTGGAGAGATCAAGCCCACAGCGTCCAATGGACATCGCTTCATCCTGGTCGCTATTGACTATTTTACCAAGTGGGTCGAAGCAGCTTCCTTTGCCTCTGTTACAAAAAATGTGGTTGCCCGCTTCATTAAGCAGAACCTCATATGCGGGTACGGTGTCCTCGACAGGATCATCACAGAAAATGGTACAAATCTGAACAATACTATGATCACCACTCTATGCGAACAGTTCAAGATTTATCATCACAATTCATCTCCCTATCGGCCGAAGATGATTGGTGTTGTTGAGGCTGCAAACAAAAACATCAAGAAGATCATTCAGAAAATGACAGTTACCTATAAGGACTGGCATGAGATGTTACCGTTTGCTCTGCATGGGTATCGTACAACGGCACGTACTTCAACAGGGGCAACCCCATTTTCTTTGGTATATGGCATGGAAGCTGTCCTACCCATGGAAGTTCAGATTCCTTCTTTAAGGATTATGAAGGACGCTGGTTTAAATGAAGACGATTGGATTCAGACCCGACTTGATCAACTCAATTTGATCGACGAGAAGCGACTCACTGCTATTTGGCATGGTCAGACGTAACAAAAATGGATGATCAAGGCTTTCAACAAGAAAGTCAGACGTCAAGTATATCAAGTCGGAGATCTTGTAATCAAGCGGATCATCTTGCCGCAAAGTGATCCCAGGGGAAAATGGACTCCTACTTACGAAGGACCATTTGTAATCAAGAGCATCTTTTCTGGTGGTGCAATGATTCTGACCACCATGGACGGCGACGATTTGCCACACCCTGCGAACGCAGACATAGTCAAAAGATACTACGCATGAAACAACCCGACAAGTCGAAAACCCGAAAGGGCGACTTGGGCAAAAAATGGGCATCCCGGTGAACCGAAAGGGCGACTTGGGCAAAAAATGGGCATCCCGGTGAACCGAAAACCCGAAAGGGCGGTTCAGGCAAAAATTAGGGATAAAACAAAAAATCTATACAACCGGCAAGTTGAAAACCCGAAAGGGCGGCTTGGGCAAAAAAGGGTTTCCCGGTGGATCGAAAACCCGAAAGGGAGATTCAGGAAAAAGTTAGGGAATTAAAGCGTATGACTATGTCTCGTCGGATCACTTTAAAGAACAATCTCTTCAACAACAAGCTCTGAGCTTCTGATCAATCCAATCATCGGCGGACGAAGCAATGAATGGACAAGATATTCAGAGTTGTGAAGGCTATAACAGAATGGGAATCCCATGGAATTGTTACACATAGCCATCTTTCTTTTGTATAAATTTTTCAATGTTTACGATAACATCCTCTTACTAGGATGTCTGTCTCCTTTGTACAAAGATACTCATAAAAAGTTAATACAAATACTTTTCCAAGTACAAAAAATTTGCTTCGTCTTCTTTTTCTTTTTACACTTATGTTCTATTTGAGAAACGTCCAATGTTTTGTTAAATAGGCATATGCATTTGAACATAATCATTTTCTTAAAAATCAAGAAAAGATGATTGCTGATAGGTTGAAGGTACAGACAGATATCTTGAGGACCTTTCAAAAGAAACCCCCAGCGGAATTAAACTCCAAGTTCCTCGACTGAGTTAAAATCCAGAACTTAATTCCCCAAACAGAGTTAAACTTCAGGATCCTCAGTAGAACAAAAGCTTTCTCAAAGCTGATTTCCCCAGCCAGAGAGCCTTCCAGAATCTAATTCTCCTCTGAGTCAAGTTTCAAGATGTCCAGCGGAGATAAAACTTCCAACTATCAATCCCCAGCGGAACCAGATTAGTGAACAGTCTCCCCACAGAGATACCTCCCATCAGGTTGAATATTCTCAGTCTTACTTCTCCAGCATAAGTCTACCAGGTTCTGGACTCCCCAGTAGAGATCATCAGAATTCTCATTCCCCACAAGTCACCAAGGATTTTCAATCCCCAGCTTCGATTATGGGTTTATTTCCCCAACATTTGTCAAGGATTTATTTTCCAAAACAAATTACATTTCAAATTTATCGGTCGTTCAAAAGTTCCTTCATCACCTGTTGGAAGTTACGGTCGTCAAAGATCAAATTCTCACAAAATTCAAGATAGGAAGCCCGAATTCGACCGGATAGTATCTTGATCTCTACAGCATATTGTGAAGCCCATATTACGACCGAATAACAGTATCAGACTACTGCGAAGCCTGGATTACAACCAGATAGTGGTATCTCCTAAGAGCAAGCTATGAAGCCCGGATTCGACTGGATAATAGTTTAATCCCCAACAAGTTATTGTGAAGCCTGGATTATGACCAGATAGCAATACAAGTTTCTGTGAAAGCCTGGAGATCAACCAGTTAACAATTAACCGTTAACAGAATGAAGATTCTCATCCTTGAAACCTCAGAAGATTGGTATGCTCCCAATTTCTAACCATTAACAGAATGAAGAATCTCGTCCTTAAAACCCCAAGAGATTGGCATACACCCAATCTTATGATCCGAGACCTGAAGGAAGATTCTCATGTTGGCTTCCCCAGTAGATTGGCATACACCCAACCCCTTGATATTCCCGACAGAATGAAGATTCTCATTCTCAAAGTGGTATATAACCTGAGCTCCTGATTCCCCGACAGTTGTCCCAGGACTTCTCATTTTTTTCAAACGATCAAAAGATTCTCGCAATCCCCTGCAGCAGTCAAAGATTCACTTTCCCCGGCAGCAGTCAAGAATCTATTATCTCTGGTTATCCAGGATTCATCTATCCCTAGCAAGACAGCTATCCAACTTACACGCATAATCATTACATTCATATATCATAAACATCGATGAAACGCAATTCATTGCATCATACATCTCATGCAACATAACTTTGTGTTTTAGCTAACATTTTATCCTTTTCAGTACAAGATTAAAAGGCTATCGCTAACAATTAGTCAGATACAGTATGGATACACCCCAGACACGGCGGTCATTCTATTACTCATTCAGGATTTCAAGTCAGATACAGTATGGATACACCCCAGACACGGCGGTCATTCTACTACTCATTCAGACTACAGCAATCAGATACAGACTAGATACGCCCCAGACACCGCAACCATTCTATCTCTCATTCAGATTCATTTATCAACTTCAAGGTCCAGTGCATTCCAAACACGGATACCATTCTGACCCTTACAGTTTGATTCTCCCCGGTGCAGTCGCCAAGGAAGTCATTCTATCACTTATTCAGATCCCAGTTACAGTTTAAGATACAGCCCAGACACGGCGGTCATTCTGCTACTCATACAGATCTCAACCTCAGATACAGTCCAGATATGCTCCAGACACGGTTGCCATTCTGTCACTCATTCAGAGTTTAGCCCCAGTACACAGTTGCCCCACACACAGATATTTCTCTGTTACCCAGATACAATACAGATACACTCCAGACACGACAGTTATTCTGATATTCATTCTACATTCAAACACAGTTACAGCCCAGATACGCCCCAGACGCGGAGGCCTTTCTTTTGCTTATATGAATTCAGTCTCCAGATACAGTTCGAATGCATTCCAGACACGGATACCATTTTGATACTCATTCTTTTGACTCACAACATTGCAAGTTAACAAAGATTCTTGGATGGCATCTTTAAGCCCATCTCCAGCAAGATTCTACCATCTCCGAATGGCATCTTTAAGCCCATTCCCTCAACTATGCTTTGGACGAGTGCAAATTTACGGGAACTCTAGTGTCCAATCCTCTTTTACCTTTGAGTCGCGAAAGGCAAATTTGCCAATCTAACTCTTCAGGTTCAAGAAGATTGAACAGGGGCAGCTGTTGTACCCCAAAATTTGCCCTCTCATTTCTTCAATAGATCATCCTGGATTCTAAGAGTCTCTATGAAACAAATCCAAGTCCTGAATTATCATTTCTTCCCAAGCAAACCATTTACAAGAGCAAAATGATCACACAAGCTCTAAAGGCAACGCTTTTACCTTGAAAAATTAAATTCTAAACATTTGGAATTTTTCTCTAAAAAATGGGTGTTTAAGAAGAAAATAGCACTTCAGAACTTCTGGACCAACCTTCAGACAGAAACGGTCAGAAACGGTCAGAAGTTGCAAGCTTGGCTCAACGCAGTCAGAAGTTGGCTCTTCAGCAGCTACATTAACTCAGTCAGAAGTTGCAAACGTGGTTCAACACGTAAGCCTCAAACAGAACATGGTTCTTTCAGCAGTTACGCAAGATCAGCCAGAGTTTGCTAGAGGAATGCAAAGGAAGCAAATAAGTCTGAAGGCTCCTTCAGAACATGCTGGAACCAAAAGATGAAAGGGTCAGAAGAGTGGGTGTTACACTGACACAGAATCTCTAAGTCCAGGATTTCCAGAATCAAATCCAAGGAACGTGTTAGAAAGTCAGGAGAACCCCCATAATTTGCTGAGACAACAAGAGGCCAAGATCAGAGCTTGGTTCACGTTGTTTTTGGTAAAGCAGAACTGCTAGTTCAAGTTTTTCTCTTATTACCAGAATTTTGGTGTTGATAAGTCTCATCACCATTTAATGCTCATTAATGCTCCCAACCACTCCTGAACATTCATCCAAGAGGTCTCTTCACGTGTGGCTTGGTAAACACCTGTATGCAGGCTTAGGCATGGGTCTACGCGCCACCTTCCACCTATAGAGGTCACTTCTCCTCAATCCTTGCCTGCTGTTCCAGCCTAGGCTGAAAAGCTGTACAATATCACAACTTTCCACGAACTTCTTTCAAACAAAAAAAAATTTAACCTTTATTGGCGCCTTTAACGTTCAAGAAACCACAAGAGCTTTGCCTATAAATAGAGCACCATTGACCACTAAGAAGCGGCCCAGAGAAAAAACCAGAAAAAAATTGCTAGAAGAGAAACAGAAATTTTTTAGCAAGAAAATACTTTGAAACTCTGTCAAAAATCTTGGGGTTTCAAGAGCCTCAAACATAACTTTGAATCTCCTGTCTCAAAACCTCATTTGTACCCAAATTGCTTCTTGATTAAAGAAATACGCCTCTACAGCTTCTGACCACATATACCCTCCATCCACCCCTTCAAAAAAGAACCTGCCCAGAACACCATCAGAGCTAAAAGCTAGCTCTCACTCACAAACTTTTCCAACAGCCAGGTAAGCATCTGCTGACCTTCATCACGCTGCTAAGCATCATCAGCTTTGCATGCTCAAATAAACATAATGTAAATATCATGTTGCTGCTGTTTGCGTTCTGAGGATTTTCATACCTCAGAATGTTTAAGTAGGAAGTGAATCAGCGTAGAACCTGCCTGTGACCTTGTTGGTTCAGTCTCCTGAAACACTTTGACATTTGCTGAAGCTGTCCCAAACATGTTTTCTGTTTTGTGGAAAAATAACAAAATTGCAGATGTTCTGACTAGCACAGGGAAAAGCCAAATGTTGACTTTGACGTTAGCACATCTGAAGCCTGTTTTGCTGTCAATAATATCAGAACTTCGGAGAATTATTGTATTTCCAGCGGGATCAGAACTTCTGATATCCCCACTAACAAACTTTTGTCTTGCAGCACATGGGGGTCAGAACTTCTGATCTTCCCACTAACAGGTTTCTGTTTTGCAGGTGCCAGAGTCAGAAGTTCTGACTCATACAGTTTAACCAAAAGGTTGATAATCTGGTAGCAGGCCTGAGTCAGAACTTCTGATGACCTCTCAGCAGCGCGCTGGCTCTCTATCTCTTTCTCTCTATCTTGTATTTGTTTTTTCTTTCTTATCTATTTTTCTCATTGAACCACCCCATGTACAAATATGTATCCCCACCCCCCCTAATTACTGTAATAGCGTAGGATTTTATATTTCTGCTTTTTATTGCTTTCAAATATAAAATGCTAGTAATTAGGATGTGTATGGCAAGATAAAATCAATGAAATAGAAAATCCTAATTCAAAGATAAGCTCTTGTATGCAATAAAACACACTTGCACACTTACACCCCTAGGGTCACATCCACTTTTTGCCTTCAAAAATGGGCCATGTTTGCATGTCAAGTACTTTGGCAAAACAAAACAAAACAAAATCAAACAAAGTGATCATAGTCCCTCGATGACGCTATCTTGTTGCCTAAACAAAATGATCATAGTCCCTCAAGAAAATTGCCAAAATACTTGACACTATTGCATTCATGGTCTATACGATAACCCGCGCATGTCCCGTTTACATCCTAACACAAGGTTGTTCACCAAATACAATGGTGAAACAATACTGTTAAAAGGGTTAAAAACATAAGGAAAGATCTTTGAGTAAAATAGGGTAGACAACTCTTGGTTACTTGATCAATCTTGCAAAACAATCCTTGCCATTTTTTCAAAAAAAACACACTTCACAACACAACTTCAAAACAAACTTTCAAAAACATTGAAACATCTTTTCAAAAAGACAAACACCCTTGTAAAACATTCAAACAAGAATTGTTACAATGGTTGCCTAGACAAGGCATATTTTTCAAAACATTTTCAAAACCACACACAAAGCACCATTTCAAACAATTGAAAAGCAAAAGCAAGTGATCTAAGCAAGTAACTAAGAGCCCATGGATAACCATGGATACAAAGGGTGCTAATACCTTCCCTTTCTATAATCTACTCCCCGAACCCAAGAAAACATCTCAAAGGTTTTTCCTGTGCTTTTTAACCTTTCCTTATGATAAAATAAAAAGTCGGTGGCGACTCTTGCTCAACCGAAACATTTGCGAAAACAAACGCAAAACCTCAAGTCAGTTCTCCCACCGTATCACAACAATCATTGTTCCATTAAACTACCTGATCCTTCTTTAACTGTTTGAAAATTGGCTCACAGGTAGAAGTCAGGTGAGAGATGAATCTGGAGATATAGTTCAAGCGTCCCAAGAATCCTCTAACCTCCTTTTCAGTTCGGGGGGCAGGCATTTCTTGTATAGCCTTCACTTTAACTGGATCAACCTCAATGCCTTCGTTGCTGACAATAAATCCCAAAAGTTTACCAGACCTAACTCCAAAAGTGCACTTGCTTGGGTTCAATCTGAGCTTATACTCCTTCAACCTGGAAAACAGCTTTTGCAAATGACCAAGGTGTTCTTCTTCTGTCTGTGATCGAGCTATCATGTCGTCTATGTAAACTTCGATCTCATGATGTATCATATCATGAAACAAAGCTACCATGGCGCGTTGATAAGTTGCCCCTGCGTTCTTCAGTCCGAACGGCATCACTTTGTAGCAGAAGGTACCCCATTGCGTGACAAAGGTAGTTTTCTCCATGTCCTCGGGGGCCATTTTAATCTGGTTGTAGCCCGAGAATCTGTCCATGAAGGAAAAAACGTTGTGTTGAGCTGTGTTGTCAACCAAGATGTCGATATGTGGCAGTGGAAAATCATCCTTGGGGCTAGCCCTGTTTAATTCCCGATAGTCCACACACATTCTGACTTTTCCGTCCTTTTTAGGCACGGGCACAATGTTAGCAACCCATTGTGGATAAGTAGTAACAGCCAGAAAGCCAGAGTTGAATTGCTTCATTAATTTAGCCTTAATCTTCTCAGACATGTCAGACCTCATTCGGCGAACCTTTTTATTGATCGGTGGACAGTCTTCTCTTGTAGGGAGACGGTGAACCACGATATCTGTGTCTAACCCTGGCATGTCTTCATAAGACCAGGCGAAGATTTCAACATATTCTTTCAACAATTGCACTAAGCGCTCCTTGAAATTTGGTTCCAGGTTGGCACCCACTTTTACTTCCTTCCTGTCTTCCTCTGTCCCCAAGTTGATGGTTTCTAGCAACTCTTCATGAGGCAGAATGGCCCTCTCTTCTTGTTGTAAAAGTCTGGCTAACTCTCCTGGCACTTCACAATCTTCGTCAACTTCGTACTCAGCATGATTGACCAAATCTTCAGAGTTATTGAAGGCTAAAGCAGAATAGTCACCCATGGAATCCAGAGTGTATGGGTACCTGCATTTGTGAGTGTGGGTGTGTGTAAGGGATAGCCATCCTTAAACAAACAAAAATGCAAAAGGAAAGAAAATGAACACAACAGTTTATAGATGAAAAACGTCCAATGATTCACTAAAACATGGCATATGATTATGAAGAAAATCAAGCCCTTACAAATGGACCTACATGCCACGGGCAAGGCATGAGGTGAAAATAGTGTGTGAATTGTTTTAGTTATTACAAACCATAAAAATGGGAAATTGTTCAAAGGTAAAATTACTGGTTGATAAAGGTGATGGGAACAAAATCCTTTGCTTCCCAGTTGCTCAAACCCCCTTCGACGGTCGGAAAGATCCAATCTTCAAAGTGGCTCTCTTTATCTTCATCTTCTACAACATTGATTCCATGGTGTGAGATCTTGACGGGTGGTCCTCCAACCTTGGAGCGACGCATAGCCTTTTTCCTGCAGCAGTAAACCCTAACCCAAACTTGTCTGTCTTATGGGGAAAGTCAGGCAATTGTCCCCATATTGTACTCTTCCCTTATTTGATTATCGCCTCTGTGTCCTTGAGAGATGCCATCCTAGATACATGATTGGGAACGATAGGCATCTCGACCATTGTCTTCGCAACTGCTACCTCAGGAGACACTTCCTCGAAATGTTGGAAAGGCGTTTCGATGAACTCGCCATCCAACTCCACATAGAGGAAGGAATTGAGATGACTTATCATGTACTCTTCCTCGCCGTGCACTGTTATAATCTTACCCTTAACAGGATATTTCAGCATTTGGTGCAAAGAGGAGGTAACTGCCCCGACATAATGGATCCACGGTCTTCCTAACAAACATGAATATGACGGACGGATGTCCATCACGTAGAAGGTGGAGTTGAAAACTTATGTGCCTACTTTGATAGGAATATCAACCTCTCCATGAACCATTCTTTTGGAACCATCAAAAGCCCTAACAACGATGTTACTAGGTTTGAGAGTCAGCCCTTCGCAGTCCAAACGGTCTAAGGCTTTATTCAGCAGCACATTCAAGGAAGAACCAATATCAACTAAGACATGGGCGAGGGTGGTTCCCCTACATTCAACTGAGACATGTAGTGCGTCGTTGTGTTTTCTTCCTTTGGGAGTTAAGTCAACATCGGAAAAGCCAAGGCCATTATCAGCAGTAAGACTGGCCACACATTCTTGGAACTGGTCAGCCGAAGTCTCTTGGGGTACATATGCCGCTTTCAAGAATTTGATTAGGGCCTTAGCATGGGCCTCAGAACAGAGCAGGAAAGCTAACATTGAAATTTTAGAAGGGGTCTGCCCTAACTGTTCCACAACGTCGTAGTCACTTTTTCTGATTATTTTCAATATTTCATCCATTTCTTTCTGAGTAGTTTCGGGGATAACCACAGCATGGGCCTTCGTCCTGACAGGCACTTCCAGTATCCCCTTACCCTTGTCGGTAGTATCAGCAGATGGTCTTATTTCAGGAGTATCCAATTCTTCAATCACTGGGCCTTGCACATATGGTCCAACAGGTAAAGAAGCTTTCAAGGGTCCGAAAACTGCTCGAGGGGGAGCAATCTCCGGAGAAAAGATCCGGCTGCTGCGGGTTATCTTGCTTGTACCCGCAATGTTCCCTACATCAGGGTTTTCTTCTTCAGAAATCTCTTGGACTGTCTCAATTTGTTTGACACCATGGTAGAAGATTTCTCCCCCATAGTTCCATGGTATCGTCTTGCTTGATTGGTACGGGACAGGTCCCGGCATGGTGATCTTTAATGGTACACATTCAGAGTTGGGTGTAATCCTGACAGGCCTTTTGTAAGCCTTGGGAGGATTGTCGAAAATGGTTATAATTGCAATATCGTTGGTTGAAGTAGCAAAAGTATCAGGAGTAACAGGATTGAAGGTATCAACAGGGTTTTCTGGAAAAGTATCTCTTGGGTATCCATCAGGCGTTGGACACTTGTCTTCAACATTGGGCAATCACCTCGTATGTTCAAACAAAAATAGCAGTCTTTACCACAACCAGGAAAGATCCCGACTCTCAACAAATTTTCTTTAATCACACGTAACGGCGTCAACAGGTCAACAACATCAGTAATATGAATGTCCTCCATAACAACATGAATATTGTGGCCGTGCTTGGGCATCGGAGCAGATATAACATTGGGCTTCTTAGGAGCATCAAATTCTACTTCCTTAGCATCAATCAGATCCTGGATTTTGTTCTTAAGCGCCCAACAATTATTGGTATCGTGCCCATCACTGTCGGAGTGGTAAGCACACTTGGCATTTGAGTGGTAGTATGGAGAGGAAGTGTTAGGGTTCTTTGGCGCTTCCTTCAAACTGGTCAGATTCAGTTTAAACAAATGGGGAAGTACCTGAGCGGGCGTCATGTTGATCCAGGTGAACTGCCGTTGTGGCCTTTCCACCCGTTGTTGATTATGTCTCGACTGATTGTTTCGAGGTTGATCATTTGACGAGTTTTGAATCATCACAACCCCCACAGTTGGCCGACGCTCAGTTCTTCCCTGTCCTTTCTGAGAATACACAGCAGATGCTTCCTTCTTAGTCGGGAAAGGTTTCTTAACCGCTGTGGATGCGGAAGCGTCCTTTTGAATCTTTCCACTTTTAATACCGGCCTCAACCCTTTCGCCGGTCAAAATCAGTTCAGTAAATCCCGCGGAAGAACTCCCTATTAGATGGTTGAAGAAAGGGCCAGACAGGGTCCCCAGAAACATGTCAACTAACTCCCTATCTGATAGCGGTGGTTGCACCCTTCCAGCCAGATCACGCCACTTCTGGTAATACTCTTTAAACCCTTCATTGGAAGCCATCCCCATACTTTGTAACTGAGTACGAGTGGGCGCCAAATCAGCATTGTATTGATACTGACGATAAAAAGCAGCTGCCAAGTCTTCCCAATTGTGAACCTCTGATCTTTTGAGTTGATAAAACCAGTCTAACTGCGTGCCAGACAAGCTGTCTTGGAAAAAGTGTACCCAAAGGTCTTTATCGGATGAGTGGGGCTGGATTTTTTCTGACATACGACCTCAGGTGCATCTTTGGGCATGACAGACCGTCATACTTGGCAAATGTTGGCACCTTGAACTTGGGAGGGATAACAATCCCAGCTACCAGCCCTAGCTCTTCAAAATCCAATTCGGGCACCCTCTGTAACTCCATAGCTGCCAGTCTATCTTCAAGGTTCTTATATTTATCATCCGCTGGTGGATACTGTTGTTCGGAGTAGTCTTCGTCTTCTTCCTCTTCCTCCTCTTCAACCTCGGATTCAGAAGGCACAGCCGTCCCTTTCCCTTTACCGGCCCCTTTGTCAGACGTTGAGGGGAACTCAAGAACCTTTCTAGCATTGCTCTTAAACCTTCTTTCAAAAGTGGCCACCCCAGGTCTCTTTTTCTTTTTCTCTTTATTCTTCTCCAACAAAACTTTGAGGTCCTCTTGACCCTTTTCCAAGGTCACGAGGAGTTGCTGGAACTGTGAATTTTGTGCCTGCAGATCCTTTACCGTCTGCTCCAAATCCATCTTGCTGAAATAAACAGCAAAAAGATAAGGAAACCTGGCGTGAAGACCTGTTTATGCATAAGATATATGGTATGTTATTCATGTAATGCATTCAAGGGTTCAGAAATTCAAATTTGTTGCAAATAAGAAGAACGCACGTCATATTAAGAAGAAATTTGTTAGTACATAAGTGCCCCATGGGCGAAATATTACAAAATTCTTAATGTAAAAAGACATTGCGCATCCTCTTTGGCACGATGTAAGTGTTGAGAGTTTCCTCCTCGTGGAGTCGGCGGGTAAGCTCCAAAACCTTCTTCTCACTGGCATAGAAGCTGGCTTCAAAAGTATCCCGCTCTTCCTTGAGTTGGATCCAACTCTTTTGCATTTCTTCCCAAGATGTTGGCATATCAGGATGTAGGATGGTGTATGGAACCTCTCCTTCCATAACAGGCTCTTTGATCAAGGGGAGAATGTGAGGGTATGGCATCATAAGATTCTGGGAGCGTGTTCATACCCACTTGAGGTAAGGCTCAAGGGGGATGGAATTCTTGTGCCCCAGTGTCTTACTATCCACCTTGTTAGGCATCCTCCAAGCTCTGATGAACCTTTGTCGAAGTCCTTGCGCATCGTTGTTGAAATCAAAGACTAGGTCAGGAATCAGCATGTCATGAGGGCCATCCCTCCGAGCATATCCAAATTGTCTCAAAGCTAGACAAGGGTTGTAGGTAATGCCTCCCATAATGCCAAGTAATGGGACATTAGGGAATTCCCCACAACGATCAATGATGATGACATTTTCTCTAGACCGAGAACACCAATGTACATCAGAATGTGTGAGGGTCATCAACCGTTGTGACCACCTTAAACCCTGCTCATTCTTCAAAACTGTTTGTGGAAGGTGAGAAATAAACCACCTTGCTAGGAGAGGAGTACAGCACATGAGAACACCTCTTTTCCTCATTGTTCGTGTGTAAAATGAGTGTAGGATGTCCCTGAGCAATGTAGGTATAGGATTCCTGGATATGAAAATATTGACAGCACTCACATCTATAAGTTGGTTAGGGTTTGGGAACAAGACCAACCCATAGATAAGGAGTGCCACAATATCTTCAAAGTCTTGTAGATCAAGAGAATTCCAGCAGTCTTGTGCCTTCTCGAACAGAAACTTTGCCAAGAAGCCCTTGACACCACTTCTGGTTTCCCAATGCCCCTTGATGTCAGATGGTTGCAAGTGTAATACTTGAGCAACATCTTCAGGCTTTGGTTCTTTTTCCGTACAATTGTAGGGTAGTTAATTAAGAATTGGAATTCTCAAGAGTTGAGAAAATTCCATCAAAGTAGGCACTAATTGGTAATCAGGGAATGTGAAACAGTGGTGTAGGGGGTCAAAGAGCTGGAAGAGAACTTTCACCATGTCTTCTTTAATGTTGGTGTTGACCAAGTTGAGGAGTCTACCATGTCTTTCACTGAAGAGAGAATTCTCTGGAATCCTGGAAGTAAGCTCCTTGAGTTGAGGAGGGATTCTCACAAGGTTGACTTGAATTGTTTTCTTGCGAAGAGATTCCATGACCTACAAAACAAGAACAAAGATGAAGATCCAAACCCTTGAAATGGTTAGTGGATGCATATGATGTTTTATGATGTTCATGATGTATGCACAAACACATGTACAAGCAAGTCACACAAAACCCTAGTTTCAGGCTTGCATGAGGTTTCATAGGTAAGTACCCTCTTGAGTTTAGTTGGCTCAAACCTGTCCTATAAATAGTAACCAGGTTCTAAGAAGCTCAATATCACTGGATTGTTTTCTATGTTCATTGTTTTGGTTTAGCCACTTAACTAGCGACCAAAATATTCCAAGAAAACAACCCTCAATGAGTGTAGTGTCGATTATCTACCAACTTCGGACTGCACCAAAGTCGGTCATCTCACTACCCCTAATAAAAGGCCAAGATGGTCAAGTAAGGTTCTAAGAATTCATTAGTGCTTCATGACATCACTCAGTGGCCCCGTATTCTCTTTGATTGACTCAAAGACTACCGGTACTCACAAATATGTCGCACTAATATAGCTATTGCTTCAACCGTGTCGGTATACCCCGCATAGTTTCCACAACGTATTGCTATTTACCTATGAATGTTTCCCAAATCTGGGTGGAGGATTTCAAGCCCAAACAAGAGAACCAAAATGTAAAGCAAGCAAAGCAAACAATAATCATGCAAAGGGTGATCTAAGCCCTAAGGTTACTCCGCTTTTAGAAAATTCCCCAGCAGAGTCGCCAGTTCTGTGATACGGTGGGAGAACTGACTTGGGATTTTGCGTTTGTGTTCGCAAATGTTTCGGTTTAGCAAGAGTCGCCACCGACTTTTTATTTTATCCTAAGGAAAGGTCAAAAAGCACAGGAAAGACCTTTGAGATGTTTTCTTGGGTTCGGGGAGTAGATTATAGAAAGGGAAGGTATTAACACCCTTTCTATCCATGGTTATCCATGGGCTCTTAGTTACTTGCTTAGATCACTTGCTTTGCTTTTCAATTGTTTGAAATGATGCTTTTCAATTGTTTGAAATGATGCTTTGTGTGATTTTGAAAGATTTTTTGAAAAGAGTCCATCGTTGTGGCAACCTTTGTAATGATTCTTGTTTGAATGTATACAAAGGTGTTTTTGTCTTTTGAAAAGTTTTCAATGTTTGAAAGTAGGGTTTTGAAATTGTGTTGTGAAGTGGGTTTTGAAAAATAGCAAGGATGTTTTTGCAAGCTTGATCAAGTAACTAAGAGCTATCTACCCTATTTTACTCAAAGATTTTTATTATGTTTTAAACCCTTTTAACAGTGTTGTTTCACCATTGTATTTGGTGAACAACCTTGTGTTAGGATGTTAAACGGGACAGACGCGGGTCATCGTATAGAACATGGTAGCAATTGTGTGAAGTATTTTTGGCAATTTATTTAAGGGACTTGATCATTTTGTTTAGGAAACTCAGATAGCGTCATCGAGGGACTATGATCTTTTGTTTTGTTTTTGTTTTGCCAAAGTACTTGACATACAACCATGGCCCATTTTTGAAGGAAACAAGTGGATTGAAACCCTAGGGGTGCAAGTGTGCATTGTGTTTGTTCTTCATGCATGTTTATCTTGGATTAGGTCAAGCTAGTTGTTGATTTTATTTGGCATACAAACCCTAAGTCTAATCATGGCATAATTGAAAGCATAAAAAGGTGCGAGAATTTAAATTCTACACTATTACAACATGATATAGGGAGGGGGGTACAAATTTGAATTGGGGGTATTTGACAAGAAATTAAATTCTAAATTATTACAACCAAATCAAATGTATAAGATAATATTTAAAGGTGCAATAATTAAATAAAATACAACAAATAAATGTTAAATAAAATGTATTATGCAAAAAGTTTTTATGTATGTAAAAAGTATTTTTTAATGTAAATAATAATAAAAGGGATCACTCTTAATTATTTTATTATTTAGGGCAAAACCCTAATTTTTAAATAAATAGAATTATTTACTATTTATGCAATAATGTATTGGTTTGTACAAAAAATAAAAGTATATTGTAAAAATGATATTTTTAGTGTAAAATATTAATAAAAATAAAAATGTAATATTTTTGCATTTTTGTCCTAATTATTTAATAAAATAAAGTATATAAGTATATATATATATATATATATATATATATATATATATATATATATATATATATATATATATATATATATATATATATATATATATATATATATATATATATATATATATATATATATATATATATATATATATATATATATATATATATATATATATATATATATATATATATATATATATATATATATATATATACAGGATTACTGGAGGCGGTTCAAACAGGCACAGGTCAACTAAATGGTATTCCTGTAGCAATAGGTATTATGGATTTTCAGTTTCTGGAGGGTAGTATGGGATCCGTAGTGGGTGAGAAAATAACTCGGTTGATCGAATATGCTACCAATCAACTTTTACCTCTTATTATAGTATGTGCGTCCGGAGGAGCGCGTATGCAAGAAGGAAGTTTGAGCTTAATGCAAATGGCTAAAATATCTTCTGCTTTATATAATTATCAAATCAATCAAAAGTTACTCTATGTAGCGATACTTACATCGCCTACTACTGGTGGGGTAACAGCTAGTTTTGGGATGTTGGGGGATATCATTATTGCCGAACCAAAAGCTTACCTTGCATTTGCGGGTAAAAGAGTAATTGAACAAACGTTGAATAAGGAAGTGCCTGAAGGTTCCCAATCGGCTGAAGTTTTTTTCGAAAAAGGCTTATTGGATGCAATCGTATCACGTGATTCTTTAAAGGACTTTTTAAGTGAGTTATTTGAATTCCATGGTTGCTTTCCTTGGATTGAAAATGAAAACTAATGCAGACTATCATTTTATTTATGTTTTTCAATTTTTAACTTTTCATTAATATCATAAAATGAATATCATAAAGAAATCTTCTTATTATATAAAAATGATATAAAAAGAAAATGAGAACACACAAGAGTAAAGTAATAAGATAAGAATAAAAAATAAAGATTAATTATCATGGACATATTTCTTGTAGAAATAGACAGCAAAATAAATCCAGTTATTTCGTTCGACATTCCTTATATTTAATTTAATATTCAAATTATTAAAATTAACGATTTTGATTCTTAATAAATCTTATTCCATTTTTTTCTTATGGGTTTATTCTCTTTTATACTCCATATAGAATATATATATATATATATATATATATATATATATATATATATATATATATATATATATATATATATATATATATATATATATATATATATATATATATATATATATATATATATATATATATATATATATATATATATATATATATATATTCATATCTATTTATTTAGCTCTACATAGTAGAATTAAAAAAATAGACTTAGTATAAGTCTATATGAATTCTAGTGATTATAGACTTTCTTTATTCCAATATAAGAAGAATCCAAATATTAATCTAACAATCAACAAAAAAGAACAGGTACAAATATGAAATTGAGGTACCCCATTTTATGATAAACTTACCATCCCTTTTTGTTCCTTTAGTAGGCCTAGTATTTCCGGCAGTTGCAATGGCTTCTTTATTTCTTCATGTTCAAAAAAACAAGATTTTTTAGATACCACAAGTTTCATATATTTTTGAAAATAGGGTTAAATTTTTTAGTTTGGATTTGTTCTTTTGTTCCATTTTTGAATAACTATTGCCTTCAATAAAAAAAAAAGAAAAGTACTAATATTATATAAGCCTTAATAAGATAAGGAGGTTTTCATATAACAACATAAATATTAATCTAACAATCAAGAAAAAAGAACAGGTACAAATATGAAATTGAGGCACCCATTTTATGATAAACGTTTATGTGTTTTTAGTGGGCCTTGTATTAATTGTAATGTCTGCTTTATTGGTTCATGTTCCAAAATTCATTAGTTGGGGGTCAGAAAAACTTGGTTGTCGTTCACAAGACGCATGGCTTGACATTGTACCGGGGTCCCGAAAAATTATCAATTTATTCTGGGCGTCTTTCACTCTTTTAGGTTCATTAGGAGTTTTATATATTTCAGTTTCCAGTTATTATGGGAGGGATTTTTTCTCTTTCATTTCGTCCGAATTTGTCATTCCTTTTTTGACACAAGGA